>OX344758.2:15185066-15810066 GCA_947034885.2 Thuidium tamariscinum
GTGTTTTTCATACATTGTAGAGGTTCTTGTACATTCAATTTTTGGATTTTTGTGTATTGCAAGTGGTAAAATTTTCATACTAATTCACTTGACTAAATTCTATATACAAAAAAGGATGTGACAACGAAAAAAGAATATTGAGCAAAGTAATTAAACATCTCAACTTTTCATACAAATTTCCTTTATCTTCTCTCTAATCTTCTTGCTTTTAACTTTCTGTTCAATTCACTTTTTCTCCTTATAAAAAAAATAGCCTACAAAAAAATACTTTCACTTACAAAATATAAGTAAGTATAGAGTGTCATAATATAGGATATTTTCACAAATTATGTAATTATAGGGGACCATTTATTTGAGCCTTTAAGGTAAATAGCCCCCTAAAAAATACCCCCTTGCCGCACGGGGGGATATGAAACATACAAAGAATGACCCACCCGAGCACAAATATAAACCCCAAACCCTTGTCAGTCCCTAGTAAAATGAGATTTACCCCGCTGGGCTCCATAAGAAGATTTTTCAAGGCTTTGAGAGACCGTTTCAGCCCTGTTCCCTAGTCTGTGAACCTGTCAGATTAAATAATAATAATAATTTAAAATTTTAAACAATATTCAAAAAATATTAAAATATTAATTAAATATTAATATTTGATGTGGCAATCTCTTGGCCACATCAGATTGCCTCTGTGGTAGCTTTCAGCGAGTTCCTATAGTTCAGGAACTTGCGGTCTTCTACACAAGCTAAAAATCCTCTTATGACTTTCGATGGTATCATTTAACGTTTTGCAAGGCGGAATTGAAAAAACATGCTCATCTTATAAGTTGTGACCTTGTGGATTGTTCTCTTAAGAGGGCAAGAAGCGGGGCTCCAAGAAGCGCATGGTCAATCCTTCCTTCAACCAAGACACACTCAAAGCATGTACAAAAATTGAGGTACTAGCACCTTAAAAATTTTGTTCCACCAAATTGAAATCAATGTGGAAAACATTCTAAGTAGAGTTTGAATTTTCTAGCATTTAGACAATTTATCTATAAGTCATAAATCATCCAAAGCAACACTAATTGGAAATTGTTTTATTATAGTTGTAGTTAAATTAGGCCTCAATTGTTTTTGCATTGAAATTAGGTCCTATCATTTGTTGCTAGAGCAACCCAATGTAGAAGAACAACTACAAGATAGTTCGTACCACTTCATCATGCAATGACACTTCATAGATCTTTACCAAGGTTTGTAACTAGTATTTGAACTAATGACAATGGTGTGTAGGCCATGGTCAAAGTGATGTTGTAAGGAGCAATTTCAAAGATACAAATTTGGAAACAAAATTAAGGTAGGTAAAACATGTGGCAAAGTAGATATCAACTTGGAAATACACATGAAAAATAGACTCTATCAATCTCTCATGGGACTTAGTAAGATGTTTTCCTCTCTTTCTTTGGATAACAACAAAATTCCTTAGAGGTGAAAATTTGACCATTATCTCGTGGTAATGGATTATAAATGGGACTACCTCATAGCAATGGAATAAAGAAGGGACAAAATACCATGTAGAAAAGAGGTGAGAATATTTTGGGAAATGTCAATATACAAATATATTATTATACATATACATATAATTATATCTAATGTATACTTCTTTAGTTGTATAGATAAAGCATGTATTGAGGAAAAATGAAAGAGACTTGTATATTATACTTTGTGGGAGTCTCATCAATGATAATGCTTATAGGCCAATGTCCTCAATAAATTAGCACATGGTAAAATCACATTCTTTTTGCAAATGTATTAGCATGTGGCAAAGATACAAGAATTTGCTTCTTCATGTGTCAAGCATTTGTTGAGTTTACACTTTACCACATAGTCAACTAATATTGCCCTCCTACAAATAGTATAATATAGAAAATATTATACACTCTGTCTTTTGGGTACATTGGATAAGCTTCCTACCTTGTGCTAGGTCTTCAAAAAATTGCAAAAAGATTCATTTCACAAGTAACTTTTAGTGATGATTTAAAAAATGGTTGAAAATCTTTAAATTTTAGAAAATGAGTGCCAAAGAAGTCATACAAATGTATTAGACAAGAATTTTGGCTCATCTTCAACTTCAAAAAAATGTATCTTCTCCACTACAATTATATGTAATGAAATTCCAAACCATAATCCACATTCTATCTATTTGTTGAAGGATTCTCATGAATTTGGTGATATGTAATGTGAACCTCCTTATACAAGGCAACCGATTGATGAATTTCTATGGTTCCAAAATAGATGTTTTTTTTCCGTGGCTTTAACAATGGTTGTTGAAAAGCTTTGAAAAAAAGGGAAGATTAGTGATTATGGAAACCATGACATATTGGATTGTGCACTTTTGTTTGCAATGGATTAGTGAGACAAAAGTGCATAAGAATTTGATTTGACTTTTGTACTTAACAATTGCAAGTTCTTCTATTTCACAAGTGAGGACATGGTTACAAATGTTTTGAACTTTGTGATGCTACTATTGGTGACATGGTATTGCATCTTGATTGGCAAGAATATACACATTCAAAGGTCTTGAAAATCTTAGAAGGCAAGAAGTGGAACCAAAGTAATAATGTAATGTCCCATTTCAAAATGGTAAAAATTTACATTCTCAACTTCACATATACACACACATCTAGACTCTAGAGAGTAAAGTTCTTTTTATATTCCTTCCTTCAATTGCATCTCATGTTTGTGTACTCCTCTCATTTTACTATTCAAATCCTTCAAATCCTCCACATATAGGAGATGCAAGCTTATCCTATATCCTAATTTAGTAGTAAATATAAAATGATACTATCATGCATCAATTCTCATTTGGTGGGTGATCATACTCTCATCTTTGCAAATTTTCATCCAGATATTGAAAGAAATACTGAAGTAATAAAGAAGTAATGAGATCTTGCAAAAATTTAAAAAAATATGAACTTTTTCCAAATGCAATGGAGAATGTTGCAATGTTTGTACTATTACTAGTTCAGTAATGAATTATATGAGGTGAATCAAGAACATACCTAAAACTATCAATGTACTTATATACAATCTAAGGCACCATGGATAAATAACAGAAAGTTAAGGACAAATTCAACATACATGTAGGTGTTCATAAAGTAGTATGCTCAAATGCTCTTCTAAAAGGTTGGAACGTGGTGTGAAGGGGCCTTCGATGTCCTCGGACACTAAAACAAGGGATTGCCAGTCCTCATTCTCCAAAAGACCCTAAAATCCGATTACAGTCAACCATGCGGGACCTGTGATGACTTCTGTACTGACAAATTAAGGAAAGATGATTTAATTGAAATGTTCCAGTGGAGAATACAAGCACTGAGGTCCATCATCCTGGAAAAGGTTCGACCCTAGACATTGAGAGCATTCAAGGATCACAGACGATGTACAACAGGAGAACAGCATACACATTTATCAGTCATAAAGCCCTTCGCCACTTTACTGCAATCACAAAAATGTGGTTTTCTAAAACACGAGCTCATGTGGCTTGACACCAGATTTCAAACTAAACCTGGCACTCAAGTAGGTTTTCAATTCTGGGACTGCTTCGATGAGATGGATGAGCTTGGCATCAATCGCCTTCTGATCCTCCTTCTTCTCCTCCGACAGGGTGGTCTCCTCCTTCTGCATTACATGGTTTACAGCAGGGGTCAGAATCTCCATCGCAATTATGCTGCGATGTACCTAGTCACAAATCTCCACATCAGCCATAGCTCTCACACTTCACTTCCCCAAACTGGTGACAAGTGCGATTGAATACTTACATCTTTCTCAGCTTCGAAAAACTCAGACTCTCCCTTCTTCTTCTTGGTAACTTCCCTCTTAAAATAGGCGTCGGCGTATTTCACAACATCGACAGATGAAATATCGACCTTAGTTGATGTCGCAATAACGTAAGCCTGATTCACTCTCCTCAAAGGGACGCCATTAACCTTGAATGGTCCTGTAACACATACCACCATCAAATGAAAACCCCATGTCAAATGTCAAAACCTGGCGCTGGAATGTGTACTAGAACTAACTTCTGTCGATAAAGACGTGGAAAGTGAATCCGGGGAATGCTTGAGAAAAGTTGCCTCCTTTGCGCTAGAAGTGTAGAACTTTCAACGTAGAGCATCCTTTCTTCGTATAATAGACGGATGCTCTAGGGAAGAGGATCATTAAGCATAGCGAAGGGAAGAACAAGAGGCATCATTCGAGAAGGTATACCGACTCCTTATAAAAGAGCCCGAGGAACTATCATATGACGGGTTAACCATAAGCGCGACAAACCCCTAATCACCTACCCTCACACACGGCATATTCGAAATATTACAATAATCTTATCCGGAACATGGAAGGAGAAAAGTATACACCTGTAACCAGTAGAAGGCCGGATTCCAACTGCTTCAGGAACACGACACGCTTGCCCTTGAAGTGACCGGCCAGTAGAATCAGAACGGTTCCTGGAGTGATGCTTGACCTGCACGTCCCAAACAACCACAATTTAGTACAAATGCGGTGAGCTCAAAAATGACCTAGACCACTGCCATACAAAGTTCTTCTCTGAAGTTTCAGAGAAAAACCGCACTCGAAAATCCTTAAGAGTCAAGTTCGCACTGGAAATAGAATCAAGTGATTCTACTATTAAACCTTCCAAACCCTGACAATAATACTTCTTATGTCAAAAAATTATTCTCACGACATAATACTCCATAATTGTAGGAACAAAGATAAAACAGAGAAGCGTAGAAAACTTATATACCCTCCTGACCAAGATTTACATTGCAGAACCGGAATCCAGTAATTTCGTTACCAAACCTCAAACCCCAGATCACAACAGCCAGCCCAAACTACATACTCACGCAACGATAACCCATACTTGCACCGGACGCAAAAAAATTAAAAAGGAAGGACAGCATACACCAATCGAAACCCTAAAAATCGAGACGCACCTCAGCTTTGGCGCGTTGACGACCTTGTTCTTGTGCAGGGGCTTCTTAACATCATCAGCGGGGTAGAACTTAGGGGCACGGACGGCGGGAACCTCGGCCGCGGCAGCCTTCTTGTGTGTGGGGAAGCTGCCACCATTCTTGGCCTTGATGGCCCACAAGCCGCGCTTGTGATAGGTCTTGGACCTGCCGTTGCGTCCGATGCCCCGGACAAGCTCCTTGTTCCTGCTCGCTCTAACAGGCTTGGGGGCCATCGCGACGAAAAGTTAAGGACCGTAAACGCAGCTCAACTCAGTGCGAGAGCCGTCGGGGACAAAGAGACCTGCCCTAATGAGCTTCCGCAGACTTCAAGGCCAGAGCGCCATACCCTAACCCTTACGACGAATGAAAAAATTATCTTTCTGGACGGATGACTAACTTCGTCGCTCTCACCGAATGGATGAAGTACACCCCGCCCTCTGTAATATCACATCGTTCTTTTACGGAGTACAAAACAGTCTCAAAACTCTAGGTACGGTCATTCAACCTGTCATTCAATCTTGAATTAGTTTGTTTGCAGGGGATCGCTAGAGCTCTCGCAAAATCAAATGTGCGATCGCGATGAAGCTCTCAGCATCGTTCGGCGAATTGATCGCTGTCCCATCCTCGATGAGATTCAAAACACTAAGAAATTCTCGGCCAAAAGGAATCGCCGAATTTGTCTCTTCAGGAATCTGTGTACATGAAAGAGTTCGGATTTTTTGAATGTGATGGTGATTTTTGGCTGTGAGCAGCATCAGCAGCGCGCAAATGCGGAGCTGCAACTGTGAGTAACGAGATTGACGGAAAGTTTGTCGAGAACGGCGCAAAGAAGCGCACGTCGTCATGTGAGCGGAGCGGTTGGTTATAGCCCGGGGGGTAGTATGGTTAGGGCAAAGATCACACAACACGGACCATGTTAACCGCTCTTCTTTCCCCTGTTCCGCCATATCCGTTGCGTTGCCCTGTCCTGTGTCCACCTGATCCCCCGCCTTCGTCAGCCATTCCCTCAGGACGACGATCGTTGTCCTCGTCGCAAAAATCCCTCGGATTTGGGTTTATTCCTTATTTGAACATGCCTACGTCGAATGCGAAAGAGGAGGAAGAAGAGGAGGAGAAGAAGTGGCGACCGCGGACAATTCCAGGGGATGCAATTCGAGGAAGCCGCCTTCAGTCTGTTTGCACGTTGTTTGGATGTTGTTACGATGGGGAATGAGCCTGTGACTTGTGAGGCATAAACCCTTGCGCTGTGTAGGTTAAAGTTGTGGCGGATGATTTGTGTGTGCGATATTTGTCGTCTTAGAATCCAGTCTAGAGATTAAGTGGATCCACTTGACATAAGGAATTATGCTTTCTTGCATTAAGACTTGCCGATTGGATTAGACATGCGAGTTTGGCGAAAGCTCCACCTGTGTCTGTACCTTGCAAAATCACTACTTTCCCAGGTAATACAAAATTTCTACTTCTGTAAGTATGTTTCTTGCACTGTGCTTCAATTTATGCGAGTTGATGATCTTGAATATGCGAGCTTTTAGAGCTTTAATGCTTGTAGGTTGCTATGCTTCAGAATGTAGAGCGGTCGTTGGGTGAAGTTTAAGTGCAATTTGGTCTGGACGTTTGAACCAAAAAGAATGACGTTCCAATGATGATGACAATCTTCGAGATAATTGTGTGATGCTTGACTTTCAGCCTTGCTTTTCTGAAAGCTTTATGGCGGCATTCTCTAGGGAGATCTGTGGGAGAGTAGAACACGCTTAGTTAACTTGAGGCAGGACGGTGGCTTCCGAGAGCATCTCGTGAAAACTAGGAGGCTGACCGTCCAAAAGACAATTTAAGCCTAGCCAGGTATTTTCGAGATTTGAGCATTTGAACATATGTATTTGTTGAGGAGATCAATAGTGCTGCGGAGAGATCTTTGGATATCAAGAATCAACGGAGATTTAATTTTTTTCACTATGTTTGAATCCGTACCGCAATTTCGGATTCAGAGGTTATACAGCACTGTTAGTGACATAGACAAATCCATTTCTATTCCATGATCAGTGACCGCAGACATTTTGCTAAGTCATGCTTACATCACGCGCTATTAAGTTCTAGGATACGAATAGATGAGTTGTTACGGTGGTAACAGGGGACGGTGTAGGGGACAGGATCTGGACCCTAACATCTTCAGTATCCTCTACGGTGTTGGAGATCTCAGGTGTTGAGATTTGAGATTGTACACATTGCTGTGTACGCTCTGAAGGAGAAATCTTAAGTTAGTGGTCCTCTTCAGTGATACAATTTCCCTCTGTCCCTGAAATACTCTGTAATCATCGTCCCCGCCTTGTGAAGGTTACAGGGAAGATACTTTGACCAAACCTTGGACTTAGTTCCCTAGTTCCATTTTTGGAGAGTTGGTTTTTCGTTGTCTGAAAAAGAGAAGAGGAACGTTGACCTGGGAACCATTGTGAATGAAGACTCTGCGTGCAGCAGTTTTCCTACTCACTCTACATGGACGTGAATAGCTAGGGGCTACCTTGTCACTTCCACCTCACTTCCACCTCACTTCCACTTGGAAGTGGACACAGGCTACCGACAGTAGTCAGTCTCCATAATGCACGAATATTATGATAATGCAGTTATTTACAAATGCCCTCTTACGAATCTTCTTTCTCCTTGAGGAAGTCACGTGAAAAGATGCTCTAGGACTAGCTCTTGCTTCATTCAACGTGAGCACCCTAGTCCCATGTCCTACTGTATTTCTGGAAAAACTGTTGTTTTAACTACAACTTGGTGATTGTGTGTGCAGGCTTTTCCTTTTGAACGTCGAAAAGATGATGATTCAGAGCATTGTGGAGAGTGAATGAAGAACGCTCTTTGATTGATCTTTGAAAGACTTGCAACCCGTAGAAAATTTCCAAGCTAGCCTTGGTTCTTGGAAGCTGTCAATTGTTGCATCTGGACTTGCGCAGGTACATGCCCTATCACTCGATCATTCAAATCCCAAAGTTGAAAACAATCAACATTAGGAGCCAATTAAGAGATTGAAATAGCATCCCAATGTTCTTGCTTTGATACAATATTCCTCCAACGTACCCCGTCTGTCGAAACCTATAATCCAAATCCTTCATTCCACTCCATTGTTACCAGCTCTCGACTGCCTATTCTCATCTCATCGTATTTTATTAGAGTCTCTGTATCTTCCATCATGTTGAAACCAAATTCTATTAATTTTCATCAATGGTTATACCATTCCATAGCTAGCCCTTCTGACAAACTGTCAATCACCTTCAATAGTTGGATCATGAGATTTTGATCTAGTGTCAAAGTATTATCAACACTCCCATTGGAATCCTGATAGCTTTATCTAATGAATGTTTTAACTTGTTCACATTTCGAGCTTCTCATGACATGGCATAGTGAGCAGATGTAGGTGGTGCGACCACGGCAGCTCTCGAGCAGACAAGATGAACCTCTCATAGGCTTGCAACTCCATGGCGAGCTCCTCCGGTGTTGGGCATGGCCGACCAAACACATCTCCAAGGACCCACATCAACAACGCCCTCAAAAGTGGTTCTAGTGCAAGTCATGGTGGTAATTTGGGCGCCAGTAGCAGTAGCGGCGGCGGCAGTAGCGGTGGGATCAATAACAAGAGTGTGGCATTCAACAAGGGTTTGTCTTGTGATCCTCGGTCGCCAACCACCACGAGTGGCATGCCTCTGCCTTCTGGAAGAGGAGGAGGCGGGGCAACGGCAACGACGAGCTCGGGAGGCTCCTTGGCGTTGCGCGGAGGCAGCGTTGGCATTGGCCCGCGGCTACGAGCCGAGGGCTTAATGGTGCCACCAGCCTCAGACGCTGCCACATTGAGGCGGCAAGTGGCGGCACTGCAAATTGACTTGGAGGCTCACATTGATGGGGAGCAACGGCTTCAAAGTATCAACCATGAGCTGCGTGAAAGGTTGAATGAAGTAAATCTCTCTCTTTGCTTTCACTTTATTGATTGTGTCTTCTGCCATATTTTCCAAGACAAGCATGTGAATTGTTCAAAGTCTGCATTGTGAGGAGGGGGTTTGCCACATCATTTTATTCACTAGTTGTATAGTCACTAGTTGTATAGGAGTCACATTTAACCCTTGAGTGCCCAACCCCTACGTTCAATGAAATTTAAACCCATTTATATTCATTCTAGTTAAACTATCACCTATGAAAAGATCCACAATCACTGACCGTACCAATTGGTAGTAGAGACATGCTCAAAGGTACATGGAAAGGGACACTTTCTTTGATCATACCATTGACAAGATTATAACAATCAAACAAGGATATCTTTCAAAATTGAGAGGTGATATTTTTGCCTGTGGGGCACTCAAGGGTTAACTTGAAGAGAATTGAAGTGTCGAAAATAGAATACTCTCGAAGAATATGAGGTGGCCTAACATCCTTGGCTCATACCAAGAAGAAAACTTGTGATACTTGAATCCTTTTCAACAATCAACACTTCTAACAAGTCTTTATTTTCCTTCATGTTTTTAAATGGAGAGTAAGTAGTTGGAAAAATTAAGTTTATAGTGAAACAAATCATGTCCTTGCAAAAATGTTGGGACAAGGCTTATATGTAGAAAGGTTCTTAAATAACTACAACTAACTCAATAACTAAATACAACATGTTTCTAAAACTAACAACAATGTTAGTATGTGAGCATGAAGATGTAAACATGTGAGCCTTGAGCATGTATATAAGTAGATAATTATACAATAATCATTGATAGTGATTATGATATATACACCTATAATAAAGGCATTTATAATATAGATGTACTACAATTATAGAAGTTTTTATAACATAAACACATGTATCACAAGTATGTAGTTTTTTAGGCTTATAAGTTTACACTTTTATACTCACACAATAGCAACGCTCTAAAACTAATTCCAATAGATTTTTGAACAAAATTTGCAAAGAGGCTTATATATAAACAACTCTAAAGTAGCTACAACTAGTAATTGTAATTTATGATTGTAAAACTAATTTCTTTAAGTTCTTAGCTAAAATTTAAAAATTAAGTCAGTGTTGGATACACTTGTTTTCTATGCTCCAAAAAAGTGTATTTTATTGGGATACTATCAAAAAAATTCATAATCAAAAAATCTAAAACCTATTTTTATTTTTCAATAAGATCTGTATGATCTTGAACAATTTAGTCATACATTAAATCTTATTTGAACAACTTTAAATGTAGATATTTTAAATTCAAATTCAAATTCGAAGCTATTAGAACCTATAGGTTAGAGTAATTTCAAATTTATTTTGAGACTTTAAGGGAGTGGGGGTAGGGGTGGAGGCTGCTTGTAAATTTGTCTTTTGTACTTCAATATTATAATATTTGACTATAATCATTCTAGTATTGGGATACAACTTTATTTTGTATTGTATAATGTACATGGATTCACAGTTGTGCTTTGGTACATTATAAAAAATTTATGAGACTTTATCTATTATATGTTAACTTTACAATGTTGCAACCCATTGTCATGGCTTCATCTAGTTGAATGGTCACATATTCATATCTATGTAGTTTCATCCAAAATTTGGGAGCTCTCTTGAATTTCAAATTTAATTCTAACAAATTAACAAAATATTAAGTTTCTTATATAATGGGTGGTGGTTTTGCAAATGTTACAACACAAGTTGTATTACTTATGTAGTGCATATACTTATGTTCTTGGAGAGACCCTTAAATGTTCATTTAAATCAACTTGACTTCACCATTACAACACTTTTTTGACTATAGTATATTTAAATTGAAGATATAATGACTTGTTTAGAAGTACTACAGAATAGACATTAATGTTGTTAGAAAAACACAAAACCTTTGCAAAGTGGAATCAAGATTGTCATCATTAAGAACTACAATTAAAGATCTTATAAGAAAAAGTTTAATTTGGTATATTTTTATATTTTATAATTAAAATTATTTTACAACTCAATTACAATGACAATTTATAACTTCAAACTCTTGATGCAAATCATTCTAGAAGAATTTGAATGAATACCTTTCAATTTTTTTGGTAATTCAGCAAATACGAGTGTATAGGTTGAGATTAAATTTGTACACCTTTACTCATTGAAGGTTCTTTGAGAATGTCTCTCATACCTTTTAGGCTCTAATAATTCTTTTTCTACACTATACAAAATCTTGTGAATCACATTTCTATTTGCAAACTTTATAACATTACTTTGAATTTAGTTTCAATTTTTCTTAACTTTTAAGCCTTCAAAATTGTTTTGACATAGAATTTGTCAAAAATTAGATTATAGGGATGAATTATTGGTTTATTGTTTTTTATTTTGTTTGACAGATTAGAATTGTACATGAAACAAAATCATGAAAATGTAGAAAGAGCTGAAAGTGAACTTAATACCCTTCATGAGGATATGGAACAAACTTTAGAATTGCAACGACGTTTGGCTCAAAGGTATATAGCAATTACAAATACAACATTGTATATAATCATACAATTACTATTACTGTTGATTAATTAATCATATTGTTTATGAGAACACACTATGAATCTAATACAAAATGAAATACAAATTCAATATGCCAAGTTAAAAAATTTAAAGAATATAAAATTATTGAATTGAATTATTGAAGTATAAATAGAGATTATAATTTTTAATAATTCAAACAGAGCTCAAATTTTAGAAAAAGAAAAGAAAGATATGGAAAATATAATGGCAAAAACTAATCAAGCATATGAATTAGAGCATGCAACACTTACAAATCGCATATCTTCCATGGCGTATGAATTACATGCAAAAGAAGAAGGTGAAGCAAAAATTGCATTTCTTGAGGTAAAAAAATAATATTTATTTATATTATAAATAACGTAAATTAAATATGCTCATTTGAACTTGGGAAAAAATAAACATCTTGCCTACATTTGTCTTTTCATAAGTTTTTTTAGACATCAAGAGTATAAAGAATTATAAATAAAAATATATTTGTGCAGTCACAATTAAGTAATACAACAAATTTAAAAGATAAATTAGAAGAACAATTGCAAATTATTACAGAAGAAGCCAATTTTCTTAAGATAAAACAAGAAGAGTACACTGAACAAATGCGTGTACTTTTTGAAAAGGTAAAATCTAGTTTGATTCATTGTATATTAGCAATAATTAATATTATTTTACAAATTATCTTATAAGATTTCAACAAAATATGTATTTATTAGTATATGATCAAATAAAAATAAAAATAATAAAAATAACTGTCTGGAATTACACTACATTGATGAATAGATTCAAAATTCTTTACACATCACTTCAACAGGATGAAATAGAACAAAAAATTATACATATGGCTAATTTATCTAGTCTACGAAGGTACTTTAGTCGTTTCAAAGAAGGAATAAGAGATCAATGTATTGAAAGGGCAAATACTTTAAGAGCCATCAAATATTACAATTTGAGAGTAATGAATTTTGGTTGGCGTACTTTTCATATAGCAATTGGACGATCTAAATTAATAAAGAAAAGAAATGCACATTACAATCAGGTAATTTACTTATTTTTGAATAATAAAAAAGATACTTATGTATGTATGTATGTATTATTCAAATTGTATCTAAATAATGAAAATAATAAAATATAAACAATTTCTAAAGTTAAATTGATAACAACCTATTCCAGCAAATTTTAGAAGATTGTTATACTATTTGGATAAAAATAGTACAAGTTAGTCAAATACGGAAAAAAAATATTGTAAGACATGCAAAAGAGAGAGCTAGGCGCATTTTACTTTTTTGGGAAGACTACTCAATGGCCGCTCGTGCAAATCCTAGAAAACATCAAATTGCATTTCAACATTATAGTTTTCATATAAGGACCAAAACTCTACAAGCTTGGAGAAATATTGTAAAACTATGGAAATTGAATGAAGAAGATGAAGAAATATTGACTACAACAGCAAGGATTCACTATGAAATTTTCCATAAAAAAAGAGTCATAAATGAATGGAAAGATTGGTTGCAATATCTTATTCGACCAAGAAAAAGAAAATTGTTGAATGTACAAACACATATCAATAAAATGACAATGAAACAAGCAATGTCAGCATGGCAATGTATCATGCGCATCCAATGGATGATGCGCATTAAAATGGAGGAAGCAATAAAGTATGAGAAAAAATGGATTTATATTCGAACTATGTCAAGGTATCTATAAAACTTAAAGTAATGCATGTATTGATGGCTTTTACAATTAAAACTAAATGAATCTTCAAAATAAGAATGACTTTCACCTATAATATTTCAAAAAATAATTGCTAATTTTGTGCTAAAATGGAGGTATCATAGGCTACTATAGCTTTTAAAAAACAATCAAAAAATTATAAATTATAAAAGATTGACTATACAAAAAAATGTTGTACTTCTAGAAATTAAAGCTTACAAAGTTATCTTTAAAGGCATACATTGAAATTTTTTGAGAAAGATTTTTAATATTAATATATATACTTTGATGTTAGTATTTCAAAAATAGGAAAAAAATTTATAGATAAAAATAATTTAGAATTTGTAACAACTTAGTGAGATGCTTGTTTACAAGGGAAAAAATTCAATTCAATAGATTTACCACCTTAAAAAATATACATTCAAAGAAGGTTATATTATAAATATGGGTGATTGCATGAAACACCTATACTATTTGTTGCATTTTCATGATTTTTTTGGAAGTACTTTAAAATAAAAAAATCATTATTTTTTAAATTGAAAAATATGACTAATGTATACACCTTTAAGACAAAGGTACCTAGAGAAGGGATTGCATAGGAAAAAAAATTTGCGTAGGAGAACTAGAAAAGTGCCAAGTCTCAAGAAAATACATACTTTGATGTCTTAATTAGGAAAAAATAGTAGAATTAAGTAAATTTACAAAATCAAAACTAGCCATAAGTAACAACTTTATGGAGATGGTCATTCATCAAAAAAAGCACTAAAATAATACTTTATATGTTTCAAAATGCAATCAAAGAAGAGCTCACTTTTGTAGACTTCTATACCACATAAAATTAACTTTTTTTAAATTCCTTCTTTGAAGAGTTACCAACCTACTAGGAGACCATCTCATCCAAATTTAGCTCAAAATTTGTTTTGGGGGGTACTAAATAGTACTTAAAACCTCCAAACTAGCAAGTGTGACATTCAATGGGGGATCTATTTTGGGATAGTAAATTATTTTTGAAAATTATGAAAAAAAATTAGGGAAAGTTTATGATAGTCATGAATACCTTCCCTATAAATCTTGAATCAATTGGAGCAAAAATACAAAAGTTATGGTTGAAAAAGAAATCAACATACAACATGTGATGCAAAATAGTACAAGTATTTCTTGCAATCATCCATATCTACAATTTAAAAATTTTAATACTTGTAAATGATTTTTTGTAAAACAAATTATGTCAACTAGATCAACAACCTTTCAACAATTCATGTTGAAAATTCTAAAATGAACATTCAAAATAAAAAATAAAAAATCCATCAAAAAATAAAATTTTAATTTGAGAATATTATAATTAGAAAGAAAAATACATATTTTTGGAAGATTAAATTTTTTTTTTAAAAACTACTTGATACAATAATGCACTTTATAAATACATAAATTTTTGAATCAAATGGAGATAGAATACTAAATCTATGGCCAAGAAACCATTTGCATAGAAAAAAGACATTGAAAGTCGTACAATGAAGTTAAATGAACCTTTGAATGTCAAATTTTCTTGAAGATCCTCTAAAATAATATTAGAGGGATAGGAAAATAAATAAATTTCCAAAATAAATGAGAAAATTAATAGTAAAATAATGTTAAACATACATTGTTAAATGATTTAAAACTTTACAAAAATCTAAATTGGACTATTTGAAATTAGACTGTATTTTGCTTGAAATTTATTTTTTGCTTACTATTGAAATAAATTTAATTGAAAATATTCAATATTAGTGTTATATTTAAATTTTCATAATTAGTAAAAATTTGCAAAGAATATATATATTTGGAATTTAGAGTATATCAACCATAAAATAAATGAGTATTAGTGATTAAAAAATCATGGAGCATTTAAAATATCTATAATTATTACAAACTTTTTACAAAAAGATGAAGGAAATTCATGTCAAATACAAAATGTGCTTAAAAATTTTCCAATACACAATGAATATAGAAAACGTTATTTTATTGTTGAAATATTCATAACAAATTGTATTTAAAATTATGAGTTTATAAGCTTCTTTAAATTCAATTTTTTTTAAAGATAGACATTTATAATTATTGTAAATACTTTAAAATTTTATAGGTTTAAAGAAGCTCTTAAAACTATTGATGTTGAAAGAAAACTCAAATTAAGAGCTATAAAATTTCAAAAAACAAAACAAGGTAAATTTGTTATTAAAAGTTGGCAACATTTGACACAAGAAAAACAACATAGTAGAATTTATCAACAAGTTGCATTGCAACATTATGCAAGTTATGTTTCTAGAAAGGTACAAACAAAATTAACTTTTAAATTTCTATAGTGTTGTGAGTATTACTATTTAGTTATAAAACATTATAAACATGAATTAAATCTTATGCATCTTGTTCATTGTATCATTAAAATATCATGGGTTTGAAAATGATACTCAGTTGAATGAAGCTTAAATATTTTTATAAAAATCATAAATACACACAACAATGGTCTTGTCAAACTATGACAATATAAGAATGGATAGTTTGAAATTTAACGTAATTTTTTAAATGCAGACTTTTAGAATGTGGACAAATACAATTTTAATGAATAAAACTGAAAGAAAAGCAGTTCGAGAAGTTAATCAATGTTTGATGAGAGCGTCCATGATTTTTTGGCGAGACCATCATTATTATCATTTGCTTAAGTAAAGATGCTACAAGTTTAAAATATAAATTATTCAATAGCTTGTATACTATCAAATCTATAATCTAATATAAAAACTTGAAGTGTATTTAATATAATTTTGAATTTTAAAAATGTTTTATGAAATAGGAAGAAAAAAGCAAAGAAAGCAAAGGTGTATAGAAAACGGAAAGGTCTACAGGTATTTTTGAATAATCTATAAATATTTTTTATTTATTAAAAAATTATATTTTTGAACCAATCTTTATCCATTTGATTTAAATACACTTGACTTACAATATTGTAAACTAGGATCTCAAAATATCTACATCAAAATGATATCAAATAAATATTTATTTAATTATATACATTTTTAGGTAGCCAAAAAATGTTTAAATGAATGGTGGGAACTTATGGCTTGGAAACGGAGGGCTAACCAACTTGATTCTTTATTGGCACAACGACTACGTCGTACTCTTTTACAAAATAGCTTACACAATTGGATGTATGCAACTTTTGATGGCCTTTTAGTTGCAAATGCAAAGTTTCAAGATGATCTAATACAAGCTAAAGTACATTTATTCATTCAATCACTCAATTAAATTTCCATAATCTTTAACTAGTAAAAATAAATTATTTCTAAAACTCAACACATTTTAGGAAATCAAAAGTTTTTCGCTGCAAGTATTGCTATAAAAAAATTTATTGCTATAAAACAAATTTTTTGTTACCATATCAATGCTTAAAGTTATTTTAACAATAGGTAGATGTTCAAAATTTTAACTTAAAATAATTAAAATGATACTTTAATAATAATTTATTTCAGATAAGATTATTATATTTTAGAATTTGTCTATTATTGCATTCTTATCCAAACAATTGAAGGTATTTGATTTCAGTCACAATGTAAAGAACAAAAAAATCAAGTTTCAACAGTGGATGTGGAAAACTTACAACTCATTGATCGCTTACACAATATGTCATCTGAGATTTCTTATTTAAAAACAAGTGTGAATGAAAGGACTCAAGAAATGAATGAGCTTCATAGGGCTCTTGAAGATGCCGCCATGGTAGAAACTTCAATGCGAGATGAAATTGATCATCAACATTTTCGAATAGAAGAATTACAAAATAATAACATTATTTTGCAGGTTCAATTTTAAATTTACATATTTTAACATTAATTACTTGAAAAGAAATCAGATTATTTGCTTTGAACTTTTGAAGATAATCATGATAGAATTATGAATTTATTACTATTCAATTGTATTATTCATCAAGTTCTAGTGGTTAAAAAAATATATAAAGTATGATTCAAAATAGATGAAAACAAATATTGAGGTTGAAGTCTTGAAAACATATATAGAAGAGGATCCAAACAAAGAATGTAGAAGATACAGCCGAAGAAGTTCATCACACATTAGAACTTCAAAATTTGGAACAAAGCTTACAACAATTGCGAATTCAACTTGCAGAAAGAACATCTCAATTAGATTCATATGAAAAGGTTAAATAATTGAAGTTCTTACGATTTAATTGTTTTTAGACATTTTACATGAATGTTATATATACGACATAATTTTAGACATTTACATTCTAAAACTCAAATAACTATATAAGTCATATTAATTATTTATTCAAATTAAAGTTTAAAAACAAGAAAGATGACTTTAATTGTTGATGAATGTAGGCACTAAAAGATACTGCTGAAAGATTAGAAGGAGCATCTGATGAATCACAAGAAAAGCTAACAAGTGCATTTGAAATTGCTGGATCTTTACGGAAATTGTTAGAAGACCGTGAACATCAATATGCTAGCCTTGAAGGAAGTTCTCGAGTAAATACATTGAAATGATCACTTATATTCATATATTATTCTGTTTTATTCATTCAAAGTTAGATTTGGAAAGTGTTATCAATGCTTTGTAAACAATGCAAATTATTTATTAATAATTTTAAATAATTGATAATTTAAAAAATAATGCTTATTCAATTATAATTTTAATATTCATAAATATGATTATTACTCTTGTTAATATTTTTAGAGGCGAGAATTAGAATTAGGAGAAGTACAAAGGAAATTAGCTTCGGCAAATTGTACATTGTGTGAGACAGTAGAAGCTCGTGATTCTCGAATTGAAGAACTCGAGAACATTCTTGCACAAAAACAAGGAGAAGTATTGCTTTTGAAACAAAAACTAGAAATTTATTGATGTTATTGAATGTTATATAATCACTTAATGGTTTTATTCATGTTTTTGGGGCAAAACGAATTGATGCAAAAATATGTCATATTGAATATACTATACAAATAGATTGAAATAATTGTAAAATGTAATTAGATTGCTAATACACAAATACAACTTCAAGATTTGGAAATAGCATTGGATGCAAAAGAAAGTCATGTTCGGAAATTAGAATATGAAATTCGATTAATGTCTGGTAAGTATTTTTTTATCTTAAAATTTGATCACTTGTTAATTTAAAAAAATGTAATCAAGTATATATTGCACTAATTAAAATTTATAAAATTGCAATGTAAAGGTATATGTAATTTGTATATAGAAATTCACATATGTATTGAAATCCTTGCAGAGCCTCATGTAGTGAAAGCTTCTAAATTTGTATCAAGCTTAAGTTCATATGCACCAACACCAACACCAATCCAAACAAATATAAGTTCTCATTCTCAAGGTCATCCACAACATTTTCATCAACAAAGTTCAATGCAACAACAAAATTCAATGTCTGCACCTCAAAGCCCAAGTACAAACCATATTCCAACAACCATACGATCTCACGGGCGTCCATTACAAAATAGTGTAGTAACAGGATCACCAAGATTGCAATCAATACAAGTGCAAGAATCTTTACGTGACACTTATGCTCAAACCAAGCAAGCTCTACAAACCTCTAGTAGAAGTCCTAATGATGTTGATGGAATTAGATTTAGATCTTCAATTTCTGGTGAGTTATAATTTATGTACATCTCTTGATAGATAGTATAGTATGTTATAACATAAATAGACACTAAATTAAAGGATTATGAACCACAATTTCATTCATATATATATATATATAATATTGGAAAGTTGATTAAGATATTTATAAATGTAAAGTAGTGAGTTAATCCAAACAAATGGATAAATTGTAGTCAAGTAAATAAATGGTAGAAGAAATTAGAGTAGAAGGCTTCCGTTTAATTTCCTATTGAAATTTATAATGAATAAATAAAAATTAATTAGAATAAATAATATATTTTACTTAGATTATTGTTTATTTATTTTTAATTCCTTCATGATATTATGCCATCAAGAGATACAATCACCTCAAGATCCATCAGGATCAACAAGTAGAGTACTGCATTCATCTATATCTGGAGGACAAACAATAGATCCATGTTTTTTGAACACTGGAAATCCATCTACAAGGTGTCCTACTATGCCTATAGGATCCATACCTATAGGAAATGACTCCAATGATGAACAAAATCCACAAGCTGTCTATTTTCAAGGACAAGATAATTCTCAACGAGATTGGGAGACTTCTTTTGCATTAGTATCAACAACAAGGCCAACATCTATTATTGGAGGCTCAGAGCAAGAAATGAGCCAAGAAGTCAACCCTACAAGTCGAAGTGATGGTTCTATAGTTCGTATTTCTGATGATCAAAGTGCTGTTGATAGTTTGCATTTTGAAATTCAACAATTGCAAGCAAGAATTATGAGTCGATTGCGAGAACCACCCACTTCAAGGGCCATGGTTCAAAGATCATCTCAGGTTAGTGTATTCTTTTAAATGAAATTATGATTATTATATATAATGATAATAATAATAAATTCTTTTGAATATTTTTTATTAATAATATTTGAAATATTTTATTAATAATAATTTTACATATTTGAATATGCAATGTGTACAGGAGAGGTTGGGAGATGCTAATAATCAAAGGTCAACAAGTGGTGATCCTACTGCTTCAACTTCAATAGGAAGTTCACCAAGATCTTGATTCTCTTATGGTCATTGATGTACTATATTATTTGCCAATTTTGATCAAAATTTTGGTTACAATTTGGAATTAAGATCACGATACAATTTGAAAGTGCTATTATTGTTTTAAAGTCTCATTAGTTTGCTAGTTCATATGATATTTTTAATTGATGAATACCTTGAAAAAGGCTAGATTGTTATATTTCAACATAGATAGTTCCAATCCTCAATATATTCATTTAGAATTGAGGTCTTTAACTTCATTTAGAACATATTTGCTTCCTTCAAATGCAAATGCATACTTCTTAATCAAATCAAGTTATTTTCAAGATGTTGTTGAAATTCAAGAATATTTTTTTAATCAAGTAATCGATAAATTGAAAAGAAAAATTTCGTATTCTATAAATTATATTTTAGATTAACATATGGTTGCTTTAGGGAATGAAATTTGTATTAAAAAATTTACAATGAATTGATTTTATAAAAGATTAATAACATTGTAAACAATGTAGTATATAAATTGTGTTAAAAGAATGTGCAACAAATTTGATACATAAATACAATGTGATGTTGTATAGCATCAAATTGAGCATTTTGTAGTTTTAGATTCTTCATTTAATTAACCCCTAAAAGACTAAATTGTATTTTTTTGGCAATGTAACAATTTTGGATAGCTTATTACAACGGAATTTTTTTTCTTTGAAGTTTTCATATAGCATGTGCTTGAGGAGTAGCATTACGGCCCAATTTCTATAATTTTCATTGATCTCTAGGCATCTTGGATTCTTGGGTAGGTTTTAAAAATTTCTCAAAAAAAATTAAAACACCGAAATTGGTTTTCCAAGATTTACATACACATAGAATGCTTTCCATTTTAGTGAGATGAAAATTGTGAGAAGTTTCAATTTGTGGGTAGTTATAGATTTTCTACTCTAAAATAAATTTTGAAGTAGTTTATTTATTTCCATTTTTTATCTTTTTTGAAAAAATAATAACATTGGGTGTAGATTGTTTATTGCAACATTACAACTACTTTTCATATTCCCCAAAGTGTTTTTTTTTCTAAACTTTGGTGCTTGTACTAAAATGGCAATTTTAGAGTGCATTTAGTAAAAACATAGTCAAAAATCTTTTAGAAGTTAAAATATATCCTATTTAATTTGCTAAATTGTTTCAATGTAATTTAATAAAAAACATTACCATCATAAAGACAATAAAGAAATATTTATCAATTGCTATTGAGTCAAGATTCATATACTTATTTCATCATATGTAGTTATTTTTTTCTTATTATTCTACATTTAAAATTCTTGAAGATAGGTGTAATGCATTGTGTATTTAAATGACATGAATAGTTTCTGTAAAAGAAAATTAGTTTGTAAATGCCCAAAGACTCTTTCAAAACTTCTTGAAGATTTTTCTAAACTAAATTCTTGGTGTTGAAATTAAAACTAGACAAGTCATAGATTGCCTTAGAAAAGAAAAAGACTAAAATGTCTATTATAGATAGAAAGATTGTATAGTATGGTATTGAGCCCATTGCCTCTTTTGAGCCCTTTGAAATCAAATTGTTACATTGGGCTCTAAAATTATAAAATTTCAATTATTTATGCTCCACCTACCCCACTCCACCCTAAAGTTGATTTAATTGTAAAATTTTAATATTAAAATTTTATTAAATTTTATTTTATATACACACACCACCCCCTCTTATAATTTTGAGAGGATGGGGTTCCATACAATTAGTATGGGATAATGTGAATGTCATTCGTATTTATATGGCATATCCATATGTTGTATCCATATCCAATATTGCATGTAATATTTGTATTCATATCCAAAATATATATGTAGTATCTATATCCATAACCAACACTCGAGTATTTGTATCCAATATTTAGATATCCATATCCATATTTGGTATTGTATTCTAAATTCATATTTAGGCAACTCAGATTAAATCTCTCAAAGATCAACAACTTGTGATTTTTTGGGAAATCGATGGCATTGTGGAGGGGAAGCTTTTAAAAAAATAAATGAAGAGCCCATGATTTTCTTGAGAGAGGGGGGAGAACTAATGAAACAGGAGGTGCCATGCCACTTTTGGGTTCATTATCATTGTCATTGTCATTTACATTGTATGATTATGAGGGTGTCAAACTATGAAATTGATTTGAAATTTTTTTTGGCACAAATGAAACAAAATCTCATTGCAGAAGATTTGAAATTTTTTAATACACTTTTCACATGTCAAACCTAAAATTGACATCAACTCATAAAAAAGTAATATTAAAGGACAAAATATGTATAGCAATAATTGATCTATGACTTTTCATGGCTCATCTCCAAAGGCCTCTAACACTTAAAAATCAAGATTTGTAATGACATATTTATACAAAATCTTCAACTGAAAAATTCATACACTATTTTTTTTTAAAATTGGATATTTTTTATGCTTAGATTGGACTTTAAAGGATATTCAACTTTAAGAGGAAAAACGGTACTTTCATAAAGTTTCTTTAACTTCAAAGTTTAAATAACATCAAAATATAGTGCCTTGAGCAAGTAGAATTATCCAAATTCCCTAGGATACTACATTTTGGTATTGAAGTTAAATAAAATCTTACTAAATCAATAAATTTTAAGTATTATTTTTAATATCAATAACCTACTATAAAATAAAATTTTAATAACAAAAGCCACATTTTGAAAATGAATGTTTATAATTTTTTCTATAGTTTTTTCTATTTAATACTTTATACAAAAGGATAGAGGTCAAATCTTAATTTCTAATGTTAAAAGCTTTTAGAGACAAGCTTCATATATTGTATTGACTTTGATAACTAAATTATAAATATTTCTTCTAGAACCTTTTGTAAATCAATTTTGAGAAAATTCACTAATCAATTTTCAATAAGTATTATACAAGATAATTACATTTTTCATTTACTTCTAAAGAAGGTTGCTATTATGAGAGCTTAGAAGAGTGAGCCTATATATAAAGAGTATGAGTCTAGAAGACTAGATACTTTATGTTATAGTTGTCTATATTATAGAAACCTTCCTCAATTATATTATAGACACCTCATAAAAGGATTTTTAGCCATTTAAGAAGACTACAAGTTTCTGAATTTTGGAAACATTGTGGGAATGTTGTAAACGTTGCCACATTAGTATGTTGATGTGGTAGGGTGACTACCATGTTAGATAATATTTATTAATTAATCAATAATTATTATTTTTAAATTGAATTTTTAAAAAATCTTGTTTTTTTAAATACATTCTGAAATTTTTGGAATTAAAATTTTCTTAATTTCAAAAATTCAAACTAGCAAGGTTGGTTTGAAGCAATAAAAATAGTTTTAGGGAATGACCTTGAAACAATCTCCCAAAGGCCCAAAAATCCTTTTATGTATTTTCATCCCCATATAATAGCTATGTTGTAGTGCCAAGCATAAGATGAAATTTGACGGCAGAAAGAAATTGTTTCAAGGTTGTTCCCTTGGCAATTCTCTATGTTGTTTGAACCAACCTTGATAGCCCAGTTTTCTTAATTTTTGAATTTTTGTTGAAAAAAATTCAAAAATTATTAAGAAATTGAAAACTAAATAAAAAGATAGGTTGGCAATTGGCGCCACAACCTCTAATTTTCAATTTTCAATGCAATTTTTTAAAAAAAAATTAAAAATAATGAAATAATGAAATAAATATCTGACGTGGCACAGTCTTGGCCACGTCATACTATTCATGTGTCACTCTTCCCAAAATTCCTATAGTCTGGAAACTTGCAATCTCTTCATGCCTTTAAATTTTATCTAATGTAGCACATGTTACATTAAATTAATCTCAATGTCTTAATGACAAATCAACAATTATTAGGTGAAAAAATTTGTATTTTGTTGGCAAAGCAATATATGTATCATTTCCTACATTTTTATTTTAGACCTAGATGCATATTCAAAAATAAACATTGCAATATATACTACAATGAAGTTGTGCTTATATATGGACTATGACATTTTTCAAGGCAAATTCAAGGAGACTAGGAAAAAGAAGACTTCAAGTTGGGAGGCTAACTTGCATTGTTGGTAAATAAGAAGCTTTACTCTAGAGTGCTCAAATTGGACATAAATTGGTCATAGCATACTAAATTTTTTAATCTTACAATGAAGTGGTGTCATCTTTGAGAGAATATTCTTCTCTAAAGTCTTCAAGTAGATGATGCAAGCTCAAATTTGGTGATATGCAACAGTTGGCATGACTTGCAGTTCTTGATTGATGGACACTTCTTATTACAATCCAAGACAAATGATGACAAAATTTTATATATGTGCATTGAATAATATATTTAGGCTCTTGGCTTTAACAATTGCATTGCAATCAAAAATATCTTTTTCAAATGGGAATGGTCCATTTGTTTCAAAAAAATAAAATAACTTTCTAAAAAATGTACATAAAATATGAAATTGCTTTGCTTTTGCTCGAGTTCATATGCACTAAAATGCAAACAATTGTAAAAATATCATTTGAAGTAACTAATTGTCTTTCCCAGTTGGCAAGCATCCATAGTTGATATAAATTTGGTATTGGGATTCCAAAAGCAGTGAGTTCATTGTGATTATTTTGTATTAAATTCTTTATTTTATGATTTTTTCATGACCACAATTTTAGATTCAACATATAGGAGGGGACTCTAAAACAGTGCGGGCATTTTTCAATTGTCCAGTAGGAGGTTGTGAAATGGATACCCGGTTGTAAGAAAATGGCTAGCTTCTTGATTACATCAAAGCATGATAAGATTTGGTTTATACTTCTTAATGGATGGTTTAAGAACCACAATGGGTTCTTTCCTAACTAAGTGGATAGGTGTCTACTGATTTTATTCAAAATAAGAAATGGCAGTCCAACTACCTTTTTACAAATGTTAAAAAATTTGAAATAATGATTGATTCAAGCATTCATCTTAGTTTTAAAAAGGTTCGCATTTAGAAAACATCTCTATTACTTTTTACATGTTGCAATGCTAGTTTTTGAACAAAAACAATTTTCTTTTTAAAAACAAGCATACCAAATTTCGTTTGAAAATTCTTAAGTGCTTCATAAATCCTCCAAAAATTATGAAACGACTTGTGTTAGATTCCTCATTTATTTTTCTTTGACTAAAAAATGAGTGAAAAATATTATCATGTAAGAAAATACATGATAAAGGCAAACCGACCCTTTAATGAGCGGTTTTTGAGCCTCTTACTTCATAAAAAGAAAATTTAGGAGATGCAGTTTTCTTTCAAATTTAAAATCCATATGTGATAAGGTGAACCAATCTAATTTTATCTGCAATCAATTTTCAATTTTTCATCATCCTATATTTGGATCCATTTTTGCATATTTGTCCACTAAAATCTGTCTAGAAATGAGCTAAATCTATCTAGAAATTTGATAAAATCAATACCTTAATGTAGTTTAGAGTAATGTTTCAATAGGTGATTGGTGAACACTTTGATGCTTTAGGTACTTACAAAGGTGGTTGTAAGTTCTTATTAGGAAACTAATGACCTTAGTCTATAGATACTTTTGTAATTTAGGACTGAATGCTTCCAAAATTTGACAAAAATTACAATTTTAATCAAAAAATTATAATCCCATTATTTAGGGATTGACTTGTAAAACACGTGCACACCTCTAATTGGAAAATGTGTCCCTCTATTGAAATTGGCCCAAGATAGTCAAATTGCAAATTAGGGTGGTAATAGGCTTATCTACCTTAATCCTTAAAGGAAGGACCTATAACCACTAGTTTCAAGCCTCAATGCCCTTCACTTAGTTTGTTGCCATTTTAGAACTAGGTATGTAAAAAGAAATTTATATTTATTTTTCAAAGATGAAATTATATGTCTTCTGTACTTCAAAAAAAAATTTAGAATTTTTCGAAAAAATTGATTTTTATGGAAATTTTTGAAGAAAAAGTGAAGAAAAAATGACATCAAATAAAAAATTATTTCAAGAAATTTGAAAATTATTTGCTCAAAGTACATGACATACACACTTTGCAAAATTGAGTGAAAGATCTTTGAATTTAAGAGAGTATAATAGATGGTGGAATTGGGTGACTGATGATGATGTTGGGCTTCTTGACTACATTGAATACTTTGAAGTTTCTTCGTACCTTGACTTTGAAAATTCAAAGATTGTAATTTCATCTCTCAAAAATAAGTAAATTTTTTTTTCATTCATATCTAAGGTAGGTACACCCAAAATGGCACCTGACCTTAAAGCGCTCTGTACAACGTGCATAGATTTTCAAAATCAGTCATGTACTCAGACTGTAGATGGCGCTTTCAGAAACACACTTTGACTGTTAATAACTTTTGCATATGGTATCCTAATCCACTGTTCTTTGGTGCGTTGGAACATGCTTTCACTCACCAACAAGACTGTAAAAAATTTTGAACAACATAATAACAGGAACTAGGCACAGTAGAGAAACTGGCGCTTTTGGGTGTACCTACCTTAGTTGTTACAAAATGGAGCAAACGAAATGAGGCCTGAAATCAGTGGTTATGGGCCCGTCTTGTAAGACCGTCTTCACTCTTCCACGGTCATAGGAACTGTCTTCGACGCCCAAGTCCGCCACCCACTACCTCGAAGCTCACAACTTTACAAGCAATTTTTCCTCGTCGCGGACATGGATTTTGCGAATGCCCGTAATGTGGAGTGTGGAGATGGCATGAATTCATGTTTAGGGTTTGGAATTAACAGCAGTTCTCCGAGGTGAAGAGACGAAGAATCAATTACTGAAACAGGTTTCTGAAATCTCTTCGACCATGGGTTTAGTCGCAGGCTCCGGCTACTTCTTGATTGCTTTGGGTCCAGCTCTCGCCATCTTCATCTCATCGATTGCGCTGAAGCCGTTTCTCATCCTCACGGTGCTCGTCAGGTTCGTGCAATTTCAGTATGTAGGGATCCAGAGTCTTAACATTTTCAAGAATTGACAAATGTCAGCACTTAGGGTTTGGAATCGGAATTTCAGAGTAATGGTTTATTTTGAAAAGAGTGAGAAGAATAAATATCGGTGATGAGATTATTGAGCTGTTCCAGAGTCCAAAATTTGCCAGAGCTCACAAATTTCAGCTCTTAGGGTTTGGAACTGGACTTTCAGAGCATAGATTGTTTTTGACAAGAATGAGAAGAATCAATTTCGGTGATGAGATCATATGTGCTGTTTCAGAGTCCAACATTTTCCAGAACTCATGAATTTCAGCTCTTAGGGGTTTGGAACCGGACTTTAAGAGTATAGAATCGATTTCGAGAAGAATGAGAAGAACGAGAAGAATCGATGTTTATGATGAGTTTGTATGTGCTGTTCCAGGGATTTTTTCTCTGGTTTATGGTCTCGTAATTCTTTAAGGAGAGGGAGAGGGACTTGAGAAGGAGAGGTTGAAAAGGTGTTGTTAATAGGGTTTGTTTTGTTGCAGTGCTCTGCTATGGCTGGTGAGTCTCATTGCTGCCTCGATTGTTTGGAGGGCGTTTCTTCCTGGATCGGCTTGGGTGTTCCTGCCGATGGTGATCACCGCTGTTGCGCTTCAGGAGGGTGTCAGGCCTCTATACTGGCGATTGTACTTGTAAGTTATACTTTGTGCCTGAGAATTTGAAGTAGTTGGAGGTAAGAAGTTGCTAGTGCTGTAAGCATCATTTTCCATTTCCATGTTTTGAGCGCAACTATTTGGTATTGCTTGGCTAGTTTTACAATTGAGGACCCTGAGGATGAAATTCAGAATACATTAGGGTTTCTTTGCTCTAGGCCTAGGGCTTGGAAGACTAGTGATCCTGGCTTCAGGGGGCTCTTGGAAGACCCTCATAAATCCGAAACCCTACAGAGTGGAGTGAGTAGGGTATGGGATCAAGCCGTCCCACTTGGGTCCTCATCAATTTTTATTTTCGAAGAAGAGTCCATGAGGGGTTGATGTTGTTGGCCTTTGTTTTTTATAAAAACATAATGGTTCCTCTATATTTTAGATACGTCCTTGCCGCCTTAAATAGCCTGTAGAAACTGGGAGTGCATGGTAGGTCCTCTGTACTACTCCTGTCCTCTTACCGTTTCTGTGTTTGCAGGAAAGTAGAAAAGAGCATGAATGTGCTAGCAACGAAGCTTTCCAAGCCCCAACTTAATTACGTGGACAGACTCGAAATTGCTCTTGGTGTGTTTTCACTTTTGCCTTATATTTCACACTCTGTATGTGTCCTAAACTTGTGTAGACATGGGCTTTTACACTAGTTTCTAATTGGTGGATAGGTCGAGTCTCTGACAAATGCTTATCATTTTTGTGCATTTAAATCTTGAAGATGCAGTAGCTGAACCTTTTGTGCTTGTACAACAGCCAGCGGAGTTGGACATGGAGTAGTCCATTCCGTGTTCTTTGGCTTGAGCATCCTGTCGCCGTCTTTTGGCCCAGCTACTTACTACACCCAAAGCTGCAAGCATATGCCTCTTTTTCTTGTCTCAGGTATCCCTTGGCAAATGATTAGGTGGTCTTGCATATTTTGTAATGTCTTCTTTAATAGCTAACATAACATTCGTGACTCTAGAGCAGTGTCTTGAACAGTCTTGGATACCCTGACTATTCTTTGAATTAGTTGGGCGCAAGATCTTGGCAGCTCCTTTCAAGAATGTCGTACAGCTTGTGACCATTCATTTTTGCACATTCTCAATGTTGTCAATCCGTAGACCTAAGTTCTCGACCGTGGGATTGTCATGCGCATTGCAGCCTTGACCACTCTAGCATTCTTTCTTATTCATACGTTCTCGATGATTATTGCCTTCAACGCCTACACCTACGGCGATCGTTCTCAACAACTATTTGTGCCTATCATGCATCTTGCTGCATCACTCTTGGTACGATTTCCGCCATTCTTGTGATGCAAATGTACCTGAGTCTATTTGGCACGCAATACTTTAAAAAAAATTTAACTTTTTCTTGTTTTGCTGCACAATTTGAGCTGAAGCTTGTGGTCTTTTCTTGTTTATCATGTACAGACGCTCGTCAACCTCCTTCAAAACGGATGTACAGCTGGTGTCCCTTTGAGTTTTCTGTGTGCACTCTTGACCATGGCTTACGGAGGGAAAATTGTGTGGGACAACGTAGGTCCTGAATCCTTGAATTATCGCAACTTACATAGGTTACAATTAGGATCAACTTCATGATAGTGTAAAGACGACCTCTGCAAAAATGAATGCTTAGAGTCACTTCCGGTGTTCACCTATCAACAATCCACAAAGACTTTCTACATGCGCTTGGGCTTCATAGTGTAAACTGGCCCCTATTTTGCGATCGTGTTGAGTGTTGAACTGGTATGGTATCAAATGACTTGCCATTCATAAGCCCCCAAACATACAGTTGATTTTTTGAAAGGGACCTGCTTGGGAATGTTCATATGTTGGGATTTTGCAACCAAGCCCTGCATAGAGATTGGACCAATTTGAAATCCAAGCTTAGTGACATAGTTTTATGTTGGTCCCAAGTATTTTTAATTGGAGGATTTGTTAGAAGTTAAATTTGACCATGAAGTGAAACCATGATAGTTGTGGCTCATTTTCCTATCTGGGCAATTCTTTGCACTCAATTATGGACTTTAGAATTGGTTTATGTGTATGCATACTAATTCAGGTCTTTTGATTTCAATCGAAATATCAATTCACTATGTTTGAAAGAAGGTTGTATTATAGGACATTGTTTACTCATTCTCAAATGTGAAGAAGCAAGTCATTTGATGTAAATAATGTGAGTCCAACACTAAGTTGTTGGCACCTCAAATCATTATCATTAGTGTTTTAGTGTCTTTTATATTACAAGATGAAAGATATTGTAAGCAAATTATGAATACTTTGTTATTTGGAGAATATAATATGAATTTTTAAAAACAAAACTCTAAGCAACAAAAAGTGATACTTGAAGAGTGTCCCCTATGAATAGCCACTTTCATCACCTATTCAAGTTTTTAATAGGAGACTAATAATTTTACATGAGATTGTAGATTTATTTTTCAATAAATAATGCAAAAAAGTGGACTTTATTTTTAGATATTGGCAATTTCAGTATTGTTATGTATAGGGCAATGTACATGATTTTGCAAAAAAAAAAACATTGTTGAAGAAGGCAAAGTGGCATTTCCTAGCATAAATAGGCTTAAACTATTGTAAGAGACCCTTGATTTTTGTGACACAATTTTAAGTGACATCCACTTGTTCTTATGTCTACAACATCATGAACTTAATATTTCAAGTGATGTTAAGTTTGACATTATTGTATATACAAAAACAAGTAGATATCACCTAAAATTCCATCATACAAAACATGGATTTCTTATAGTGAATGTTGGGAGGAAATGAACAAAATGTGATTGGATGAAAAAAACATGATGCCCAATTCTACTTGATATAATTGCAAAATTGTACAAGAAACCCTAATTATGATGCAAAGTCTGCTTATATATTTGTAGTATAGGTGTCTATAGTATAAATTTTTTCTATAGCTGTAGTGTAATTATACTATAGATATCTACATTCAAAGTGTTTATGTCATAATCACCATCATTGATTGTCACTATATATCTACTTATATACATGCTCAACGCTGACATGCTCACATCTTCATGCTCACATACTATTGTAACATTGTAGCTTACAATCATGCAAAATGAATGAAGATAGGTAGAAAAGCCCATCCGCTTTGGACAACATCTACTAAGTCACTATCCTCATTTGGAAGATGAGATTTGTCTGTAGAAGGTTTAATTTATTTCCAATTTGAGAAAGAGCCTCAATTGTTCACCAGCATATTACCAAGGAATGTTCAGAGTGTACTAAACCAATGTTTCAAACGCTTCCAAGTGTACACTTGATCAATCTTCTGCAAAGGATTTTCCAATAAATCTCGATTCTAACTTAATTGGAAGCAAGAATGATTGTCCATCTTCATCAAATCTGCAAAGGGTTTTCCAATAATCTAGATTCTAACTTCATTGGAAGCAAGAATGATTGTCGATCTTCATCAAATCTGCAAAGGGTTTTCCAATAAATCTCGATTTTAACTTAATTGGAAGCAGAATGATTGTCGATCTTCATCAAATCTGCAAAGGGTTTTCCAATAATCTCGATTCTAACTTCATTGGAAGCATTCAAGAATGATTGTCGATCTTCATCAAATCTGCAAAGGGTTTTCCAATAATCTCGATTCTACCTTAATTGGAAGCATTCAAGAATGATTGTCGATCTTCTTCAAATGCGAGAAGCAATAACTGGAGTTTGCTTGGAAAAACAAGCTTGAGCTGCAGCCACACCACTTCCCAAAGTCACGGGGTATCCCACCTCCAGCAGACAAAGCTCCACTCCTGCCAGAGCACCAAGGAGTTGCAGCTGCACACACACACAAAACATGGGATTCTGGGTGACCAACTGGTGAAATTGCCCAAAATCATGGAGTGAAAGATGTTGCAAGTAGAATATGTTATAAATTTTCTGTTGCTTAACCCTTAAACGATGCAAGGGGTCACCTAGGAAACCATCTTTTTTGAAACGGTGGGAATCATTGATATTAAGAAATTCAAAAGTGTGCATTTGAAGTCAAAGAACTATAGGTGATCTTCCTTTTCCACCCCTAATTTCGAGGATGAATGCTTGCAATTTTGTCCTGTACCGCAAAAAGCTTTTCTGTTCATTGACCATAAAATGGCTCTAGTGTTGTTTAGGGGTTAATAAATATGTGGCAAATTTTATTAAAATGGTGGTATTCCATATGCCATTTTTCACATTGTGTTGTCTAAACTGAAAAAATGACATTTAGGATAGGTATAGATTTTCAGACATGTAGGATTCATATACATTTCAAAAATCTATGACTGTTTTGGATACCAAACCGTGTTGCTTGAAACACCTTCGACAAATAGAGATTTCAGAAATCTAAAACTCATATAGGTTTCAAAAATTGATGATAAAGATCGATTTCAAACTGTGTGGTTTCAATTGTAAAAAGTGCCAAAGTAATGGAACTTCACTATTTTAATGAAATTTGTCATATATATTATAAGTTTTCTAAAGCAATACATTGTTGGCTCCTATGTGGTGATGGATGTCGTAGGAAACAACACATTTGAAACCTTCAGAGACAACAAGGAGTGCCATTAATAGTTGCACCCTTGAATAGTCACTTTCATAATCTACTCAAATTAAAAATATTAGACTGAAAATTTTGTATGCCAAGTTGCTTTTCTAGTAGGCAAAAATTTGGAGTTTGTTTTAGGTGCCACTACCTCACATAATCTTGAAAAAAAAAATCAATATTGAGCATTGCGATCGATTTGAAATAGGGGACATGAAAATTATGGCACAGCTGACATTTTTGTATACCTCATTCATGTTTCCGAGGTGTCCAATTCGGAAGAGCTTCCCAGTGACTTCCCCAAGACCAAGTCCAAGACTGAGATTATACTTCTTCCATGCTAGTTTGATCACATCTCCACTGTCAAGAGATGGCGGCACCACCACTGCCGTCACAACAGCACTGTCCCACTCGGGTTTCTTTGCACATACTTGCAACCCCCATGCTTTCACCGCCGCCCTGCAGAAATCCTCAAAAGCTTTAGAAGTACAAATTTCGTCATACTCAAACAACACTATCAAGCAAACTTGAGTTTTAGAGAGAGACTTGCATAGAGAGAGACTTCTCCAAGCATAGATACCACAATAAAGCAAACTCGGATTCTAGAGAGCAACTTGCATCGAGAGAGATTTCTCCAATTGTATACACCACAGTAAAGCAAACTCAGATTCTAGAGAGGGACTTGCAAAGAGACTTCTCCAAATGCATAGATATCACAGTAAAGCAAACTCGGATTTTAGAGAGACTTCTGTAGTCGTATATACCACAGTAAAGCGAATTCAGATTCTAGAGAGAGACTTGCATAGAGAGACTTCTCCAAATATAATACCACAGTTAAGAAAACTCGGATTCCAGAGAGACACTTGCATGGAGAGAGATAGAGATTTCCAATCACAGACAGTCCTATCAAGAATTTTTTGCAAGAATTTTTTTCTAGAGACACATGCTATCAAGAGATACATCTCTATCCAGACACTGTCAAGCAAACTCGGTAGTTTACAGCTTATTCAGTTTGATTGAATTTCTTGCTCTGTTTTAGACCTACCCACCCCCGGTCACCCCAATCTAAGTATCAATTTTTTATTCTGGAGAGAGACTTGCTTAGAGAGAGACTTGCAAGCACATGCTCGACTCACCTGGTAGCCTCCGCAAAGCGCAAGTGCCGAGCGATGACATTCTCCAGCCCTTCCACTTTCAGAATCAAATCCAGCGACGCTCGCAGTCCGTAGAGCATTTGCACGGAGGCCGTGTAAGGGCAGTACGTCCCCGTCTTGTAGCTCTTCAGATACTCGCCCCAGTCGAAATACCCGCGTGGCGACTTCGCCGCTTTGTGGGCTTCCAGAGCTTTGGCGCTTGCGCACACAATCCCAAGTCCGGTGGGCAGCGACAGCGCTTTCTGGGAGCCTGTCAGTGCGACGTCCACTCCCCAGTCGTCCATGCGAAACTCCATGGCGCCCACTGAAGAGACGCCGTCCACGATGAACAATGCCGGGTGACGCAGCTCATCTACACAGCAGCAGGGATCCAAGCCGTGAGGTTAAGCTTAAAAAACCCAAATCAATCAATCATGTTGTGACAATTCTAAATCGAACGCAACCCAAATTTCCTATCAACAGAATCAGTGAAGAACATTATTTCTGTTGGGAAAAGAATCACTAGCGCAAAAGACTGAGATTGCAATAGCTTATGCATTCAACAATTTTGCATTGATTGCATTAACCGCCAGAAATCTATTGACAAGTTTGGAATGGTTTAGTAAAACATTGTGCAATCTATTTGCACCTATTTATAACATTCGTGATTGGGAAGATAAGTTCCTTCAACAGTATCACTACAACAAGAGTATATGATTTCCTGTTATAGTGACCCACAATACATGGTCAAGCGAGCATTCAAGATGTTTCACACTGAAAGGAGCCTTCGATTCATGTAAAGCAAAGGGTCTTCTGCCTTTAAATTCAATGAATGTTATGTATGGATTGCAACAGCTTAGGATCGGGCATAAGATACGCTTTGAATCCGCGTCCAAGACTTTTGCAACAAGTTTGCCGCATTTTTTGCAATGATTTGCAATAGACCACAAGCTTAAGTTAGGCCAGTACAGAACAGCTACAAAATCATTGTAAAATATATAATTGATGATGTTGCAACCACTTCTTCCTGCTGCAGTGTATAAATCAAATTAGTAAAGAGAAGGTCTCCATATGATCTGCTCGGTAACTCTCCGATTGATTCAGGGGTTACTTTGTTCCTTACCGAGGACTTGACGGATAGCCGCGAGGTTGGTGGTGACGCCCGTTGAAGTCTCGTTATGCACCACGCAGATGGCTTTCACCTTATGGCTGCGGTCGTTCTGCAGCTTTCGCTTCAGGATGGCCAAATTCACCCCCTCGCCCCACTCGGAATCCATAACGTCCACATCGTAATGCAAAGTCGTCATGAGATTGATCCAATACACGCCGAATTGTCCGAACCGCGGAGCGAGGATCTTGTCGCCGGGGGACAACGTGTTCGTCACTGCACTCTCCCATGTTCCCGTTCCTGTAATCCCACAGTCGAGCGAAGTAAATGAATTTGGGAAATTCAACTATCATAGGAATTAGATTTGTAATCCTCCTATTGCCACAAATTGGGTTGCGCAATTCTCTGATTGATAACTAGGGCAGGAAGAGAAATAAGTTCAGCGCAATTGTACTGAACAAGACTTTGCCAATTTGTCACTTAGAATTGGGCACCCATTTTATAGAAAAATTCCTTGTGGGAGTGATTTGCACCAGTACTTGAATTCACCTCCTTAGTAATGTTTTTCAGCAAGACTTGAACGTTTCTGATAGCACTGCAAACGTTGCCAGCTGGTAACAATGAAACGTGATTCCTAAGACTTTGACATTCAATGTTTCTCCAAAACGCGTCTACGAAGTCTGAACAACGTTCTGGAAAACCTTTAATTGCCAAAGAATTATGCATCCTTGCTTAATTCTGTTTCAAATTTTGCGTGTCTGTTGAAAAACACTGCTTCAAGCATAAAGCTGAAACCGTTTCAACCCCTTTGATTGCAATTCTAGAAGTACGTGCAATTGTGAGGCCTTGGAAGACGAATTGACAGACTGCAGACTAGAAATACTTGTGGATACTTCATTGATCGATTATTACCTGTGCAGGGGATGATGAAGGCGGTGGCTGTTTCGGTGGCGAAGAGCAGCTTGACATCCTGGATAACGGACTTGGCGAGCGTGGCGAAGGCGGGCGATCGGTGGTCCTCGTTGTTGCGGATCATGGCTTGCAGCACGCAGTCCGGAATGTTACACGGACCAGGCACACTCAAGTGGTTCCTCCCCGGCGCGGGAAAATACTCCATCTCTCTCCCCCAAACGAATTAAATATCAACCACCAATTGAAAATCTCTGCACCACAGTCGATCGAGTCTTGCTACTTCGCTCAAGAATCAAACCAGTTGGATCGATCCACGCATACACTTCAATTCCACGTTTCGCTGCTGCAATTGATCAAGAACGCGTTCTGCAGCAAGAATCAAACCAGTTGGATCCAAGCACTAACGTACTTCAATTATCAAAGAGCTCCAGGGAGAATTCAAATCAAAACTAGCTAACTAGCTGTCAGTTCCGATCTTGCAGAGCGTGTTACTGCAATCAGGAAGTCGATCTGCAATTCAGCAGACGATTCAACTCCCGGGGATCTCCAAAGAGAATTGAAGTCTAGCTAGCTGTTTTAGTAGCAAACCTCCTTCGCTTTCGAGACAACAATAATGTAGTCCCCAGTTGATTACGTCAAGCTCGAGCTTGTGTCTGTCAATTGCAACTCAATTAACACCTCAACGCACAGCAACGATTTCAGAGGATTCACGAGATCATCAGGAGGCTGCAATTGCTAGCAGTGGCACCTCTGTACTGCCTGGATTGCAGAGGAGCTGGCAAGTAATGAAACAGTGGTGGCGGCTGCGCTCATATAGTGGCAGCGGAAGCAAGTGCGTCCTCGTCACCTGCGGCGCGCGGTGGCACATGCCGCAGTTTGGACCAACACTCCGGGATCTAGTAATACTGGAAGTTCAAGCTATTAACTACACGCCCTGCTATAATCAATAACACAAGTAAACTCATCCTAGTTGGGGAATTCTGTATTAAATTATCATTAAATTGTAAGCCTTCAAGTACACTTTTATGAGTTCAACACGGGAATTTTTCGTCATGTTTTAAATCATTTTGGAGTGAGTAACTCTTAGCTTAAGACGAGTTAATTAGTATTGTAATCAAAGACTGAAATATGTATCTTAAGACTTTCATCTGCAGGAAGCTCAAAAATCTAAGTTTTGGTGACTTCAGAAACATTTTCATTTTATGCCGAACTCCCTGAAAAACGTTGCAGGTAGTAAAATTTTTCCAATTTAACAAATTTGATGATCTCTTTGGAAATGAAAAATCTAGGGTTCCAAATTTCGGTACTACCGGTAGCATAAACAGACTTTCCACACATAGTTAGCCACTGGGGATGAAATTAACAATGAATTATCGTGTATCAATTGTCAAATCCCTGAAAACAGGTGACTGTATCCAAATGAACCCTCGATTCGCATGTTCAATTGTGCATTTCAGGCAAAATGTTTGCAACAGGGTCATGACAATTAGGTGCAAGAGCGTGCTTAATTTAATATAATAATATCCCACAAAGCGCCTCAAACCTAGTGGCTTTAAACCCTATCAATCAGTGTGCACTACAAACAAATCAAGGTCCTCACATGAATTGTTGGGCAAGAACTCAACGGGAGTGAATGGAATTGAATGGAAGTGGGGCCTAGTAGCAGAAAAATTGATTTGTGGGGATTCAGTAGAACCGAGGAACGTCATGCACCTGCAGCTAGACTTACTCAAGACTAGCAAGACTAATTCTCTACCACATGACTGTCAAGAAGAAAAGTAACCCTTGTTTCCTCGTCTTGTCGGAAAATCAGAATTTTGCACCAGAAATGGGGAGATGAAGGAAAAGCAGACACCACGGAGAATCATTCAGTCAGGCTCTACTTAAGAAAAAGTAATTAAAATGAGAATGGCAATCCAAGAAACAGTGAAAGATAACAGTATTAAAGGTGGGTACACCCAAAAGCACCACAAATTGGTACTGTGCCTAGTTACTATTATTAGGCTGTTCAGATTTTCATATGGCCTTGTTGCCAAGTGAAAGCACGTTCCAATGTACCAAAGAACTAACCATTTGAATACAGTATGCGAAAGTTATTAAGGGTCAAAGTTTGTTTATGGAAGCGCCATGATCTACAGTCTGTGTAGATGAAGTTGATTAGTTTCTATTGTTTTTGACGTTATTTCGTCAAATGAAAAACTGGAAGTCTAGTTTCTGCCTGTTCCTCGACTGATACGATACTACGAGCTCATGAATTCGCGAGAGTGGTGGGAATGTTCTGATTAATTGTGTGGGAAACTTATTGAGCTAGAATGCTTTGGCAGCATGGGTGTCACCCAAATCTCCGGTGTTTCAGCGTGACGCGGGGATTCGTCTGCGTTCCCATGTTACAGATCTCATCACAAGCTGGGAATTCTTACGATAACTAGTTGATGGATTCCCTGTGTGAGTCTTTTGAATGAAATCCTGTGTTATCGCGCGTGTGTGACTCTCCTCCTGTTGTGAATTATGTGATTCATTGCTTTGAATTCGAGTGCGTGGTGGAGTGCAAGGCTTCGCTGCAGTGGTGGCGCCGGCGTGAGCTCCGTCACGTCCACAGGAAGGCCCTGCGTGGCGTGGCTTTCCACGGACGTCACGGCCGCGTTTGGCCCTGGTCACAAGTTAGCTGGGTCTGCTGTGTCACTGCTTATGTGGATCGAGGGTGGATGGGTGTCAAAGAGGGACACGAAGTTTTACCTCCAGACCATGCCGAACGGAAGAGTCTGGAATCCTTGAAATTATCTCCTCATTATTGGAGAGTGAAAAATTAAATTACTGTAAATTTTTCATGTAAACGAATTTGAAATAACATCTTGAAGCTTTTTGATTTGTTGAATATATTTTACCGTGAGGTTATCTAATCTATGCGAGTGCTTTCTGGATTGAGTTGTTGAAAATGGCTCTCCAATAGATGAAACAATAGGTTGCACTACTCAAGATAAGGGGCACATTCAGGTTGAGGAGCCTATAATAATCTTTAGGTAAAGCTTGGGTAGGCTACTAAACCCATCTCAAGAAGTGGAGCCAGCAGAGTGGACTTACTCTGGAGGAAAATGCAGGAATTTTTTATTTGTCACACATGATAAGTTAAGTCCAAATTTTGAGTAAATATTTGCAATCAGAGACCCCAACTAAGTGTAGAGAGGTCTGGAACATACCTCACACATGCAGCACGATATAGGTCTTCTTCTACTTTTACCCTCACAGAACACGAAATTTGGACTAATTTGCAAAATGGAAGTCCTCAATCACTGAGTTGTAAGTCTGGACTATTTAGGCCATGATCCAAATTTACTTAGATTTCCTTACAAGAATGTAGAACTTCGAGGCAGAAAAGTATTCGAGCATTCCAAGCCCTTTCTGGCAAGTTCAACCATGATGTGCAAGACTTGGATTCACGAGTCTTACTCTGAGTCAACCACAGGGAAAAAAATACCGCCAATTTACTAAACTCTCAGCAAGTTGTAACCCACCGTGAATACACTTATCGGTGCACTCAATGCAGGCACCGGATGCTACTAAAATCACAGCTTTCTATGCATTGCCCTCGTGCATCAAAAAAATTGCACAATTTGCAGGATTTCAACTCAGAAGCTTTAAATACTCTCTCTAACGTTTGAGTAAGTGAACATAGACCAAGTGAAAGGACTAGTGTAAGGGAACAGAAGGGCTGTGAAATTTCTTCCACTGGTCTAGCATCTCATTGTTTTACTCGAAGAAACAGAACACCTGATGAAGGAGACATCGAGAGATTAATGCACTCCTCACTTGCCTGTCTTCCGTTTCTTGATGCTTGAGCCCTCTTTCGTGGCCTTCTTCCCTTTCTTCACTTGTGATAATTCTTTTGTCTTTTTGAACTTCCCATTTGAGGCAGGTGACTTCTTGCCAGGAGAAACTACATCCATTGGAGTAGAAACAGCTGGAGCAGCTGCTGCAGCTACTGCTTCCGCTTTTCTTTTACCCTCACGCATGGCTTCCCGTTTCTCTTCCCTGTAGAGAGTGGTGGAACTCAGCAACAGCATTAAGAGGCTAACAGAGAGAAACAACTACACAAATAACTCTACAAATAACTACCTCTACTACCTTAGTAAATAACTGAAAGAGTGAGAGCTGAAATGTCAATACATGTGTGAAATCAGACTCCCTGCGAAGCAAAAAGAGCGATGCTGTGCCACAACCATTTCACTGCAAATCGAAATCAGCAAAATAGCATCAAAAACGTTTTGCAAATCATACCTTTTTTGAGCAATTTCTTCTTTGGATGGAAGACTCTTTCGTTCCCTCCTGTTCAGAAATTTCCTCTTAACTTTTACAGGTTCACCGTCCTTGGTTTTGCCGTTTGCTTCTGCCATGTCTGTGTCATCCTTTGTCTCGACATCACCACCAGCAGACATGCTGCCGTCGGCAGTCCGATCTAAAGCGACATCCTCGACTTCCATTTCGTCTCCTGAGACATGAATTTCATACAATCATGAAGAAACGCAAGAAATAAATGTAGAATAAAGTGACATTCTGAAATGGTCATTGCAGATACATTTCTAAGAATACTTGAATCTAATTTCTGAAGAAATGTACAGATGAAATGCGCCACATAAAAAAGATTTGCAATCATAGCCAAGTGAAACCTGAATACGGTTCATGTAATAATATCAGAACTTGACAAAGATTAAGATATAAGAGCTTCCGATGATGAAGGTAAGGTAGATCTAATTTTACTATCCAGAAGCTGAAGTGGAATCACAACTAGTGATTCGCACGCAATGATCATCTTGGTTGAACGGTACAAAATGCCGCAAGAAACTCATACGCATTAGAAAGTCCCGAGAGACCAACTGCACTAAAGGTCGGCAATTGCATTTACCTTCATCTCCATTAATGTTTTCAGCCTCTTCTGCATCCTCAGCATCATCTTTCTTGACCTTGTTACTCATCTTCTTCAGCTGTGAATGAATCAGACTAACGAGTTAAAGCACCGGGGACGACCAAACATCATTTCATTGTTTACGAAGAACTAAAAATATTATAAGAAGCATTGGCAGTTTACGTTGAGGACAGCAGTTAGATGGAATTTTCAGATTTGTCACAATTCGCAACGGTAAAGAGTTTATAAAGAAATGTACAATAGAAACAATGCGAGACAGATCCTCTATTGCAAGAAGCCCTAATTCTGAAATTAAGCAATTCACTGCAAGATCATCATCTACGAATAATTAAGAAAACGAGAGCAAATGGAAAACGGCAAGGACCAAGATGCAACCAACCTTGGCAACAAAGAACCCATCCATGTTATGCACATGAGGATAAAATCGTCTAGAATTCTTCAGCGTGTGATGAAACCGACTTTCTCGGAATTTGGTGAAGCTGACACGAAGAAAATAATGAATATCAATACAACTGTGAAACCGTAGTGCGAAAACTTCCCTAGAGCATCTCCCCACAGTTATATCCAATATGATTATGCACACGGTTCAAAACATGAATAACAAAACAAAACGCTACACATTAACCCTGTAGGACAAAAGTGCCCGATGAATGACAGCGCTTTTGTGGAAACGAGGAATACATGTGTTCATCCATCAATGGATAATTGCATGGCTGATGACCATGGTGATAGACCCGACGTTTCAGGGTTAAAGAATGCAATAATACTGCAAAGCAGAAACTTGAACAATGTGCCCAGGGACATCAGGATTGAAGGCACCACTATGAATCACAGAACATTTTCGCAGCAAAATAGAATTAGGAACTTACCCTTCACGCCCAAATTCTAATCCTGTAGGAACGATCTTCACATCTCGCTTTCTCAGAGCGTAATCCACAACAGCTTCGTTCTACAATCAACAGCAGATGTAAATCTTAAGAGCACACGCAATATGGAGCTCATCACCTGTAGCGTGTTCAATGCTATAATAAATTTTAAAGCACACACAAATATAGTATACCTCTGCTACCATGATCGAGCATGTTGAATAAACAAGGTATCCTCCTGTCTTTGAATTAGCATCCACCATGTCTATAGCAGCTAATATGAGCTCCTGTGCACATGACCACACATGTTAGCATAAAAGAATAGATGCCCAAGACTTGATGGTATACAAACTTACTATTAATATCTAGAGAGTTGATACACCAATCACTTCCATGGAATTTCAAGGCATATAACATAAACGAGTATTTGAAGCCAATCCACCATTTGCACAAATGCAATTAGGGTTGAGCGGGGAATCTACTTTTTGCAGAAATGCACATCGTTGGATATCTTCCAAACTTTTAGTAACTTTCACGGACTCATCTTTTCCTACAACCTGCATTCCAACCAGGACGTTTATAAACAGTAAGAATAACACGCACTCCTTCACTCTCTCAAATCACCACATTCTTAAGTAAACTAACATAAGCCACCAACTTATCTACAACATAACGCTACGCAACGTTCAATGATGACCTACAACGATCACTTGCTTGAAACCATTGTTACTCTCAAAGCAAATACTGAACTTACCCCAGTTCCACTGCACGGCGCATCGAGTAACACCCTGTCCACAGACCGTAGTCCCAACTTATGGGGTAGCTGGAGACAACATCAACGACAACAAACACAAACACAAAATGAACAATCAAGTCGACAAACTATAGATGAATTGTGAGAAATTTTCCAGAATATGACAAGCTGCTGATGCAATATGTGGCATATCAGGTTAATACATGACAAACAAATAGTATCGAACTGAAACGGAACAGTGACACTGACCTGGCGACCATCATAGTTGCAAATAATAGTGTTAGTGACTCCCATTCGGTGAAGGTTAGCAGACAGAGACTTTATCCTTGGCTCTTTCAATTCGTTTGCATAGATGACACCTGAATAATCAGAAGTAATATCCAAATCAGGAATAAGATAAAAACAAACGCCCAGTGCATCCACCAGGCATCTCAAATATTTTAAAACCGCACAAATAAATTGAACACCCAATAAAACAGCGATTGTAGAGTGTGCACATTTTAAATATCTCGGAAAAGTATAGAAACTCATGCGCAATCAGTGAAGAATATAACTCTCAGAGTGAGATCGACAGACCACACTCAAATGTACACAAACTAATACATATTCTAGATAATTCAAAATATGAAAAGAAGCTATAGCTAGGTTCATCATTGGAGCCCGATCCATCAGCAGCATGCACAAGGTAGGAAGGGAACATCAGTGTAACTATGACATAAAATCCATCATAAACCGAGAGCAATTGTAAATCAACTACTCTCACTCTAGATAGTTTGCTTCATCATATGTTGCCCTTCCCTCCAAGCCGCAGAAGAATTCTCTCATTAAGTTGCTTAACTCCACAAAACTACAAGTAACTCCTAGGAGACCCAAACCCAGGATAAAGCCACGAAGTTCATTCAACACAAGACATGGATAGTCCACACGCAGCTGGGACCTCGCTCTAGTAAGAAATCACCGACACCTCTGAATACATAAGAACAGTGATTGCAGTTCTACAAAACAATTGCGTAATTGAAAGGTTTATGATTGAATGTATACCTGTATTTTTCATGAGGGCAGCTATATAGGTAGTTTTACCTCCCGGCGCAGCTCTGAATTTAAGAGAATCAGGAGTCGTATCAGTATGTTCCGATAAGCAAACGATCACATTGAGGAATACATTTTGGTTACAGAATACGGCCACATTGAATCATCCAAATGTACAAGTGGGATCTGCGGCGCTTACGCCACATCAACAATTCGTTCCTTCTCTTGAGGTGCCAAAGCCATCACTGGCAGAAAAGATGATCCACTTTGAAGCTGCAAGTCCAAAATAGTACTGTGTAAATGATGAAGCACCACAATCAAACGAAGGTGCAGCCACAAGTCTCGCAAAAGAACCATAAGAGAGGCCCTATACATCTAAATGAGATTTATAACTTCCTATCTCATACACAATGGAAGCTGCGTTCAAACGTGCGAAAATGCCAATTCACTAAAAGCTTGCTGTAAGTAACACTTCGGCAGAATATCGTACCATGTAGTGACCAGCCATATATTCCGGAGTTGCACCAACAGGCACTTGAGAATCATAAACGACCAGGCCAACCTGCCGGCACAGGCAAAATTATTCAACCTGTGAGTATATTCCGGTAGAAGGCTCAACAGGTAGAATTAATATGCTCAGTCAGAAACTCGTTCAGATTGTGGCCAACACAAGAAGCTTACCCATCATTTCAACGACGAGAAATAGAATTACACATCAAAGTGTAAGAAAGAATATATATATCATCAGAACATGGAAGACATTAAAGTGTTCGCAGGATTTCAGAATTACAAGATACTTACTTTGGTCCACTTTCCAAGTGGATCTAGGTTGACACCTCTGTTGATCAGAACTTGGGCCAGGTCCCGTCTACGACTCTGTAGCAGAAAGAATCAGAGATACCAAAAAAAGGCATCATCAACATATTTCCACCCGACAGGCTCCTTGCTACCAAGCTAATTCGTGAATAGTAACAATTTAGCAGCAGTTAGATCGACGACATTAAAGAATCGACCTAAACAGAAATATCTAAAACATACGGAAAATTAAGTTACTAATAAACATACCTTTAGGGTATTAGTTCTCAAGGATATTGGGCGAGGCTTCTCATTAGCTTCAAGGAATTCCAGCACTTCAGCGGGAGGAAACATCTGCACATAGTCCCACAAGACTGTAAAATCTCTGCATCTCAATCAAGAAGACTGCCTTCCACAATAGTTTCCGCAAGGGTTGCCAGAGCCTGCGGAGAAGCAAAAGAAGAAGAAAAGAGATCGTACTTGTAAGAATGTGCTGATCAAGAAATCATTGTATCCGTAATATGAGGACAGGTCGGATGAAAGTTGCTTCACATAGTCAGTCCGCACAGCTCCTGTGGGCCTCAAAGCCTTGAAGCTAGACAACACACGAACAACTGCCAAGAGGAGACAACATGTAGTTAGTTTCGAATTGCTGGTGAGAGGTAATCAGAACGCAAGTAAAAAGTTGAAAAATTAAATAAAAACACAAATGCGACGCCGCGTACTCACTATCTTTGATTCGACGCAAAATGTTTGGGAGGTCTGGTGGGCCTTTAGCTTCTTGCTGAAGCTCCTGGACAAGGTAAGTGATATACAATATGGTTAAGATCAATCAGCAAGAGCCTAAGTTCTGAAACAAATTTCGAAGGCATTAACAATGACAAACTTGCAAATTGTAGAAAGATCGTAATACCTCTGCAGTAGGTAATCGAAAATCATCGGAATCACCTTGAATATTAAGTTGTAATTCTTCCTCTCTAGCTTCTTCAGCCTCCTGCTCCTTCGCAACATCTAAAAACCGTGATTTTTTCTCCACGTCCAATTCATCCTCACTGTCCTCATCACTCTCATCTTCCTCATCGCTGCCATCATCCTCTTCCATTTCAATTTCACCGTCTCCCTCCTCGTCTTCGTCTTCCTCTCCCTCCTCCTCGTCCTCGTCCTCACTTTCAATCAACTTCGCCTTCAACCACTTCTTATTGTCATCAGTGAACCCCTTCTTCTTGCTCGTCACCTTTTTCTCCAAGAATTCATCACTCTTGGCCTTACTCTGAACAGCATTATCAAATGACAGGGTTTAGGGTTTAAGGATGGTCAAGTGCAGAGTGAATGAAAGCACACTACATAAGAACCAACCTAAATTCCGAGGCTATCTTGTCCAATAATTCAGAAACTAAAGCCAAAACCCGAAAATCACAACTAATCCAAATGTCTGAAATTATTTACAAATTCAAGCGAACTGTTATCGCCTAGAGCTGGCGGTGGTCACGAAAACATGGAAAGGAAACTCATAGCTCCCTTGAAAGATCAGAATCAGAATCAAAACCAAAACCTAATTTCAGCACGAAAATTGATACCACACAATCTGACGAAATTTTTCCACAGTGCGCAGTCCTGTACCTCTGAAAAGTTGGACGACTTCGGCTTCCGCTTCTCCAGCTTCATGTTCACCATGTTGCTTTCTGCATACGAGCGAAACGGGACCAGCTAGGTTAGAACACAGAGCAGCGAGGTCGGAGAAGTAGAAACAAACAGGGTGGCGACTACTCGCCCTCACTAGCCGATTAGGGTTTCTTTCTTTCCTCGGAGGGTCCCGTGACGGAAACCGTCATGTGGAACGCAGACGAACCTGTCTTTAAGGTATGGATGGATGTGGGTCCATATCCGTTCCCACTAAATACCCGGATGTTCCCATGGAGGGTACTTTGGAACTGATTGAGAACCGGCAGTGTGATAACTTATGATGGGATTCTAACTGAACTTATCAGGGAGTTCTCATTCATTGGCCGTATGTTCCAGGCCCGGATCTGGACTTTGGTGATGAACTTCGACCAATTATATGCTGACGCATGGAGTACATGAGGATTAATAAAAATGGGATACTGTAGAAAAAGTATATTATATTATATTATATTATGCATTATCTATACTTTAACCCCTAAATGCCCAAAGCACTCAAAACCTTACCAAATTTCTATTTTTAGTAGTTTATATTTTTTGAAGATTTTTTGAAGTCTATTTTTAGCATCAATCATCCAATTTTGAAAATGAATGATTATGATTTTTCTATTCAAGATTTAGTCCAAGGGTACCCATTGCAATCTTGACATTCCATAGTGTTAAGGACTCTTGGAAATGAGCCTCAAATACACTAGATCTTAGAGAAAAAATCACACTAAAAATTCATTTAAAAAAATTGTAAAGTAGATTTTGAGAAGCCATAAATTGATTGGGGTTATGCTTGTTAGGCCCTTCAACCTCATATTTTTCCAGTGTCCAAATTTTTAGATTTGACATGCAAAAAGAAAGCTCACAAATTTTCATAGTTTTTACACCCTCATGATCAAACATTATAATCTTTCGATCCGTAAGTGATATTGTTGTGTTTTCTTTTCCTACATCATCTCTAACATGTCTACTTTGAATTTGTAAGGTTACAATTCAAAAAAAAATTGATTCAACTTATCAAAATGTTGGATTTTTGTTCAACTTAGAGCAATTTCCAAAAAGCTCAAAACAAGCCTTGGGCATTTAGGAGTTAAGACAGGTAGTTGGTTTGGGTTGGGTTGGTTGGGTTGGTTTGTTAGTCACATTGATATCTCCTGGACCATGCCTCTCCCAAAGTGTACTTGGTATCGTTGGAAAACTCTCAACGAGGAGGGGTGCAAAAGAGTTGTTTCATGGAGTTCGGACCTACAGTATGAAAGTTATAGATTTTTGAGTTATTTTTTGTTCTAAAAATTTAGAAAATTACTTTTACTTTAGTTTTGATTGTGGCATCGGCATTGAACACACTAGTCTATACCTTAAGATAGGTAGTTTGTTTTGTTTTGTTTGTTTTATTTGTCACATTGAGATCTCCTAAACCATGTGTCTCTTGGTCACATGCTTGGTGCCACTGAAAAGCTTAGGCCAGAAGAGGTGCACAAGCTTGGTTAAATGGTGTTCCGACCTACGGTGTGAAAGTTATAGAATTTTGAGTTATTTCTAGTTCTCAAAAATTAGAAAATTACTTTTACTTTAGTTCTGACTGTGGCATTGGTACAAGGCACACTAATCTATACTTTAAGACAAGTAGTTTTGTTTGTTTGTTGTTTGTCACATTGAGATTTCCCCGCCTATGGGTCCCTTCATTGCGTGTTTGGTACCGTTGGAGAGCTCTTAGTGAGGAGGGGTGCATAGGCTTGGTTTTGTAGCATTCCAACCTATAATGCAAAATTTATGGATTTTTGAGTTATTTTTGGTTCTAAGTAATTAAAAAATTACTTTTACTTTGATTTTGGTTACAATCTTGGTACCGTCAAAATGCCCCGGGTGAAGAGAGGTGCACAGACTTTGTTTTGTAGCATTTGAACCTATGGTGAGAAAGTTATTGAATTTCAAAGTTTTTACAGGCATTCAAAAATTAGATTTGATTGTGGCAATGGCACATGGCACACTAGTCTATAATGAAGGTGAAAGTTTGCTTCCCCACTTAGGTGAATTTCCACATTAGATTCTTAGGGGTCCACGCCACCTTACACCATTCACACAAATGGCATGCAACACTTTTTGTAAATCATGCCAAAAAAAATTCGATCTTTACATTGGACAGTATTCCATATTGAACAATTGGAGTTGGCGGTTGGTTGAATTTGATTCAAAATTGATTCGAAATTGATTCAATCAACTTTTACAATGTCAATGAATTAACTATTCCCTAAAAAAAAGTAAAGAGGGTGTTCAATTCCAAACTCTCCCCTCACATCTGGGAAAAATGTAGAATTGTTGATGTGAATAAATAAAAAGTTTCTCCTCCTAATATCATCAACCTTCTAAATAAATCAAAATCGTTGAAGTCCATGGAATGGACAATCTTGGTCATCCAAATACAAATATTGAATGTAATTTTAGAATATATTATATAGTATGATTACAAAGTACAATTATAGAGTACAAATACAAAGTATAAATATAGAATATGGATATAGAATTTTTGAAACATGGATATGGATGCAAATACAAAATTTCAAATTTAGAATACAAATGTAAATTTAAAATTCAAAATACAACTAAAATATTCTATACCAAATGGACTAGGAACTAATTCCTCAAAAATACAAGTATGGAGGTGGGGTAGAAGAAGATGTTATTTTAATTGTAATTGTAATTAAATGGAGCCCAATCTATGACTATCTAGTCAAAAGACAATACATTCAACATTTATATAAATCTAATCTTTGTGTGTGTCCATAAAAAAGCGTTATAAAATGACAAACTCTTTACAAGGTAGGAGGCTCCAAAACCAAATCCTTTTGAGTTCTGGCATTTTAATTTTGGCCTTGCATGGCCACCAACCTTCACCTAAAAATGCCACGTATTTTTAAGAGCTTCCATTTTATAAGAGTTAATCCTTCAAGGACCAAAACAACAACAAATGTCTTCTTCAAATTTTCAAAGGTAAATTCTCAATAGGGTGAAACAATCTCAAGATTTTGTAAACTAAGATCTTTTAGTCTAGAAAGCTTATATACTTGTTGCGTTATTATTGTGATTTTCAAAACTTCAATGAGAAGTATTTTAAAATCTATTTAGGAAATTTATTCTAACAAAAAAAAGGGGTGAACATAAAAAATTTCCAATTATAGTAGTACCGAGTAGTAAAGATGGAAAAAAATATTTTATTGATTAAGAATACAAAATAATTAGAATAATTCCAAATTTTTTGAAGATTTTTCAAAGAATATGATAATAATATCAATTTCTAAATTTCTAAAATTGACTCACATATAAATTAAATTTTTTTTGTAGGATTCAATTTGATTAGTTTGAATTTCTAAGACAATTTTTTTTTCTTTTTTGAGGGGGGGGAGAAGCATTATTCATCTTCTTCTAAATTTTCTTCTCAAACAACTACAATTTTTGCTTATAAAGTTGATTATCCAACATTCTTATAATCTAAAAATCCAAGTGTCACAATTTTTCTCTATTAATTCCATGCATATTTGATAAATTAGTCTATACTTTTCTTTAATTAAAATTAAAATTTTCAAACAAATTTGTATGTAAAAAAACTTTCAAACTAGGACATTGTCAAAAGTCATTGGGCATTGATTGAGGGATTAAAGAGATTTTGAGGCAAACAATAAAAAATGAGCATTTTGTGCTTCGAGGGTGTTTGTTTAAAGGAAATCTAAGGGCATGAATAGGTAGCCTATGCTTTTCACTTTGAAAATATTTAGAATATTATATGAATTAAAAAGATTTTAACTAGTAGATTTTAAAAGTTTGTTTTGTATAGATTGTATTCTATCTACATAGAAAGCTATTATTCATTCTATTTGGATTTGTTATGTAAAAGCCAAGGATAATTTTATTTCTTACGCAATCAATGCATTTTCTTGTAAAAATAACTTATACACTTCATTCTTCAACTCAATGGTCAAATTTCAATCAATTAAAGTCTACATTCATGAAACTTATAACATGTGTTTCTAGTCAAAATGTACATTTTTCCTTAGAAATAAAATGATACATTTTTGTTTTTACAAAAAAAAAATTTATAGAAATTCATTCAAATAATGATAGATCTAAAAAGGGTCTATTTAAAATAAAATTATATATAAAAATAGATTTTTTTAAATGTGCAAAATGTCCAAATTTCACTTCATAATTCTAATTTCTCAATTCATGAGAGTGATTTATGTGATGGCAAACAACTTTTGTAAGCCATGATTGTTGCAAAGAATTGCTAATATATTTGTAATAGCACAAGGCTTTTGTTGTAGAAGTGATTTGCATATAAACCTAATACTCTAAAAAATAGTAACCTACCCTTAAAACTCACTTTTTCCTAAGTCCCTATTCTACAATTCCCAACTACGCCCTAGAAATTTCCACATTGGACCAGTAGCCATTCTTTGAATTCTTCTAATTCCGATCATTCAAAAAAATACTTTCCCACTCACTACTTCCTACTTTTTTACGTACTACTTTGAGACATGTGTCATGAACTTTTAATTTCAGCTTTGAAAAAGAAAAAAGAACACATTCTAACCTTAAAATATGTGAATCTACACATTGGCTATAGGGTGCTAGTTGGTTATGGGAGGTTCTACCTTCATGTTTGGGTCATGCCTCTATTCCAGTTTTTTTATTTACCAGTTTTTATTTACCTCCGGGTAACTTATCATAGAGTTTCTAACCGGCTGCTAAAATGCTGCTAACTTACAAGGGGCAACAAAAGCCTGTTGTACATCATCCTCCACGTCAAAAGTGCCATAAATTGTGTGTGGTGGAATGTGTATGCCCATTGCAACTTCACTTTTGCAAAGCTGGGTGCACCTTTATACTTTCAGAAGGTCGGCCTTTCCTGTTTTAATTTTTCCTTTGGAAGGCTTATAGTGGGTACAACCCTTTTTTTGGGCACCATGGGGCCAGATTGCACCATTTCAAAATACATGTCTTTTTTTTGCTAGCTAAAATTAATCTTTTTTCACTATAAATTTTCTAGTTATCTTTAAAATATGGATGAAGTTGCTAATTTTGGATGAAAAAGTGTATGAAAATGATGGAAAAGTGTTTTCAAGCCCAACAGATGGATGAATGTAGAAATACAATGCTTCACCAAATTTAAAGTGATCGCCATCTTGGCACTTTCTCAAAAAGTAAAAAAAAGAAGGGGCTAGTGGGTACACCCAGAAGCACATCTAACCTTAAAGTGCCATCTACAATGCCATCTATAGTTTGTGTACATTTTCAAAATCAATTTTGTACATAGATTGTAGATGGCACTTTCAAAAACCTTTAGTAACTTTTACATATTGTATCCAAATGTTGAGTTTTGGGGTGCATTGGAACATGCTTGCACTTACCAACAAGCCTATATGAAAATCTAAATAGCCTAATAATAGAAACTAGAGACAACACTAATTCTTGGCGCTTTTAGATGTACCTACATTAGAGGGGATTCGAGGCCAACAAGAGACTACGAAAGCCCTGTTCCCAAAATTGTTCCTAATACTGTCAAGTCAACAATTAATTAATTAATTAATTTTAAAAAAAAGTTCGTCCTGAAATGCAAAAAGAAGTCCAAAAAAAAATTCAAAAAAAAGTTGGTGATGTGGCACACTCTCGACCACATCAGCAAAGGCCAATTCTTCATTTCTACAGCAGATTCTTGCATTCACTGCGTTGGGAACTCACAATCTCATGTTGACCTCGAATCCCCTCTAATGCCTTATTTGTTTCACACGAGATACTCTATATTTTCATAGATTGTAAATTGATGTAAAAAATTCAATATAGGACTAATATGAAGTAAGCTTAGGCTAGCTTTATATCAAGCTTGGGGCCAGGTAGAAGCATAATATTTAGCAACAATCTGCCAAATTGCCCCCCAACGGATAGAATGATGTTGAATATTCCTCATCATTCCATTTGATGAACGAAAGGGTGTGGAATATTTGACACCATTCAATAACAAAAGTTACAAGCTTCATAAAATGTCAAAGCAAGCCGATGGACTAAAATACTTTGTTGTAGGATCCAAATTAATAAATAACTTTGTTATGTCAAGAAAGGAACTAATGCATCATTCCCAATGTAGCTTGGCAAACTGACAACAAACAACTAACTATTAATGTGAGGCTTTGCATGATGTGAATTTGAATTTAAACATAAATATTGTTTTTGATGTTATTTTTAATTGAGCCTAACAAGTTAACATAAGTATTGTCATTGATAAAATTAGGAGATGAGGAGTTCACAAAGGAAAAGGCAACCCTTCTATGGAATACTGAATGTTATGAGGTTGGTTAGATTTTGTTGACTTCAATCCAACCTTCAATCTAGCCCCAATTTTTCCATCCAGACCCAATTAATGTAAAACCCTAGGGCTGGATTCTAGAGCTTAATTTCTAATTCATGTGCTTTTGGATTTTGTCAATTTTCTATTAAAAAGAACTTAAGAAAACACATGTTTACTTACTCTTCCTTTTTTCTATTTAAAAATAAATAAATTATTTACCTATCTTTTCTTTTTTCCTTTTTTTTCTTAATTAGTGGTCTTGATTTTTTTTGAATTTTTTTCTATAACATTTGTTTTCTATTTTTGTTTTTTCTACTTCAAAATTGAAAAAAGTGATTTTTTAAAAGTTTTTTTGGAACCTTTTCCTTTTCCTTTCAAAATTTAATACTTCTTTTATTTTGTCAAAATCATATTGAAATGAAAGTGGACTTCATATCTTATTATTTATTTATTTTTAATTTATTTGGTTGTATTCAATGGTTATTTGTTTAGTCAATATTTGTTAAGACACATTTCCTATTCTCCTACTTGTGCAACAAGGTGACTACTTGAAGGCAAAATGTTTTAGTATTGTAGTATTATGCGTTGCTTTGAAGTTCGTTTTTAATTATATTTTGACAGACATGCAAACAACTATACACTCAAATAACTTTGCTTTTGAATGTTCAAGAAGAAAATAAAGGATTCTTCTAATACAAATTGATGTACTACTAATTTCCAAAAAATATGAAACAACTTGGATTGAATGCTAAATTCAATTTCATTCCTCTGAAAATGTACTAGAAATTGTTTAAGAGATTTCAACTTCTTCAAAAAGGCAATAAGATTTGAAGTAGTTGCTTGAAGAGTAGACTAACTTCTTTTGCCTAAACTATTTTGGAACATAGAAATATATATATGATATTCAAATGCCATATTCTTTGGTATGCAAGAGCTTCTTTTCAAAAGTCAACAATAAAGTAGATAATTATAAACTATCCACTATGGTAACTTTGGACAAGTAGGCAATTTAATTTATTTCGAATAGTTATTAAGTTATTATTATTATTTAAAATATTAAAATATTAATTTATCCAAATCAATTAACAATTTTTGCTTTCCAAGCCTACCACTTGAGCAAAACAATTGCATACACAACCAACTGAACATAAGGCACTAAGAAAAACAAATTTTGTGCAAAAATTAGAGCCGCAAAACATTATTGAATGCAAAAAACAAAAACAGAGCCGCTTTGGTACAAATAGGAAAGGACAATTTGTTTCAAGCACAACGAAGGATATTTAAAAATAAATAAAAACAAATTTCTAAAAATTGATGGTAGGGATTTGTACAATCCAAAAGAGCAACCCAATTTGGCCTTATATGGGAGTTCCGGCCACCTAGAACCTTATGCCGATTCTTCCCTTAGGACTAGAAAGATTGGCACCAAAACCACGTCATCTAATTAAGGCAATATATAAGATGAATTGTAGTTCTAGCTGTCCCAAGTGTAAAGCCCTTCAACTAAATTTGGAGAAATTGAGTGATCCTATTTGTTCAAATTTGAAGAATTCCAATTGGCTTTCAATCTAGCCCTAAGTATAATGTGAGAATGAATGGTATCATCACATAAAAATGCATGAGTGAAGTAGGAGGTCTTGAAAGTTTGCTTTTTGGAGCCATTGCATTTTTGAGGAAGCTAAATTCCTTGGAGATATTTTACAATACATTTTCATACAAAAAAAAATAGAATTGGCATCTACTCAAAGCCATTTGAGCTTTTCTGGACCTTTGCACATTGAAGAAAGCAAAATGTACTTCTATTTTCTAGAATGCTTTCAAAGCTTAGTCAATTTTATTACCTCTGATTTTAATAAACAAGATAGGCTATTAGCAAAGTGCAATGTTACAGAAAATTATTCTTTGGTCTTGGAAAGAAATAATACACATGTCCAACTTAATAGTAAAATATTACTCCCTATGTGCAACATATGATTTTAATGGGAATTTCAAAGAGCATACCTAAGCTTATATTTTTCCTTGAAAAGGGACACACATAGATCTTATCAATTGTTTGAGAACCTCCATAAGCCCTAAAAAATAGAATAGAATACTTGATTCTCCCTCCCACCCATCTTCAAAATCCAAACCAACAAAACTTTGACATGGATATAATAGATGGAATACATACTTAATACATATGGCCACATGACATGTGGAATATTGACATGTTATATGGAATAGTCATATATATATAGCACAACAAATAGACATAAGTATAGATATATGATATAGGATACAATTGTCAACTCCATATCAATTGTAAACTAGCGCGTTCAAAAAAATATTGATTTAGAGGTGATGAAAATGTAATAATAATTCACTCACCTTCTATTGTCATTGCGGACATTAAGTGTCCAATGGATGATAGAGAATCGTTCTATGCAAGATAAAAGAACAAATGTTCATCCTTGGAGTTTTGTGCAAAATGAAGAGATCTTGCACAATAGACTGACCTCCAATGATTGTTTTTATGATTTTTAATGATTAGATGGTTTGTATTGAACCAAAAGGGATGATTATCCTCAATAACCAACTTGTCCTAATTTACATAATTCAAAACATCCTCACTCTTTCACCAAGAAACTACCATACCAAATGGCTTTTGGCAAATTCAACCTTCCTCTCTAGTACTTCCAAACAAAATAGCTCTCTGCTATTTCTTTCTATATCTAAACACTAGAAGAAATTTGTGTTTGGTTCAACACAATCTACTTGACTACTTTGTTGAAGCAAACACAAAAATTGCGTTGAAAAACAAAGAAAAACGTAGTTTTTGCATTTGCTTCAACAAAGTAGTCAAGTAGATTGTGTTGAACCAAGCACAGATTTCTTCTATTGCAATTAGTTCTACATTGTTAGTGGTGGGAGTTACTATAAGGTATAAGCACAAGTAACCAGTCATTTAAGCAATTTTGGAGTGGATGGTGAAGAATAAGAGCTAATGAGGAATTCTCCCTTGCATGGAGATAGGAAATATGGAAACAAATAATTTTCCAAAATTTTATTCTCAAACTCAAAATTACTATGAATTTTGGTAACCTAAAAATACATTGCACCCATTTCCAATCTTTAAAGTCTTCTACATCCAATCAATCTAGAATTATTTTTCCTTTCACTTTTTCTAAACATGTGTCATAACCTTATGAGTCCTCAACCTTGAAAAGAAACAAAACAAAACAAAGAACATTTCAAGCTTCATTCTAAGGTAGGAGTTCTATAAATGGAGCCTTCAAGGGATGTAGCTAAATTTTAGGAGGTAAAACATCTTGAAATATTTTTCAGTGAATTTTTCATGAAAGACAAGTGGAATTGACATCTAACTCATGTCATTTTATATTTTGTTAGAGCTTTGTGGAATTAGTTATGAAAATTTGAAATTGAAGTGGCATACAACTCTATAATGGAACACCTCCTTAACCCTAAATGACACCGGGGGGGAGGGAGGGCTAAGAAATCATCTTTTCTGAAACCGTGGGAATCATGGGTATTGAAAAATCCAAAAGTGTGCATTTGAAGTCAAAGTACTACAGAAGATCTTTCTTTTCCGTCCCTAATTCCAAGGATGAATACTTGCAATTCTGTCCTATACTGCAAAATGCTCTCTTATTCATCAACCAAAAAACGAATTCAACGTCGTTTATGGGTTTACATGTATTTTTTTTGTACCTTGATGAAGACTTTAAAAAAATCAGCATGCTGAAAAATATACATTTAACCCATTAAAGACCAGGTCAATGATTGCAAATGAATATTTGATTGGAAATGACATGTTTTCATTAATAGCTAAAGTGACTACTAATGAAAACTTGTCATTTTCAGCTACAATCATCAACTAGTCATCGACCTGGTCCTTAATGGGTTAAAGAAGTGCTCCATTTTGAGAGTTTACTAGCTTTTAGAACCTTCTACCTTATTCTAAGATCAAAAATAGTACACCCTACAGGTTGCATGGTTGGTAACTGGTGCTTCTACTATAATTGTCAGACTTTTCAAAAAAGGCCTTTACAAAAATATTGTTGAGCATGTAAGGTAGAATCCAAACTTGGTGGAGAGGCAGGCAGGCCCATCATGGAGGGGAATGTTGAGGGCTGGGCCGAGCTCCTCTGTCTGCTGTGGGGGAGGTTTTGGAGGGCAGGCCCTACATTCAGCCTCCCAGGGGCTCCCTAGGGAAACAGTGGAAGCAAGTGGCTAGGAGGCTGGAAGCTGGAAAACTGCTCACGCTCCAAAATCACTCACCTTCCCAAATGTACATTGTTGGTGCATGCTACTTTTTGTTCTGTACAGTAATGTACAAGCAATGTACATTTAAGGGTGGGTCGTTTTGGAGCCCTATGCCATATTGACTTCAAAAATTCATAACTAATTCCACAAAGCTCTAAAAAACATGAAACGACTTGGGTTAAATGCCTATTTCACTTATCTTTCAAGGGAAATTCACTGAAAAATATTTCAAGATGTTTTACCTCTCCATAATTCAGTCCAGCCTTGAGGTGGTTAGTTCATAGACCTCCTACCCCTTACTAAGGGCCACTTCACATTAAGGGAGAGGCACCCAATGGCGTGCGTTTCTACAGCGCACAATGATTTTAGGCTATAAATGTAGGTAGGCAGTACATGGCTTATTTTTTTTGACCTAAAACAATAAGCAGTCTACAGTCCCGCTACATTTCTGTTCTAGAATGAATGACTGCTGTAGAAACGCACGCCATTGGGTACAGGCACGCCATTGGGTGCCTCTGCCTTACGGCCATTCAAGTCGAGAGGCTATGGTTTCTCAAATCTGATTGGTGGAAATCATGGTTTCTAAGGGGTGTTTCACACTATGGCTGTCCAAGTCGAGAGGCTATGATTTCTGAAATCTGATTGGTAGAAATCCACGTCCTCTCGACTTGGACGGCCAAGTGTGAAGTCGCCCTAAGATATCCCCTGGAAAGGGACCTCCAGTGTCCCAGCATTCCTGGTGTTCGTACCGAGTCATGATCTCTAAATTACTGGATAACGTACCTCAGTTCTTTGGGCTCTGTGGCTACAACAGAATGATCCGTCACGTTCAACAACTGAACTGCCAGGGGTCCCTCGAAAAGCTTAGGTGGAGGGTGTTGTTGAAGTGACCTTTCAAGAGCTGGTTGCATTTGGGGGAAGTTAAATTCCATGAAATAATTTTCAGGAAATTTTCATAGGAAGAAAAATAGAATTGGCATCCAACCCAAGTTGTTTCATATTTTTTGGACCTTAGTGAAATTAGTTACAAATTTCTGAAGTTGAAATGCAATGGTTTCTAAAAAGTGACCCCTTCTTGAAATGTACATTGTTGGTACATTGAAGAAAGGAAAATCTACCTTCATGTTAGAAGCCCCTTTTAGAGACGGGTCCCGCAACACATTTGGAAAGCTATGCTTGACTATGGCTATGGAGAATGGGCAAAAGTTTGCAAGGAGAAGGATGGTTAGATCATCAGCCACCTGCCTAGTGCATCGAGACTTTCCTTAACCTTGTAATGCCACTTCAACCACTAAAAATGTGATGGATGACAACAAATTCTTGTATGTAAGACAAAAGTGCAATCGTTCATCTTTAGAATTTTGTGCAAAAAGACGAGGTCATGAATAGTGGTTTGGTCTCCAATGAATTTTTTTGAATTTTTTTAAGTAGACGATTTCCACGATTTCGAAAAGCATGATTTCCACGGAGACCAACACCTTCCTTACAGGGTTAAACATAGGTGTAGAAAGGAGGTCTTCACAAAAATGATCAATGGTCAACCGAAGTGGATTCCTCTTGGGCTATGGCAAGGATTTATTTTTCAGCCTCGGTACTAGAAACGGGCTTCTAGGACAGATTCCACCTTGGCAGCCCGTTCATTGGAGTTAAAAACACTAGAGACATATTCTCACTATATGTACGTATTTGTTTTAATATGACAGAATTGGCCCTGGAATGCATAATCACTAAGTAAGGTAGGAGGTCCATAAATCGACCATCTAAGGGCTTGAACTGAATTTTTGGGGTAAAACATCTTGAAATATTTTTTTAGTGAATTTTCTTTGAAAGACAAGTAGAATAGGCATTTAATCCAAGTTGTTTCATATTTTTTGGAGCTTTTTGGAATTAGTTATGAATTTCTGAAGTCAATGTGGCATAGGGCTCCAAAACCGCCCCCACCCTAAAATGTACACTATTTGTACATTCCTATAAAGGTTAAAAAACATCATGTACATATAATGTACATTTTGGAAGGTGGACGGTTTTGGAGCCGGGGTGGTTTGCGAGCCTCCTACATTAGTACCAATTTTGCATTCCAGGGCCGATTCTACCATATTAACCCTAAAGCACTCCGACGTCCATATTCTGAACAATGAACAGAGGGCTTCAAGGCACTGTTTCATCCAATTAACTTCTCATTTATCAAATGTAACCCTTGAATCTAGAAAAGACAACTTTCCTTAATGACCAAATTCATTAAATTCTTGTAAATGATATATTTGTACAAAGCTATAAGCGAAAATGTGCAAAAATTCAAAAAAGGATTGAGATGTTTCAAGGTTAAAATGCTCTTGCAAAGGAAAGAAAAAGCATCTTATGTTTTTAATAGGAAGAGCAATGTTGGAGGCTCCCGCTTTGGCTCTGCCTCTCCAGCCCCTCTCTGCACTGTGCATTTGAGTCTTTCTTCCTCCATGAGTTGTTCTTGGGTAGGAGGCTTGAACTCCGACCACGCATTAAAAGTGAACATGACTTAGAGGTACATTTTGCTTTCTTCAATGTACCAAATCTGCACATTTCAAAAGATGGTTGCTTTTGATGACCATAGATGACCACTTTTTTTTTAACTTCAAAAAATTTATAACTAATTCTATAAAGCTCCAAAAAATATGAAACAACTTGGGTTAGATGTCTATTCCTTTTGTCTTTCAAGAAAAATTTATTGAAAAATACTTCAAGATGGTTACCTCTCCAAAATTCAATTCCAACCTTTAGATGGTCAGTTTATGGACCTCCTACCTTCGTTGTCCTGTTTGCGTCTTGTTCCTCTTTACAGACCACCTATGGCTGGTTAGCTTGTGTATTGTACCCCTTTCCAATGAAATTCCATTTCATTTGTTTCAAAATTAAAAATAAATAAAATTACAGGATAAGGAATAATAGACATATAAACCACGGCTCAGGAGGTACTGGCTGAAAAGCACTACAAAAAATGTCAAAAAAAATGGATGAAATCGTCAGACAACTTTGAAATTTAAAAAAAAATAGGTAGATGAAAACCTTCCTATACATCCAATAAGAGGATGAATGTTGCAATTTGGAGCACCACTATAACATTTTATATCGCCTCTATAGCACTTCTTCAAATGTGAAAAAAAAACCCTGGTGGATATAGATCACCCTCAATAAGCCTAACATACAAAATGTATTAGCAATTTCTTGTTAGATAGCTAATTAGAAGACATGTTCACAATTTCTTATCAAATAACTAGTTAAATCCAGTATTTAGGGGTGTCATTTCTTGTAGGATAACTAGCTAAAGTTTTTATATAAGTAATTTGGCATATACTATAAAACAAAATGTTGTTTTTCATACAAAAAGGAAACTTAAAAAGCATTTAATTCACAAAATTTAGGCATTCTTGCCTAGAAATATATTTTCGTCAACCTTGACCGCTAGGCATGATATAATATTTCTTGTAATCCAAAAGGTCTATCATATTACTTTATCCCCCTTAACCTGTAAGCATCTAGATTCATCTCCAAAAATGACGATTTCAAAAAAATCATCATAACGTACTATTTAGAAGAATATTTTGGTATTGAGATGCAACAAAAATTGTAGGGTTTGAATTCTAGATTCTATCTATATAGTTTGATTCACCAATGTTATCACCAATATTTTTCTATAAATATGAAAGAAAAATTTCAAAAGTCATTCAAAATTCAATTACAAGAAAAATATTTTTATTTTTGAGCAAATTTTGTTCGAATGGTTTTGAAATGAGCAACTCTTGACATGGTGATTTTTTGGAATTTTTGTATTCTTTGATCAATAAGAGTTTTTTTAGGATGACAAGAGATTGTTTTAGCCTTGTTCCCCAATTTGTGAACTAGCCACTGCTAGTCTGATTAAAAAGATTTTTTTTTAAATTAAAAAAATTAAAAATTAAAAAATTAAAAAATAATAATAAAATATTTAATAAAAGATTATTATCTAATGTGGCAGTCTCTCCGCTACATCAGATCACACTAGATTAGCTATTGGGATAGTTTTTAGCAAGTTCCCATAGTCCGAGAACTCACAGTCTCCCAACAAGGCCAAAAGTCCTCTTATGCTATGACTTCATTTTTGCAATTCCAAATTTGAACTAAAGTCAATGCAATTTTGGCTTGGTCAACCACTTGACATACTTCTACATTTGTAATTTCAAAAAAATATGTATTCTAGTATGACTAAGTCCAGCCCTTGGATAGAACAACTTCATAATGTATCCCTAAAAATTAGGATGACTTTCATCCAAGATATAATGAGAACAAAATCTAACATTCAATTTGTACATTGTCCAGAAAATGGACATCACAACATTTAAGGGTTAAAGTTCCAATCCATGTTTTTTGCTTATATAAATTTTTTAGGCATCTCACTATGAATAGAATTTACATTTTTTTCATTGAACTTTTTATAAAACCATTAATCAATAAGTAGGTTTCAGGTACAACAATTCTCATAACTTTTGACCAAATAGTTGAAAAGTTATTGTATGATATGTACTTTCTATCTTAGGAAGAGCAACCTAAATAGCTCATAAAAATCACTTTAAAAAAATTGTAATTAGTATTTTAGATTCATATTTATATATAGAGCTTTGAATCACTCCATGATTTGTCTTTTATATTCATGAGAAAATCCATGAAAGAAACAAACTACTCTTAAAGTATTGTGTGAGATTTTAATTAATGATATGGAAGTTATAAAAAGTTTTAGTTTGGGGGCACTTCAATATAGAATTATTATTATAAAATAAACTTTGAAGTTCTTTATTTAACTCAATTTTCAATATTTTTGAAATATAATAAAATCTTTGGATGTAGATTGTATATTACAACATTACCACCCTTGGAATTAGAATTTTTTAATTCCATAACTAAATTCTTGACAATTTAATATTTTGAATCATTTGCTATTCTTTCTATTTACCATTTTTTTCATATATGTTATACAATTCCAAATACTCTGAATTTTTTCAAGAATTTAGTCAACTTACTTTGAAGAATGAACTCAAAGATGCATCACCTATTTGAACATTTTTTCATACAAGATGTGACCTTATAAAGTGTAGTTGCTTGGGTTTTTGTAGGGCCAAAAGAAAAATTCTTGTCAATTCAAATGCTAATATCTTGCAATCTAAATATTGGAAATTTTTGAATTTTTTTTACATCTTCTAAAACTCGAATAAAACAACATATTGTGGTTACATGTATTGAAAAATATTTTTTTTCCTACAATTTAGTACTTGTTCTAGAATTGAAAAATTTTGAGTGATTTTGGTTAAAACCAGTTCAAAAATCTTTAGAGGTTAATTAAGGTATCATCTATGTGAACCTTTTGCTTGGGGCAATGTATCATACTCAAGAAAAAGTACACAATTTATTGGCAAATATAATAAGGCATTGCTATAGTTTTCATTTTGTGATTAGAAATTGAAGGTATGCTATAGCTATTGACTACCTCTACTAGAGTTTGCAATTAGTATTTTACTCTTTGCTATGGCATCATGACAATCATTCCAAGTTCCATTATTGCAATGCAATCTTTCTTTGTCTAGGTGACATTGATGAGCATGCATATATAGAGGGTTGCTATCTTCTCATTGTCGTCTATTGATGGCATGATGCTCTTCTATTGAGATGTATAATTGAATATATTTGAATAGAGTTTAAATGTTGAGATCATACAAGGTAATTTGTAATTGTAGCATTATTATATGAATAGTATTCTTTTTTATTCTTGTGCTAGAAATATTTCTATTATTGTTAGATGTTTTTGTCCTAATATTAATGCAATTTTATTCATAATTAGACAAAAGTTCATATAAATTTTGGTAAATTATTTTAATGTTAACTTATAATCCTAAATGTAATAAGGATGGTTTTCTTTTAGTGCTTTGATTCAACATTTTATTATTATATAAAGAGGCTCTATTTGCTAGATATTTTGTCTAATTGTTTATGACTACCATTTAATTGTCAAGAGTTCTAATTCAAAGTATAATTTCTATATTGGATGTTAACAATTGATTATAATAATTTCAATTGTTCAATTATATCAAAGTGGTCTATCTATCTGTGTATCCTATCTCTATATCTATGTCTATCTCTATCTCTATTTTAGCATTGTTTTAATATTTCTTCAAAGAATTTTGAATGATTAAGTACTAATTGTATGGGTCATAGGCAATCGAACTTTGTATACTTTATAGTCTTTATTCTAGTCCATTTCATATTCCATACTAATTTGATTAGCAATTAAATTTCATTCTATGTATTTTATTTCATCAACAAACAAATTTTATTACATAAACTCATTCTTGTGTCATTTATCAAAATTCTAATCATTTCAATCTCATGATTTTTAAACACAATTTCATTCAACCTATAATAAATCAATTGTGCATTTGTTAGAATACACTTTTTCTTTGTTCTTCATTTTCAAACAAAGGCTTTTAAATTTTTTTTTGTAGTTAATTGTTAATCATACTCTTGCAAAATAATATTAAATCCTCTCAACAAGGAAATTTCCAAGTTTTAATTCCTACGAATATTATAAGTGAATTTTCAAGGCAAAATGAATTTAAGCAAAGTTGAAATAGCTGAAGGGCATCCGGCCGTTCCCCGTACGTTCACAGATATCCGTTCCCTGTACGTTTCCATGATTTGGACAGAATCTCGATCCCTGAATGAAGAATGGGAAGCGACCATTGGATGAATGAATAATGTGCTTCGTCTTCCCAGCGTTGTCCAGGTCTCACTGTCTTTTCAGGTTCAATCAGACTCTTGGTCCTTCTAGTACAACAACAACGCAATTCCAATTCTGGCACGCAATTTCGCCTCCAATCGCGGCAACAGTTCCTGAATCCTCTTCTGATCGCCTTTCCGAATTTTCTCTGCGTTTTTTTTGGTTTGACGTTCCTTAATTTCTGACGTTTGGAGTGAAATCTTGTGGCTGGCGCGAGAACTCTGAGGATATGGCGCTTACCAACGCTGTCGCCTGTTAAGCGGTAATCTTTTTGATCGAATTGAGGTTTTATGAGTGATTTCTGGAACTATGATGAGGTTCGAGGATGTTCTAGGAATTTATGAACATTGAATTTGAGAAGGTGATTTTCTTGGAGCCATGGTTTGATTTACGAGGTTAATTTTCGAAGTAGTTGCATGAGTATTGGTATGCGACGAATTAGGATTGCGCACTTTCTTCTGGATTGTTGTCGATGAAGCTTCTGCGCACTGGTTAGGGTTTTGCGCTTCTTGAAATGCAGGGATCCTCCGGATTGAAATTTTCGTTAGAAAGTAGACAGCGTGAAGTCCTATGTCAATCTCGGCGATCATGACAGATAAATTGGTGCCAGATCTGAAGAGTGGAATCGGCCTTAGCTTCTCGATCGATCGATCGATCCTCAAATTTCGATTTGATTAATTGAAAGACTCATCTTCGGGAAGCGGTAGTTCCCAAGTTGCAGTTCTGTGTGCTTGCAGGATCCGTGAAGACGTTAACCTTCAAATTCGATTCCTTGTGAATTTCGGGTAAAAATTATCTCTAGGAAGAATTGGTTCAGAGATTAAGTTTTGCAAGGGAGTGACCAGACTTTGAAAGATGAAGTAGTGGATTTATTGTGAAAGCTCATTTGGATGAGTATCCTGAATGATAGACTAGTTAACGTTATATGTTATATGTGAGATTAATTGAAGGCCTTCTCTGTGAATGCAGAGAATTTTTGTGAAAAATTCATTATCTTCTGGGCGTCTGTGCATTTACAGTGATCGTGCCGCACAAGAGAGTTTCAACCGAACCGAGGGCCCGCACAAGGGTTTGGGTTGGAATTGGCTCAGTCAACACCCAGTTGAGAATTCTCGGTCGCATTAAGCTTGAATCTAGAATTGTTCAAGCTCATAGAGCTTGTTGCTAATTATTACTCCGTTTTAGAGTAGAGGTACCTTTGAAGACGCGTACTTAAATGCGACATCCTGAAATCTTGATCGATGAGTACATATTGATTCTGAGAATGTTCAAGACCTTCACATACAAGCACGTGTTGGGTTTAGGTCTTCTACCAATAAGACTTCGAGTCTATGACTTTGAATTCGATATCTAATTAACACTCTTTGGTTCGTTGGACTTGTCTTTGATTTGCTAGCTCTAACATCAAAATTTGACCATTTTCATAGTGGGGACTATGCTCGGCGCTTCTAGAAGACCACCTTATTGGACGCCAGTTTTGTGTGTATTGCAGACTCTCATTTTCATGAACGGCATCTTGTTGCTAAGTCTCAACTATAAAATTGTCGTTATTGCTACGGATCAAGTACGTGGTTAGTATTGATGGCATTTTTTTTATTGAGTTTCAAGTAAATGTATTATAAGTCAGTCTGCCACTGTTGAAGCTGATGCTCAGTTTGTATACCCATGCAGTGTTTTCCTTTATTATTCAACAGCGAATGAGGGTGTAAGTGGAAACATTAAAGGAAACACGAAGCCGCAAGAGTCACGATCAGAGCTAGTAACGCAAAGCATGCAGGAGTTTGTGAGGAAGTAGGAAGATGCAGTTAATGCAAATCCAGTATTCTTCAGAAGGTCAACATTCAAATTTTTAGGCGCAATAGCTACAGCACTTTGCTGTATCCTAGCTGCTTCTCTTGAATGGGTCAACTGGTTTTATGTTTTCTTGCAGTAGGATTGGAGATTTACCATGCGATTTAAATAGAGGAATTTGAGTGTCGAGGAATGACGCGAGTGCTGATAGTAGTTTCCGGACTTTGGGGCGGTTCACTTCGTTTCTAATTGTTTTCCACTATCATATTTATATTATTGAAATTCCAGTATGATTCAAATTTTAATTTGGTTTGACAATCATCAACAGTTATGCGAAGCCCTAGTTTATTTTTCATTTCATTTGTTCCAATTAAAAAAATTTACTCTATTTATGACTGACGACTTCTTTTTCGGTGTGCACCTCGGGCCAAGCTAGTGAATGATGTTCATGGGTTGTGTGTTATTGGTCACAGGTATCTCACGCCACTGTCTGATTTCGTCTTTAGTGGAGGATAGAGATCCGTTGCTGTGCTTGAAGTTTGGATATTTTCTGAATTGTGGTCTCTGTGCTTGGAATGCGACAGGTATGTGAACCGATTTTTTGCCAAGGGTTCTGCATTAACTTGAGGTTCTTATTAACTGTGGTGCATTATGGCGAATAATCACGACAATTTTAAGCCTTGCAATGTCTGTACTCGGGCTTGCTTCATGACTCATGGACATCAGGTTCAAGCTGAAATGATGTTAGTATATGGAGCTCCCTCGTTTCTCCAGCAGATTGGTGTTGATCAGTTGCATGATACCGCTGGATTTTTGGTGAGTTTCCGACTTTTTTAGATTTTTAGTGAACAATTATGTGCCTTTGTGACAAATGCTTTTTTATTTTTTTCTTAAGATTAATTTGGAGCCCATCTGTCATCTTTGGCAACAGATCACCAACATCAGTTGGCGTCGGTTGTGTTCAGTCAAATGCAGCGAGGTGATTTATGTTGGTCTTGCTGCCAGAAACGTGGGTGATAAACTTTCTACAATTTTTCAATGGATTATGTTTTACGAAAGGCACTGACTTCTTCAATTTTGTGTTGCTCTCCTACAGCCGGTACCCACCAGGTTTTTGATTGACTATGGGAACAGACTTCGCGATGTAGTTACATGGCGCGGCCCAAGCGGCTGGGTTGGGCAGGTGAACCTTTCCTATGATAAAGTGTATGGATTTCGTGGTGGCTGGAAACAGTTTCGGTTCTATCACAACATAGAAGCAGGTGACCATTTGGTATGCACCATGATAGCGGACGCAGACTTTGTTGTGAAAATATATGACAAACAAGGTTGTGAAAAGGTTCTTCCCTTTTTGAATCCAAATAGCGAGGTTATTATATTACCAGCTGCTGGAAAGAGCACTGAAAACGCGTTCTCTTCTGATCTATCCAATCGAAGTAGCTTGAATCAAAGCATTGGAAAAAATACTCCGAATCTAGGTGAAAAACGTGGAATAAGTATAAGCGGGGATTACTCTCTCTCGGGCATGCAGAAAAAGCATTGTCCGCATCAGCCTGCTCATCGTGCTGGTAATGAAACTGTTGAAACGAACATTGAGAATCAAAAACAGGGCGTAGGTAAGCATCCAGAGAAATATCAGACAGAAATGGTAATTGACTCTAGCGATGACGATATCCCAGTAGAAGTGGAGGAAGGGAGGAAGACAGTATCAGAAAATCCTTCTAGACTCGAATCTGAGAGGAGTGCAGAGATGGAGGATAGCGATAATCCCACCAAGGAAATAGACATCCATCAAGCAATATATGAAGCGCAGATAACAGACCCTCTTTCTACGGCTTTGAGAGCAGCACGAGAGTACAAGACCGAAAACCCAAGCACGATTTGTGTAGTCAATAAAACTGCAGCTTCAAAATCCCAGTCTGTAAGTTCTTCTTCCACATTATTGACTATTCTTTAGGCTTTTCATCTACGTTTGAAATATTTGTCACTTCGTCTGTAGATTTTGTAGATAATTTCTTATTGCTTCTGATTCTTCTCTCTGAGATGGATTGGTAATCATGTGGATTGCAGTATGTTTCAACCAAGTTCGCGAGGAGATGGCTACCAGCTGTGAAAACTCAACTGCTCTTGGTAGATGAGCTCGATAGAAAATGGCCAGTGATATTTATCCCCAAATCTTATCATGTGGTCCTTAGTGCTGGATGGGCCAAATTTGTTCGTGATAACAGTCTTGAATCTGGTGATGTGGTTTTGATGGAGCTGAAGGAACCAAAATCTCTTTCTCTTGTAGTTCATATCTTTCGTGAAGAGAGACGTACAGGCGAGAAAACATCTAGCGTCCCTGTTTCCAACACGGTGGACGATGGCCCACAATCCATCCTTTTATCGACTGGTAATTATATGGATAATCTTTCTGCTGGACGCATAAATGGCGATCAAACCACCGGCACAAGCAAAGTGGATACAACTGAATCACCTCGAATTCCCACCTTGCCACAGTATGCGGCAGTTGCGAAGTACTTTTCCAGTCGAGGGCCACCAATATTGGATAGCGATCAAAAGGCTGGGACTGCAAATACTTGTGAGGCAGAGAAAGCATCTGGTGATTCTTCACCCAATGATCTATTCTTATTCCATGTGATTAATACTAATTATTTTACCTGCATATCATCAGCTACTATTTTATATTGATTGTCGCAGTTTTGCTAATAAATGAAATCGGGACTGAACGTTGTTTTCTGGCCGCCAAGCTTGTGCAGAGGGAACTGGAGTTCTACCAGAGTTAGGCAGAACTTATTTACCACAGCAAAGAGGTCCTTCTACATTAGAATCGTGGCATGAAAGAGTGTTTGGAGCATCTGGGAGCATTAATAGAAGTCCTCTCTTCCAGCAGCAGGTATTTCAAGAAGGAGCAAGCATGCCTGCGGCGCCTGTTGTACCAGACATATCCTACCCTCCAGGAGTGCAACCTCAACATTTTCCACATTTTCGACCTATTCTACCTGTCCCACCTGTTCCACCTTTAATGCCCCAGCAGGTACTAATGCCTAATTTCACACCTACTCAAATGGGAGGGAGTGAAAATCCTCGTGGACGCGATCATAACCTGCAGCAGGAAGGCGCTTCACACGCTCTGCATCAGGAGCGAGACCCTCATAAAGTCTTTGTACCTACTGGTTTGACACATGAGGTGAATCCACCTCCTCATGAGGAACAAGCCTTAAGGCCACAAGACAAGTGGGAGGTGCAACCCCGACGACGGCGGGAGCCAACGGAGACTGAAAAGCGGAGAGCAATGGAGCGGGCCCTCGAATTCTGGACTCCAAACCCGCATGTCATCTCATTACTTAAGCCCTCTCAAGTTTACAATGGGTTCTCAATTGTAAGTCTGAATCTGGCTTTCTTGATAATTCTAATTGTTTGATGCTGTCTGCTTGGGTGTCTGATTTAATTTGACAATCGAAGTTATGAGTTTTTCATTTATGGAATATAGTTAAACTTTCAACCGATCTGGTGTCGGTATATAGCACAATCTTCAATTAGATCGAAAGTGCAATTGCATTGGCTTGATATTGTTTACTGCTCGGGATGATTGCAGAATCTGCGCTCACCGGCTCTTCCCAATGAGACGCGAGATGCCACTTTATTGGATGCCGCAGGCAATTCATGGATTTGCAAGTGGCTTGTGAATGCTTCTGGAAAGCGACTCAGTGCTGGTTGGAAAAGATTTGCTCTTGACAACCTTCTTGAAGAGTATGATGTTTGTGTTTTTGAGTTGGTGAGTCGTGAAAACCTTACTATGCTTGTCCATATTTTTAGAGTTGAACTGGACGATTCCTCTGTGGGGTCAGCGGAGATAAAGCCAATAATACCACCAGTGAAGAAGAAAAGGATACGAATACGGAAAAGCCGAGCCAAAGTCCGGCTGCCACCTTTCGGACGTCCGCCACCTAACCTATCTGAATTCAGTGGGGACAAGCCTGACGTGAGTATGCCTTCATCAGTAAGCGGGGCGAATGAATTACCAACGGCGTCAAGTCATAGATACCCGATTCCCCAATCTCCGTACCGAACTTTCCAATCTCAAAGGCGCCCTGTGACCATGGAGGAGCGGAAGCGGACCGAACTGGCGGCACGGACCCTGAGTACGGCAAATCCCAGTGTAGTGGTCGTCTTAACGAGATCAAGTGTGTATTGCCATTTCACCGTGGTAAGGTTTCTTGGTCACATCTGTCATACCTCTTGATTCCATTCATTGTTACCTCAAAGCTCTGTCCATTTAGTTCAATTCGTCAAATGACCGAGACATTGATGTTTCATAAGCTTACGGTTTAGAGTGGGCTTATCATCCAGTGTAGAAGATATGGAGTCGTTTGGTTATATGTTACTTGGGGAAATTTGTTTTTGGTGTCGTGAGGAGTTCACTAATAATGATACTTAGTGTTATGTTACATTTAGTGTTACTTACCCTTGCCTGACTCACTCTAATTCTCGTGTAGTTGACAAATAGTGTGGACGTTGACGTTCAATGTTGGTAACATTAGTGGTATTCTTAACACTTCATGCACTACATGTCAACATGAACATCACTAAAAATTAGAAAACTTGAAAAATAGTGTTCATTTTGACATTTAGTGTTGGTAAAACTAGTAATGCTGTCGACATACAGTGTTAGAGTTTCTATGGACTGTTGCAAACCGCAAATATCATTATCATGTGTAGTGAGCGTTTTTGTGCAATACGTACTTTTACAGGTAGAATCGAAGTATACTGCTTGTGGTTCTTGAATTTGTAGGAAAGGTGGTTCTTCTATTTAGGCAATTGTTCAATTTTTTTTTATTGCCCGGTACACTGGGATTCTGATAGTATTGTGATGATCTTGTAACTGCATCAGAAAGTAATGGGTTTTTGCCTTGCAGTCGATTCCCAGCGCATTTGTCAAGCAGTGGCTTCCAAAGAAACTTGTCGGAGTTACTCTGGTTGATTCAGCGGGTCACAAATCAACAGCACGCTGGGCCGGCAACCGAAAGAGCAGCGCTTGCTTAAAAGGCTTCAAAGCGTTTTCTCGGACCCATAAGCTTGAAGAAGGAGATACTTTGGTATTCGAGCTCGTAGATTCAAACCCAGACAACCTTGTCTTTTTAATTCATGTGTTCCGTGTTGTCGAGTTGCCCGACAGTGGATTTACGCCTCAGGACTCTGACAAAGATGCATGCCAGTCATTGACCGATTCTGACGATGATAGTGACTCGTCTTTGCAAGCCGCCAGATCGCCTGACCCCCGGGCGAAAACACCCTCGAAATCCTCTGACTCTTCCAAACGAAAGCAAAAGACTACAGCTCATGAAGCGAATGGAGAATCCAGTTTTGTTGGTAAAGGGTTTTGTGCCGATGTGCTGCCGCTTGCAGTAAGAATGCCCAAGTCCGATTCCTTTGTACCGTTTCCCGTGTCAGGAGAAACTCCAACACATGAAAAGCATGAAGGCAATCAATAACAGCTCCGAGTCAATAACGTTATGTTCAGAAACTAGGCATGTCTCATACTTTCTCAGAGGTTAAGTTGCTGGCTAATCTTCACTGTTTGGTAATCAACCTTTTACTTGATGCCTGAATTGATGCACTGGTCATAAGCAGCAGCCCTATGTTCATAAAGGACATTGTCTCTGACTATTCAGGAGTCATTCATGCGAAGATCCGCTCATAAAATCACTGCCTGCTTACAGGTGTTCACCTAATGAGAGTCACTGACACTACCGTTCTCTATGATGGTCGCCAGGTCAGCGTCACTGTTCCTTGTCATGTCGTTATTCTCTGATTACTATTTATGACGAGGTATGTCACATAATACATCAGCAATGAACGGGGAGTACCGGCATTTAGTTACGACCTAGCCGGTTGATTTTGAGAATTGCCGATTGAGATAGAGAAGTGTAGGCAGAGGTTCCGGATGAAAAAAAAAAAAAAAGGAAATGGACCGGGTAGCAAAAAAAAATGTAGGATTTTTGCCGTCTAATTTGGAAACATGTCGGAAAATTACCGATTCAAAATAAATAATTTCGGTTTTTAGCCGGACGGGATTATACTTTGTAGGAAATTTTTTATATAGTAGCATAAAAGTATAAGAGTTTAAGAATTAAGAGTCTTAGACTCTTAGCTTACCTGTAAATCTTTTTGAGAATTGAGACTTTTAGAATCTAAAGTCCAGACACTTCCAACTAGTTTTTAACTTACCGTTATGGGAGTAATGGGAATTTGGGATCCAAGGTCCCAAGCAGTCAGGCACCCAGCGTCCCAGCCGTCCCAGCGGCCAACACTGCCCTGTACACGGTACACCCATACAAAATTACAAATCAGAGCCAGATTGCCAGAGTGCTTGACACTCAGTCTGGCAGTTACAGAAGGTGACACCGTGACATGAGTCAGGGACTCAGGCCTCACTGCCTCAGGGAGTCAGGGTTTCACTTCTGCTCAATCAAAAAAAGTTTTCTCACTCAGGGTTTAGGGTTTTACCCAAGTACCCAACTACTGTTAGCTTGTATTTGCACACTTGCACTGTTGCGCGCCCTCAGCCGCCTCCAGTCCCTCACAATTGTCACAAACTCACAATTCAGAAATTGCGATTCTTGTTTGCTCTAATTCGAGCACAATTTCGAAAATCAGAACTTCAGAAGTTCACGATTTCACATTGCTTTTCCTCGATCGGCTTCAGGAGTTCATGAGTCAGGACTTCATGCATTAGTTTTGCGGATTAAGGCAATGCGGCCTTGTGGGATCACTGGGATGCGCTGATGCGCATTTTCCTTGGCGCTGCAGCCGCTGCTTGCCTGCAACCCCGCACCTGCTCATGAGTTTTGGCGATCGACTGGATTATTGGTTCACTGATCGGCTGCTTTGGCTCGTCGAGTCGTGGACTCGTGGCTGAAATTGGGGCTGCAATTTTGAAGAGCTTCAGTTTTCTCCATGCACATTGCGCTTGGAGGTAGATCAATTGCTGACGCGTTGTAGGTCTGCACCTTGTTTGTGATGCGGCCTTGAAGGATGCGCATTTTCCTTGGCGCTGTTTGCTTGCAATCCCGCACGGCTGCACCTGCTCATGAATTTGGGCTGATCGACTGGATTATTGGATTATCCATCGGCTGATTTGGCTCGTGGAATTCTGGGCTTGTGGCTGAAGTTGGAGCCGCAATTTCCAAAAGTTTCATCTTTCTCCATGTGCATTGCGCTTGGAGCTTAGGATTTGGTGACGCCCTGGTCTGTAGTCTGCACCTTGTTTGTGCTTCCTGGCTTCCAACTGTTCTAAGTTCCTCCAATTTGGCCGATCACCTCGATTGCCTGCATCACCTGTGGAGCTACGGTTTAGGATTATTTCAAATCCTGCATTCTTGCATTTGTGATTTGAAGCTGCATAATCTGGTAAGACTTCTCTATTGAGCATTGATGTGGCTGAAGTTTTGTGGATTTCATTTCTATGCTTTGATGTTGCTCAATTGCATGTGCTTGCGTTTAGAGTGGTAGGCTTCATTCGTCTCCCCATTTTTTTTTCAAGGTTCTGGTTTTGTTTCTTACCGTTACTTTGTCTTCTCTTTGAGTCCCTGTAGGTCTTGATCATGGCAAAACGGCAGAAGTCGTTGAGGGACCATTATTTTGCTAAATCACGCGAAGTGGAGATCGTTGATCTCTTGTCTTCGGACGACTCCTGTGCCGAAACTGTAGCTTCAACAGTGCATGGAGGGCCTCCTTCAGAGGCAGAAATTGCTTCCAATCAATGGAAGGACCAGTGGTGCGTCCAATTTGATTGGCTTTACTTTGATCCACTGATTGGGAGGGTGTTTTGCAGAATCTGTAAAGACAGAGGTGGGCGGTCATCGTATGCCAAAGATGGCGCCCGAAACCTGAAAGTAAGTTCATTCCAGGATCACTCCCGCTCCAATGAACACAGACGCCTTGCGTGGGCGCTGCATAGTGGCGGAAAGGTCATGGAGAAAGCAATAATAAGCAGCCAAAAAGCGTGTGATGAAGCTGTGGCGTCTTTAGTCCGAGCTGCCTACTTCTTGGGGAAGAATTCCTTACCATACTCAAAATTTCCTGCTTTGTGTAAATTGCTTCTAACTGTGAAAGCTCCTATGACCTTGTCTCTCTATCAAGATGAGAAAGCATGTGCAAGTTTAATGATGTGCATTTCAGTTGTGATTCAAAAGAATATTCTAAGTCGTATTAGGAACTCACCTTTCTTTGGTGTCATGATAGATGAATCAACTGATATAAGTGTTACAGGACACTTGGTCGCATTTGCAACTATTATTGAGGAAGGGCTGCCGGTGAGTCTTTTCCTGGGCTTGTTGCCGATCGAGGGGGGGAAGAAAGATGCAGGAGTCATTTACGACACCTTGATCGCGGCTCTGCGGCATTGGGGCCTGGACCTGCGAAAATTCCTCGGCTTCGGATCTGATGGGGCCAGCACGATGACGGGCTCCCTCACCGGAGTGGCTGCCCGATTAAAAAAACAGGTGAACCCTTACCTTCTCGCTGTCCACTGTGTCGCACATCGCACCAATTTAGCGGCGTTGGATGCTGCGAAGTCCCCCGCTTGCAAGCTGCTTTCAGGTGAGATTGACTCCCTTGTAAATTCTATTGCTGCCTTTTTTCACAAGTCGTCAAAACGGAAGCATGCTTTGACTGCCTTACAGGAGGAGCTTTTTGATGCCAAAAGATGCATGAAACGGTATCACAAGATCCGCTGGTTGTCCCGTTGGCAGGCTGTGAGTACTTTGTGCGAGTCTTTAGAGTCAGTCTTGTCTTACTTTCGGGATGTGAAAGATACCGATGCTGCTAAGGCTGCAAGTATTTTGGAGAAGCTGTCACAGTTTAAAATCATCTATATTTTGTTCTTTCTTGCTGATATCTTGAAGTGCTTGGCTATGCTTTCAAAAGTTTTCCAGTGTAAATTTGTTGATGTTACCTCTGTGGGCAGCATTGTGCGCACAGAAATAGCACAAATTCGGATGTTGTTTATTGTTGAAACCACTGATTTGAACGCTGATACCTTCAATGATAGTACAGGATTTCACGTACTTCCTGAGTATGGCCCTTTCGGGGGCCATCTCAGAAAGTTGCCTAGCCAAATACGGGGGAACATGTTTCACGATATTGCAATGTCTAGGTCTAGATTGGGAACTGATTTGGAAGAAGCTCTCCAATTTCAGCGTTCTTTTGCTGAAGCAGTCTGTGAGGGTCTAGAAGCTCGATTTCAAGACAATGATTTAATATCTTGTTTCAAAGTGCTGAACCCTTCTAATATGCCATCCAAACAAGTTGGATTGCAAAATTGGGGTGTTCCCGAGTTGGACAGACTGCTGCAGCTGTATGGAGAGGACCGGTCCCACTCAGGTTTTTCCTTCCCTCCCCTTCTTGACGTGCAAGCTTGCAAGCGGGAATTTCTGTCTTTTAAATTGCAATGCACAACTGAATGGGTGGACAAAACCTTCCGGGATTTGTGGGGCATGATCACTTGGAATCATGCCCTACAAATCCGATTTCCAAACTTGCTTATACTTGCTGATATTGCTAGAATACAATGCGTTTCCACAGCTACTTGTGAGAGAGCATTCAGCATTCAGAATCTAATTAAAACACGTGTTAGGAACCGATTGGGAAGTAAAAACCTGGAAGCTTTGCTTAGGGTTGCTTTAGAGGGACCAGAAGAAGACTATGATAGTATAGTGCAGGATGCCATACCCTTGTGGAAACATGAAACAAAATATAAGTATCTTTATGCTAATCCTTCTACTTATTTGCCTACTTCAGCCATGGATCCTAGTGCAAGTGACTCATCTTCTTTATTTGAAGATCTACATCAGCAGGAGACAATGTTGAGTTGATAGTTTTTTTGTCATTTGTATGCATTTGTTGCTTTCTTTGTTGCTCATATTCTTTTCATTATCTTCAATGGCATTGTTTACACATGTTGGTTAGTATTTTACTCACCCCATTTTTTTGATCTCAAGTTAATTTGATTCTTGTAAATGTTGGCTTGATGTCACTCCTCTCCCCATTTTTTTTGGCTGATATTGTTTGATATTTGTAAATGTTGGCTTGATCTCATTCCTCTCCCCATTTTTTTTGGCTGATGTTGTTTGATATTTGTAAATGTCAATGTTGTGGGCTTGTCGTACTAACCAGCCTCCTGAAAATGCATAGACCCTCTTTTGGATCTGTGCATTTTCGGAAGGCTGAATCCCTGGCCCTAAATTGGTAGGGGCAATGCCAGGTTCAAATCCTGCCAGGGATAATGTTTAAAAAACAACTTTGAAGCCAAACAAAGCTATTTTAAGAATGAAGAAAAAAACTTATAAAAAATCCTAAACCGGCCAAATTTGCACCTTCAAGGAAAATTTCCGACTCGAATTGAACAATGGCAGCAATGCCACCGAGAGAAAAAAAAATTCTAGGAAATTGACCGGTACATTCTGCAACCTCCCGGCACACTTCCGGCCAATTTTTCAAAAAACCGGGATGGATGAAAAGTTGACGGAAATTTACCGTTTCCCCCACAGAACTCCCCGGACTGTGTACATCAGTGTCTGGTTATATGCTGGAGCATATCTCTGATTCCATCCATTAATTGTCAAGTCAATTTCTGATTTTGTGGGGTTCTTTTTGACACAAATGCTGATTTTGTGTTTGTATTCACTAATTGTTGATGTTGTCTCTAGCTACCCCATAAGTTTGGGCTCCGCTCTGTGGACTAGGTGCTGCGAGATGCGCCTTGCAGTGGAACCAGGGTAAGTCCAGTGTTTTCTTTGAGAACATCTACAAAATCAAGCTAGTGGTCGGAAGTTGATTGATCCTAGTGTATTGTTCTGTTAGGCATAGTGTGCTGGCTTACGTTAGCCTTGTGTATTTTTGTATTTGAAATGTGGTGATCTGAGAGGATCAAAGATTGTCATTTTGCAGTTCATTAATGTCCTAATTGGAATGCAGGTCGAAGCAACAGATGATTCCGTGATAGTTACGAATCGTTTTGAAGAATTGTCAGTGAATTTATGTTCCCTTATGAGAGCACTTTCACGTGGTCCATGGTCCATGTAACATACAATTTTTTTGGCTCTGGACTGGAGGGTAGGTAGCTTTCGTCAATGACATCCAACCCAAGTTGTTTTATATTTTTTGGAGCTTTGTGGAATTAGTTATGAAATTTTGAAGTTGAAAGCCATAGGGCTCTAAAAGCGACCACCTCCTAGGATGTACACGGTTTGTACATTTTGGTTTGTACATTTTGAAATATCGTAGAAAGCAAAATGTACCTTTGAGCCATGTTTGGTTCTAAATGCCTTGTTGGAGTTTGAGCCCTCCTACCTTAAACTATATTGATGTAGTGGTCTATAAATGTCCAATAGATGATAAGATGACAAAGAATCCTTCTATGTAAGTGTAGTTGTTCATGTTCATCTTTTGAGCTCTTACACAATACTTTGACCTCCAATAAGTGCTTTTGGTTTTTTTGAAGCAAATGATTCACATGGTATCAAAAAGGATGATTTTTGTAGATGATTTTTGTAGAGAACATCCAATATCCAATATCAATTTCTAAATCATCTTACAAACATTCAATTGTGAGATTTAACCCCTAAAGTTCTTTGACTATGTTTTTACCAAAAACCCTCCAAAACTGCCATTTCTAACACAAGTATCAAATATTCGGAAGATATTGTTTTTGGACACATATAACCATAGGATCTTGTAGTATTCAAGGTTGATTCAGGGTTGAGAATTTAGGGTTGAGAATTCAAGGTTGAGAGAATTCAGGGTTGAGAATTCAAGGTTGAGAAGACGAGGAAAAAATTTCAGAAATTTTTACCATGTAGATAACAAGATATTAGTGTTTGAAGTTACAAAAATCCTTTATTTATCACTGCAAAAATCCGGACAGTTGCACTTTACAAGCTCACACATTTGCATAAAAAAGAGTCCAAAATGGTAGTTTTTCTTTGGATTAATTTTCCAAGGCAAGTTGGCTACATGCTCAAAAAATTTCAAATCATTTGGAATTGGACAATATATAGAAAAAAAATAGTAAGTAAAAAAAAGTAGAGAATGATTCAAAATACTAAATTGTTAAAAATTTATTTGTGAAATTGAAACTTGCCAATCCCAATGGTTCAAATGCTATAGTAAACAACCTACACCCAATGTTTTTATTTTTTTTCCAAAAATATTGAAAATTGAGTAAAATAAAGAACTTCAAAGTTTATTTTAGAGTAGGGAATGGCTATAACTACCCGCAAACTAAAACTCTTCATAACTTTTGACTCATTAGTCCAAATGGAATGATTCAAAGCTTTCCACGTGTAAATAAATCTATTAAACCAATTTCAATTTTTTATTTTCTAAAAAAGTGATTTTTTCTGATTTGCCCAATTTGCCCGAGTTGAAAAATAAACAACATATCATGCAATAACTTTTTAACCATGCAGTCAAAAGTCACAAAAATTGTTGGGCTTTAAAGATATTCCTCGTCTACACCTTCTATTAAAATTTGGTTCCAAAATATGGAAATCTCTAGTCACACATACCTGCCCAAAATAATTATGTTGCCAAAAAAGGCATGTTGGTCCTTTAGGGGTTAATATAGAAACAACATTGTAATTCTCCAAATGTTTGTGTACTTACAAATATTGCCATAGCTCATTGAGAAATTAGAGATTTTCAACACAATTTGGACATGTTCTAATACAAGTAATATTCTTGCATCAATTAAAATTTCAGAATTAATGAAATTTTATAGTGAATTTCTTTTAACACAAATAAATTTTCTTCAAGATTCTTTAGTAAGTAGAATGAGAATTCTTTTTGAATTTTTTTTGTAGAAAGTCCATACATTTTGAAGTTTTGTATTGAATTAAATATTGCTAGCTATAATATGACTTCAGATATTTATAATTTTTATAACTAAGCTCAAAATCATTAAAAAATGGTGAAAATTTTGAAAAGTCTATAAACTATATATCATTTTCCACGATTTTTTGGATATTTTTGAAGTGAATTATAGTGTCTTTTAAAATGTTTTTTTTTTCAAGTAGACATTGTATTTGTGGCTCTTGAAGTACAAACATGGGGATGCTCTAGTGGTACACATATGCTATTAAGGACTTTAAAAATTGAATACATCCCTTTTTTTGCTTAAAAATAAAGCCTTCCAATACTCGCCCCTCAATATTCTTCAAAAATCAGTTTGTAAAGGAAATCCACATAAACCAACCGTATTGATTGGTAGTCAAGAGAAACCTGGAGGTTTGGGGAAAAGGACACGTCCTTTGACCATACCAAGCAAAAGATTATATTAGTCAAACAAGAAAGTTTTTCAAATTGGAGAGGCCAGATTTTGGTCTTCGGGCCGCTCAAAGGTTAAAATAATATAACTACCCACATGCATTCACATGGTCCATCATGCAATTAGTGTTTAATTTGGCAAGATTTCAATTCTGAGTTCTTGGAAGAAATCTCAAGGCTTCACATAACATTCAGTAACAGCTTTGTCACATTGCCTCCCAGCGGATGAAATGGTGTGGAATATTGCACACCATTCAATAACTAAAATTGCAAACTTCAAGAAATGTTAGATGAAATTAGGTGATGGGGACTTCACAAAGGGAAAGGCAGTCCTTCTATGGGCTATTGAATGTTATGCATAGGAAATTACAAGAGACACAGAGATTTTAAACTATTGCTTTATTTTGTTGGATGTCAATGATGTTTTTCTGCTACAGTACAACTTGCTACACAAGGTAGGACTATAGTAAAAAAGAAATTAAATTTTGCATTGAGCACAAATCCTATAATTCACTAAATTGTTTCAAAATCCATTCATATTGTTACCAATTGTGATTGGATTCCATGCTCCAAAATATAGTCACTGAGTATTATTTGGGGAGGATGTTAAATCCTACCATCGAAGGTGGGCTTAGCAGGCTACAATTACCCCAGGGGTAAATGTCAACAAAATTTATTTTTTGCACAAATTTTTTTTGAAAATTCTGAATTCATATTTGAAATCAGAGACTCCGAATTATCTTGGAGAGGCCTAATACAACCCTCAAATATGGCACAAGATAGTTTTAAAAAAATAAATTATTCCAAGTAAGCTGAGTTTTACCCTGCTAGGCCCACCTTCGATGGTAGAATTTAACATCCTGAGGACGCAAACAAACATCAAGTGAACCCACTCACTCTGTGAAAAAAATAAAATTGATTTATTCCTAACATTCAACTTAAAAACACTTAACTTCATATGATTAAGCTTTCTACTTAAAAAACTTGTGAGTGTGTGCACAACTAACTTTACTAGAGTCCTAATTCATAACAATAGTGGGTATAACAAGTTCCATCCAAAATCACACCCTATTGAAAATTATTATAGTTTCAAAATTGCCACTACAAATAATATTGATCCTCATTAATTTTTGCATACAAGTAGTATAGTCTTCAAATGATGTGTTTTGGCGCCATTCATTGGAATCTCTTACCATTTACATTTGCCTACTCATCAATACAAAAGTTTTACCAATCAAATAATAGGATGTAATACTCTCCAAGAAAGTTACTATTCATCTAGGGCTAAATTTATAGAACTAAAAAATTTACTATACTAATTATCATCAATCAATTTAGTTGGTATAGTAAGTTGGTATAGCAAGTGAAGTTGGCCAAAGATTCTTCCATAGTTCGACGCTTCCAAATGCATAGGTTGTCAATCTCAATGGCTTGAATGAGATGCTTGAAAAATGGGACATCACAATCCAAAATCAAGCTTCCATTAGAGTTGTATCCAAACTCCTCTACTAATTTCACCAACAACGCTTGGAAGAGGTGGTGGTGAAGGATCTTGGTTTTGACCACAAATCGGTGCATGTCATCACCAACGTATACCACGAAGGATCCTTTGGGTACATCACTAGGAAGAGCATCTTCATCTTCAAGTTTGATGTAGCCATTGTAGCGGGGTGCAAACTTGTGTTGTACCTTTTGCAATTGCTTACCAAATAGTTTCCCCATTACTGGACTTGCTTTTGATAACAAATTTCGAAGTGAACCAAGTGAGATACCAAAAAAGGTTGGTGCTCTTTACAATACAACAAAATGCATCACTATAAGCACGGGGTGTGAAGGAACGGGGTGTAAATGCACACTAAACTTGAAGTGTCTATGATGAAAGTAATGGAATGAGTTGATTTATCAAATGAATATGGTGTGAGTAATAAAATGAAGGAGGTGTTGTCTTTTATATATAGGTATTTGGTATTAGGAAAAATGGAAAAGATCTTTGAATAACATTCACAAAACGCTTTTACTTTAGAGATTGGAGAAAAAAAAAAGATCTTTTATTTTTTCTTTAAACATTCTCAAAGGGCTTTTACTTTGGAAATGGTCAAACAATCTTTTATATTGTGAAAAAAAAAGTAAAAGAATAATGGATGATCTTTCCAAAATTTCTCAGTAATTCAAGTGATTTCTTTCCTTCATTGGCTCACATGGGGAGGCTTGGGAGGCTTGGGAGAGGAGACAGGGGTCTTGCATTGGGAGAGGAGATGAGGTTTTGGGAGCCAAGTTACTAAGGGACTTAGGAGGGGGACTTGGCAGCAGTATTTGTTAGGGGCTTTGGAGTAGGGTTACTAAGGTGGGTACACCTAAAATTGCACCTCACCTAAAAGTGCCATCTATAGTTGCTGTACATTTCTGAATTCCATTATGTACCTATTTGGCTGGAGCGCTTTTAGAAACAGACTTTAAACCTTAATAACTTTTGCATATTGTATCCAAATGCTGCGTTTTTTGGTGCATTGGAATGTGCTTTCACTTGCCAAGAAGACTATATGAAAATTTCATCAAACCTGTAATAGTTACTAGGCACAGTCCAAAAGTGGCAGTTTTAGGTGTACCCACCTTATAAGGGTTCGGGGAGTGGGATTCATGGGCCCAACATTTTTTTTCATTCAATTTTCAAACTCTGTAATGTTTCAGAATATTAAATTTTACCTAATATAGTTACAATAATATAATTTAAAATCATTTTAATCGATATTAAAATTTTCAAATTTAGGTCTAAAGACTAGAAATTATGGCAATTTAATGGGATTTTATTACTTCATATTGAAGAAATTATTGGAATTAACCCCTAAGTGTTAAGACTCATCTCCATAATTGATAATTTTGGAAAACTTATAATGAAGTGCTACTAGAAAGAGTATTTTGGGATTGATCTACAAATTAAAGTTGTAGAGTTTGAATTTTAGAGTCCATCCATATGGTTAGACTCACCAGTGTTATCACCAATATTTTTTTACAAAATTTGAAAGTAAAAATTCAAAATTATTTCTAAATTCAATCACAAATAAAATATTGTCATTTTTTGGGTACATTTTGTTGGAATGAATTTGAAATGAAGTCTTCTTTAGATGGTGATTTCTTGAAATTTTTGTGTTCTTTGATTCTATGACCTCATTTTTGAAATTCTACTTATAAACTAGAGTCAATGCAATTTTGGCTTGATCAACCACTTGTCAATCTTCGACATTTATAGTTTTAGAAAATATGTATTCTGGTAACATCAAATCCAACCTTTGAGAAAGAAACAAGGGTTTTAGTTTGTACATCATTCCAAAATTGGATGTCAGTGCGCTTCAAGGTTAAACTTGATTCTGAAGGCCCATTTTTCCTTAAAAAACCAGTCAAAATTGACATTATTTAATAGAGAGCAAAATAATTTGAAAACTCATATTTTTTCATATCATTTCATATCTAATGATATGAACTTAGACTAGACATTGTTAGAATGTAGGTAAAATTTTTTTTCACAAACTTTGATTATGTAGAGTGTAGTATATTTGCATTTTAAGTGAAGAAAACAAGTTTTTCTTGTACCTTGCTAGACTAGATTTTATGGCTTTGAATCTCCTTGGCTTACAATAACAAAATAAAAATAAAAATAAAAAATCTTGATTTTCATTCCTAAAATATATAGGTATTAAATAGAAGTAGGTATGAGAGAGAAACGTAAAGTAAATTGTTAATAGTTTGAAGATGGATTTGAAATACACTAACTATAATGATGAGGTTGTTTTGGAGGGTAAAGTCAACTATGTGGACCTTTTTTTTAATGCAACAAATGAATTCAAAGATGAATCTTATAATTTATTTATTCATGATGATGCAATGATTGCCTATAAAACAAAAAAAATTATAATTTGTACATTAGTATTCCAAATGGAACAATCAAAGCTTCATATTCAAACAAGACTATAATCTTTGAAAAAAAAAATTAAGACTTAATAATTCAATTTTTTGTAATTTCTTTTGTAATTTCTTTTGTAATGCTTGGCAAACTATTTGTGTTAGTATATATCAATGTATATGATTACATAGAGAGGATACCAACTAGCAATATAATATAGTAGAAATAAATGATTATAGAGAAAGTATACAAATACTATAGTCACACAAATAGCACAATACTCCCTTTGACCTACTAATAGTTTCCAAAAATCTTTCCCTTTACGGATTAACTGTATTTTCAATCACAATGCCACTAATACATGCATTTGAGAATGAGTAACCTATTACTTAAATCTATGCAAATCTTGAGCTTAAGCACTACCATTTAGGCACCCAAAATCTATGTGGAAAGTATGATTTTTGAATACATTTTGTGAATGTTGCCAACTCTATTGTTTTAAATAATTAAACACCTAAAGGATCCACTATTAGAAAATGATGTTCAAATCACCAAAAATCATCAATTTTTTGTTAATTTGGATAGTGCATTGACCGTTTTTACAATATTTTGTTGATTTGGCACTAGTTAATAAAATGGTGACAATTTTTTTGTTGATTTGGGTAGTACAACGTCCAAATCAACAAAAAATTTAACACTTTTTTGCTAACTAGCACTTATAAGAGTTTCAAATAAGTTTTTTCACTTAGGCAATGTATAAATAATTATGCTTGAAATTCTATGTAAAAACTAATGTTTTTTTTTAACTCAACCATTCAAAATTCAATGTTGTTTAAACTCAGCAGACTTTGGTGGCCATTTTTGCATAGTAAAAGAAATTTTTTGAAAAAACTTTCAACTAAAAGAAGTTGAAAAATCAAAATATCTTTCACCTCCAACAATCTATTTGAGATTTTGAATTTTGAATAAAAAGTTATGGAAAAAAATCAGAGAAGGGTTGGAGTGGACATTGTATTTGACATTTTAAAAAACCTTCTCTAAATTCTGTCCATAACTTTTGATTGGAGACTCAAAACCTCAAACAATTTTTTGTTTATGAAAATTAGTTGAATATTTCAACTTTTCATGATGAATTTTTTTTCAAAAAAATTATTCTTCTACATCTCAACAGCCACCAAAGTCTTCTGATTTTAACAAAGCAAAGAAAAAACAATAGAAAGAACATGATAAATTAAAACTAACTCCCATTATAATCACTTAGCATTGTGCTTGGTGTGTTGGTTAAGGACCTTGAACCTCAACCATGACGTCAAGGTTCAAATCTTGGGGGTGGCAGCCGCTTGTGTGGTGGGTTGCCTAGGTGGCATATCCCTTTGCCACGTGGCTATTTGATTGGTTGAAGTATTTTTTAAGTTTTCAAATTTTTTCTCATAGATGTCCAAATCAATAAAAAAACAATCAAAATTTTGTTGTGTATTGTCCAAGTCAATGCATCCAAGGCTACAAAAAATTGACAAACTATATCAATACTTTCTTTCCATTTCACTCAAAACACAGTTTGCCCACCCTCCAAAACAACCACGGTCCTTAATGGGTTAAAGAATTCACTAAAATTATAGTGCAAAACAATATCTAAATCTAAGTAAAGATGTAAACTTCAATAGCCTTATGTGTTTAGCCTTGTGTATTTAGTTCATAGATGGACTAGATTCCTACCAAAAATTAGAAAGTATTTATAAAATTGTAAATGTAATGTATTTTAGCCTATTGTGAATATACTCTCATGATTTTTTGCAAGCTACATTTAAAAAAAATTAGTTTAGGTATGTAATGTTTGTGAATATGTTTTCTTTTCAAAAAGTTTGCCTTGACTTTTTATAAAATAAGTTTTTAACAATATTTACAAGAAAGAATAAAATTAGTACTTGTGAGTGTGATGCTTGTTCATGTATATAGTTTTGAACCTTGTATTGCTAAATCATTGTCATTGTAATGTCATTGTCCACTTGCAATATTTTTAACCAAGTGTGATACTAAATCTCAATGCTAACTTGTATGATTGGATGTAATGTATAGTTTATAGTTAACAACTTTTGCTTGAAAATCAATCACTAAATGATTATTTTCACAGTATCAAAAAGTGATGGTAGAATTCATCCTTCATAAATAACTTTATTCATTGAATACCTTTTTCTAGATTGTTCTTCTTTGTAGCAAGACAAATTGTTTTCCTCCACTTACAAATATGGGGAGCCCAATTCTAGATGTCATATGGAGTTTTTCATCTATTTGATATAGGAGATTTATGAATTGAGGAATATAATAGTAATACAATTTTATTATGATATTGGACTCAATCCAATGATACATGAAATTTTCCTTTTGCATTATTATTGTACCGTCTATATGTCTCAAAAACTACAAATGATAGTTATATGTTCGACATGTATGGTACTCCATTTGAATATAATAAGTTTTAAATGTTAAAATGACATCCAAAGAAAAGGTTTCAATTGTTAATTTATCAGTGTAGGTGTAGGTGTCTTGATATATTGTAGTCTACAATTTATATTTGATGATTGAATAATTTACTATAGATATGGAAAAACCTTTAACAATTCATGTTATATATGCTAAGTTTTATTTTATAAGACATTATCACACGTTTGAAAACATGTGTGCAAATCTTTGGTTCTTGAGGGGCCATTAATTTCAAAAAATTTGATTTGAAACCAAACATCTATTTTCTTATTTTTTTGCATTACATTGAAAATATTTTAAGCTAAGTAGAATGGTCAATAAGATGTAGTTAATCAAGATTTTAAGCAATTATTTATTTTACAATCTTAAAAAATATTGTTCTAAATCTCATTGAAGTGATGAATGTTTAATACCAAGAATATGAACAACTAGAATGGAGCCTTTGACAATGCAACAACACCAAAAATATTTCATCCAAATTTCTCTGAAAATATTTGGAGTCATTAGGGTTTAGCAAGAACGAAAATATCTGAAAGTACAAGAGGCCAATGAGTCCAACATTCGTTCCTTGGATGTATTACCCCTGGCACTGGACGGATGAAAACTTTCAACGAACGACCGACCGACGGACGAAGGCGCATCGTGCAGGTGTCGTTCTTCTGCGTTGCCCAGGTCGCAGATTTGAAGCTTCTTCTCTTCCACTCTCGAATGCTTCAAGTCGACAGAGTGTGCCGATTTCGGCACTGAATTTCCAGCTCTTGAACACGGATTACCGCAACCACTGCAAAATTCTTCTCATCTTCCTTTTTGTTTCTCTTTTTTTTGGTGATCAGATGCGAGCATTGAATGCGAGCATTCAGGTGTGATTGTATTGCTTGGGCGCTGAAGCTGAGAATGTCCCGCATATTAACGGCTTGAATTGGAAACAGCAGGTAAGACTCTTGAGCGAATTCATGTTTTCGACGGATGATTTGTGAGGAGTGTGTGTTTGGTGAGGGGTAACCGAAGGAGGACGTTGTCGTTTTCTGATCTAGAAGGGTTTGATTGGTTGGATGAGTCGATTTTGGTGTTTGAATTGGTCGCATTGATCCTGGATTGCGACGAATGGGCCATGGTTAGTCGACGCGGAAAATTTGTGGAAGGAAGTTCTCTGTTCTGGTTAGGGTTTACGCTTCTTAGGTCACGAGAGGATGTTTTAGTTCGATCGGATTGCACGGGGAGCTCTTAACGGATGCAGTATTTTCTTTTTGAGGCGTCAGAAGTGAGGAATTTATGTTTGATCAAGTATTTTAGATTTTGCTTTGATTAATTCTCACGTCCCTGAATCTGACGTTTCTAAGGTTGAGTGCATGCTGTAGACTAGGGTTAAGATTTTTTTTGAACGATGCAATCTTAAACAACGCATTCTGCCGGTGTTGCCCTGAAAACTGGGAGAGCACGAATGGCAAAGATTGATTCGATTTGTGGCTCGTCGCTAAATTTTTCGAAGGGTTTATGATTTCTGGATGGTCAATGGGCTGCAAGTTCAATTACCACTAAGTATACCATATACTGTGACTGATTATTTTAATGTGGCCCGCAACCTGTGCATCCGAGGTTGTAAGCACTCTGCGACTTCCCAGTGCGGGTCGAATGCGTCGCACTAAATTTGAGATATATGTACTACTGTTGTACCCAGTATATGGTGTGTTTAGTTTAGCATATCTCACTGTGGCAAATGCTCTGCACAATATATTGACTACTGGATGAACGAAGAATAGTTTGGGGGTGGGAACTGTGTAACTTATACGTTGTAGAGTCGTTATTCTGGCACTGGTTACTAACGTGCTTGAGGATCTGCATTGTCAGCGGGACTTCATACATGCTCCTGACCGTTTCTGTAACAAGTCATGGAGTACCTTGATAACATTGGAGAGAAGGTGGGACTGGGGAATGTTGACTTGGACAATATCAAAAGGCAGGCTTCCTTTTATCTTAGAGACAAGTTCAAGTCTGCTCGACTTCTTCTGACAGATGTCACACCGTCGCAATTGTAAGCATGATCCCTCTTCATTTTTTGGTAACTTGTTTTGCAGTTGATGCATACTTCTATTTAGCCATCAGCGATTAATTACGGTGTCTTTGATTGCATTAACAGACTGGCTGAGGAAGCTACAAACGATGATGAGTGGGGCCCTGCAACAAAAACTATGGCTGCTATTTCAGATGCTTGCAGACGACCGGATGAATCCATGCGTATCATGCAGGTTCTTCATGCAAGGTTGTTAACGCTGACGCTGATTTTAGTGTTTAAAGGATTCTCTGTCGATCAGAGCAGTGTTTGTCTTACTCAAGGAGCCCTATTTGTTGCTCTTCTTGCAGTATGTTGTTGTCCTGCTCTCAAGGGTTCAATCTGTTATAATGGAATGCCGCTGTGGCTGTGGTCATGCAGGTTGGCGTTGATAGGGAAGAAGTACTGGAGACAATTCCTCAAAACGCTCACTGTTGTAGAGTTTCTACTGTTTCATGGCCCTGAACAAATAGCTATGGAGTTCGGCTCGGACAGAGATCTCATTGAGGATCTTTCTCGCTTCAATTATGTTAGTGAGAGAGGGTAGGTTCTCGAAAATAGTTGTGTACATTACTGGAACATGACTTGATTTTTTATGAATGTGTCTAATGGATCATAATTGGTTGTTATATTTGTTAGTCTCAACTGATTTGAAAGCAAGTGACTCTTGTGCCCGTTTTTCTATCCATTCCTTATATCCTTTTCTTATTTTCTCTGCACCCATAATGCAGGGTTGACCACGGACTGGTTGTCCGGAAAAAGGCCAAACAAGTTCTCAAGTTGTTAATGGAGGACGATTATTTGAAGGAGGAACGTGCCCGTGCTCAGAAACTATCAAAGAATATTTTTGGACAAGGGAGCTATCAATCCAGTAGCACTAGTTCTGGCACTTCCCGTTATGGGGGGTTTGGGAATTCCTCCACATCCTCAGCGTCAACTGGTCTTATGCTTGGTGACGATACGGATGAACATCACACGGACAAGAAGTTCACGGCATTTGAAGAAAGGATTCTGTCTGAGAAGCGCGGGAGCAGACAAGAGAAATCTAAGAATGGAAATGAGGAAAGCACTGCTAGTGAATGGAGAGCGTTTGAGGATGACGCTGGGACCTTTTCTCCCAAGCAGAATGCAACTGATTCCAATTGGGCAAATTTCTCGGTAAGTGCACTCTCCTCTTGAAGTGCAAGTTTTATGGACGTGGGGAGTGGTGCTCAAGTGTCAGTTCCTCATATTTTTTAGTCAATAAGCGCGTCTGTTCACGAACCAGAGCAAATAGTGTTGTTGCACTGAATTGGTTGCAGATAGAAGGGTCAGTAGATGGTGGCTCGTTATGAAGGAACCGGGCCTGCTGTACTGGCACCTCGTACTCCAGTAGAGTGAGCCTGCCCCTCAGAGGTGTTCTAGAAAACTTAGCCGCATTATGATTGGCAGAGTTAGAAACTGCCACAACGGGTATTGAAATTGATCAATAATCGAGAGGGTTTGATGCTGTTAGTTTTCCTAGAGCACCTCTGGAGGAAGTGTCTTCTACTAGTGATTTCACGTTCTCAACGGCTACGATTGCAAGTTGGACTGGAGTAATTTACACATATTTGTTTTCATTGTCGAAATGAGGGAGAATTCTTTATCTGAAGGGTCTGCCGTCTTCTTGTGATTGCAGAACGCGAGCGCAGAGAGGGATCCTAAATTGGATGTCTCCTCTCCTTTTCCTGGGAGTAATGAGCTACTTGAAGGAGAATCGTTTTCGCCGCGTTCTTCTCAAGCACCTCCTCCTGCCAGTGTCGGCAAATCCAGTACACAGAGTCCACTGCCTACAACCAACGTGCCCGTCAAGGCAGTCAAGGAGGAACCCAACCCGAGGGATAAGAGTAAGTCAAAGGTGAGGAGCTATGCGTTATCAACGTCCTCGTCTGGTGATTTTAAGCTGCCTCCTCCTCCTCCCCCACCAGGTGGCTCCAAAGTGACAATCATAAAATCAGGGAAATCACAATCCGCACAGCCTGATTTGCTAGACTTGAGCTTTGATGCTCCAGACTCTGCATCGGACTCTCAGAGAGAAGAGTTTCTTCTCAACTTTGAAACTCCTTCAAAGGCGACTGGATCAGATCAATCAGTTTTGGACTTTCTGGGTACGACAAGTTCGCCAATAAGCCTGCCAAATACTGAATTTGACTTTCTAAACAACAATGTGTCTGGAGACAAGCTTTCTAAAACAAGAAGCCCAGGTTTGTCACAACTAGCGCCAGATCTTTTCGACCTCGGCAGCAATTCTACGCAGAATAATTCTGTTGATTTGGGGTCTCTTGGACATCAAGTACCCGCCAATGCAACAAGTTTTGTGAAGGGCAAAGGTTCAGAAGGAGGAATTCCTGATTTTCTGAACCTCAACAATGAGTCTACCACCCAATCCGAACTAGATTTCTTTGGTACTGGTGTTCGGCAGCCTGGCAGCCCTGCAGCGTCGGCATCGACTGCCCCGGCCGGTGGAGCTCCTAATTTGTCTGTCAATGGCGCACCCCTTGAGGACCAGGATTTTCTAAGCGAGCGGAGTACTACTGGGGCTAAAAAGGTGGTTCCTGATGTGTTTGATGCCATTGCACCTGATTTTGCGTCATTTGGTCTTCAAGGCACAGAACGGAAGCCCGTTGCAAAGTCATCTGACGACTTTTTGAACCTTCTTTCCTAGACACTTAGGAAGATGATTGTAATATTTGTGGTCACTGATATTCTTGTTGTGTGACTGAAAAGATGCATTAGCAGATAGCCTGATTCTTAAGGTTAAAATTTTTATGTGTACATGGTGGCTACTTTAAGTAAAGCGTGCTCTGCGGTGCTCAGCGTCTTGGGTCAGCTTACTATCCGAGTCTAATGATTGGATTTCGTCTTTCCTAAAGATTGTTTTCCTCTTGCCAGGATCTAGTGTATTGTGTGTGTAACTCCCATTATACATACAATCGCTGTTCAAAAACACGGTTTACATCACTAGAATTGTGATTGTCCAATATGAGACAGCACAGAGGTTGGAATTTGGAACTAAGGTAGGAGGTCCTTAAATGGAGCAGGCATTAAAATGGAGCACCTCCTTAAATGCACACAACTTGTACATGTTGCTTTTACATGGCCTTCAGCAATGTACAAGTTGTGTACAATTTAGGAGATGCTCAATTTTAGAGCCCTATGCCACTTCAACTTCAAAATTTTATAAGTAATTACATTAAGCGCAAAAAAATATGAAACGACTTGGGTTAGATATCAATTCTACTTGTCTTTCAAGGAAAATTTATTGAAAAATATTTCTAGAAGTTTTACCTCCTTGAAATTCAGTTTTAGCCCTTAGATGGTCTATTATAGGGCCTCTTACCTTATTTGGAGGACAAAGTTGAGAATTCTTTTCATCATATCAAGATTGGTATAGTGGGCCAAGAATAACCAAACAAGTTTTCAAGTTTTTTCAATAAAGTTCTTTCATTTGTGTCTTTTTCTCCAAGTGCACCACCTTAAACATATTAATCCCTAAAGGACCAAACTTCGTTTTTTGGGCAACATAGCAATTTTGGGCAGCTCACTATGAAAGGAATTTTTTCTTTGAAATTTTTATAAAACATGTATCCAAGGAATAGCTTTGAGGCCTAATAATTTTCATAACTTTTGACAACATAATGAAAAAGTTATTGTATGATATGTAGTTTTCTTTGTTTAGCATGCAACCTAGGGAAAAAAAAACTTCTTTGAAAATTAATTGTTTTGAATTTTTAAATTTTAAATTGGTTTTGTAGATTTATATCTACTTGGAAAGCTTTGAATTATTCCATCTTGATTAATGAGATGAGAGTTGGAGGAGTTTTAGTTTGTGGGTAGTTTGTAGGTAGTTATGGAATCTCTACACTAAAATAAACTTTGAAGTCATTTATTTTACTCAATTTTCAATATTTTTGAATAAAAACAAAAACATTGGATGTATATTGTTTATTACAACATTACAACCATTGGGATTGACATTTTTCAATCCCATAAAAAAATAGTTAACAATTTAGTTTTTTGAATCATTTTCTACTTCTTTCTACTTACTTATTTTTTCCTACATCTTGTACAATTCCAAATTATTTGAAAATTTTCAAGCATGTAGCCAACTTTAATTGAAGAATAAATCCAAAGAGTTACAAACATTTAGGATAGTTTTTTGTATAAATGTGAGCTATTGAAGTGCAATTGTCTGAAATTTTGCAGGGGCAAAAATGGTTCTTTGACAATTCAAACACTAATATCTTGCAATCTACAAGGTGGAAATTTCTGAGATTTTTTCCGCATCTTCTTAAACTAGTGTAATACAATATCCTATAGTTACAAATGTTCAAAGATGTTTTAAAAAAAAAATTGTACTTGCTTTAGAAAAGACAGTTTTGGAGTGTTTTTGGTGAAAATATAGTCAAAAACCTTTAGGGTTTAAAGCATAATAAGATTGCTTTTAAAAATTCCTAGTAAATCACTAATTCATGTAAATTATACTAAGGATAGTGACATTTTTTTTGCTTGCTGTCCAACATCTAAAGAATGGGGATGTATTAGGGTTTTTTTGGCTTACCTAATGCTCCTAAACGCAACTTTTGAATTTCTTGCAAAGCCTTTGCGACATCAATTGTTCTCCTCCAGAAGTGGATTTTGGGCATGGGAAAGCTTTCACAAACTAATTTTTGTTACCTAGTGTTCCTTGCTACTCCCTATAGTACTATGTACTTTCACCTTTGTTGAAGTGGCACAAGCTGCGCATAGCCTATCTTTCAAAACCTGTCCAATTGGTTCCATCTTGTGTGCAAGTAAATTGATTCTATAGCTTTTGAATCTCCCTCATCAGTGCACCAAAATAGGGCATCACACCTTCTTTAGCCATAACAATGTCAGATTAGTTCTTGTTTCTTCTCCCTTCTTCTATGAAATTTGCTTGTTGAAGAAGGTGTGACTACCCCTACTCTCTAATTCCCATTGACATATCACATGAATTTTATTGAAGCAGCGTCAATGATTATTAATTAAGGTAGAACCACCCATAAGCAATCGGCCCCCCATAACCAACCTATCAATGGACGCATTTCCAACCAAGGCTAGGATGGGTTTTTTTCTACTTTTCAAAGTTGGGACTAAAAGTTCATGGCACATGTCCCAAAGTAGTGTGCAAGAAAGTAGAAAAGAGTGAATAAAAAAGTGTTTTTTAACGTGATTGGAATTAGAAGAGTTCACATGTTGGCAATGGGTCCGGTGCACCTTTTGCCTTTTAAATTTTATAGTGATTTCAATTCATAAGATAAAATTCCCAATGTTTTTACAATCCCCATCATTTCTATCATTGCACCTCTCAAAATATTTGCTTTACCTTGCACTACACTAGATGATGTCTAGAATACCTTAAATGATTGGTTATAGGTGATTCTACCTTAGATAAAGCACATTTTTCAGAACATTTGCATTCACCTAAATTAATGCATAGTTGAGAGCTTAGGGGTTCAAAAGAATGACCATTAATTGGATGAAGTACAGTTTTCACAACTATAATTATCCATCCAGGGGTTAAGAAAGAAAGAAACCAAAAAAAACACGCATAATCCAGTTGAGAAAGAAATGGAACAGCTGAAAGATGGGAGACCTTTTCTTTACGGAGACGGTACTGTAGCTCTTTTCCAGCTCCTATCAGATGAGGCGCAAGCATGCAAGTCATCAGTCCTTAAGCTTAAAGTTGTGGCTGCCAACAACTCCAATTGTTCTCCGATTCTTGCAGCTTTGTCCAAAGCTTTCAATCTCGCACGTTTTTCAGTTTCCGGAGACCTTCACTTGGAATGCTCGCATTTGGTGTCATTTGGAATGCACGCATCATAGTCAGAAGTCCAGAAACGGTATGAATTCCGCTATGGCCATCGCCGCTCAACCTCACTGTTGTGTATTTCAGTCCCCACGGTTTGAATCCCAGTACAGATACACTCCCAATGTCGCCTCCACCTCGCAGAAATTCGCGACCAAAAATGTTTCCAGAGTCTCGGAATTCGTGTGTGAGAGAATTAGCTTCGGGGATTCAGAACTTTGGGGAGGGGATTGCAGAAACTTTTTCTTGGAAACAGGGGATCCGAGTCATTCGACGAGGAGGAGACGAAGTGGGGATGCAGGTCGAGCTATGGCCGCTGTCGTAAAGAAAAGTGGAACTCCAGGACGGTTCTATTTCAATGTCACGGGATTTCCTTTCCCCTTGGGGCCATTCCTTCGGAGACGGACAATTCGCAAAGAGGTGAGATTAGGGTTTCCGGTATTCTGTCCTGGTGTAATGTATTGCAATCTTTGCAGCTGTATTTAGTGGAATTTTTTGTGCTTAGTCTCGTTTCAGGATTGTAGGGATTGATTTTGTGCAGGTAGAGAGAGGGAGAATATGGACGTTTGAGCAGGAGCAAGCACTAGGGTTTAGTAGTGTGGCGACCAATACGCGTATGACAGTGATTAAGCTCAAGTCGGGAGGGTTGTGGGTGCACGCCCCTATTGCGCCCACTGTGGAATGCATCCAGGTCAGTGGTGATTTTCCACAAGTAATTTTACGTTTTTAAATTTTAAAAAATTGATCCGTAACAATTCACATGTCTTTTTATGTTACCTTTTTCTAATACGTTTGTGATTCTGTAATATACGTTTTTGACTTGTTCGAAGTTTTTTTGGCTTTCGTTTGAGACTTTTCGGCAAAAAGTTTGTGCAAAATCTAATCTAGAATCCCGGTTTCCATAAAACGGAGATGCATGGAATTCTTGAGTTTGTTTTGATGTTGTGCATTTTTCGTAAATCTGAGGCTGGTGGGAATGATTTTTCATGGTGTTGGAGGGTGACAGCTTCTGAAAGAGCTGGAAGCGCCAGTGGAGTTCATTGTTTTGCCTACTTTTGCGTATGAGCACAAGATTTTCGTTGGACCGTTCTCTCGCAAGTTTCCGAAAGCGCAGGTGTGGGTGGCTCCTCGGCAGTGGAGTTGGCCTATCAATCTTCCTGTGCAGCTTTTCGGTATCTTCAAGCCCAAAATCCTTCGAGATGACAACTATTCCGCTCCCTGGGCTGACGAAATTGATCAGAAAGTGCTGAGTTGCCCTGTTGGTAAGTCCGATTGTGTACCTGAGCCTGCCATTTTATGAAAATTTTACAGGTCTGCCTTGGATTGTTTAACGGTCTCAAGTTGTTGTCTGAGGGCACCTATCTTACTGTTCATTTTACAAAAATGTTGAAAAGACGGACACGAGTTGAATTCAATCGGTATGGCTGGGAATGAGAATGGTGTGCAACAGCTCTCTATTCTGGTTGCTCATATCTATTAATCCGGGAGCTACGCTAGGAGCCACTGTTAGGGAGCTATTGTCAGGGGCTTCCTTCGTCAAAATTCTTGAATTCAAGATGCAGGAGGATGTATCTTGAAGAAAGAAGATTTCAAAGGGTTGGGGCATTTTGGATATCTTGATTCTTTCTTGAAATTACCAGATGGGTCCAAGTTGTTAGTAGTTCATTTGAAGAATGTTATGAGAGTGCACTAGAATTCTTAAACTGCAAGTGTACATAGATTTTAATAGCTTTTAGTTCTCTTTTGTTCCAGGTGTTGGTCCGTATGTGGAGGTGGCGTTCTTCCACAAAAAGTCGAAGACGTTGCTGGTGACAGACGCGGTCATCTATGTTCCGGATAAACCTCCTGAAGTGGTCGGTAAGGAATTGCTTCTGGACGCTGCCAAAAACGGGTTGGCTGTAAGACTCTTAAGTGCTGGCAGGGAAATACCTGACGACCCTATCATCGATGACGAAGCCACCAGACGAAGAGGTAAAAGAACATTCTAGAGAGCCCTTGTTGAGCACCCTCCGCATTGGCATGAATTGAATTCTTGACACCTTGTTTTGCATAGTTCAGCTCAATTTGAACATGTGATAGCTCCTCAAGCCAACAAGCCATTGTCTACATACTTGCGAGAATGTCAGTGATTGAATTTTGCCTGGTTTGGCATGACTTTGCTCTAAACAGCTCTTAGTTGGCACTGCTCACGTAAGGTGCTATGGAGCAAATTTCCTTAAGACTGTTATGAACAAAGACGTGAATCACTGTTCTGGGTAATGGCAAGTAATGTAGTTTTGGCCCTCGTCATCTGAGTCGTGGCCCCAGTAATGGGGTGTAGTTTTAAATCTATTTTGTTGTTGCAACTGAGCAATCGTTGACTCTAAGAACTAGTTTGTTGAATGTTGCTAAGCCTGACCGTTTCACTTTCTTTCCGTCGTCCAGGTTGGGAAAGAATGGTGTTGCAGATCTTGTTTCTTGGTCCTTCAGACTTACTGGAGCCGCAGCAGAGCTTTGCAACCATGTCTAAGAAACTTATCGTCTCTCCTATAGTAAAGACACTTGTATTTTGCAAAGAACCTGAGCGGGTATGACTTTCTTTCCTCCATATGTTACTATCTTCTGCAATCTGAACGTTGTTTTATTGTAAACCACAAACTCATTTCATCAATCATTTACTTTTCTTGAGATCCGCCCACACCAGCGAAATTAGCTAACTGGGGATCCATTAGCTAGTGGGAAGCTAAGTAGCCTATTGTATGCCTGAACTGGCAAAGGCATCTTACGGGGCATTTGACTCTCAAGTTAGCTAACTGCTGTTACTTACTTGGTGCGAGTGGACTTTGAAATTGTCACAATTAGTGTAGTGGTCCTGAATGTGTGAGTTAACTCGTGGAAATGAAACGTAAATTCATGTTTGCGGGAGTTCCCACCAATTTGCAAATTGGCGCTTGGGTAGTGCCACTCTGGCATTTTTGGACTATTTCCTGTTAGCTGGTTGGGCTACTTGGGCTTTAGAAATTGAACTGAAGCTGGTTTTGATCAAATAATATATGTTTCTCGTACTGATGTCACCCACGTTTTGTTGCGTGTTTGCAGGTCAAGGACTGGATAGACCGTATAGTAGAAGACTGGAAGTTTAAATCCATCATCCCTTGTCACTTCGCTGCCCCAATTCCTGCAGAAGGACGTGACTTGAGAATTGCCTTTGAGTTTCTCAACGAGCTCTTGCCAGAGACCGTGGAGAAGACGCCCGTGTTTGCCTTCTCATTGGCAACGATGTTCAGCAAGGCCTCGTCGTTCTTCCCGGCGGCTGATATGAAAACCCTTTCCTCCTTGGATGAGTTTCTAGTTTCTGTGGGAGCAGTACGTAAAACCGTGTCAGGGAAACCTAGACGATAGATATATGCACTTCCTTATCACTTTTGCATGTTTTAATGTAGATTGTTCGCCTGTAGGATTGAAGAGATATTTATGGTTTTGGTAGCTGTAGCCTGCAAGTAAAAGGGAGGACCTGTGTCTTCCAGGAGATCCTCGTAGTGTAGTTGATGCGGTGATAGTTTTGTAACGGTATTGAATTGACTGGAATGGTATTTTACTGTACAATACATGGTCTCCTTTTAGGAGTCTTATAAATCTGAAGTGTATTGAGTCTCCATCAGGGTTTTTTTTTTTTCATTTTTTATGAAGTGCCAAAGCGGCATATAAAATGTTATAGTGGTGCTCCAACTTTCAACATTCATCCACATATTGGATAGAAAAGATCACATTCACACATATCACATGTCTATAATTATGTTTTCATCCACAATATGGCAATTTTGTTCAAGATTTTTTTTATAGTTTGAAAGTTTTGACCAATGAACCTCATAGTTTTTTGCCATTTTCTTAGCCAAATAATTTTTTTCTTGCCACCCAAAAGCCAAAAAAAAACCCCAAAAAAACCCGTGGTCTCCATTGACCAAGAGATTTTTACTTCCAATTTTGAAACTTCATCCACATTGACCAAGAGATTTTGACTTTTAATTTTAAGACTTCATCAACCAAAAGATTTTGTAATAAATGGACATGTTCTTTATCTTAATGGAGTGGTCTCCATTGACGAAAGGGTTTTTTACTTCCAATTTTGAGACTTCATCTACATTGACCAAGAGATTTTGACTTCTAATTTTAAGACTTCATCAACCAAACGATTTTGTAATAAATGGACATGTTCTTTATCTTAATGGAGTGTCCAAATTAGAAGGAAAAGAAAGTAATGATGTCACTTTGTAACTGGAGATTAACGAAGTCTCAAAATTGGATGAAAGAATTGAGAATTAAATCAATAAATGACCTTAAACTACCTTGGAAGTAGTAGGTGATGCTTGAATTTCTCACCCAAGTAAACTACTATAGTTTTGATCTTTTTAAATTTTGCAAACACCATTGTATCTTTTTACATTGTGCAACATCATTGATAAGATTTTTCTAAGATTTTTCTATTGTTTCTTCACATTTGTTTAGTATGCCTTGGATTTTTTAATTCTTCTTTGCAAATATTCTATATTTTGAAGATAACAAGTGTGTTTTATCTTGAAGATTATTGAATTTAGAATATTATTTCTTTAACGTGCCTTCAATAAATAAGTAATATAAAAATCACTAAAAATTAATATGGTTAAAATTTTACCTTACAACTTCTAACCAAAACAAGTATGGTGACAATTTCATAAATTCAAATTATTTTAGATCTATTGTTGTATCGACAACCTTGTAGACATCATCTAGATGCCAAAAATTGTAGTTTTTGGTTGTAAGCCATCTTCAAATGACTCTTCTAATTTGTATACTATAGTACATATTCACTTTCTAGGAAGTTTAGATTACCTTAATGACCTTTAGCCCCTAATAACCTACACAATCATTTTGTAGTTGCTATTTATCCTTTGACAACATTTTCAAGCAACAAAAAATGTTTCAAAATTTGAAAACTATGTATGGCAAAATGTAATGTCCTTAAAATAAGTGTATGTAAAATTGAAAATTTCTTTTGACTAATTTTTTGATTCAATCTAGTAGTGACCTACTTATAAAAGGGTACAATAGTTGTAATTAATGTACTCCATATGTATTTAGAGCATGGTTTTCATTTTCAATAAATGAATGAATTTTTCATCTTCAAGTGACCACTTTTAAACAAAAGTCAATTACATTTGAAAAGCAAAAAACCCAATTTGAGGTACTTGCATCTTCTAATTCATTGTCTTGCTAGACATCATGGATTATCCACTTGCAAATAATGCAATATGCATGTACTAAAGTTGACAATCCCAATGAACAATTGCCAACCTTTCTTATTGCTTCCCAATCCAAACATTAGCTTACTTTTGACCTTTCATCACATTCTCTTTTTATAGATAGGATCATTAGATATAGAATTTATTGTTTGTTTCGTTTAATTAAGAAATGAACACAAAATAAACACAAAATAAACAATATCATTGAAGTGGTACAGACTTAGAACTCCTTTAGAACTCCTCAAGAAAGTAGTCATTTTTCCATGATGAAATCTTTAACATTTTTACAAGTCAATGAGGTGAAATTCAGCCAACTCATAAGGAAAAGTCACGTGCTAATAATAATGGTAAAAGTAAATTCTCAAAGTGAAATGCTTTGAACTTCTTTTGCAAAACTTTTTCTAAGTTAATTGAGTTGCTGCATTGAGTGGCTATGAGGATTATTAGGGTTTAAGTCAGGGCACTATTCCTCGCAATCCGAGGCCATTCTGTCGATTAGGGTTTGAGGCAGGGCACTTCTCCACTCAATCCGAAGCTATTCGGGCAAATTCTGGGCCTCTGGCGATGTTGCATTTGCGACTCTAGCCAGCGTTCTCCTACCATGGCAGCCGCTCTTCGGAAGGTACGTGCCTCCAACGCTTCCACTTATGCATTCCGCGCCTTCAGTTCGAACTTTTTGTAGAGCTGAAGCGAGAAATTTGCAACTGTGAAGCAAGAATTCTGTTCTGAGAGAGGACAGTTACATTGTGACCTTGCTCTCACGGGTGTAGAATCGGGAACCTCCGCTGAAATGCCCTTGCCGAATCAATCCAATGCGACTTATGATCAATCGAGGCCACAATGATTATTGCTGCATTACATTATACCTTGAGAACTGCCTTCAGATCTGATAGGTAGTGTACCTGTTGATGAGATAGAGTAGCTCGCTCATTTATGAAGCCAGGGGAAGAAGATGCACTGCATCCTAAACCCTGAATCGTGAAAACCCTGACCGAAACCCGGAACCTTGGTGGTGTAACCATTTCGTGGTCTTTCTGTTCATCGGGGTGGCGTTGACGTGAATCTCAACCCGGCATTTGTTAATTTGGTCTATTCCTTCTTGGGGTTTAGGGTTTGCATTTTGAATCCATTCGTTCAAATCTAGAAATAAAATATTTCGGTGGAGTTCTTTGGAATTCTAGTCGCTGTGTTCAAAATTTACAATGCTGGGTGTGGGATAAGCAAGCCTAGAAGGTAAAGTGCATTTTCTGTAATCTTGCAGCTCTGGGATTCCTGGTCACGGACTGGATCCCTATTCGCTACCGTGGACAAGCGGCGTCTTCAACATGAGATTGACACGCACAAGCTTTTTCTTCTTACAAGGTATTATTTTGTTATCTCAGAAATGACTTTCCTTCTTTAACTTCTAATGGGCCAAGAAGCCCCAATTGGACCTCATATTCTATAAGCAATTTGAAATGATTGTATGAGGACTTTTTTTTCTCCAATTTTATTTATTTATAAACCAAGACGTGCAATATTCTTCACTGATTCTAGTGGTAAAAGATTTGATCCCATCTGATTCACAATTTTCATAGTATGGTCAATCGAATTGGTCACATTTTAAGCACGAATTCTCAGTGGGTTTTTTTGGTGGTGGGGATAAGCAGGTTGACCTTCTGCAGGTTTCATAATTTTGTTTCTCTTAGTTTTTTGCTGCTCTTGACATTTGTACCTTGTACCTGCCCTTGAACTAGTTTTAATCATGGCATTGAGGCACCTGCTTTTCAGTGTTCACACGTTGATGTGCGGAGTTTGCCATGTTAAGAAGGTTAGAGAGCTTGTATTGAAGAACATGCAGGTATATGTGTACTGTGACTTAAATTAAATTTGATTGACCTTGTTGTTCTCAGCTTCCAGCGTGAGAGCACCTCCGGAAAAACGGAGACTGCTGCGGAACTTGCAAAACTCGCTGAGTCCACACCTTTTGAAGAACAGCAGCAACAAGTACAAGAGCTAGTTCATGGTCAGATTAAGCAGATGGCCACTGTATTGGATAGCATTCTTCTGAAAGCTCCTATTGTGGAGAAACAAAGTCCGCCTGCAGAGAAGAAACGACCTAGCGGTTTACTCTTTGCTCTTGGGAGACAACCAGAACCTGAGGCCCCTTCTCGGTGAGTAATGTATCATTTGTTATACTCGACAACAATTTGTCTAACTGCTTCTGACGGTAGGTATATAGAGTTGTCATGATTTGCACCGTAACTTTGGAAAACTAGTAAATTAACCACGTTGTGCTTAACTCCGTAAATTTTTAGCACTTTTGAGTGGTACTAAACGAGGGACTTTCTTTCTTTATCCAGTTTTATTTATAATTGGACCAGTGTATGCGATATTTTGCACTGAAAGCATATCTGACCCCATTTGATTTATATACTTCACAATCTGATCAACTGAATTGGTCATGTGAACCATGAATCCTTGGTTCTAACAAAAGCACATGCCATCTCTTTATGCCCCAGTCCACGGGTCGTTACTTGCAAGAGAGATCATGGCTCAAGCGGTCAAGGCAAGGAATTATAACATATCCATGTTGTGCAGCGCAGATGTGGTTGAGACAAAGCCGCTCAACAGAGACCAAGTGGCAACCGCTTTCGGAGACCTCACGGGCTTTACATTACATTTGAAACCATCAGGCATAGCTCACGAAGAAGCTGGCACAGGTCTGTTCATCAAAGGAAAAGCTGGACCAGGGACGGTGGTTTCCATGTACCCAGGAGTCATCTATTCTCCCTCTCAGTACCGCTACATGCCTGGCTACCCTAAGGTTGACGTCGACAATGGTTTCTTAATTTCTCGTTACGACGGACTCGTCGTGGATGGCAAACCATGGGGTAAGGGTGATGATAATCGAGAACGGTGGGATGGTGGAATCTACTTCGATGACCAAGTGCCAAGCCCTGAACGAAGACCTCTCCCAAGTTTTTGGCAATTCGTAGGTGGTGGCAAGGTGATCCAAGGTCCTCTAGAAGGTGCAGAGCTGGAACGGAGGAGCCCTATTGCGTTGGGCCACTTTGCAAATCATCCACCAGAAGGAGTTCAACCAAATGTAATGATCTGTCCTTACACATTCTGCATTGCAAGGGAACAGTCCATGAGGGCTTACATTCCGAATGTCATGTTTGGAAATGATGAAGAGCTGGACATGCAAAGACGAGGTCCGCTCTGGATCAACGAGGGCAAGAAGCAGAGGCCAGAGGAGCCAGATGACCGAAGACTTTCCACTGTGGAAATGGCGGAGAGGCCTGCCACGGGAGTCAGCGATGTGCACACGCTTGTGCTCGTCGCCACACGAGAGGTCAGTGATGAGGAGTTATTCTTGAATTATAGATTGAGTAGTTACATCCAACAGCCGTCTTGGTACCATCCTGTGAATGTCGACGAAGAGAAACGCCGGTGGGATTGATTGGTCCCTCCTAAGAATTGAGTTAGACTTGTGAAAATTTCCATCCATACCTTAAGTTACGCTGCTTGTTTTGTTTCGTTTGCTATGTTGAGATCTCGTGGTCCATGCGTCCCCCATCACGTTCTTTGTGCTGCTGGAAATCTCTCTGTGAGGAGGGGTGCATGAGGAGGGGTGCACGGGCTTTGGTTTGTGACGTTGACACCTACGGTGTGAAAGTTATGGATGTTTGAGTGAATTAGAAAACTCGAAAATTATTTTTACTTTTATTTTTACTATGGCAACGGCACAGAGCACACTGGTGTGCACTAAAACCTCTTGAACATGAGCTTTTCTAGAAACAACAATCCGAAGTAACTAATCACATCCGAAACCTCCCATGAAGGGTGATCCCATTAAGTGGGCCATGCAGGATAGTTGTAAAAAAAGAGACCCCTATTTTGTGCCGTGTTAATTCTATCTCTGCAAGCTAATTTGGGGTAATTTGGGGATTCTGATTGCAAATATGATTCCAAAATTTACAAATTTTATCATCTGTACCAAATAAGAAATTCCTATGTTTATGTTTTTTCCAGGGGTAAATTTACTTTGCATGGTTCACTTCGTGAGATGGGTTCAGCGTCCTGCCACCGACCTCCCTCACTTCAGCATGCAAGTCCTGTCAACGTTTAGATCGACTGTATGCACTCATATCTATAATCGTCACTAATTACAACAACACACTTTACCATGCATTATTTGGACACAACATACATAAGTTATGAATTTTTGAAGTAATTTTTCTTGGTGTACCCAGAACTAACACCAAAATTTTTCGTAGACTCATATTTAGATTGTGCACAATTTGTGTAAGATTTCAATATCTAGATTTTTGTGATGCTTTTTGGTTCAAATGTCACTTTCACATTTTGGGCATTGTTGATTATGGATACATGTGCATATTTTGGGGAGATTGAGTTTGTTGGACTTGTTTGGGCTCACAAGGTTTATAGTGCAGATCAATTCGCACTAGTATCTTTGCATTTGAAAGGTTCTCTACATTTGAATGAAATCTTACATTCCAATGACTTTCCTTAGTTTTGAGGAGAGATTCTAGAGGCAAGTTCCATGGACTTTTTGTACTAGAGTTGTGAGGACTTGGTAGATAGGCTCTTGGTAGTAGTCAATGGCTATTGGTTGTCATAGAGTCTACTTTTGAAAAGAAGTAAATAGGGTAGACATATATGGTTAATCAAACTACCTCCATCACCAATAGACTCTTCACTTATCATGGTTTACAAACCAATGTTATTATAATTGTGCTTGGTAGGTGCTTTAAATCTTTGCTCCTAATTTTCTAAATGTAAAGAGACTTTGGAAGAAGTTTTTAATTGTTGGTTTGATTTGTTCTTGATTCAATTTGCTTTGCATTTGGCATTGCTCTAATGTGATTCTTTTGTTTACTAGATGCATGTGTAAATTGTGGAATTGGTTGTGATGATTTTCCAAGAACTTTTGTTTTAGAGTGTATTGGGTGGAGGCACCCATTTTCAACATTGCACACTAAACTAATCTTAGAAATATGCATGTCTAGAATTTTCAAAATGTATGGGTCATGTATATGAATGAAGAAAATGGTATGGGGTACTCATTGGAATCTCACTTTGATAGTTTATATCTCTTGGTACCTTGAAAATTTATTTTTATTTTTAAAACCATCTTTATTTGTTTGCAAAAAATCTTAGCTTATGATATTGATAGACACCCTCTCTCACTTACCTCGTTTGAAATAGGTGCATCTACCATAGATACATTTGATCTACTAGGGGTGTCATGGTTCATAATTTCTTCCAAAAAATTTCCATCAATTGGATAAATTTATGTTTAGACTATTACATTGCAAGTTTTCATTTGCAAGTGCATTCACAAGTGTGAAAAAGGTAGACAATTGAAGCATATGCAATGGGGGCTAGGCTAACTAGACCTAAAATTGTTTGAACAATTAAAGCATTTGAACATGTCTAAGTCTTTATTGAATCTTGTTAAAAGTCAAAAGTTTTTTCTAATTTACTATCCTAATGTGTAAGCTTGTACCAAAAAATAAATGAAAAAAAATTTGGTAGTTTTTTTTGTAAATTTTGATAAAACATTCAACTATCTCTATTGACACATTTGAAGATTACAAAGTTGGATTAGTATTCTTAAAGCAAGATTAACACAAGAAGTTATTAGATTAGAACTTCCATAAGGTGATAGCCTTAGGACCCAATGAGAATATTACATTAGAGAAGTAATTGCTTTAGAGAGAGGCGACAACATTAGTGACGTTTGAAGATTTTCTTAGTGACATTTGAAGAATTTTTTAATCAATTGCAATTTTGTGGCACTCCTAGATTGAATTCACATTCACTAAAGCAACATTTGAATTTCAAATTCAATAAAAGTTGTTTTTCTTTTTTTACTTATTTCATACATCTTCAATGTGTTCAAGTTGGAATTAATAGAATAATATAGTACTTGAGAGGTAATTGGCTTAAGGCATCTACAATGTAGTAGTGGTATATCCATAGGTTCCTTTTAAGGTGGGTACACCCTAAAACACACCTCACCTAAAAGTGCCATCTACATTTGGTGTACATTTCAAAAATCAGTCATGTACATAGGCTATAGATGACACTTTTAGAAATAGACTTTAACCATTAATAACTTTTGCATACTATATCCAAATGTTGTGTTCTTTGGTGCATTGGAACGTGCTTTTACTTGCCAAGATGACTATATGAAAATCTGAATAATTTTACAATAGTAACCAGGCACAATACCAATAAGTGGCACTTTTGAGTATACCTACTTTAGAGGGAGAATGGCCTTTTTTTTTCTAAAATCTTACTTTGATAATTGTGAACAATAAAATTTCAGACTTATATCTTGCTTTTGAAGTACATTCAATGTCTAATTCTGAATTTTTTTTAACCTTCTCCAAGTTCTTTCCGATGCGCTTCCAATGAGACAAATTTCAAGTTCTAATTGCAAAAGTTAGTTATACCGATACCGGGCCATATACAGCCATATATAGTAAGATGCTCAAAAATTGTGCCTGTTCTTGCAATCGTTTAGTAGGGGGCTACTTTGGAACATCATAGATTTCATTTACACTTCTTCAGAGGATAGTTTTAGAGCTACAAGGGGTTCATTTTTAACTAAGTGAATAGGTGTCTACTAATTTTATTCAAAATAAAAATTAGTTGTTGAACTACCTTCTTTCAAATGATAAAAAATCTGAAATATTGATGATTTCAATCATTCATTTCAGTTTTAGAAAGAAACGCATTTAGAAACCATATCAATTACTTTTGACATCAATTACTTTTGACATGTTGCAATGCTAGTTTTTAAACAAAGCCTGATTTTTTTCAAAATTTGGCATGCATGGGTTTCCAAGGGCCTACTGGTCACAATTAGGGCCCTATAGCTGATTGTGTTTGAAAATTCATAACTAATTCAATAATGCTTCAAAAAATATGAAACAACTTGTGTGAGATTCATCCTCTATTTCTCTTTGACTGAAAAATCAGCTAAAAATATTTCCATCAAAAGAAATACATGAAAAAGGCATATCAGATCTTAAATGAGCGGTTTTTGAGCATACTACCATAAATGCTCTTACAGAAGTTCTCTTTGTAGAAGTTCTACTGTATTATGGAGTTTCTACGGACGCCTTTGGGGATTGCTATTGTGCACATCTCCATCCTCCAGAGAGAGCACTTTGCAACTCGTTACCTGCTTGTATATGTGAGAAGTGGGTTTCAAATTCTATTGAAAAAACACTGAAGTAGATTGCTGACAAACTTGATGAACTGCTGTAGAGGTGAAAGGGCTCCAATCAATGCCATGCTATTACAATGTGAAGCAGAATCGACATTTGAAAACTTCCTCTCCCACGCCAATTCGGCCCTCAGTCTGTAGTCTATATGTTTATCAGTTGAAGTGCTTCACCGTTGAAGACATGGATAGCAGTTAACGAGGTGTGAAACCCATGATTGTGGCAAAAGAGAGAGTGATCTTTGACAACGGTTTGGGCGAAGAGAATTAGGGTTTGGTATGGCGACTGCTGCCGAGGTGCCACCGGAGATCACAGCGATTGAAGGTCAAGTCCAACAAATCTTCAAAGATCTCAAGTAAGCACACGATTCCTTCTTTTTGTCTGCACAAAGAAATCAGTGCTCGCATTGCCTGTTCACTATTTTGGATTGGACTAAGGTAGGATCACCTTAAATGAAGCAAGTTTGTTGCAACTGGCAACCATTATTTTGTGTGGGGAGCTCTCGTTGTGCACTAAAGGGGCATGAAATCCAGGAACGGTATTTGAATATGGTATGCAAAAATTATAAGAGGATAAACTTGAATCAGTGGATTTTCTAAAAACTGTGCCCTAATTTTTATGTTTACATTTTGAACACTGTGCAACAAGCATCTACTTATTCTTTTGATTGTTTAGGGCTCGTTTTTTGGAACATGCTCAAAATTGGGTGACCCTACCTTCGAATGCAATTTCTTTGAATGCAAGTGCTAGAGGGCATTGCCGTGTATTTGATACCATATTCCATGGAATTGATTTGAGTTTAGTGGTTGATTGCATTTGTTCAGTGAAGGATTTCAAAAGTTGGATAAGATCAAGGATGGCGAAAAACAACGGAAGCAATTGGAAGAGCTCACGGGCAAGATGCGGGACGTCAAACGGTTTGCACCATTGGGCCTCCTGTTTTCCTTAGCAGTTTTGTGTGGGTCATATGGGACCTTTTCTTTGAACAATTTCATTAATTTTTTTGCATTACACATGCAATTTTCTTCACTGATTAATGTTGGTGACATGAAATTTGGTCTCATCTGATTTATAATCCTCACAATATGACCAGTTCAATGGATCATTTCAAACTATGAATCCTTGGTCTTCTGATAATTGCGTCTTGTGGAGTTGGATATAGATTGTAGGATGATTGCACAGTTGGAATTGCCGAACTGGTGTATTTTCTTCCTTCCAAGGACCTGATGGGGTGGTTTTATCTGCAGGGTCCTCAAAGATTTCGATCAGAGAGATAAAGATGGAATGGTCAAATGTAGCCCTGAGGTTGTCAAACTTGTTGCTGAAAAGAAGAAAGCTCTCGTAATATTTCTACTCTTGGGATCTGATATATACTCTTGAGAAAGATTAAGGGCCATAGTAGAAAAGAGTGTCTGAATCATCACATATTGTTGCTTCGGAAGTCCTGATTTGGACGTAATTTAGTAGACTTGTGTTGATCCGAACATGTTTTTGAGCATGTTATGTTACTGGGAAACGCGAAATTAGTATAATGGGTTGACTTTAAATCAAATCGTGCTCATATTGTTCACATTTGAAGAAGCATTTCAATCTGGTACATTATTCATACTTTTGATGGTGTTCTGTGTAGATAAGGGAGCTCAATACGTACATTGCGTTGAGGAAAACTTTCACGAGCTCTATTGGAAAGAAAGATGAATTACTTGCAGGAGGCTCACAAACTGCGACAACCCTCGCTGAAGGACCTCGAGTGGCATCAAGTAAGTACGTTTTTTTAATTTCTAAGAGCATAAACTTGTTATGCATATACGGTATTCTTTATTGTAGAAGGCTTCCTTTTGTGGATTCAGATTAAATTCAATTAAAATCATCTTTAAAGCCAAAACAGCTTGGTGCTACCGAAGGTTGTACGATGTAGAAATGTACAAGGATACAATTAGCAGAGGTTGTGTTCTGTGGGTACGCATTGCACAAGTACACTTAGATGTGCATGGGTTGTGATTGGCCATGAAATTTCCAAGGCAACCTCAACCCGAAAGTAGGAGCTCCTTTTGTACTGCACATCTTTGATGGCGTGGTAGCTTTGAGTTTGTGGCCCTTGTTACAATAATAAACCTTGCACCAGTTGCTTACCCCACATGCAGAACTCAAGGAAATTTATAGAAAGAAATTTAGAATCTATAATGCAGTTAATTAGCAGAAATTCAGTCACCCTCACCACTTTTGCAATTGTGTCAGCTTTTTCTAATCAGGAGCTCTTGCAAGTTGGAAGAAAGAAAATGGATGAAACAGACAAAAGCATTGAACGCTCTAAGAGAGTATGTACAAAACAGACATCATCTATCAATGGCCGCAGAGATTGGATTTTTATATAACCTGCGGTAACTGATTAAGAGATCATATTTTGACGCCGCAAGACAGACATAAGCTTATAACATTCAGACTGACAGAATTTTCTTTTTTTTTGCTGTTGTGTCCCATTGCAGGTTGTGGAAGACACGTTGCACATCGGCACAGAAACCGCTGTCACTCTAAGGGGCCAGGTTCACCATCACCCAAACGCTTCTTGAATTTTCCTTGAAAGTAAATTTTCCTTGAGAGAAAAATGGAATTGGAATCTTACCCAAGTAGTTTCCTATTTTTTGGAGCTTTGTGCAGTAGTAATTTCTGAAGTTGAAATGCAATGGTCACTCATAGTGTCCACCTCGTGAAATCTGCATTGGTGGTAGATTGCTAGTGCAACGTACAAATACAATAGTGTGCATTTCAAGAAGTTGATGCTTTTAGAGCCCGAGTGCTTTATGGACCTCCCATCTTATGACTTTTTGACACATAACTACATGGTTAACTACTTAGGAACTCCAAGACCAAATCTACAGATTTCTTCATTGAATTTGACCTCTAATATTCATTTGTGGGCCATGCCACAGACAGAGCAATTGGGAAGGATTGTAAGTGAATTGGACACTATTCAATTTTCTCTCAAAAAGGCTGCTCAGATGGTACGACAGATTGGCAAGCAGGTGAGAATCTGAACCTGAGTGGCAAGCATGAATGCATTGAGAAGAATCCACTAGTAGCTTACTCCTTTGGTCTCAAAATGAATCCGTGGTTTTTAGTGGGAAATTATGACCGAGTATTGTGGATTTAATTTGAGGCAGAGGGAGTAATAAAGTTTGCAAGCATACTAAGAATGAGATCATTCTTTTGACAGATGGCGACAGATAAGTGTATCATGGGCTTTTTATTTTTGGTCGTGGGTGGTGTTGTTGCGGTCATAGTCGTCAAAGTAAGAAATTTCTCTCAATCATACTCTTTATGTTGTAATTACTCTAAATCAAGTCAAGTCCTCTAATTGAAAACTAACCCCTCGCGCTCCTTTCAATCCAAAACGGTTTTTGATTGTTTTGCTGACCTAAAGTGAAGTAGCAAAAGCTATTTTTTTGCTTTCATGGATTGCAACCATGGAGTGACCTGAAGCCCTAGATTTTTTTATGTCATTGTAGCACAAGTCTAGGGTGAGATCCTATGGTCAAAAGTTCTTCAAAATGCATAAAATTTTTATTTACAACTCTATTTGTCCGAGGTGTTTCTTTTTTGTAATTTTGAGAGTATTTTATGATTTTCAGATGTAGTTTATACGAGAATATTAGCACCTACTTGTGGATATTGCAAGTTTTTTTAAATTGTATGAATTTCTTGAAAATAGTACCCCAAACACATCCTATATTAGTATATTGTTGGTGTTCAATTGTAAGCAATGAAAAGATCATGTGATTTACAAAAATTATGTCCACAGGATGTTGATAGCATTTCACAACATCTTTATTAGGTGGTCAAAAGTATCACGTTCTAATTTGAAAAATATATTACTAATACAATGTAATTACTATAGTTTGTAGCTTGTGGTATAGCAAGAACCATTCTTACACTTACGAACATTGGTTTTAACCTTGGAAGGACACCATACACCATAGACACGTATTGATGGATGACAAAGAATCCTTCTATGTAGAAATGAAGAGAAAATGCTCATCCTTAGGAATTTTGTGTGGAAAGGGGAGATTTTGCACCATAGTTTGACCTCCAAGGATTACTCTTGAATGGTTTTTATTAAGCAAATGATTTACACGGTACCCAAAAGAACGATCTTCACAATGTCTAGCCCATCCTTCTAAGGTTCAAGTGATGTGTTGTTAGTCATTATAGAGTTAACTTAAAGAAAGAAAACACCGAAGGTAGCCCTTGCTACATATCCATGTCCATGAGGCATGGCTAGGCAAATTATTCCCCCAACTGATCTTTTAAATTCCTGATAACATTAATATGATTTATTTATCCAAAGTTGAATGCAATCTCAGGAGTTCATTGATTCTATCAAGATTGACTTGCATTCTCCTTGCATTGTGATGCAATACAGATTGTACAAGGGAAGTCCAAATCAAGTAGCAGAAGTCCCACATCTGCTCCTGCCAGCACTACCCGGCGGCTACTGTCTTTGTTCCTGGACATGGATTAGCACTGTGCATCACAATCCTTCGATTGACTTCGGCAGCTTCCTAAGCACCATATTTTATTGGACAAGCTCAAATTAAGGTGCACTTGAACTCCTCACGAAGACTAGTAAAAGCATCCCGTTTTGATTGAAGTTGAAATATTCTAGGTGAATCCTGAATGATTGTTTGTAAGGAAAATTTTGTTGAAATGGCGCCATTTTTCCATTCATTTCTAAAATAGATATAAATTTCAAACTGTACGGTCTAAACTTGAAAGTGCCAAGCTTATGGTTTAATGAAACATCGGTTATGTCATATTTACTTGTGAAATACACAGTAATGAGAACTTTCCATCAAGTTGACGAGTTCCTGATCTATTTCAACTTTTCTTTCAGGTTGATGGAGCACCTCCGCTTCCTTCAACAACAGAACCCGTTGATTTCATTTGAGGTGAGCTCTTCTGATTGAACGGTTCGTCGCAAGTTATTTTTTATTAAGGTTTGCGGGCAGCCCATGTCAGTGTTTGTAGCACCAGAACAATTTCAATTTTAATCAAGATGTGTCATAGACCGGTTCACAAACTAAGAGGAAAATTTGGAACATGAGGCGGTTTGAAATGATCTTGTGACTTCGTTGCATGGGCAAGCGTAGAGAATTAGTACCTCTGCAATTCTGTTTCCACAACTACACCTTGATTTGCATAGAAAAGAGGTCTAGTTGACAGCTTCTGGATGTGATTTGAACCATCTTCAATTGAGGAGATTAATGGAGGCCTGGAACGCTGTAAGAATGCCGAGGAGAAAACGAGTCACAAAGATGAATGACTTTCAACTCTTCTGCAGATACAAGGAATGCACATCTATCTGGATAATTGTATGGTTGATAACCACAACGATAGGCTTGCCAGTCCTGAGTTAAAGATTTCTTATTTGACACATTTGATTCATTCAAATTGTTGTTCTTTTAATTAGCTCTGACTTAGAACCACCAATGCAAGCCATTTCCGTGCATTTTTTTCACATGATTGATTGCTGAGGTCTTTCTGCAAATGAGGTAAACAGTAACGATTCAATCATGCACGAATTCCAATTCTTCTGTAAAAGTTTATAATTCCACTTGCATTCAGTTTGGTTTATGAGCAAATTTTGTTTGCATGAAAAATACAAGGGGGCGACCAGACCTCTCTCCAAGCTAGCTAGTTTTTGAATTCGAAGGAAGATTTCATGTGGTTCTAAGGTAGGAGGCTCAAAGTCTGACCAGGCATTAAAAGCAAACATGACTTAGAGGTACATTTTGCTTTCTTCAATGTACCAGATATTCACATTTCAAGAGGCAGTTACTTTTGATGATCACAAATGACCACTTTTTTTCAATATCAAATTTTTGTAACTAATTTCACAAAGCTTCAAAAAATATGAAATGACTTCAGTTAGTTGCCTATTCAACTTGTCTTTCAAGGAAAATTTAGTGAAAAATATTTCAAGATGTTTCACCTCTCAAAAATTCAGTTCCGTCTTTTAGATGGTCAATTTATGGACCTCCTACCTTATGATGTCTTAGAAGTTCAAAGAAAGTTTGCAAACATTCAATATTTCAGCTTAGGTAGCACATCAAATGCCACCTTGGTTATAGAATTAAAGTCAACTAGCCATAAACTACACAAATCCAAAAATTACACAACAAACCCTTTCAATTATTAAACACTAATTACACAATTGAACTACCAATGCAATTGTAATTGAAACCAAATTTTGTATCACTACCCAATAACCATACATTGTGTGGTGAAAAGATGCAAGGAATTTTCAACTAGATTTTAGCTTCATTGCCTTCAAATTGCAATAAATTTTATAAGAAGAAATCTTTATGCATTTTGTTATTTTAAAGCAAATTTAAACATGACACTTAATAATCATGCAAAGTTTCAAAACATGCAAGTCTCTATATTTATGTGGAGAAAGATTTGAAGTTTGTCCTTGTGGTGATAGGCAAGTTTACTCTAGATGAGTTTGAAAACCTTTGTTTTAGATTATGTCACACCTTCTAAGAACATATTTTAAAATTTGAAGGCAAGAATTGTATTGATTCAATAAGTTGATTGTGAATTTTGAAAAATCCTAAATGCAAGCTTGTCTATGAATTGTAGGCAAGTGTGTCATACAAATTAATACAATAGACACCCTTAGGTACTTCACATGTCAACACTTTAGAAACAAAGTGAGATCTACTATAAGATACATTTTAAACATTGGAATGGCAAATTTCGTTAAAATGGCGGTATTCCATTAGTTTGACACTTTTGACAATTCAAACCGTGCGGTCTAAAATCTAAATTTGTCATAGATTTTTTAAATCTACATGTATTGTAGATGTCTAAAATCTACACCTATCCAAGATGTTTTAGATTGCGCAGTCTGAAATCTAAATGAATTATAGATTTTAAAAATCTACATAAGTCCTAGATGTTTGAAATCTATATCATTCCTAGATGTCAGTTTTCAGTTCAAACCGTGCAGTTTGAAAAATGGCATAAAGAATACCGCCATTTTAATGAAATTCGTAATTGGAGCTAACAATCTTTAAAATATTCAAGTTACTACAATACTTCTTTTTTAAAGTAGATTGTACTACAATTACTACATATTAATTATCTATATTATATAATTTGTAAATCTATCCATAGGGTTATCTTGAAGGGAGGGAAAGAACCCACATGAGCATTTATTTTCCATCTATAAATAGAAAAATTATTGTGCAATGTCTCATTTCAATGGGTTGATATGTAATATTCATTTGCTACAATTCAAATCTATGGGAGGCAATTTTCAAGGACGCATTGTATAAGTCAAGCTTTGCCAATATAATAATACTATCTATAGGGTTTCTAGTTTTTGTGCCTTTTTTTCCTATTGTACACATATGATTCATTTGTATGAATTGTTTGATATATGATGTCTACATAATTAGGTACTATTTGTGTAGGTTGTATTCAAGAGTGGTTAGAGTGTATATGTTACAACACTAATCAATCCTAAAAATATATATAAATTTTTTGAATTACAATAGGGACATATTTAAATGCTTTAAATTTCAGATTTATCTACCACACGGTTAGAAAATAGACAAAAAGTAGACATAGAACAAAATAGGGGCAAATCTATTGTATAACAATAGCTAAATAGCCCCCAAAATGAAAACTAAGTTTCAAAGCACACATATATAGATTACAAGGTTTAGTGAAGTAATTACTTAGGATGCCTCCAAATTCCATATTCAAAACTTTAATGTAGAAGAGAGATGTAGAATTTAAGACAACATCATGAAAAAAATTTATACATCTTTTGGTTCAAAGTACTTTGCCAAAAATAGTGGATGGATGAATTTTGTCATTATTGTAGAAATAAATAATGCACTTGTTGGTTTAAAATCAATCATTTTGGAAAAATACTTGGTTATAAGGTAGAAGGCTCAAAAATTGCTCATCTAAGGGCTAGTCTGCCTTCTTCATGTATTTCTTTAGGTAAGAATATTTTTAGCTCATTTTTTATTCAAAGAAAAATAGATGAAGAATCTAGTATAAGTGGTTTCATATTTTTGAAGCATTATTGAATTAGTTATGAGTTTTCAAATGAGTTCTGTTATAGGTCCCTATTTATGGTCCTAGGTCTTCCATAAACCATTCACTCTTGCAACTTCTAAGAAAGATGGAGAAAGCAAAGAGAATGATTAGCTCTTGCAATGAATAATGTTTTTTTCCTTGATTCATTCAATGATTCTAGAGGTCAATTTAAGAACCATCTCATGTTCATTTCAAAGCCATTTATAGGGGTGGTTCCTAATGCTTGTGCAATTTAAGAGCCTCCTACTTTAGGTCTTATTCTATTAGCATCTACATTGTAGACACTAAGTGTCCAATGGAGGACAAAGAATCTTTCCATACAAAGAACTTTGAAACAAGTACTTGCTTTTGTTGGTTTTCACTACAAGAAAAAGGGGTATTTTAAGTACATTTTTAAGTATAGTCTAAGACAAAATATTATAAATGATGATCTTTAAGGAGATTTTCAATAAAAATTTATTAGAAATACATGTATTTTCTGTAAAAATTTATTGAAAATCTCCTTAAAGATCATTACTTATAATCTTATGCCTAGGATTATACTTTAAAATGCATTTTAAACACCCTTTTCTCTTATCGTGTTTGCTTGTGAGAGTAAGCCACCTCTCAATATTCCATTGTTTCAATTTTTAAAGTATAAAAGTGTTATCTTCATTGAATTGTGGCACATGAAGAGCCTACTGAATTTGTAAAACTTCTTTTTTTAAAAAGGAAAAGAAGAGATGTTCATCCTTGGAATTTTGTGTAAGAGAGGGAGGTGATGCAAAATAGATTGATCTTTAATGAATGCTCTTGGATTTGTTTAAGTAAATGATTCTAAAAGCTTGGATGATTTCCATCTAATGTTCTATGGTTAAAGATTTATGTTCGATATTTTGTATGCATCAACTTTATATAGTTATCATATATATCAAAAAATGTATCCAAGAAAAGAGAAAGGCAAATGCCATTCATACCTTTCATTCTTTCTAATTTTTCTTTGGAGGTCAAGAAATACTTCCAAAATATGAGGTTCATAAACCAACCATCTAAGGGTTGGAACTTAGACCTCAATTTTGGGGAGGTGAAACATATTGAAATATTTTTCAAATATTTTTTCTTGAAAGACAAATGGAATAGACATTTAATCTAGGTTGTTTCATATTTTTTCAAAGCTCTATGGAATTAGTTACAAAATTTTGAAGTTGAGAATAAGTAGTCATTTGTGATCATCAAAAGCCACCCTCTGAAATGTAAAAATTTGGAAAATTGAAGAAAGCATAATGCACCTATGAAGCATGTTTACTTTTAATGCCCGCTTTCAATTCAAGTCTCTTACCTTCCACTCCTCTAAATTTATACATTCCCCATTTATTCCCTTGAAGATTACAAAGCACTATTGCAAATTTATTTGGGTGGAATCAACTTTTTTTTGAGGTACAACTTGTAGTAAAAAGAATAGCCAAGAATGGAAAGCCAAAAAAAGACAAAGGGAAGGCTATTTCCATAGTAGGTTTGGGTAATTGTTTCTTCATGGAATAAAAGACCAAATTCTTTTTTGTTCTTTATTCATTATTATGTTTAGGGAGTATTTCTTATTGCAAAAGAATTGAGTGAGAAGAAATTCTAAAAAGGCAAAGGGAAGTCTATTTCCATAGTAGATTTGAATAAGTATTTCCATAGTAGGTTTGGATAATTGTTGCCTCATAGAAGAGAAAGGGTTTATTTACTTTAATCCTTACTAGGTGAAGATAATTGTTTCCTCATGGAAGAAAAGGCGGGAGAAAAGGCGGGATTCTTGTTTTTTATTATTTACTCATTGTTATGTTTGGAGAGTATTTTTTGTCGCAAAAGAATGAGAAGAAATTTTAAAAAGTGGATGCAACATTGGGACTTCTTGGGAGGTCACCCATCCCAATAGTAAGGTAAGAGGTCCTATAATGGACCATGTAAGGGCTGAAACAGAATTTCAAGGAGGTAAAACTTCTAGAAATATTTTTCAGTAAATTTTCCTTGAAAGACAAGCAGAATTGACATTTAACCCAAGTTGTTTCATATTTTTCTGAGCTTTTCTGAATTAGATATCAAATTTTGAAGTTGAAAGGACATAGGGCTCTAAAATGATGACCTAGCTAAAATGTACACTGTCAGTACACTGCTGAAGGCTATGAAAAAACAACATGTACAAGTGCTGTACATTTAAGATAGGGCACCATTTTAGAACCCGCCATTTAAGAGCCTTCTACCTTATTCTGGCCCAAAGGCGCAAAGGCACTTAACTTAGTCAGAGTTCTGATGGGATCTGGTGTAAGCTTAGTAGGCTTGGTACGACCGCATCACAACAGCTTTTGGAGAGGAGATAATTTACAGAGGCAACAGAATTACTTTGATGCGCCTGCCAAGTGGTCTATAGGTTGAAGGAAGTAGAATGTTCACTTGAAGGGCAAGTTTCAGGGCGACACTTCATTGTAAGGGCAAAGATCCAGTTCAAATTAAAGGCTTGAAGAGGGTACAGATGGTCAGTTCCTTGCGATCATGATTGTTTTAAGACTGCAGTTTCACTGAACACTTCGAATTTAGGAGAAATCTAGCAAAATCTTATGACTCATGAACGTAACTAAACAGTAATGGAGTTTGTGACGAGCAATCCTTCTGCAATATTACTCAAGATGAAGAGTCAGAAATTGTGAACGACATTACGTCCGGTGAAAAGTCTAGTGACAATGTCCAAAACAAATAGTTCAATAGTTCCAATATTGAATCTTTGAGATGAAATACTCACAAATAGTTTAAATACCGATAGGTTATTTGTATTATGAATGTCGTGTGTCGATACAACCGATCATGAATAGTCCTATAAAAAAAATGTTTGGTGTCAACACCTTCAAATCTCACAGCCTCAGTTGTTGCAGTCACACTTCAGAAACATGATCACTACACCCGCACCGTGTATGATTGATGAAAAAACTTGTGACCATTACAGAGGCGAATCGAATCACATTGGAGACCTTTAAGTTTTCAACTCCTTCACGAGTTCAATGACAGGATTTAACATACCATCATTCTGCAAAAACCCAAAGCGATAATGTACATTAGTGCTAGCTAATACCTCAGGCCAGAGTACATTACATAAACACAATCGAGCACAAACAAAAACCAAATTTGAGATTCGTGAAGTAAAGCTTCTCAGTTGATGAAATGACATGAACTGGAAATCTTTCTCAAAGAGTAAAATCTTGTCTACAGTGGAAACACCCAAAACCGTTCATTTAAGGAATTCAGCATAGTTGGAGGGAGATTTTCCTAAAATTGATATTTTTCTAGTATTAGCGAGTGAAAATTATGAATATTCAAAAAAAGAAATAAATTTTTTGGGCATTGTATGTAATTTCTATGTTTTTTTGAAGTGATGGGTGCCTAGACCACTGAAAGTGTCCAGTAGGTGCACCCAAAACTGAACCCTGCGAAAATCAGCCCTGAGCCAACCAGATTTTCTTAAGTGTCCTTCACCTGTATCAACAAATTATTTTCACACATGTGTCAAACACATTAACTACACTCTAGGAACATGTTTGAGTGACTCTACACTCCACTGCAAGGTACAGGAACGGGAATGGGTGTTTCTCCCTTACAAACACTAAATTACCAAAGACACTTTCAGACAAAGGACACAACAATGAAGGAAAAAAATAGCACTTACCAGGACAACAATATCAAACGCATCCTTGTAGGTCTCCAGCCAATTCTCAACGTTCTCGTTTCTGTGCACAAAGTTCCCAACATGATTATATGAAAACAAAATTGAAACAGAATCATCCCCAGCAAGTCTAGCAGTACGTTCTGTTACTGAGAAGACTTAGATTGAGACAGCAAAAGAACTGAAATATATCTCGGATCAGTTATCCACGAATCTCATCCACTAATATACAAATTCGTAAACTCTGAAAGGGTTGACAAGGAAACCCTCACTGACATGAGGGGAGATGAGACTTACAAAAATCCTACAGAAATCCGATTCTCATAGTCCAAACCGTCGGACATTCCAAGGTCGCCAAGATGATCACCCAATAGCAATACATTTGAACGACCTTGCACTATGGCAGCACCAACGTTAGGAATCTTATCGTCCCCAACAAGGTTCCCATCGTCATCGTGTAGAGGCGTTGCCATCTCGAGAGCATGCTCGTTCTTGTTTAATACATGGATAATTCTGCCTGAGATTAACATCGACATACTTAATTTAGTGAAGAAATTAATGAAGAAACAAAAAGGAACGAGAGTAGATGAATAAAATTAATGATGGACGAAACACTAAAGATAGCAAGATAGTGTAACAATTGATATACCGCATAAAAGGAACGGGATAACGGAGACTCACCTTTGAACCCTGTCAAATCACCGTTGTCGTCAAATTCCATTCGATTAGAAACAACCCTTATGTTCGGGAACACTCGATGGAGCTTCTGTCGCAATACCTGTGAAACCGTATGTTGAATAAAATTGTTCAGCTCAGTAAAATTATAGTTTAGGGACTCAGGGTTTTTAAATGAACTTTGAATTCTTAAGACCGAACATAAAACCACTTATTATACCTCCTCAATTATATCAGCAAGGCCTGCCGAGAATATCAGCAACGGAACGCCATCTTCCTGGAAGTCATAGTAACGTATCAATTAAGTGCTGTCGGAAATCAAAAGCCAAAAAGAATGAGAATAGTAATAATGGTTTTGAGGACTAGTAATGCCATATGGTGAACAATCGAAGAGAAACCTATGCTACTAAACCAGTCAATGTTTCAATGAAAAGACCTTGAAAAAAGCATGCGAATATCAACGGCGACTAACGTACGACGACGTCATCGACACCTGCACAGACCCAACTTCCTATGATATGCATACAAGAGCAGTGCAACAGACAACGTACATCAAGGATCTCAAGAAACTGAGTAATTCCATCACGGAAACTTATAGTGGCGTTTGCAACAGAAGAAATGATCGATTCGTAGTTGAGGCCACCTTCCAGTAACAATTCGTGAGACTTCCCCCACCTACTCATTCTAGGCAACAAAACAAGTCAGAGTCCAAACTAACAAAATAGAGAGTGATAGCAATTCATGATATGAACAAGGAGTATTCATTCTACAGTCCAAAAAGCATGATCGGGTGTAAGTAGCTACGGTACTATGTATTCAACATCAAGTCTGCTAGCACATGTCCCTGTAAACTCATAAAATCAAAGTCCCACCTCTGCCCCAGAAAATCCAGTATTTTTATCTGACGTACCATTCTTCCATATACTTCGCTTTCACGTCAGCTGGTAGGGACGGAGAGATCTCCATGGGATAATAATGCTCAAAAAGCTCATGACGCTTCAGATCATACACGGGATTACTTTTCAACAGAGCATGCGTGCCTGCATAAATACACAACCATTGTGAGGATAAAAGCCACCCGTCGGTCCAAAAACCAATTGCATCTTAGTCCAAGTCTCAATCTCCAAAAGATATTACAGAATTCATTGCTTCTGATCTTGCTTATGTAGTGAGATGGACCGAGCTGTAAGTGTAAATTTTGCAGACAGACTCTCAAGATCCGCAGCGGAGTCTATCATTGTATCCCACTCTTACAGTAATAACACTTACTTTGACCACGCACGCCATTCACCCAATACTTAGTGAGAGTCATATCGAAGTCTGCAATAACCTGCAAGAACAATTAAGGATCAGTAGTTTCCCAGTATATTACTACTGATAACGTGCTCCTTCAGGAAATCGAGTCGTTTCGGTAGCAACAACTAAAAAAAGTAGGCGACGGTACCTGCAGAGTTGATAGTCCAGCAGCCCGAATGGCTTGTTTCTTTCTCTCAAGCTGCGCTGGATTACCAATAACCACATCTGGATAGACAGGAGCAGTCAAGCGGGTGTTCACATAATGTTGCTCCATTGAAGAAGTAGACTTACTTAAACCTGTTGATTTCCCGTGCAAAGCAAACCTGCCACTCCAACCCCTTTCCTTTAACATATTTAGAACAACAAAAAATCGAACTCTCAGAAGTTAATCGTGATTGAAATTTGATTATATTTTGCGATTGAATAACATCATCATTAAGCCATCGCATGATATTAACGTCCACTCTCCAGCACAGAATACTGGAGATCCTCATCACAAAACTTCCAACCCGAAGTCGACCGAACTACTAAACCCACAATTCTGAACTGTGAGTGCTGCACATAAGGGTTAGTAAAACATTAATCAGTAATTTTCCTTGACCATGTATCAGAGAGCAGAACCACGGCTCGATAAAAATGGCCGACAGTGCACAATACTGCCCTCGAATTCAAAGAGAGATAAGACATGGATTTACAAGATCCACGCAAGAAATTCGTAGTAGTAGTCTCGAGCACCTATATTGTCGCAGAGTACACCCTTTAAGAACACTCCACGTCAAAAATACACACGTAAACAAAGGGACCACTGTTTGTACTCATACAAAGAGGCACTCTGTTACTGTAACATTCACTCGAAACACCGCAAGGCCTCAGTCATTTCATTTCCACAAGGCCAACTCAGTCAACCATTCGGAAAGATAACGCAAAATTTCAGCATCATAGACCCAAGCAACATGGAAGCAAAGAAGCATCTGAGTACCAGGACTAGCTATCTGGAGAGGTTCTTCTCTTCAGAAGAGAGGCACACTCAACCCCCAATCAAAGCACAAGGATAACTTAGATCATCTTCGATGCATGCACCATGTGCAGTACCAGACAATAGCAGACAAGATTCGCGAAATTTAAGAATAAGAGACCAAAACGAATATGGGACACCGCGGGCGTCTCAGTACCAGGATTAGCAGTCTGGGAAGTATATTGTCTTCAGAGGGGAGGTATAAGCCCCCCAGTCAAAGCGCAAGGATAACTTGAATCCTCATCGACACCCGCTTCACTACAAGTCGTGACCAGTAGCAACAAGTCATGACAGTAACTGCATATCACAATGAGAAAAGGGACTGATATACTGAAAAGAGGACCCGAGCACACCAATCCTCAATCAATTCAATAAAATAAGGATAAACAAGGTTCAAGCGTCATAGACCCGATCATCATGAGCATCCCAGAGTACGATTGAGCACTCTAGTTAGATTCTTGTCCTCACAAGTGTCCTAAAACACCACGAACGCAAATCAAAACCCAGAACTTGACAAAACATCAAGATGAATCGCAACTGTGTTGATTGTGAAAGCCAACTATCACATCTCGTGATCAAAAAGTGAAAGTCCCAGGCAAACTTAGCAGAGAATCCTACGCACACAAATCGATCTAAGTACAAGCAACAGAAGCCTCTTGGAGAAAGCTCCCAATTCAGAAAAAAACGGACAGACACGTTCATCACTTCCAATGCGACAATGTACAGCTTCACATTCAAAGGGAAAGAAAGCTTGCCCTTGGACAACACCTTCGCCAAAGGCTGATGTGATCTGAGGCAACACAAGAAGAACGGAGAAAACCAAAGACCCTAAACAGAGTTAGCAAATGCTTGCAACAATGTATAACGCACCACCACCAACCAGAGAGCTGAGATATAATACGGAGACGAAATTCTCCACGACAGAACTAAGAAGACCCTCGCATGCCCAGAAAAGGAGACAAAAGCGCATCAGAACTTAAAACGAACAGGCGAGGGAAGAATAATAGTATCGCAAGTTACCGCTGGTGGAGAAGACGAAACGCCTGGTGGCAAGGCCTGAGAGAGCCAGAATGCAATGTGCACAGCGACACTCTCTGGTGACAACTAAAATTAATATTCCCTCTACCACCACTACCACTACCACTACTACTTATACTACAAGAAGAGGAACTATAACTCCAACCACTGGCAGTAATAAAGGCTGAGTGCTGCCCGGCGGCGACCACGGCAGGCGAGCCTCCTCCTCGCCAGAAGTGCCGTATCCAGGTGTGGCCCACCGTTGGAGGCGTGGCGCAGCAGGTGGCGCAACAACGCACCAGGGCATGGGGAGCCCAACCCCCCACTGTCACTCCACTCATCCAAGCCACCTCCTAAGTTAAGTCCGTTTCTCTCTTTCCACTCGTCTGCCACTCAAACCCTAAACACATAAAATATCCTTCCGTCGTCCGACACGCACTTCAAAATCCAGCACAGGATGAGCTTCTAGATCGAAACCCTAGCCTTCGGAAGTAAACCAATCTCGGTGTCATAGAAACTGCAGCAACGCTCGCGGCTAATGTTGCAGATACCGGAGCAAAATATTTGAAAAGAAGGAAATTGGTGGGTTGCGAGATATCGTGAAGTGGCAATTAGGGCCGTCTGCAATGTAATGAAACGGAATGATAGTGTAACTCTACTTGCAAAATTCTACAGAAGTACAATTGCGGCGGAAAGAGAGCACCGAGAGAGAGAGAATGAGAGACCGGTGCGAAGGAAGCTGGAGGCGGGGACTGCGGTTGATTGACGGCTGTCGTCGTTCCCGCCCAGCTGTCTCGTGGACGGCGTCTTTCTGGTCTGGAATTTGAATTTTGCTTGAACTACCGCAATTAGGGTTTGGAGATGCATTGTGTACTGTAGCTGTTATTCAGTTGAAGAACGGCCGGCTGGTGACCATGGAAATCATCCCTTTTGGTACATGTATGGGTTATTAGCTTAACCCTGGAAGGACGTGGGTCTCTGTGGAAATCATCTTTTCTAAATCATCTTTCCTAAATCATCTTTTCTAAAACCATGGGAATCATTGGTATAAAAAAATACAAAAGAACTCATTTAAAATTAACCTATTGTAAGTAGAAGATCTCCACTTTCACCCATAATTTCGAGGATGAATAGTTATAGTTTTATCCTACGTAGAAGAATTCCTTCTCATGCATAGATACTAAACGTCCATGACACCCTTCCTAGATTAACCTTTGAAGGACACACTAGTGGCAATGGAAATCATGCATTTTGATACTAAGTACTTTGAATAAGCCAATTATACTCATTGGAAGTCAAAGTCTTGTAGAACATCTCTCTTTTCCACCTAAATCCGAGGATGAATAGTTGCACTTTTGACCTATAAGAAAAGATTCTTTGTCATCCATTGGACACAAAATGTCCACTTCGATGTTTAACCGTAGAGGACGGACTTGTAATTGAAGAAATCATGCATTTTGATACTATGTGACATCATCTACTTTGAATAAGTGAAATAATTATATTCATTGGAAGTCAAAGTACTATAGAAAATCTCCCCTTTCCACCCCTACTATTGCAGATGAATAGTTGCACTTTTGTCCTATAAAGAAATATTCTTTGTTATCCATTGGACTATAAATGTCTACCACAACATATAAGGGTTAAGAGTTTAAAAAAATTAAAGAGCACTTGTTGGAAATCAAACTATTTGAAAGACTTTCCCTTTTGCACAAAATTCTAAGTATGAATAAGGTGGATCAAGTCATTATCATCTACTTCTTAATTTTGTCATCTTATTTTTGGCCCTAATTTCATTCAACCCATCATGCAAATCTACTCATTTTTTTTACAATTCCAATGCATTAATGTCAAAATGGGTATTGTGTCAATTTTCATTGGTGAATAATGTATATATATATATATATATATATATATATATATATATATATATATATTTATTTATTTATTTATTTATTTATTTTAATTTTTAATTTTTAATTTTTTTTATAATATTTACATATATAAGAAAAATTATGAGTTGTTTATAGGATGTTTATACCCTCTCTATATTTGGTTTTGTAATTTCAAAACAAACCACTTCAAAAATTCAAAGAAAATTACATTTTTGATTGGAAATGGAAAATTAAAATTCAACTTGGGTCTAACTTGTGAAACAATTATACACCTTTCAAAAATATGTACACCTCATAGAATTGGCCCCTAAATATTCTTTAATTGTTATTCAAAGTGGTGATAGGGTTTATTTACCTTACTTGCATTTTTATCCTACACATAAAGATTCTTCATCATTCATCAGACAAAGAACAAACATGGTGTCCTTTAAAGATTAAAGTTGTTATTAGCAAATAATTTTGAGTGTATAGACATTCAATGGATCACACAATGTTTCAAAGCCTCAATTTAAAAATATTGTATTAGATGAAATTTGAAGCCTCTAGAAGATTGTGGGTTTCCAAACTGTGGAAACACAAAAAATATAGGAATTTGACGTGGTCAAAATCATGCCACATCATTAATTTTTTTATTTTGAATTTTTTATTTAAAATTAGACTTTTTTGCATTTCAAAACCAATTTTCTTTTTAAATTTCCAAAAAAATTGCTAGCACCAAAAAACATATATGGAGGACATGAAGTTTTGAAGATCTCATTGTAATAAACATGCAAAACAAATGACCTAGTTTTACATATGTATGTTATAATCCACATCCTTGTCAACAAAGACTATACACCCTTCTTTACTAAGGGCTTTCTAGTGGCATCAAAAGAGAATCAAGGTACATAATGTCTTAGAGATCTTACCATAATAAACAAAACAAACAACCTAATTTAATGTTTATATAGGATAATCCACATCCTTGCCAACAATCTCATATATGTATGTATACAATTGAACCATGCATACACATATGTAGTATATCCATAAGCATATCCAAACAAGCTAGGCCCTTGCCACATCATTGAATCTTTTAAAATATTTTGTAACCTTTTCTCCAATCCACATATTTTGCACTTCTTTGAAATTGGAAAAAAACAACATGTCTACAAGGCAACATATTGTTTTCAAAAATTCCCAATTTGTTGGGCATTGCCTATATGTAAGGACTCCATGTGATTGCATCCAAAACAATCCAATACATCCCATATAATATAATTTCATTAGAAGAGATTAGAGGGGTATAAGAGATTGCAAGTTCTCGTAGTCTGGGAATACTATAAAGTACAAAATCGTAGGAATTTGATGTGGCAGAGGCAGGGCCACGTCATTTAAAAAAAATTGGACTTCTTTTTGCATTTTAGGACCCAATTTTTTTTACATGCCCGCTTGATAACATCAGGTTGTTTCAGGAACAGTCCCAAAACGGCCCTTTAGAGGCCTCAAATTTCATCTAATGTTCACAAAACTTTACATTATTTTGTAACAAAATGAATGGAAATCATTTTCATCTAGGAATCACCTGAGTTGACTATGGTTATGATTGCCTCACATGAATATGTAATAATTTAGAACACAACACTTAGCTAGTACTCTAAGGTTGAAGGCCCAATTTACCTAATCCCACACAATCTTTGTACAACCAATTTTTTGCACCTAAAAAAAGTGTAGGAGAAGTGATAATCGTAGTTGTAGTCAAAAACCTCTTCCAAAGATTTTGTGTACTTGAGCCTACTTTTTGGGTGCCAAATCACCTCCACTCATGCAAGCCATGTGATAGAAAAGATAATTGGGGTGACTTTCAATATAAAGCCTTTAAATGGCCCAATTTAACCTTGTAAAGATGCAATCCCCTGCAACCAATATACTCTCTAGAATTCTGTGATTAATGAACTAATAAGCTTAGGTGTAATCTCTTTTTCCACAATCAAGAGTGAAGTCCACAATCAAGAGTGAAGTCATCTATCATGGACCACTCTAGTTTGCAGCATCCTTCTAAAGTTAAGGACTTAACCTTTGAGTGCCCAAGTGCCTCAAATTCGGGCTCTCTAATTTGAAAGGTTGCCTTGTCTTTACTCTTATAATCTTTTCAATAATACAATCAAATTATTTGTCCATTTCTCTATTGATCTAAGGTTGTCTCCACTAAGGTAAGAGGTTCAAAAACCACCCATCTAAGGGCTGGTTCCCCCTTTTCACATATTTCCTTGGATTGGAATATTTTTAACTCATTTTTCAATCAAAGAGAAATAGATGAGGATTCTAACAAAAGTTGTTTCATAATTTTTGAAGCATTATTGAATTAGTTATGAATTTTCAAACATAGTCTGCCATAGGGCCCATAGTGGTGATCAGTAGGCCTTGCAAACCCATACATGCGCAGTTTGAAAAAAAATCTAGCTTGGTTCAAAAACTAGCAGTGCAACATGTCAAAAGTGATATAATTTGTTTCTAAATGCATCCCTTTCAAAAACTCAAATGGATGGTTGAATAAATCATTATTTCAGATTTTTTTATCACTTAACAGAAGGTAGTTCAACATAACATTCAGTAGCACTCTGCAGGATTGCCTTCCCAAGGACGGAATGGTGTGGAATATCCCACATCATTCCATCCAAAAGGATGAAATGGTGTGGAATATTCCACACCAAATCAGTAACTTTTATTCAGTAGCAAGGCAAAGAAGCAACGTGTCAGAGTTTCAGCTTGGAATTCGTGGATGACTCTGCCTGCTTGGAAAAGGCAGAGTCTCTTCTTGCTACTGAATGTTATGAACAACCAATCCTTATTTTGAATATAATGAGGAGACACCTATCCACATAGTTGAGAATGAACCCAATGGGACTCCAAAACCATCCATTCAATTAGTGAAAACAAAGTCTTAATGTAATCCACAATTCATTTTCTCATAGTAAATGATCCATTTCAGATCCTCCTAGTGGACAGGTGCAAAAGCCTAAGCAGTTTATGAGCCCTCTCCTATACCCATTGGTACAGTTAGTTTTTGTGAATCTTGTTTTAAATGACAATTTGATTGGAATGAGTGCAAGAGGGTTTGGATTTTGGTGAACACGAGTGGGGTGCTCAAGGATTAAGCCCTCCTATCGGTTGTTTTTTGGTGTTTTTGAAATGGGCCAACAATTGGGTCCTAATATCAAAGGAGCCTAAATTATATGCCACGATACATGCTACTTCAAAGAAGCGTGATGCTTGACACAAGATGTGTCGTGGTAACACATGAGGTGTGCTTTTTGTGGTGAGTGATGCATGGACTGAGTGTGATGTCTCATATTTTTCAGGTGACTCTTTCAAACAGTCTTCACTGCAGCATGGATTTATTCAAGGACTCACATGGTATTCCTGTGCAATGCAATGAAAGAAAAAGTGTGAGTCAGGTATCACGCTATTAGTGTCAGTGTTTTGTTTTTCTCTGGCGATTTGGAGCAAAATTGCACCAAATTTTTTTCTTGGCACCACACCTGTAGAAAATAAATAGTAAAATTTTGGATGAAATTGTCAATAAGTTTCAACTTTTTGTAACCATTGGATGAAATTGCCAAATAATGGATGAAAATAGGATGATAGATATGTATTATGTGCTAATATGTTATTTTCTATCCAATATGTGGATGAATGTTGAAATTTGGAGTATTACAATAAAATGAATTATTGCCACTTTGACAGTTCACGAGAAACGAAAAAAAAACATTGATGAGTGTAAGACGGAGGCTTAACCCCTCAAGACCCAAGGCCTTTTTGGGTTTCAAAACATCCTTCCTTATAAGTCTACATGTTACTAAACTATGAAAATCTCAACCGTACAATCTTGTAGTGTGCATGTTGTGGATGATGTGGATTAAAGTTGGAGTCATTTGGTTGCATAGATTGCAAGATTATAATGTTTTTGTGTTGAAAAAAGATGCTGAAATTTTCCTAAAAACACATTTGGAAGTGAAATAAGTATAGTAGAAAAGAAACATGGCACCCAACTCCTATGGACCTCAATTTTGGTGTTCGAAGGAGTTTTGTCTTGTTTTTTCCAAACTTTGGCTCTTGGTCCTCTATTACACACTTTATGATGAATTGTGATGTGCCAACAACATTAAGCATGTGTTTTCAGTTCACTGCATTTGACATGTTTTGGAGCCTATAGAGAGTGTGTTCTATACCAAGTTATTACCTTGAGTGAAGGATAGGATTGAAAATTCTCTAGGATTGGCACTTCTTTGCAAAAATTTTCTTCTCCTAAAAATAAGGTTAAGCAGAATGATGCTAAAAGTAGGATTTTCTATGAATATTTTTTTTTCACCATACAATTTTTTTGTTTTCTGAAAAAATAATTTTCCTAAAATTTTGACATTTATTTTTAGAATTACTTTCTACCAATATTGCTTTACAATAATTGTACACCAAATCCAACAAACTTGTCTACTAGTATCTAGTTGTATTTCTCATGGTCACTTTTCTTCTACTTTGCATAATTTTACTACTCTTTGACCATTGGTATTTAACTAGTTTACTTCTCTAATACCATATGTGAAGGTCAAATTTGGTATAAATCAAATTATTTTTGTAAAAAAGTGTCACATTTCATCATGTGAATGGTGTGAGGTGGCATGGACCGTTGAGAATCCATGTAGAAATTTCATTTTAGAATGTAAGTATCAAATCTCACCTTCATACAAGATACTCAACACAACCATTTTTCTAGCTACTTATATTTACAAAATAGAACCATTCACCCTCCATTTTGTCATACATTAGCCTTTTGCCAATGTTACCAATAAGACCTTACACCATTATCATTGCATAATATCTATAACTTTACACAACTAAGGTAAAATATAGTTGTAAAGTAATAGAGCCTCTAGAGGATGGTGATTTAAAACCTTTTTAAAGACAATTCAAAGATTTACATATATAACACATCACAAGTTTCTTCAAAATCACGATTCTTAAAGTTCAGATACTTACAAGAAATTCTTAAAAAATCATGTGCTATGAAACCATTGTTCCCGGACTGATCACTTGCAATAGAAAAGGCCTGTGAAGCTTGATAAGTGGAGAATGCAAGATGGACATTTGAGTATGATATATTGAACCCTAAAACACTAATAAAGAGCCATAACAAATTGCTAATTTTCTGACCACCAAGGCTTTTTTTTTTGGACTAGTGTAACCCCCATGCTAGCTTTGTAGCACTAGACAATTCTTGGAGGGACCACTGTTGGTTCGTCAAATTCTGACAGATCTGGCAAAATTTCACCCCAGAAAAAGCCCTGCTGACCATGTTCCTAATTTCTTTGAGGAATTCAATTAAACCTCTCCCAATTGCAAATGAGTAAATCTGGTGACAAACAAAACCGACTGCAAAGTCTGTTTGAGTAAGCTCAGAGAAAAAATTTGCAGGGTAAACTTAACTTATTCCCAAGACAGTGGGTACCCAAACCCTAAAATTCAGAATTCGTCTGACACAATGTACACACGACGGCATAAGCTTTCATTTCATCACTTCTGTACAGAGAACCCCGAGAGCACCGCCAATTTGTCGAACTCCTGTTCTCCCGAGTATTTCTGCAGAGCCACAAACAAGAATGAGATCATGGCTTGGAGAAATCAGACAATCCTCAGATACAGTCATAGGTCAATGATCTCTGGAACTGAAACAATTGATCTTCTCAAACAAAGAAGGTTTGACACATTGTGTTTTGGTTCAAGATCTAACCCATCACTATGAAAACTCTGACTCCAATTATTCGCAAGTAGTAACAGACATCACATGAGCATTAGTAATCACAGACCACTGAGGTAAGTTAATGCAACAAGTTTAGTGGATTCAAGCGAGAATAGAAGATGAGAGGCGATGCAATGGAGTGTTGGCTGTACCTGGCCATTGATGACCCAGGTAGGAAATCCTTGGATGTTGGCAGCAGAGCATGCCGCTGCAAGCTTCACACCTCGTCTGTAGCCCTCCGGATAACACTCCACATACTCAATGTACTTCATTGCTTCTTTACCGAACATCTGATCAACACAAGCGAGGACTTCGGAATTAGGAGTATACAAGATCAAAGGAAGTAACGAAAGAAGAATTTATCACTATGCAGAAAATTTTCAAAGATATCCCTGCACAGCTCTCTACAGTGATCCCCCGAATGAAATCACACTCCTACACATGGGTTTAGGGTTTACTGAGATTGTCGAGTCGAGGTACCTGCTTCTGCTCAAAACAGTGTGAGCACCAGAATGCGCCGTACATCTTGGCCCCAATGGCCTTCAGCTGCTTCGCCAAGTTGATCTCTTTCGAGCTCGAAACAGTTGCAACTGCCGGCTCTATGGGCGGCAGATCAACATCGCCTGATCTGGGAGGCAATGATCAAACGCTGGCAAGATCTCAATTACCGCGGTTGTTGACTCTGGTGCCTGAGGGAAGACCAAAGATGACTCGTAACAGGAGGATTCATAATATTCTTCAATTGTGCTATGACTTCACGTACCTCACTGCTCATCGAAAAACAGGAAAAGAAAAAAGAGACATCTGATTTGGATTGAATCAATATGGCCAAACATGGAGTGCACTCTTGCTTGCTCTCTCAAGTGTCAACACTATCAGGGAGCTCGAAAAGTGATGGCAGAGGTTGCCTACTCCAAATTCTTGAACTCAAGATGTGAAAAGATTTATGTCAAAGAGAGAAGATGTCGAATAATCGAAGCATGTGGTATAACCCAAATTCGATTACCAGATGGGACCAAAGACCTGAGAGGCAATGTTGAACGCTGGCAAGATCTCAATCACTTCTGTTGTTTACTCAGGTGCATGAGGAAATAACAAAGATGACTTCATAACAAGAGGATTCATAACATTCTCAAGTTCTACTACACCAACCGAACTATCCATCAACAGAAAAAGAAGGAAATATGTTTTGAATGTGGCTTAAAATGGAGTGCAACTCTTGCTTGCTCAGAAGTGTCAACACCATCAGGGAGCTAACTCCCAAATTCTTGAACTCAAGACGTAAAAGGATGTAATTCAAAGACAAAAGACTGCGAACATTCGAAGCATGTCGTAAACCCTAATTATTTCTTGGATTACCAGATAGGCCCAAAATCTTAAGAGCTCCTTTCACAAATGTCATGATTAAGCAAGTGGCTCGATGACCAAGGGTGAGGGGATTGCTATACCTTGCAGAAGCAGGGTCGACATCAGAGAATGCCACTAAGAAAGCAGCGGCGATGGAGACCCCGGCAGCAACCAAAGGCGTGCTCACCACCTTATCGCGAATCTCTTCGTAAAGACTCCTCACACCTTCAGTCTCGTGGACTGGGAAACTCAAAGAGGTCTGCTTCTCCGACGACGGGACTTTGGCACGCACTTGGAGCAAGAGAGGAATTACTGCAGTTTGATGTTTGCCTCTTCCTCCCTATACCACACACAACCAAACCAAGGCTTTCAATTCGTCAGCAAACCCTATCGTGCACTTGACCTAAAGAGGCCTAAATGCATGCAGTGCTACAAATGTAGAAAACTTTGTACTGTAGAGGACTCTGAGGAGGAAATTTTGCATATTATCTCCAGGGCTTTCAAGATCCCCAATCCTGGCTTAAGGATGTTTGTTCAAGCTTTTTATAAACCACAAAGCAAGCTCAGTCGAACAATTAGGATCTGTGATAAGGCTCCAACAACAGCCTATGCAGGTTTGTGATAAAGCTTGCTCATGGTTTAATCGGAAACTTATGATAAAGAGTTCCCTAGGAATTGACCTTATTGACATTTGGTTTTATAAAATATTCTAAAGTCCTCTCCGCTTCCCCTCAATACCCTATAGAATAACTCTGTCCCAAAATGCAGACAGTCTGAAATACTCCCCAATATCGTTCTGGATTATAAAATCCCTTCCTAGGGTTCACACAACGCACGAGAGTGTGAGAATGCAAGTGGTTACCAGTAACTGGGGTGCACTCCATGGCCTACTGCAGCGAGGCAAGGCGTTTCTGCCAAATCTCACAGGAGTTGGGGACAATACAGAGCGGCTCATGGTCTCCATATTTCAGAAAGATGAACTCTTTCCTGCACAACTGAAACTTGTGAGAATAGCTCGGGAAATCAGTAAGAGTACTGCAAAGAGATTGGATTACCGCATCCGTAGGTCAGTTGCAACAATTGTGTCTCGAGATAGTCTAATTTTGGAATTCAGTCTATATGAAATGTCATTCTTTAATCTTCTAAGTATCAAGGAAATTTCTAATTCCGACGTTTCGGATTTCACAAAGAACTAAAAACCTTCAAAGAAAATCCCCTTTGTCTTTCGGATAGCGACCAACGGAATTTAACAAACTTTAAACATGCTTCAAGGTTTGCTTAATTATCTACAAAACTGACCCAGACGAAGGACATACAGATAGCAGAATGCATCTCCTCCATACCCAATGTCTGTGAATGCAAAAAAATGCGAACCAATTGCCTGCTCCTTCATAACCCTCAAATAAAAATAAGTCTGTAAGACAGCATACTTCAATTCGCCGCAACATAATTGATTCTCAGCAAATGTTCGGTGCCCACAGACCTATTTCTCAACCAGCGCATCCACAAATTCTCAGCCGTTTCAAACGCTATCAAACTTCCCCCGCAACCTCAGTTCAAGCCGTGCACTCAATCTCACTTCCAGAACTCGCAATGAAGGCGACAATTTTCGAGTTCGTTTCCTCGAGTTCGAAATCAATCCACCAGAGACTCAGGAGAAGCCCCAAACTGTGTCCTTGGTAAGAGAATTCAGTCCATCAGCTTCAACTGTTGTGAATTGCCCGTGATTCAGGGTTTATCTTCATCCGGGTAGGTGAAACCAGAGCTACTTATGATATGACCGTGAAGGCAAATACCGTGAAGGTATTCCCTCTGTCTCACTAAAAGCTTCCCAGATTCTTCCTGCAAAGATTGTAAATCACCCTAATTAGGAAGCTTCTGGTGGGATAGAGGGAGTATTAGTTAACATGGACAATTTTATCCAAAATTTTGAAGTGCAACTTAATTAACTACATCTAAAAACCATAGGATAAACAATTCAACATGATCCTCAATAGTTACTGGCATTGTATTGATTTTTGTGTTTGTGGGGTCTTGTTGGTTGGCAAAAAGGGGATTCTAGGTTCTCTTAGAATGCATTATTTGGACATTGTATGAGTAAACTATAAATTTTCAAAGTTTGAAAAATAGGTGTTTTAGAAACATACCCTAGACTCAAATCAATAGTGGGAATACATTTGAGACAAGAATTTGTAGGAGTCAATTTTAGTGTTTGGGATGAATATGTGTAAGGATGAATTTGTAGGAGTCATTTTTAGTTCTAAGTTTGGGATGAAAATGTGTAAGGATGAATTCATGCCCATCCATATGAATGAAATTGTAAAATTGCAACGTGAGATTATGCTCTTAAATATAATGTAATGGAAATAGAAGAGCATCACCTCTCTAGATGGTCATATGCATTAGAAGAGATTTGAAACAATAGAAGGCCGTTTGAGACATGTTTCCCTTGTTCTTGAAGTAGTGAGGGAGCAACTAACTATTGTTACCATTATAAATACCAAAACAAAAATTTGATTCTACAATTTAAAAAAGAATTCAAAAAGATATTATTATATTATCTAATGTCGCCATCAACTAACCACATCAAATTTTAATTATGTGCAATTTCCAAAGTTCCCCATTGTATAAGAACTCATAGTCTTATTTAGGGCCAAATCTCATCTAATGGCATTCTTTACGTCAACATTGTAGCCTTCAATTTGTTGTCTTTTACACTTCCATTATAAAAGTGCCTTATATAGAAGAAATTGGCTAATCACAAGTCTAATGTAGTATAAGTTTGAGTTAACTTTGATACACTAAGATTGAATATTAGGATTATTTGGAGGGGCCTTGAGCACTTCTCATTTACTTTGACTACATGTTACCCCATAACTATGTGAAGGTAGCAATGTTCAAACATGCTAGCAAATTCAACATTATATACTAATTTTTTGGCTTAGAAAAATTACATTCAACATCAAATAATTGTCAAACAACAATATAAATATGATGTAGACATTTGTTTCACTATAAAGTATTGAACACATTTTTAAATTTTTACATTTTTACAATTTTCAAATGACAATTGAGTCAATGTTTTGCAAATTTTGATTAGAGTGTTTTTGAGAGTGTTTAAAATGTCAAGTGGTGTCAAAAAATTTATGGAATTGAAAAAAATGCATCAATCAATTTGAATGATTATTAAAATGACATCAAAAACTAGATTTATGTATATGGTGAACTTGAAAATTTCACAATTCAAAGTTTTATTTATTTTTCTCTCTACTTTATATATCTCAAAAACAAAAACAAAATTCTCAAGGCATTTAAGATGTTTCATGGTATTTTCCTTACAAAAAAAACTTTCAGTATAGGACTTCTTTGCAATTTGAAACAAAAAATTTAGAAATAAATTGATGTAATGTATATTATTTTATTTTATTTTGAAAACAATTTATTTTTCTACTTGAAGTAGTTGTTTGAAACTAGACAAACTTGTCCATACAATGATCAATTAGGCATGAAGAAACTACACCATAGGTTGAACATTGTTTCTTCATGAACTCATATTTGAATGCTTATATTCACCCTACCAATGGAAGGGTGGTTTTATATTTTCTAACTAAAAAATGTTTGAAAGTTTGCAATGCTATGATTTTATTAGAAAAAACATATTTCTATTTGAAAATTTTAATGCCAAAATATGACTTTTTGTGAGCAAAATTTGTAATCCATAATGTATTCTTGAAGATACATAGATTGTTAATTTTTAAATGTTCAACCATTAATTGGTGCATGGCAATGGTTTTGAAAAGTACACTTTTGTCAAATTATTGTTTTTTGAAGAAGCTTCTAAAAAATTCACATACATCATCAATGAGATGAGATGAAAAAATGATTTGTATGAATCAGTGGTATAAATATTTTGGAGGAATTACAATTATTTACAATTATTTTGTCAAAATGGAAATATAAGTTTGTTCACATAGGGTTAATCCTAGAAAAGGAAGGCCTATTACTTTGATAATCCACTAAAAATATACATATTTGCGAATAAATAGGTGGCATTCTTTGTTTCTAGAGTTCCAAGTTAAAATGATTCATTGGACTCTTTTGGTCCTCCCTAACATTTTAGTTTTAAATGAGTTGTAATTAATTATAGTCTTCTATGGGGTAAAGATGCGTCCCTTTATTGTAGGCATAAGACTATTGTATCCAATTTAAAAAATAGATTCATTATGGCAATCCAAGAAACTAAAGAATATCTAGTAAATATCAATAAAGTTATGTGCATTTAAGAAATGTGATAGCTACATTTTGGAGGTTTGGAAAAGTAACAACTTGAGAGTGATTTAATAGCCATGCATGATCATGCAATTTTCAAGGATAAAATCATCAAAGAATGTGACTATATTAAAATGATATTGTATTTAGTTTATTTTAAATTGCATCTACTATTGAAGATACAATAGAACTTCTACTAAGTAAGGGGCTAGGACCGGTCTCATACATTACATGCATGAGAGAGGTTATTACAAATAGGGAGGGCCATCACATGAATAATGTAAATTGAAACACCACAATTAATGGGTTCACAATGCTTTTTAATATTGTATTATACAAACAAAGATCAGTGGACATGTACAAGATATGGCCCATAATCTATACGTGGCTCATCTTTAGCAAATGAAGGACATGATGAAGACCAAAGTCAATTTCAACTTATTTTGGCCAAATATAATATAATATAATATAATTTCATTTTTACTTTATTACAGCTGAGTGGTTGTCACTTATTGCAAGCGAATTTTATTAGAAGTTTTATCATAGTAAGTAGGCCTACCATTAGATATTGCAAAGGCCATGGTGCATGACTTTTGGCATTATAGGCTTTAATACTTCAATTTACACCTCAATCAACATCAACACCAATACCAACACTTGGAAGGTTATTTAACTTTGTGCTTCAATCTCTTTCCCTTGATTTTTGTAATTTGAGTTATTTAGAGTAGTGAAGAAGCTTCAGATTGAACCTTTTGAACTTCTTGTGTATAAAGAATGAGTGTCATCAATTATTCTTTGAATGTAGGGCCTTCTTCTAGACCTTCTTTTGGATTGGGTACGCTTTATATAAATGCCGACATAAATATCAATGGGAGAACTGTAGTAGATGCATTGGGGCCATTGAAAAAACTTCATGTACAATCTCAATAATATAGTTTAGGGCCAAGTAGCAACTGACTCAATAGTACATACTTTTAGATTGCTAAGATAATTAATGTACACATACATAAAAAAAACCATTGTTTCTATTATAAACACTACAAGAGAAAGGGGTGTTTTAAATATAGTCCTAGTAGTATAGTCTTTTAAGTAATGACCTTAAAGTAAGCTTTATAGTAAAATTTTACTAAAAAGACTGTCTTTTTAGTAAAATTTTACTATAAAGCTTACTTTAAGGTCATTACTTAAAAGACTATACTACTAGAATTATACTTAAAACACCCCTTTCTCTTGTATTGAAATGATATAAATTATGAGATTGTTGAAATATTTATGTTTTCTTGTTGGCCAATGATATAAAGTTTCAATGGAGTAAAGAAAGAATCATTTGAATTTTGTATGACAAAAGTTATAAACGCTCAAAATTTTGAGTGATCAAGTGGAACATTTAAGGCATATAAGTGACAATTTTGGATGTAGTTACCAAAGTGTAGATGCACTTGTTGTTGGTTTTGAGATGAGCTAATGAGAGTAATGAGTTTTGGGTGTAGGGATGTACTTCTTCTTGTTCTTTTTTGTCACTTTCATTGCGATAATTTCTAGTGTTTGGCACTTTTATATGAATTGAATAAAACATCAACTACTTTGCAAAGCAACTAAAGAACTAGGTTTGAAGAAAGGATGTCATGGAAATGACCAATAAGTGTGACTACAAGCAATTCATGATTGCCCCATATACCCATGTGGAAACTCAATACCTCAGACATCTCTACAAAAATTTAGAAGAGCATCTACAATGCATGCTTTGTAAAAAGGCCCTATAATGGAAAATGTAAGGACATTCTACAAGCTCTATACAATTCTAAAATTGTGGAAGACGAATTGATTCAATGCAAAGACAACAATCCCAACATCAAATGAAGTTTTCTTGCATTATTTAAAAAAAATCTACTTAAAAAAAATCTCTTCATGCAAAGAAGGGAAGGTTGAATTGATTGGCACACACACCAATGTTTGAAAAGGTATGACAGCATTGACTATTCCTACACCAAGCCAACTTGTAAGCCCTTCATATTTTGCAAATTTGTTGGTGTGGGGAAAGATAAATGACAATGAAGATAGACCTATGCTAATTGCATTGGAGAGTGTTTTTTGGAGTTGCTCCTTTACTACATTGATAACATGAAAATTAGATGTATTGCAAATGCTCTAACAAATTCATAATGCATGAGAAAAATGCAATTCCCCTTCCTCTCAAATTGTACATCCTCTATCCACATGTGAAAACAAATTTAAATACTTTCCGAACCTTCCAAGGAATCAAATCAGAAATTGCGAAATTGTGGTCACATAGAATGGCTTAACTTACCTTATAAAAGATTCAGACAAGTTACAGAACAAAACTTTTCTCGTTACTTTTCTCGTTACTTTTCTCGTTACTTTTCTCGTTGCTTTTCTTAGTTCCGTGGTGGCCTGGCTGATTAGGGTTCAAGGCCAGGCACAGTTGCCATCAATTCGATCTTAAGTTAGTCTGTCAAATTCGTGCCTCTGGCGATGTTGCATTTGCGACTCTCGCCAGCGTTCTCCCACCATGGCAGTCGCTCTTCGGAAGGTACGCTCCTCAATTCTCCCTCTAAGTTATAGCCATTCTGCAACTTCGCTTCGCAAGTTGTGTTTGGAGGGAAAAGTTTGTGCTAGGAGAAATCTTTTATCATTGAAGATAGCTGCATTGCGACCTCGTTCTCACGGTTTGCCGATTACCGTGCTAGCCGATTATGTGCCCTGGTCTTATCAATGCAATGTGATTTATGATCGAACGAAGCATTATCGATTGCTGCATATATTGTGTCATGCCTTGAATCCTGCCTTCATATTTAATTGGCAGTGTATTCTGTTGATGAGGTAGAGTAGCTCGCGCAGTTTTTGAAGCAAGGAGGAAGATGATGCAACGCAAGGCCTCATTGTTTGTAAGGTTTTAATGTCAATCTCAATTTCCTTACCTGAATATTCTCTTCACTTCTAGCATTTTTTATTATTATTGTTCGTTCCTTCTTGGAGGTTTCGTTTCAGATTTCAAATCCATTCGCTCAGACCTAAGAAATTTAATTTTTCGATATAATCCTTCTGGATGTTGAGTTAGTGGAGTCATTCGATTCTGTCGCTGCAGATCGTGTTGAACCTCGGTTTGTTGAGATGATCGTAATGACTTCCTTCTCTTTGTATTCAATTTTATGGCATCATTTTTTCCAATCCCTGTTTATTGTTGTTGAAACAGCGAAAGGCCTGTGCTCTGCCCACAGCTGTTGAGGTTTTTCTGAGCGCATTTTGGAGGGTCCGGGGAGAGGGAAGGGTGTTGTTGCGTTGATTGTCGGCAACGTGAGACGGAATGGGGAATCCGGAGGTGATCTTAGCCTCGGCTGATGCCATGATGCCAACGATGACTGAAGACCTCACCGGATCTTTGGTTGGTTGGAAGCGCAAGGTTTGTCATGCTGCGATCCCTCTTCTCAGTTGATTAGTTGAATGGCTTTATAATTACGTTTCTTTAAGGTTAATTTTCTGCTGAGTTGAGACGGCTTCAAGATGCCTCATCAATGCTGGTAAAGTTCTGTTAGATGTTGCGTCTTGTGCTTTGATAATGTAGGGTTTAAATTTGTCGCAATTGCTCTAGCCTTGTCAATGTTGATTTTTCCGTGTTACGTTGGTAATTTGTCTGGAGAATATTCGTTCAGCTTTCTTCCGGATTTGACCTCCCTTTTATTCATGCGAAGTCTATTGCTTTTTGTCCTCTGTGAGTCGATATGAAATTACGTATAACTGCATTGTTGGAATGGATAGCCGGAGCAAATGCTGATCCAGCTTTAGAGGATGGTAATCGTTTGAATCAAGGTGAAATAGAGTGCCTTTGATGAACGATGTCAAAATGCAGCCATTTCATACTCGAATGTGAATTAAAGTCAATTAGATGCTTTCTCCATAGCATACGTGAATATTTAATATAAGTTGTATTTGCTCTGAACTCTGTTGGCTACATTTTTTAGGGGCCTCCCTTCTCTATGTGTTTTGTTCTCAGGTATCTGGAAATAAGGGAGGGACTCCAAGGAAGAAGGATGTGTCATTTGTGGCCCCAGACGGCGAAGAATTAAAGAACAAGAGTCAGTTGCAGAAGTATCTCAAGGCTCATCCGGGAACGGCAATTGCAAATGATTTCGAATGGTGCATTCCAGGTTGGTTTGCCTCTTTTGTGTCTGCAGTCCAATCGCTCTTTAATATTACTATTCACTGATGTTTTACTAGAATTATTTGTTCTCCAGTCGCTCACTTTTTCCTCGTACTATTCAATTGGTATTAGAGAACTTAATTTAGACAAACGTTTTACCTGTTCAAGTCTGAATGGTTCTTGTACGGTGTTTGTGTTGTTGCGTCATAAAGCTGCGACCCCAGATGGGACACGAAGAAGGTCTGCAAGATTTAATCTAAAGGGCCGATCTTTAACTGAAGCCATTGACGAGGAGATGCAGCCAGAAGAATCTCCGCTCAAACGGGCACGGAAATGTCTTGACAATGGAACTAAAAACAAAGACGATGGTGAGTGTCTTGTGGGAGTGTTGCCTGGTTTTCTTGTGAGGGTCTGAGCTGAGTTGTCTTAGTTCCCCTTTGGAAAATGGTGGGATTCAGCTATCAAGTTTTATTGCACGCTACAGTATAGCTCAAAATCCTATTATGAAGAAACTTAAGTAAAGTGTTCTATAAATATGCGATCTATCAGTTGAAGTGGACGACGAGACTGCCAACAAATCCATCTTCGAGGACCGTTCTGCAAACCGACTTCTGTACACGAATGGCGAAGCTAATGGGAATCACAAAGCCGTCGATTTGAATTCAAGCAAGGTAGAGGCACCGGCAGACAAAGAATCCAAAAAATTGACGGCTGAAAAACTGACTACGAATGCTGAGGAAAAGAAGGCTATCGAGCAAGACTTCTCGAAGATTAAAGAGGTAGAACATCCACAGCTAGGAGGACTTCATGCTCTCATTCAAGCAGTCCCAAAGCCTCAAGTGGAAGAAATCTTTATGATTCCAGAGGCCATTGTGGGACCTGTGGTTCGTTCTCAGTTTTTAGGCATTATCTCAAGCTGTGTTGCTACTGTTTTGATCTGTATTTATTATCAACTTGTTTGTGAGAAGGATAGAGCAACTTGTGAGTTCTAGATGGATGCAGAGAATGAGTTTTGGATGTCGATTGACTTAGTGATGGCTTGAGGCTTTCAAGACGTATTATCAAGATAGTGCAGAAAGTAAGGAGAGAGACGGAGGAGTGAGTGAGTGAAGGAGCTGATTAGGTTCTTTCCTGTGAAGGGACAGGATGGAGATGGTTCATGGAAGGCGACTCCCTTGAGATCTTTTAGTGATGCTGACAACTTGCTGCTGACAAGTCCCTGCTCCTGGGACCCCACTGGTAAAGTTTGCGTATTGCTACGCAATTAATATTGTTTGCCGGATGGTCATTTACTTGTAGAATGGCTGCTTTCTATTCGACCTTGATCCATCCATTTCTTTCCATTTTAACCTCCTTTTACTGTAAATTATTCCTAGTCTGTTTCATTCTTTTTAAAGCACTTATCCTTTCAACTGTTTCTGGAAGTTGCAATCCTGAACTGGAAAAGTCTTATTCTTATTCAGTTTGATTCAGGGACTCTGAACCTCAAAATGTTCTCATAATGACTCACTTCGTTGGTCTTAACTTTTGATGTCCTGGACTTAGCCTGGATAATATGTCTGAATCCACTTGCTCTATTTGTTCCTTTCTCCTTATGTCCATCTCCAGCTGTAGGTAATTCTTGTTTCTACGCGCTGTTTGCTGCATATATCTACGTATTTAACGATCTGGTGAGAAACTTTGTGTGCTACCACAAACTGCTGCATTATCTTGGTTTGACAACCATTGTAAGCGGGTTTTTTGTGACATTTACCGGCTAACAGTTCTTTCTGCGCTTCGCAGAAGCTGCTCATATTCAGGCTGTGAAGAAAGCTTTACATTTATCCGCAATTCCACCGTCAGTTCTCTGCAGAGATGTTGAACAGGAGAAAGTGATAGGCTTCTGTAAATCATCTATTCTTCAACAAGTCCCAGGAAGCATGTATGTTTGTGGATGCCCAGGAACAGGGAAATCTTTGACCATGGAACAAGTAAAGTTGCTTAGTGTATCATGGACTGCTGAGGTATAGTCCCTGATTATTTATTCTTTCAGAGTCGTTGGGATCCTCTTGTTAATATTTCTTCAGAACTATTCATCAGAATAGAAAATAGTCCATCAGAAGCTCATTGGCAATTACTATGTTGTGATATATCAAACCTAACTGGAATGCTGTTGTGTAGGCAAACTTGCCTTCTCCAGATATCGTATCTGTTAATTGCACTACTTTGACGGATCCACGAAATATTTATCAGAAGGTGAGGATAACATCACACTATGTTGAGGTTTCAGTTCTCCAATGGTGCTTATTTTCTCAAATGAATACCTGTCTTGAAACTCTGGATATAAGAACCAGATTATGTGGGAGCACCTGTTATTCATTACCGGTTATTTCAAGGTAATTCTATATGTTGTCTGTCCAGATAGATCACCATGAAACAAGCTTGTGCCTCGTTAGAATCTTAAGCAAATAGAAGACAACAATGCGCAAGAAGTGCAAGTGCTCTGGTAGTGCTCGGGTAGTGCTCTGGTAATATTCTAAGTAGCGGGTTTTATTCTTGTGATTTCATGTATCATTGTTATTCTGTTCAGGTGCTGCAAGCTTTGAAGTCCAAAGAATCTTCTGACGATACTGCAAAATCTTGGTCTGTGACCTTGAAAGAATTGAAACAGAGGGTGTGCGACACATCTCGGAGATCTGCTGGGTCACCAAAACGTATGCTGTGAGTGTTCATATACCTCTCTGCTTGTCATCAGTTTTCTAGATATTGACTTCCTTATTATATCGTTGTTGATTTGTTAGCTGTGGGTGGGTTGACTGCCCATAAAGAGAAGTTAAAGTCTGACTTTGTGGACTACCTACGTTTGCCGATACTGATACATCCCAGTTCATTGTGCTTTCTGAAGTTGCACTTGAATAGTGAAGCATTTTTTTTGGTGGTATGAAAGGTTGATGATTGTGGATGAGATGGATTACCTAATCACAAGAAATCAAGAAGTGCTTTATGACTTGTTTCAACTTCCTACCTACCCAAATTCATGCTGCATATTGATGGGTGAGAGATATCACTTAGCCAAAACACATGAGGCTTATACTAGTGATCACTATGCTGCATCTTGTGTACAAGTCGTCAGTAATTTACTTTCTTTCATTTGATGTATCATACCTGCCCTTGGTACCGTGCACCCCTAAATTATTCATCTGAGTCTTTGTTTTTTGTGTACAGGTATTGCAAATGCTATTGACCTTACAGATCGGTTCCTACCAAAGTTGCGTTCAATGAATTGTAAGCAAATCAGTCATTGGAGCTAGATTCTGGTTCTAGTAAGTGGATTTTGTCAATCTGTATAAATAGGTCAAGGCAAGGAGGTATAGACTTGACTAATGAACTCACCCAGTTCAACTTAGTGACGATGTAGGCCTGAATCTGCCCAATTTTTTCGCCTTGAACGTTTTTATGAAACAACTGAAGCACAATCAGAGTTTTATGTTCCAATTGCAAACGGTTGCAACGGTCAAATGATCAATTATCTTTTGTGCCTTGCTGGATGGGCTGGGATCTCGATATGTCATAGTTTTTAATACAGTATCGACTGCGTACCTTATATATATAGTATGATGCTTGAACACGTCAGACTCTTTCATGGGCCGAAGAAATACTGTGTCTGCTTGAAGTTGAATAATGAAGCACCAGGAGTCTTTTCATGTTGGACATATTGAAATCGTTTAACAATATCTCACAGAGCTATCACTTGGTTTGAGCGGACATCATTCTGTTTAGTGTAGACTCTTATTTGAGTTGAGGCAATTTTTCGACAAAACTAATTGTGGATAAACTCACTGATTCTGCAGGCAAACCGGATGTTATCACATACCCAGCGTATACAAAGGACCAGATTTTGACCGTTTTAACTCAACGACTCAAGGTATTCTTGTTTCTCGACTTCTGCCGGCCATATTCTATCACTAGACTGCAGTCGTTTTATTTTAGACCTGCTAGTTCGAGGTCTTGGATTTCTTCTGCCCTCGGAGTTGCTTCGAAGGCTGGGTGTTCTTTTATTTCTTCTCTTACCATTGAAACACAAACCAAAATTAAGGCTCGAATGTGAAATCTATCTTCAGAGGATGCTGATTTTGGATCAAAATGTTATTTCTTTATCGTTTAAATTTTCGTCACTCTACCGATATCTCAGGTTTCTTGAAATACTGCCAAACGGATGATCTGGGGAAATCTCATATCATTGCACTTTCAGAAAGTAACTCGTGGAAGTGTTGTGGTTTAGGGTATTCCCTTCCCAGTATTCAATACTGCAGCATTGGAGTTATGTGCAAGAGTAAGTTATTTTGCTTACAATTCTACCTACTTTATAAAGATCTGTATGGGATGTCTCTCCCTCATTAAAAACACTCTGTGTTCAGTACTTTGCATTGCGTAATTGTGTGGTCATCTCTGTCACAGTATATAGCTGTGGCCATATTTCGTGTTTAAAAGTTCGTTGCCATTTGATGACTCTTTCTTCTGTCGAATCGTAGAAAGTGGCGGCAGCAACTGGGGATATGAGGAAAGCCCTTCACGTTTGCAGGTTTGCATGATTGCTTTTACCAATTTTTTTTTTGCACGAACAGGTTATTATGATGTACCCGGTGCCAACGGTTTTGCATGCTAAGTTGTAATGTGAGCCAGGTGTTAATATTTTATTTGTTACGACCATGATTTGTTTTCTGTATTCTGCACCATCAAGGTTTGTAATTGCTGTAGTTTGAATTTCTTTAGTCTTGAACCGAGTGCATATGTTCTGCGCAGGAGTGCATTAGATATTTTAGAAACAGAGGTCAAAGCAGAATTGGGCAAGGATGCAGCGGATTTATCGACACCGAACGAAAGTGAGCCTACAGGCTTGGGTCGGCGGTTAAGTTCCATCAAGCCACCACATCTGGTATTTTCGCAAGTGTTTTCCTAATCCTACTCCTTGTTAATTTGTTTGAATACGGGTGGTGATTTCTTTTGATAGAAACATCTTGATGAACTTTAGATTTAATATGGACTTGCTGAGGTCATTACACAGCGTTTATGCAAGTCCAGTAGAGAGCTCGACTGAGAAAATTTGAATCTCTTTCTGGGTTGTCTCCAAGGATCTTCATTGTGGAGTTGCATAGCATTTTCATTGCGTATTTTCATTGTCTCTACTTTTTCTCACAGTTCCCGGCAGTTCACAAGCTTGTTTGTATGAGAGAAGCACTGATTCTCAGATTTATGCTATACGTTTAGGTACAGATAGACCACATGGCAAAAGCTCTTGCACGCACGTTCCGTTCTCCAGTTGTGGAAACTATTCAAAACTTACCGCAGCACCAGCAGGTATTATGAACCTCTGATTTTTAGTTTCTTTGACTGCTCTCAAGGCTTTTTAATGCAGTTGACAAGGTTTCACGAAGCTTGTGTATATAATGACAAGAAAACAAAAATTATATACCAACCTGAGCTCAGTCTGGGAGGTGAAAGCACTACGTTCCTTACTGAAAATCCCTTGAAATCCTAAGAAATGATCAGAAACTGACCTGTGTAGAGAATTAAGCGATTCTCTGGAAGTTTTTATTATCTTCTAAGGCAAAAATGAGCTATGAATGCTTACTGAACTCGTTTAGAGTGCATTCTAGTAATTGGAGAGTAATTACTGAAATCAGCCTCTTATATCTAATCAGATATACTCTGTGATAACCTGTCTTATCTGACATTTCACTGTTTTTAGAGGTCAGAGAACTCGTCTAGTTGGAGGGGGGAAGTGTTGATTCTATGTTTGTATCCCTCTCTTAGAAAGTTTGCATCTGTCCACACAGATGGTGCTGTGTTCCGCGGTCCGCTTATTTCGCCGTGCCAGAAAAGATGCCACCCTTGGCGAGGTGAGTCATCTTCTCAAAGTATTTATTGTTAAGCTACCGGCGAATATGGCATTTCACTGGCCAATTTGGTAATTCAACAGAAAATTTGTTTTTTTTGTCTTTGGAATGTGATACAAGGAAACAATTTTGGGATCCATTCCTTGTTCTTACGGCGAAATGTGCGAAGCGCAGTTGAATAAAGCATATCTCGACTTCTGTAAATCAAGCTCAATACCTGCCCTCGCTGGGAGTGAGTTTTCAAGTATGTGCCGTGTGCTAGCCGATCAGGTCTGGTTCCTGTCCCATTTATGATGTTTCTTCTAATAACCAAATTAATTTTGTTTACCAAGGACCTGATGATGAAGTTATTTTATTAGTTTTTGTGCCATAAATTGGTGACCAGAATTTCTTTGTTAACAGGCATTGCTCAAGCTTGGTGAATCTCGTGAAGATCGCCTTCGCAGGGTGACACTCCAAGTGAACCAGGACGACGTTGTATTCGCCTTGCAGGTTAGTGTTGACTGATAACCACCAACCAAGTAACGCCACTTATCTACCTGGTTTTTTAAGGCCAATTAGCTAGTGGGAATTGAGTGACCGATTGCGTGTCCGCACTTGAACGGCAACCAATAAGGAATTAAGCTTTCAAGTTAGCTACTTGATTGGTGTGGGCAGATTTAGCGGTTCAAGCCATTGGTTTAGGCACAATTAGTTAAGAAAAAATGAAAAATGAAAAATGACTGTAAATCCTTGCAAGTTCTTATCGGGAGCTAGCTGCATTTTGTTAGCATAACCCAGCCTGAATATTGCGGGCGTTTTGTGACTAATTCCAGTTAGCTAGTTGATGCTATTTCCTTGGTGCAGATGGGGTCTTAGTTTGTACCTTTGTATAAATCTATGTGCTGTGTCATTTTACTTACCTTAGTCGTCGATGCTGCGTGGCAGGCTGTTCGATTCTTCCGGAATAGTCTCTCCTGATGTACAACTGCATCCAAGAATTCCGACCAGCTGTTAACCAATTTGACCCTAAAGCTTTCACCGAGACATCTCCTCATTAGCATGAAAGACATGGAGATCATTTTATTTCTACACCAGTGGAGGGAAAGTTTGGAACCGCAGTCTCTCGAATGGTGCCGGAAACGAACTTTCAGCTCTCCCTTCACATGGCGAACTGATTGGGCCTTCTGACATGTCGACAGGTAGAACCTCCGTACTCTCCATCGCATGCACTGCTGTCAGATTAGATTATATTGCCTACGATGAATTGCATGCTGCGGAGAGATGATCAGTATATACATTCAAGAGGGGTTCCAGTAGATTACTCCTTGATGATGTGAGCATCAATTCATTGCATGGTCATGGTAGAGAAAATTTATAATGAAGAGGCTCTTACTGTATTCATTTGTAATCGGCACTCTGTTTTTGTACAGTCGAGAGTTTTGCGATTCTTTCATTGTCCTTATCAAAATTAACACAGAAATAAGGAAAAGCTTTTTAGTCCGTGTTTGATAGGACTGTACTTGGGTGAAGTATACTCCAACGGCTTTTCTTATTTCAATGTTCCGATAATCTAAGACGCTAATACGCCCTGTGGTCCCAATCATTATGCACAGAAACCCTCATGTATATTATATATAACGGCCGGCATGGGTGCTTGGGTGGGTGGGTTGACAAACCACCCCTGCACAGTTCTGCCTGGATACCCAATCCCCCATGCTCTCCAAAAAAAACTTTCAAGACAGAATAATTAAATTCATGAAGAAATGGAGAAAATTAGAAGAAGCCCCTAAATTGGGTACTCAAGAAGAGCATCCAATGAGAAAGCACCAGGTCAGGGCCGTACTTCTGACAGTTGGTACAGGTTGTCAATGCGGTCAGAAGAGCTAAGCTTAGACGTGATGGAAATCTCCCAACGCCGATTGATTTGAATCAACGTGTTCAAATTGACAAGACTGGAGTCCTCTCCTCCTCAAGTTTTTGGATTTTTAATTTCTGGGTGGTAGCTAATTTGACCAGAAATTGAATTGTGTTGCACTTGGTAATTGATTGCAAGATAGATTAGCAATTTCTGCAAAAAAAATTGGTGTTTTGGGGCCTTTATTTTTTTTGTATGATTGAGGATTTTTTCTCGGCAGCAAGCCTTGCTAGATGCAAGGTCAGGCGACCAATGGTCAGACACGGACGTCCAGCAGGCGACCAACAGTCGGGAGTACATGACTAACGGTCAATGGAGATTGATGCCATGCTTCTTTCATCCATGTATATTCCATCCACCAAATTTCTTCCAATTTCCTTCCAATATCTAAAATCTAGGTTTTGGATTCATTCCGAAATCTTCACAAGTGATGCATTCCAAAAATTCAAAATCTTAGAACTTGTAGATTTTGATTTTACTAAGAAAGAAAAAAAAGAGTAAAAGAGTATGAAATTTGACTAACCCTTAAAAAATTTCAGCAACCCAATGGCCATTTTTCGACTTACGAATTCAAAGGGTCATTTCAACTTGGGCTTATTTTAAAGAAAATAAAATTAGCTATGAAGTAGAGTATTTGGATTTAGAAAAAGATTCATATTTGAATTTATAGAATGGCCATTTTTCGACTTAGGAATTCAAAGGGTCATTTCAACTTGGGCTTATTTTAAAGAAAATAAAATTAACTATGAAGTAGAGTATTTGGATTTAGAAAAAGATTTACTATTGAATTTTTTCAAGAGGGTGGGGGGTAAAGAGTCAAAGAGTCATTGGATAGAGAACTCTTGGCCAATGATGTGGAAGCATGTGTTTTCTAAATCTTCTTAATTTGTGTCTAGCGACAATCACCAAAATACTAGACATCTTGCACTTGGGATTTGATCTGTTTTTTCAATTTTGCATTCCTATTGTATGTCTTAACTTGTATTCTTTTACTTTTCCATATTTGATCTTGAATTTTGGCTTTAAATTTGTGATGAATCTTGCATTTATCTCATAATTTCTTATATTTAACAACGAAGTGATCACTTTATTGCAAGACCATTTTGTCACTTATTTTTGGTCTTAAAAGCACAAGACTTGTTTCTATACATGTGGAACTTGGTCACCTTCATAATGAATGTAGGATGCTAGTTTTCTAAAATGTTATGTATCCAAAAGAACCAATCAAAGCATAATTTCTACGCCAAAACATGGATTTCCTTGTATTAATCTTTATTTTACATTATACTCTTCTAATCTATGACTTGGATTGGAACCCAAAACTTTGTAAAGATGATAAAGACTTGGCTTTCTACAAGATCTTGCAATTAATTTGCCTAAAATTGGCTCATCTTTCTTTGAGCTTTAGTTCTTTATAATTTTTTAAATTAAGATCTAAAACACTTGGAAAATGGCCAAAAAATTTAGGGATTAAACCTCTAATTTTGAGGTTTCATTTTAAAGACATCTAGGGCCAAATTTCAATGAATTTTGAATCCATTTTCAAGTATAAAGAGATGATTCATTAAGGGAGACTTGAGGTGTCCAAAAGACTCTTTCATAGCTATACTCCACAATTATTTCTAATGCTATAGACGAGTTGTTGCTAGTCTAAATTTTTGAATTTTCAAAAAATTCAAAAAATATTAAAAACTCTGAAATTGTTTTTTTTTTAAATTCAAAAAATAATATTTTCTAACATTAATAGCAATTTCTTGACCACGCAAACAGTTGATGTGGTGAGTTTTCACATTGTGAGAACTCAAGATAACTTTTAGTCTTCTAATACCTCAAATCCCTTCTACTAGATAGTGAAGTTTTTGAACAAAAAAATATCATTTTATACTCTATTTGGCTCAATTAAAGAACTAACCTATTTAATTTCAAGCCATTTTTATTCATTGTAGTTTCCATCTTCACTCCTTGGTTTAGAGGCACCATAGATTGGCTTAAGACAAATTTTAAATATATTTTTAAATCCAAAATTTGACAAATTCAATGATATCTTTGTTTGGAATTTAGAAGAGGTTTAGAAGAGGTTTATGGCATCAATTAGGATATTTTTGAAGACTATAGAGATTTTGGGCTAGGTATTTTGTTCATTTTTTCATTTTCCTTTGCTTCAATTGGATTATAAATTATATTTTACACTTTTTGAATTAGAGCAGGTACTTTCTTGTATTTTTCAAAATTGTCACTTTATAAAAAATATCTAATATGAAATTTTTCGATTTTGTGTTGGTATCTTCTCTCATTGTAGGCAATGTTGTTGGAAGTTTCTACTATTGATCCTATAATTTTGTGAGTGATCAACTGTCAAGATGTATAGGTAGGCTTTTTTTACTAGATTAAATTATTGGGAGCTCTAGTTTTGAACCTAGATCAAGGTAAATGCTAAGACGGGTCAATCAATTTAATGTCTACCTTGGCTACTTTGGAGGATTCTAATATTCTTTCTAATCCAAAAATACAAATTTGAAGGTCAAAAATTGGATATAAGAACTTCTATTAAAAATACACAAGTGTAAAATGATGTTTTTTTAATGCAATATGGTGTCCACCTTCTACATGTGCTCAAAGTGTACTACTTTCATGCATGTGCATTGAATACAATTTTTTTCTCCAAAAGATGCAAATGGTTGAAAAGAAGCATCTTTAAGTTAAATAAACTTAAAGATCTATTTTCTTGCATTTCCTATCTCTCTTTTTTCAAACATAACTATTGCAAGAAAATTATTCTACACTTCAATCTTTATGCGTATTATTTTGAATGCTTTACAAATTATCTATGTTTTATTTGATTTTTAAAATGTTATTCCAAAGGCAAAATGTTCAAATATTCAAGCAATTTTGAACCTAAAATGGTAGTTGTTTTGTGCAGCTACCTTAAATCTTCCTTGTTGTCTTTTGAAGATACAAAGGAGACAAAGCTAAAGACTAAGACTATTGCTTAAAAAGGCATTGAATGACAATACTAATAGAAAATCAGTGATGCTAGTAAAAAGGCCTCAAAGTAGAAAATTCATTTTATAAATAGCATACACTATTCAAATAATCTTATCAAGGATGGAACTGCCACCTACTTTTGGGCCATTGCATTTGTTTCTTTAGTATCTACTAGACTAGATGCAAAATATGCAGATTTCTATTAAGATGAGATGCTATAGATTATGAAGATCAAATGGGAGAAAAAAAAAATTCCTAGAATTGTGAATACTAAATTTGTGAGTATGCAAATTAAATTCAAAAATGTTCTTACTAATAGCCAATTGGCTAAGATTTTTCTTTTGAAGTTTGATAAGGAATTTTTAGTACTAGAGAAGTTTTAGCTCCAATAGACTATTTTAGACCTCTTCGTTGAAATTGTTCCCAATGTTGCAAACTACTATTGATCTAAATTTTTGAATTAAAAAAGAAAAAAAAATTCCAAAAATTTCAGAATTTATTGAAATTTTAAAAAAAATTAATTAAATTAATTAGTATTATTTGATGTGGCACTCAACCAACCATGTCAAATTGTAGGTGTGACAATGTTCTTAGTGTTCTTAGTGTTCAAGAACTTGTAGTCTTCCAAAGGCTCAAATTTCCCTAAAGGCACAAAAAATAGATGTGTGTGATTATTGACTAATTAATTGAAACACCAAGTGAATCTAGTTTTTAATGTTGATCCCCAAAAGTTGTTTGATATAGTAGAAATTTCTCTAGTTTTCACCAATGGATACTACCCTAAAAAATTGGCTAAAGACAACATTTTAGAAAGTTGATCAAATAGAAAAGATTATTGTATCATTGGAGTGTTTATTGTTTGGCTTAGAGAATGCACCAATTGAATTTCAAAACACTGTGGACCAAGAAATGGATTAGATGATGCTTGGTTTTTCATTCTTTGAAATCTACAACTAGACATAATATCTACCCCCCTATGGTCACTTGTTTAACATGTATTTGAGTGGTTTTAGTCGTGTGAATTGTGCTTGTATTAGAGTGGGCACAAGTTTTTCTACAACCATCTAATATACTTGGATTAGATGATTTTACTAGAGGATCCTAGCTAGAAATTTCAAAAGGTAGATGTTTTGTAGAAGATTCTAGTAAATGTATAATGACTTTATACTCTTGATGGCTTGATAAATTACTATTAGTAATTTGTAAAGAATCTTTAATGCCAACCTTGTTTCTATTCTTGCAATCAAGGATCAAGAATAGAGTTGGAATCATCATTATCATTACACATTTGATACATTAAAGTAGAATTTGAGTTAGCACCACTATTTCGACACATTAATGTTTCTAAATCCTTTGAATTATACATGTATTTGAGTATTGTCAACTTGAAAGTGATCTTAACACAAAAATATGACAAAGAGCATGAATATTTTCTTGCTAATGCTTTTAGGAGCAACATCAATGCGGAGAAGGATAGGCTTTGGTTGGAGTATGAACACATGCTTACTTTTGACCTTACTCGTATGGGCAGTGGTCTGTGTTGGTGACAAATTACCAACCTTTGAAGTAACTTATGAAATTTTAAGAGCTTGGTTGCAAGCAATCTAGATGGACTTTGTTGCTATAGGAGTAGGATTTCAAGATTAAGCAATGAGTTTCTCATAATTCAAGTCTTTGAGATGAAGATTTTAGTATAAGTAGATGGCATAGCTATATTTGGACTATAATAAATAAGCACTTGGTTGAAATACAACTATTATCACAAAGTTGTGCAAATAGGTCCAAAATAGCATGAACTCTTCATTGTCAAAATGCTTGTTTATAACAACTTTATATCTTCCCCCCCCAAAAAAAATTCTAAGCATTTTCAAATTTTCATTGATTTCTAAAATTTGTAAGTAACCACACAATCTCACAAATTTATATGAAATAGAATTTGTGGCTTAGAAAGTAGTAGAAAGAATTATTTATATATATAACTATGGATTTAGAAGTTTTCCAAGACTATGAGTTCCCGCACAATGGTAAATTCTAAAGATTGTTCCACTACAAAATTTGATGTAGTTGGATGACAACTACGTCATATATTTAGTTTAATGTTTTTTTTTGAAAAAAAATTCAAGACTTTTCTTTTTCAATTTTAGAAATATTTTTTTTAATAATTAATGAATTGATGATGTTGATAGCAATCAGCCATTCCCTCATTGAGTCACTATTGTGGGAATAACAAAGTAAGGAAGTGTGAAATACACTTGTATTTTTCCAAATCTCCTCTACTAATCAAAATGAAAAATATAAGTACAATTTGAAAATTTTAGCAATTTAGGCAAATGATAAAATAAAGAGAAAAAGGGATAAAGTACTATAAGTAGGAAATGACATTAGAGGTAAGTAAAAAAAATATCAAATACAAATTATACCAAATTGAAAACCAAAATAATAATAAATACAAAAATATAAATCTAATTTGTAGAGTTAGGACAAAAAGTAAGCCACTAACATAGTAGTAGACATACTAAAATGGGAACAAAATAGTGGTTTTACAATAAGTTAAAGGAATTTATACTATTTTAGTACATTTTACAATAACTTAGTATATTTTCAATAAAATAATGCATTCACAATACATTAGTGTCGGATGGTATGGGCAATTCTAATTCTTGAGCAAGAATCTAACACATGGGTTCTATGTCTAATCAAGTACTAAATCCTTTTTGGGTGTTCAAAGAGTGCCTTCCAAGCAATGAACTCTTTAATAACGTCTTTTCAATCCTAAAAATCACTAATTTCATTAGTTCATGGTAATGATTAGTAGCTTAAGGTTTTTGAATGAACTTCCTAAATCTAAATCTAAATCTAACACTTTAACAACTCTATTTTATCTAATTCTAAGTTTTTCCAAATGTTTTAAAATAAGATTCTAAAACTACTTCTCTAATTAATTTAAGAACTTGGCAAGATAAAACTGAATAGCAAAATAAGGAGAATAAAAATCAAATAAGGTCAAATTACCTCCTGAGCATAAATCTCCATGGTTCTATCATCAAACATCATCATATAGACATTCTCCAGCAATTTCTCCATTAACCCCTAAAGGACCAAACTGCGTTTTTTGGCAACATAGTGATTTCGGGCAGTTCACTACGAATGGAGTTTTTATTTTTTTCCTTTAAAATTTTGACACAACATGTGTTCTAGGAGTAGCTTCAAGGTCCAACAATTTTCATAACTTTTGATTACAAGGTTAAGAAGTTATGGCATGATATGTTGTTTTGTTTGAACTTGGGGCAGCCCAGGCAACTGAAAAAACTTCTTCAAATTTTTTTTTCAAAAGTGAAATTTCAAATTAATTCTTTAGGTTTTTATAGACATGGAAAGCTTTGAATCATTCCATTTGGATTAAGGAGTCAAAAGTTATGAGGAATTTTAGTTTGCGGTTTTAGTGTCTTCTCCAAATGTTAAAGTTCATTTGGTGGAGTGAGAAGTTGACATGAGTTGCAATTTTGAGTTATGGTCTTGTTTTTTTGAGAGAATTGTGATTTGTGGTCATGGCAATTCAAGATTCTGTCATTCAACTTTTAATTGTAAGGACATGAAATGAAAGGGGGTTGGTGGGTTAGTACTCTTAGGGCAAATGCATACTATGCTATGCCACTTTTGGCATCATTTTAGTCCATTTTTAATGGCATTTTTTACATTGGGTGGATTCAATTGTCCATAAGTTGTTGAAGATGATAAGAAAATGATTTGAAAAAAATACCATTCTAGATAAACACTTGTATGAACATTTAGTAAAGACAACATATCAAAATTTTAACTTTAAATGTGTTAAATCAATCCCCAAAATTTAGTGGCAATTCTGGATAGATAATAGTCCATATCTACAAATTTCGGTGTCTAATTCAACATATTTTAAACCTAAGCATTTTATCATATATAACCCTATTTAAATATAATTCCTTCTTTTGCAAAATATTTGAATTCTTTATTGAACAATGAGTCTTTATGTTGAATGCTGTGAACCGTGACAGTATATAAAGAGTCCATATAAAAGTCCTTTACAAATAGAATATAAACTATTTGTACAAGATTTCTTTTGCAATGCATAGATAATCAAGTATGCAATATGAAAATGAGTCCTTTTTTATATTGCACAATTTGTTTCTATTTGAGATTATAGGAATTCCAAAACATCCTACTGGATTAAGGACTGTGACAGTCCATATTGGTACAGCGTAGTATGCATCTACCCCTTACCAATTATCTTGCACCTCTTGTCTTGATAATTAGACTTTGATTTCCAAATTTAAGCTCCAAATGCAAGTTCTAGATTCACAAGCTTAGAGCATCCTCAACGCAGCTCAAAATATGAGTCAAACTAGGTATTTCTCCGGGTCAGCCGACTTAAACTGCACACAAAATAAAACTCAAAATATGGCTGGGCGCGACCAAATTTACTGAGCGGACGGGAAAATTGTGAATTCAAGCCAAGGCCCAAAAGGGAGTTTGATTGTACTTTTGGCCTTGATGTCGAGGTACAAACCCCAACTGACCATCGACTTTCAGTTTTTTCTTAAATGAAATGTTTACATGCAATTTCATATACAAAAAATGAGACATTTCTTATCCCCCAAAAGATGAAAAATGAATTCCATTTTGGCTTGAGTTTTTCACAAAAAGTAGAGCTCACTACATCCTCTTGAGGTGGAGAGAGGAGTCCCAATCCATGTGGGACAAAAGAGAAATTCAACTTGAAACTCTCTTTTGTCCCACATGGATTGGGACTCCTCTCTCCACCTCAAGAGGATGTAGTGAGCTCCACTTCCCATGGAAACTCATGCCTTCTTACTTCCACTTCACGTGGTTGTAGGAAGAAGTGAATTTACAATGGAACAAGGCTCCTAATATCCCCATAGGGTGGAGGGAGGTACTCCAATCCATAAAGGATATAAGGATTTGAACTAGTTTGAACTAGAAATTAAAATTTTTAATTAAAATTTTTCAAAATTAAAAATTTGAACTCCTAGTTCAAACTAGTTCAAATCCTTATATCCCACATGGGTTGGAGCACTTCCCTCCACCCCATTGGGATATAAGGAGCCTTGTTCTAGTGCATTTTCAAATCACTTAGAGAACTCCTCAAGCAAGGAGAGTGAGATCCCAAAAAATTCTTAAAAGAACCAATGTTCTTTGGCTTCAAATTTAAGGCAAAAAATATTGGAAAACTTGATTAAAAAAAAAAATCTTTTAGAAGGCTGCTTGCATTGTTCAGCAGTGGGGCAGATGAGTAACACCCGGCTCGGCTAGAATTGAAGAGCCCTCCAAAGGACCCAATTATGAGTCAAATTCTGAGCCATGCAGTGAGGATGCTCTCACGGCCTAGACATCCTAGTCTCAAGCTCTGGTTCCCTAGTTCAAGCCCCAAAGCACTCTAGTAGTTGTTGGATTGAACCCCACCGAAGCGAACTACGTGGCAGCCTCCTGTTGGCGAGACCCGCGCTGTCGCCCTGTCACACCCACCCACGTGGCGGCTCCCAATTAGTCTTCTCTTCGTGGATAGCCTATCCCGATGGTCTGTCTGGCTTGATGGTTTGGCCAACTGCTTGTTTGGTTTGGACAACTAAATTGGATGTTTTGTCATTGGATTTTGGCTTCTTTCTATCCTAACACACTAAAACTAAACTATCAAATAAAGGTAAGTAGACTAAGCTAAATCAACTAAATTCTAAAAAGACAACTATTATTCTACTCAATCTAATATTTTTGGGTTTTCATGGTTTTGTCAACTATTCTAACTTAAGTAAATCTATCTTATCAAAAGAGGGCTTAAAGCAAATAGAAAGGAGGAGTATCCACTTAATTTGGAAAAAGACAAGAAAATGGTAGTCTGTCTTTTTGAGTTTAGAGGCTTTAAGCCTATCAAATTCTCACTACTCAAGGACACTTGTAATCATGTGATTTTATAGAATGGTTGGCTAGATTCCCTCAACTTTGGCTTTTGGCTTGATTTCAAATGATAATTCAAATTGCTATTCAAGCTTTTAGCTTTTGATTTTTATGGGGGGTTTAAAGCTCTGCTGTAGTGATGTAAATGCGTACACTATTTAAAATGTATATGTATTTTGTATTCAAATTAGATTTTAGAAATCAAGTTTTAGAATCTATATTTAAGTTTGAAGTTCAATAATAAAATGTTGAACTGGAGGGTTTTTATGGAGTCATGAGATTTAGAGTCTTAAAACTCTTTTTTGACTTTAGTTTTAAGTTTTAACCTCCATTTAGTTTGGTTGAAGTTTAAATATCTAATTTTAATCTTATATTCTATTTATATGTTTAAAAGATAAGGTTAGGAGTTAGAATTAGTTTATCTCCTAGTTTGACCTTTGAGTTTCATTGGCTTTAGAGAATGAACTTGAACTTATGTTCTTGTTTTTTTGCATTGGCCAATAGATGTTTTGAGGTCCATTTGGGCATCTCCCATTTAACTTAGGTATACATGATAGTATTTAATCAAACTTTGGCACTAAAAGTTTAAGATTTTTACAAAAGAGTAAGCAACAAGAATTTGAGGTCAAACCTCTAAATCCCTAATGCAAAATTTTAAAAAATAGGAATCAATTGAAGGGACCTTGAGTCTTCAAAGTTCAACAAGAAAACAAAATAAACTTGGCCAAAATCTTTAATCCAAGTAGTGCTCCAACCACGCCAATAGCACAAAATAAAGAAGAGAACAAAGTGTCGATATGTAAGAAATAAAAATATTGACAACCTCAAAGGGGGCCCTTATATACTCGATTTTGGGCCTTCTACGGTAGGTATTTTTTTTGGTTTTAGGACAAATGGCTATGTGGCCTTGCTATAAAAAATGTATTTCGTTTAGTGTCTCCTTCATTGATTTTGGCAAGGATTGTAGATGGCAATTCTCTAAGCAATTTTGAAGACTATTGGCTATATTTATATTAATTGCAAAGAAATATATGGCATCAAGAGGTTATTGTTAGGATTTAGAATAGGCAATAACTTTCAAAATTTTATTATAATATTGGCAATTACAATGTTTTTTAATGTACTTAGAAGGCAACAAAAATACATAGAATAGGTACACTTGGGCTTCCTTGACAATTTTCATTGACCAAATATATTGTCTAGGCAAATTCCAAAACCATATATGGATGATGGAAACAAAAGAGCCACTTTTAAAATTACAATCTAAAAAATCTAAACAACTGAATAGTAATTTAATCACCATGCAAGGATGATTATTACATTACTAAGGGACTAAAGGGCCTTGTATTCAGTGAAAACTAGCTACAGATATTTATTATGCTGTCACACTAAGGTAGAAGCATCCATAACCGTCAAAATAAGCAATTCAGTAGAGTTAAAGGTCTCTTTTTCTATAATTTTTTTTACAGTATTAGCAACTGAAAATCATGAATTTAAAAAAAAATAGAATTTTTGGACAAGGCATCTAATTTCTATGAATTTTCAAAGTAGAATTTACTAGGGCACCCTATATCGCACTCTAGTAAATCTACCTTGATTCTCACAACAAAATCTAAAAAATGCAAAGTTTACCAATCAAAATTAAGAATGGGTGATTGTTTTAAAGTACTCTTGAAGACAATTTAAGGGCCCTCTACTTGTCAGTTACGGGTGCAGTGACAATTATAGATGTTGCTACCTTATAGCGGTACCACTCAGCTGAATGAATCCACTACTCAAAACATTCTTCATAGGAAAAGTTGTTGATGGTGTACACTTGCTGCGCCTTCATGCCAACCACTACTCTTAAATTGGCATCTAGCCTATTTTGAAGTTTATCTTTCAAGAATGATAAGGATGAAAAGCAATGTTCATCCTCAACAGAACTAAGCACATAAATCATGGCAATCTCTGCAAGTTTCACATATACACTAAAAGTATTGGCAAGTGTTGAGTTTGCATCCAAAGTCCTCCACAGCTTTGTAAGAGGATTCACCAAAAATGGTGGTTCCATTGCTACCATGGAATTTGAAAATATAGCTAGCTTAAACATTGGCTGTTGCAACTCTAGCAGAGAACAATCCAAGATATGTAGCAGGTTTAGGGCCTTCCTCTCCAGAAATCCATTTAGACTCACGAAAAGTTTTCTTGATCACATGAAGGTGTTTCCGAAAGCTAGATTCACAGTCACCTTGTAACCAATACTGTGGATAAACCAAGCTAAGGGCATCTATAACACCATGGGCTGGAAATTTAGATTTGAGTTCATCAATGAACTATTGTACTGCACTTGCAAGGTCCACACTCCATAGTCAATGATAGTTTCAAACTTTACAATTAATCTCTAAAAATATAATAAGAGACAATTTTAGAACTAAGCCAAAAATATACAACAGTGGGCAATTTTGGAATTGAACTCAAAAAATACAGCAATAGACAATATCAAATTTAAGCCAAAAAAATAGAGTAGACAATTTTAGAACTTAACCGAAAAAAATTTAGCAATAAAAATATTCGATAACTTAACTCCAAAAAAATGGTAGTAACCAAATTCTACAACTGTGACTACAAAAGTTAGCATTAGATAAATTTTACAAGAGAGCCAATAAAGTATAATAGTAGATAAATAACTTAGCCAATAAAACACAACAATAGGACATACCTTTGCATTCATCTTTCATTATGCTCACAATGTCTCCAAAAGATTCTCGGGTCACATATTGCCCTTCATGCACTGTAAATACAGTTTGTATACATGAGACAAAAGCTAGCTGTGAGCCATGCCCATCAGAATTTAAATTCATTGGCAAGTCTGGCATAGACACCTACTTCATGTGGATTTGCTTATGAGAGCAATCTAGAACACTAGGAGAAAACATGCGTTTAATGACTAGCGGGAATGACTGTTTTTCTGGTTATTCCGGACAAAAAACAACGTCTATGACTATTGCAACGATCTGGGGCTAGAATCATAGTAGACAGGTGTGAGCCCTTAAGTTGGCACTTGAAACTCTGGATCCATTTTTCGCAAATGTTTTGCGAAATTTAGTTCAAATATATAAGAAAAATACCTAAAGTGAGGGTTAAGAGAGTTTTGGTAGTACTCTCTACCAAAATGGTGAAGAACCATCTTAGAAGGTGGAAAATTCCTAATTCTAAGAATTTCCATCATTTTAAGTCTTAGAAGTGAGTTTGAAAGAATATTTAATAATTCTGAGAGATATGAGAAAATGAGAGTTAGTCAGTCCTAGTGCCTGTCTGTGCAAAATCAACCTTTTAAGGATGCACATGGCATACTGACTAAGCCAATAAAGTCCACTATAAGTCTAGAAGGTTTACCAAGGCCTAAATTCGATTTTAATGAAAATTGAATTTAGAAGTGAAACTTTTACGAGTAACTTGAAGAATTGAAATGTCAAGATATGAAAGATGGAGGAGTTGGAGATTGAAGACTATAGAAAGGTGTTCCAAGGGTAGGAGCATGCAAGGAGAGAACAAGAATCAAACAATTGTTCAAAATTCCCAGGTATCGGGAATTAAATTGTCCAATTAGGTAGAGTAATTCCAAATTACTAAAAATAGACAATTGCAAGATCACATGGAACTTATACTAAGAATCTAGAAGTGCCCTAGATGTTACCCAATTTATTTCGGATTTTTTTGGAATTCCACGTTGACTCCGTGGGAAGTCAACCGCACATAGAAATGTTCGTAAATTCTTAGAAATTATGTATGATGTGGTAAAATCTCACTAAAAATTAGGATAGGTTTTTGTGTGCTTAATAAGCGCCAAGTCAAGTTTGAAGACATTCTGACATTTCCAACTACTAGAACCGGCATCGACATCGAATTTCAATGGAATTTACAATTTGGCGGCGGGTTGACCGGCGTATCACGAGTGAATGATGTCTGATTGACACAAATGGGGAGACATTCCTTGCTCTCACAGACATTTTTAACGACCCTAGCCTGATAGATTCATCAAAAGGCGCAAATTCTAAAAGTTAGATTTTTAACTTTTAATTAGAGTTACCGTAATTCCAAATTGGGCGCACAAACGGCCTAGGAGTGAGGGGTAAAGGATCCCTTAGGCTAATTGGTGTCTTCTCAAGACAATGGCACAGACGGATTTTTGTTTCGGGTTGTTCCCTAAAAGATAGAGAGGGTCAGCTCTTAGTTTGACTTTTTAATCGTTAATTGTGGTTAATTAAAAGTGATTTTGGAAATATCTCTTGGAAAATCAAAGATTGGATTTGGTCAAGATCTCTTTCTTGCGTGAAAAGCCATCTTTGGGTTAAAGAAAGACAATTTTCAAAATAACTTTTGGTTAATTTGCAAAATATCTAAGTAGATTAGGGTTAATTTCAAAATATTTTGAGTTAAGATCTTGGATTTGATTTGTCCAAGATTTTATTAGCTAAATAGGGATGTTTCTAGAAATTTTGACCATTAAACAAGTATTATTTTGAAATTACGTTAGGGTAGTTTAGGGGGAAAAGTAACAAAGTATTTTCACTGGTAACTTACTAGGGAGGGTCCGGCCACGGGTATATAAGGGCCCCCCTCGAGGTTGCCAGTACTCTTATTTCTCGCACCAATACTTTGTTCCTCTTCTCTTGTTTGTGCTACCGGCGTGGTCGGAGCACCGCTTGGACCAAAGATCTTGGCTAAGCTTTGTTGTGTTTTTTTTGAAGGCTTAGGACCCCTTCAAGTGATTCTTATTTATACTTTTGTGCTAGAGGCTAATTCTCACCTTCTTATTGACTATTAATTCGTGAAAATTTCAAGCATTGAACGTCAAAGTTCAGTTTAAACACTGTCATGTGTACCTCCTTTGGTTGCAAAATCTTGGAATACTAAGAAATTTTAAAGGTTTAAAGTGAAAGTTCGATTCAAACACTGTCATGTGTACCTCCTTTTGCAAATAAAATTCTTAAAATACCATTGAAGAATTCCAAAATGGCGAAGCTTTGAACTTCCCACAAATGCCAATCACCTACTGGGGAGAGAAACCAACCCAAGTAAAGGCTACAAGGGGAAAATCTACCTAAACCTATCTTAAACATTTTACAAACCTCAAGGCCAAGATAGTTGAGAGATAGACAGCCTAAAAGCCTTCAAAACTAAGTGCCGCATATCCATCCCTTTGATCGTGTTTAACGTACGAGCACTTTTGATTTCAACTACTCCCTCATTAGGAAATAGCATATGTTCGAAAAATCCCAAATTATTAGACTACTAGTGTTTTGATATTGTTTGAAGAGTTGATAGTATTAGTAATACCCATCTTTAGTTAGTTGTAGAACTTATTTAAAAATTTAAAAATTTAAAGAAAAAATAATTAAAAATTTAAAAAAAACAAACCAGAAAGAGTCCAGCGGACACGCTTGGACAGCTCGAAGGCGGACTAGGACAGGGGTGACCAACTGACGGAGCCCGTGAGCCAATGGCGCCTCACCACGTGGCACCGCCCAGGAAGGCCTGACTGCATCCTAGGAGGCCTGATTGATCCAGGGAGGGCTGGAGTTTGAAGGCCCAGTCTAGAGAGCTGGAGTCTAAACTCACATTTCACATTCAAACAAGTAAGTGTTCTAATACTAAGGTTGTGACTTAAATCTTCATTGATAATTAAAATATCAAAAATTAGATTTCTCATTAAAATCAAGGAATTAATGTTGGAATTACAACTTGCAACCTTGATTTTCTATCAAAAATCTAACATTTGAAATTTCAAAATTCTCTTCACCAACTTCTAAAAACTCTCATGCCATAGCCATCATCTCTCTCCACAAAGTTGCAAAACAACTAAAAGCAAGAATGAGAGAAGAATGAAAGAGTTAGAGGAATTGAGGAAAGAAGAATACTCACACAAGAAGACATTGACAATTAAAAACTAATATCTAGGAAATATTACTATTGAATTAGGTTCGGCTTTGACCTTTGGTATTAAAAAATTATTTTCAAGTGAATCCTACTATTGAAATTGTTCCCATTCTTTAGGAATGTTCTTTGTTCTTTGGTAGTTAGTTATTAATTAAATTCTTAGAAGGTTTGGATTTTCTTAGTTTTGTATTATTAGCCCTAATAAGCCAAAAAGAAAAACAACAAATTGACAACCAATTTCATTTAAAATAATGGAAAATTTAAAAATCAATTAGATTTAAAAAGATTTGGTTATAATTTTTAATTCCCGCTAATAAGCCAATTGGAAAAAAAGGACAAAATTTGACAACTAATTTCTTGAAGAATTTAGAAATTAATTAAATTTGAAAGGATTTGGTTAGATTTTCTTAGATTCTTTACAATTTAGTTTTGAAATTAGAATAGGAGTTCTTTTTAAAAAAGAAAAAACAATAATGGAACTTAACCAATTAGTTAAAATTTTCAATTGATTTACTGTAGGAATTTAGTCGTTTAAGTAGATTAAATGAATTTGTGGTATTTTCTCATTACCGAGGAATTAGGAATTAAAAAGAAATATACAATTAATTTAAATCCACATAACCATTAGCGTTTCCGTTTCCAATTAGGTTAGACTTTTATTTTACCAACAACATGAGAAATTATCATGAATTAGATGGAGAGCCACGATGATTTCACTGGCGAGATTGCGAGTGATTACATCCATATGATGATGTTTGATGATGGGACGATGGAGATTTATGCGGAGGAGGTAAACCGATCCCACTTGATTTTCATTCTCATTGTTTTGTTGTTAAGTTTATTTTTACTGGTCAAATGTCTGGATTTAGGATTAGATAGAATTTTACATGATAAATTAGGATAGGATAGAATAGAGTAGTTAATTTTCAGAATTGAATTAAATTAGAACCATTTACTAAAACGACTTTAACTATCAACTGTTGACCTTATTAGAAAAATTAGTGATTAGAAAACGTGATTAAAAGAGTTCATTGCTTGGAAGGCACTCTTTGAACATCCAATTAGAGAAAGTACTTGATTAGACACAGAACCCATGTAATAGATTTTAAGCTCAAGGGTGGAGTTAGAATTGCTCACAATGGGTCATTGCGGAAATTTGGGTCATTCTGGACTTGGGGGTTTGTTCGTCATCCATCTTTTGAAAAAAAAGTTCATTGCCTAATTTGGTTGACGTGGTTTAGGACCTAGACGATCTAAGATACTTTCCACATCAGCATAGATGCCACATGGGTGGTTTAGGGGGCCATTGCTGGGCTTTTAGATGACTGAACAATGACTACAATGATGCATGCAGCATAATGGTTTAGTAATTTCTAAGCGATTATGAAGTCATTTTTGAGTGAATCTACAGTCATTTTCAAGTCCGATAACGTACAAATGACTAATATGCTTGAGACCATGTGCTGCCATGTTATTGGTTTAGGACCAGGAAATGACTGTGCCATTTCTATGTGGGCAGAGTGTGATTGTCCTGTTGAGTTCCAAAGTCCAAACTAGTCATTGATTAGTCATTTATTTTGTAACATGGGTTTTGGATATATCCTTTGTTTGTATATGTGGTAGGGTTTGTTTACTACTATAGTCATTCCTTAGTTTTCATTCCGTGCACTTTATACTTTAGTTGTAACAATAAATGACTAAAAAGGTCATTTTTAAGTCATTGAATGGCCTTCAGAAATACTTGTGATGGTTAAATCGAGTGACTGGTGCAAAAACAAAGTAGTCTGCGACATTCAATGCAATGACTGAACTAAACCACTAGACTAAAATCAATGACTGGAACTAAATCCTAGACTGAAAACATTGAAAACAATGACTAAAACAAAACCACTAGATAGAAAATAGTGAAAACAATTACTGAAACTAAACCACTAGACTGAAAATACTAAATATACTAAAAACACTTGACTAAAACCACTAGAACTACCAACTCTTTCCATTGAAAACACTAGATTGAAATGATTGAAACTACCAATTGAAAACACCACCACCAAAACTACATATCAGCAAAATAGTAGAACAAGTGAATACAAATCCTAAAACTACAAAACAACAATTTGTATGTACAACAACACCTCTATAACAATACACCTACACAACCCTAAAAGTACAAAACAACACCTCTACAACAACAAAACTACCCCTAAACCCTAAACAAAACACCTCCACAATACCTCTACAACAACAATACATCTACAGCCAACAACACATCTACAATCTACAACAAACAAAACCTCTACACCAAGAGGAAAAAATGAAGAAGATGTTCATGACCAAGAAGGAAAGAGGAAAAGAAGATGACCTAAAATGGTAGTGGCTAGCCTAAACCCTAACTACAAAGGAGAGACAAAATCTCCACCATTCATTTCTAACTGTACAGCTGAAATCTCTTGCTGCCACGTCACAATATACTCTATAATTGCTAAATGACTATTTTGTGACTAAAACTGATTACTGTATGACTAAACAATGACTGCAATTAGTTTCCATAGACATAGAAGCCTAAAATCCTAAACTAAATTATGGCGGTTGTCCTAAAATGTGGCGGCTACCCTAAAGTCTAAGCCGTTCAATTCTTTAGAGATGCAATCTTGAACCATCATTTTGTTGTGAAGATAAAGTTTCATTTGTCAATCTAATCTATCCATCTCAACCACTTTTGAAAAAAATAATTTGAGTTGTTCATCTAAGCCCCTTCTAAACGAAGAAATCTAATGCGTCCATCTAACTGAACACTAATCCATTCATGTGTCAAAACCTTGTCTCAAACTTGGCTCCAAGGCCCCAAAAAATTTGAAAATTGAAAATGTTACCCCAAATCCACAACCAAGTGAAAATGAACTCATATGACAGTAATTACCATCTCCAAACCATTTTTCTATGGCTTCTAAATGACTAGCCCATGACTGTGTTCATTTCAACCTGGCGTTTTCTACAGAGTTCCAATGATAACCTGCTCACAGAGCTACTGTCTGGTCTGGTGTTCATCCATTTCCACCATGTGCTACCCGAAAATGACTACAGAATGACTGAACTTGCGAACGTGGGCATTTTTTGTGCCAGATCAGTGGCTATAGTCACTGTTTAGTTATTGCGGACAATAAGTCATTGTTCTAGTGGTTACAATTACCCTGTTCTTTTACTAGTGAGAAGTTGCTTGAAGGACCAAAATTCCTTAGTGGAAAAGGCTTGATTAAGGTCTAAATAGAATTTAAACAAGTGTCCTTGACAAACTTGTCGGGCAGCTACAAAATCTGAAATCTACACATCTCGTTTTTAGGCAAAGAGGACCAAATTATCAATGCTTTCAAGAAGTGGCAAGAGGCATGTCATGCCTAGACCAACATAAGAATCAATGAGCTTAGCCAAAACACCTTTGGCCTTTGTCCTCACATATTTCTACATTGCAAAACATAAAATATAGTTAGTACTAAATCGAAGAATTTAGCTAAACCTTCAAGTTGTAGAAAAAATTCAGTAGTAGAAAAATTCCACATGTTGGTCCAAAATATTCAAGAGCACCAAAACTTTACAGACCAGTCAAAAATAATCAACAAAAAGAAAAAACCACAAGTTACACTAAAAAAATTCAGCACTAGAAAAAATCCAGAAGTTAGCCAAACAAATTCAATATAAAACAAGTCCTACAACTTAGTAGTTAGTACCAAACAAGTTAGCACTAAACAAGACCTACAGCTAAGTACCAAAAAATCAGCACTATAAAAAACCCACAAGTTAATTAAACAGAAATCACCATTGCAAAAATCCTACAACTTAGTCCAAAAAAATTAGCACTAAAGAAGTCCTATAACTTAATCCAAAAAAGATCAACACTTTAAAAAAACTACAAGTTAGTTTTAAAAAATTAGCACTACAAAAAACCCACAAGTTAGTTTCAAGAAAATTAACACTAAACCAGTCCTACAATTGAATAAAATAAAATTAGTACGAAACAAGTCCTACAACTTAGTACCAAAAAATCCAGTACTATAGAAAATCCACAAGTTAGTTAAAAAAAATCAAGATTGAATAAGTTCTACAACTCAATCAAAAAAAAAATTTACTATAAAAATTCCACAAGTTAGTTTCAAAAAAATCAATACTAAACCAGTCTTGCAATTGAATAAAATAAAATTAGTACAAAACAAGTCCTACAACTTAATATCCAAAAACTCAACACTATAGAAAACCCACAAGTTAGTTCTAAAGAAATTAAATTTGAATAAGTCCTACAACTTAGTCCAAAAAAAAATTAGCATTATAAAAAACCTACAAATGAATTTCAGAAAAATCAGCACTATAAAAGATTCACTAATTAGTTCCAAAGAAATCAGTACTAAACCAGTCCTGCAATTGAGACAAATAAAATTAGTACAAAACAAGTCCTACAACTTAGCACCAAAAAATTTAGCACTATAGAAAACGCACAAGTTAGTTCTAAAGAAATCAACATTGAATAAGTCCTACAACTTAGTCCCAAGAAAATCAGCACTATAAAAAACCTACAAATGAATTTCAAAAAATTTAGCACTATAAAAGACCCACAAATTAGTTCCAAAGAAATTAGCACTAAACTAGCCCTACAACTGAGTTCCAAAAAAATCAGCACTAAACCAGCCCTACAATTGAGTTCCAAAGAAATCAACACTAAACCAGTTCTAAAACTGAGTTCCAAGAAAATCGGCACTAAATCAATCCTACAACTTAATCAAAAAAATTCAATGAAACAAGCATATAAAAGGAAATCTTATAGTTTCTTTGTTGTTTGTAGAATCAACATTGAGTTTGGCCACAACTGAGCGGTATTCACTTAAAAGTCGCCTTAGAGGGTCAATTAGAGACACCTAATAGGTGGCTACATTCTTGAGCAACTTCAAGCTTTTTGTTTCCATCAATAGTGCAAGGTTGTGGAATTCACCATACTTCTTAGGGCTGCATGCAAAGTAGTTGTGACAAACTCTCAACAAATCTTCAATGACAGACATAATGTCTAAAGAAGACAATGTCTTGAAGGCCAAATTGCATCTGTCAGCCATGCAATGAACACCTTGGGCAAAAGGGGCATGAGAGGTTTGAATCTATTTTGTAACTCCACTTCTTTGACCTTGAAACGCAGCTACTCCATCAGCACCAAAACACATGACTTTAACTATAATGGCTTCTGCAAACAGTTCCATTTTTATACTCAGCTGAAATAATGACAGAAGTCAAATTATTTGCTAAAGCTCCATCTGCCTCAAGCTTTTGCAACAAGGTGAGCATGGGAACACGGGTCCAATTTTGCATGACATAACAGTGGACAACAATGTAGCTGCAATTGTCTACAGCTGTAGTTTCATCAACAGTGATGGCAATGTATGTAGGAGCTCCAACAATGGCCTTCATTCTATCTTGAACTATAGACTACATGTGAGATGCCATAATCCAACCTATTCCATCACTCCAATGCATCCTTGGTAAATCAGGGACTGCAAACAACTCATACAAGGCAAACCTAGAAGAAAACTCAGTCATTGGTCTATCTTCACTAAGAATTTGAAACAAAGTAGCAAATTGCACTCATTTTTTTCTAGACTTAGTGGTATTGTTGTTGTTGATCTGCTCCAACACTGTAGTAGGTCACTTGGCTGCATACAACATGTTTTTATATTTCTTCTTCTTCTCATGAGTCTGCAAAGTGTAAAGTTTGGGACCCATTGTATAGGGTTTCTTTCCCATTTTGGTGCATACACGACAATGGACCATATGTAATCCCTTATCAGGTGCTAAAACCATTTCAGCCCGAGGTAATTTAGCTAACCACTCCATCTAAAATTTACGTGCTAAATTGTAATTCTTCTTAGAACACTTGGGAGGGGGAGGAATCTCATAGTCATCATCTGTAGATGCTTCCTCACTCTTAGATGCTACATGCAAGTTATGTAAAGCAACATAATCAGGATTATCCTCAGAGATAGTGAAGGTTGAATCAACACTAGACAAGAGAAATGTACCTGAAATACTTTCTAAGACAACAACAAATGTTGAAGTAGACTGTACTCCAACAAAGTTATGGGATGTGTCCAAAGACACAACTGCTTCTTGTATGGAAAAAATATTATTCGAATCTAAAGAAGGTGCCTGGTTTACTGATGTAACAAACAACTTTTGTACTACAATAGCATCCCCATTATCTGAATTATGAAAAGCTAAAAAGTATGACTGCATTTTTTTCCATCGTGCCTTCTCACGCCCACTCTCTTCAATGACCTGACTACTCTACAATGCTTTTTGAGCAGCTATTTCTTTTTCCTTTTGAATTCTAGCCATTTTTTTAGCATGCAATGTAGTTCTCTTCAAGGCTGCTACATTAGCTGCAGTAGCCAAGCCTACATCTATAGGAGTAGAACCTTCCATAGTCAATCACCAACAATCCCAACAAACAATCTCTAAAGAAGAATGCAAAAGATAAATGATCTCTAGAAGCAAAACGAGATAAACAATCTCAACATACAATGAACTTCACTCTCTACAACCAAAACGTTGTAATTTAAACTTCTATGCACACCATATGCCTCAACAACTCAACTAATTCAAAGCACTTCACCTCTCAAAAGTCAAAACTGCTAAAATGATCCTATGAGCTTGTAAAGGCCAAACTCAACACTGAAGTCGTGAATTTTGTAGAAATGGACCTCAAAAACCCTAAACCATGAAAATGACCCCACTGCATTTGAAAGCTACAACCAGACCAATCAACAGAGCTTTAAACCCTAAGAAAAAGTTGCACCTTACTACCCTGCAAGGCTACAACCAACACTAAGGATACAAACCTACAACAATTCAACCATTTCACATTTACAACAATTTTAATATTCAAATCTCTCTTACAACTAAAATCTCCTCAACAAATTATGATAAGTCAAATTTTAACTTGCAATAGAAGGCACAAGAAACAAAATTAAAATCTGAAATTTGCCATAGATCAATATCTGAAGGGAAATTTTGAAATTTAAAACTGCTCATGATTTTTCTAACAAGCTGCCTGGTGCAGCCGCCTTACTTTAATAATACCTTAATCACTTAATGGCTTAATGATTTAATTCGTTGGTACTTAATTTTCTTAAAATCGCACAAAGCACCACTTGACATTAGCCAACTTGGCAGCTAACTATTGAACTGCTAAAGTTTCCAAAGCAATTTTACAAAATCTGAATGAGTCTTGACTTCTGACTCCTTAGTCCTCACTCAATCACTCCTTAGTGCTGTAGCCTATGAGCCCTCGAGATGGCACTCAGGACTCTAAGTTTATTTTTCGTGATTAAATAGCGAAATCTAGCTAAATTATACAAGAAAAAGACATAAAAAGAGTATTAAAGGAGTTTTGGTGTCAGTCTATACCAAAATGGTGGAAAACCAACTTAGAAGGTGGAAAATCCCTAATTCTAGGAATTTGTATCATTCTAAGTCTCAAAAGTAAGTTTGTGTGAAGATTTAGTAGTTTCGAGAGAAATAAGAAAATGAGAGTTAGTCAGTCCTAGTGCCTGTCTGTGCAAAATCAACCTTTTAAGGATGCACATGACATACTCACTAAGCCAAAAGAGTCTACTACGAGCCTAGAAGATTTACCAAGGCTAAATTCGATTTTTGGATAAATTGAATTTTAAAGTAAAACAATTACAAAAGACTTGGAGAATTGGAGTTTCACAAGATGAAAGATGGGGGATTGGAGATTGAAGACTACAGAAAGGTGTTCCAAAGGTAGGAGCATACCAAGAGCGAACAAGAATTAAGCAATTGTCCAAGATTCCTGAGCACCGGGAATTAAATTGTCCAATTGGGCAAAGTAATTTCAAATTACTAAAAATAGACTAGTGCAAGGTCGCGTGGAACTTAAGCTAGGAATCTAGGAGTGCCCTAGATGTTACCCAATTTATTTCGGATTTTTCCGAAATTCCACGTTGACTTCATGGGAAGTCAACCGCACATAGAAATGTTAGTAAATTCCTAGAAATTACATATCATGCGGTAAAATCTCACTAAAAATTAGGATAGGTTTTTGTGTACTTAATAAGCGCCCAATCAAGTTTGAAGACATTCTAACATTTCCAACTACTAGAACCGGCATCGACATCAAATTTCAATGGAATTTACAAATTGGCGACGGGTTGACCGGCGTATCAAGAACGAATGATGTCTGATTGCCTCAAATAAGGAGTCATTCCTTTCTCTCACAGACATTCCTAACAACCCTGGCCTAACAGATTCATCAAAATGCGCAAATCCTAAAAGTTAGATTTTTAACTTTTAATTGGACTTACCGTAATTCCAATTTGGGTGTACAAACGGCCTAGGAGAGGGTGGTTAGGGGTTCCCTAGGCTAATTGGGGTCTTTTGAAGACAATGGCGCAAATGGTTTTCCGTTTCAAGTTGTTCCCTAAAAGATAGAGAGGGTCAGCTCTTAGTTTGACTTTTTAATCGTTAATTGTGGTTAATTAAGAGTGATTTTGGAAATGTCTCTTGGAAAATCAAAGATTGGATTTGGTCAAGATCTCTTTCTTGCATAAAAAGCCATCTTTGGCTAAAGAAAGACAACTTTCAAAATGACTTTTGATTAATTTGCAAAATATCTACGTAAATTAGGGTTAATTCCAAAATATCTTCAGTTAAGATCTTGGATTTGATTTGGCCAAGATTTCATTAGCCAAATGGGGATGTTTTTAGAACTTTTCACCATTAAACAAGTATTATTTTGGAATTACATTAGGGTAGTTTAGGATAAGAAGTAACAAAGTGTTTTCAGTGGCAATTATCGAGAGGGGCCTAGCCACGGGTATATAAGGGTCCCCCTCGAGGTTGCCAGTACCCTTATTTCTCGCACCGACACTTTGTTCTTCTCTTTTTATTTGTGCCACCGACGTGGTCGGGGCATTACTTGGATTAAGAATCTTGGCCAAGTTGTTTGGCTCTTTTCAATTTGAAGGCTTAGGGCCCTTCAATTAGTTCCTGTATTCATACTTTTGCATCAAAAGTTGACTCCATTTTCTGGCAGACCAACGACTCGCGAAAATTTCAAGCATTGAATGCCAAAGTTTGGTTTAAACACTATCATGTGTACCTTCTTTGGTTGCGAAATCTTGAAATACTAGGAAATTTTAAGAATTTAAAGTGAAAGTTCGATTCACACTGTCATGTGTACCTCCTTTTGCAAATAAAATTCTTAAAATACTATTGGAAAACACTTGAACGGCAAAGCTTTGAACATTGCCACTCCCACATTGGGAATTTAAACATTCTCATTGAAAGCATAAGGGGAAGGTCACTTGTTTTTAATCCATCTCAAGGTTAAAAAGGGGAGAAGGAACGGTTTAAAGCCTTCAAGCTCAAACATCACATACTATTTCTTTTATGCTTGAGCATGTGAGACCTCATATACCCTTTCAATTGGAAGTCGCATATGGTTGGCAAGGGCCCAATTATTAGTGCTTAGCACCAAGTGCAAAGGTTGGTAGTGTTAGTAATAGCCATTTTAGTTAGTATAGAGTTCATTCCAAAAATTAAAAGTTTAGAAATCCAAAAAAAACAAAATCCAAAGGCTAGAAGCCAGAGACCAGCCGATCAAACCAAAGCGGGGCAGACCAAGGGCGGGCAACCTGGGCGGACCAAGGCAACCGGGCGGGGGCGCCGGCCAACCGCGCCCCGCCATGTGGCTGTGGGAGCCAGCCTTTGAGCCAGGCTACGGGAGCCAGCCTTCGGCCAGGCTGCGGTGAAGCCAGGACTTGGAGTTCTTTTTAAAAGAACTCACACTTACAAGTGAATGTTTGTGGCTAAAATTTCACTTTAAAATTGAAGTATCAAAAATTAGATTTCTCAAGGAGCTAAGGTTGGAATTCCAACGGACAACCTTAAATTTCCATCAAAAATCTAACACTTGAAAATTCAAAACATCTCCTACATCTCTCACGCCATAGCCAATGTCTCTCTTCACTTAGTTGCAAAACGACTTAGAAAACAAGAATGAGAAAGGAATGGAAGAGTAGAGGAATTAAGGAGAAGAGGATTCTCACACAAGTTGACACTAACCATTAAAAAATTAATATTTAAAGGAACCTTACTATTGATTAAGGATCTTTGACCTTTGGGATTTTAAAACTAATATCCAAGGAATCTTTCATTAGATTTGGTTCTTGTTCTTTAGGAATGTTCTTTGTTCTTTTGGTAGTTAGTTATTAATTAGATTCTCGGAAGGTTTGGATTTTGTTAGTTTTGTTTTATACTTTTATTAGGCCTAATAAGCCAAAACAAAACAACAAATTGACAACCAATTTCCTTCAAAATTAATGGGAATTCAAAAATTAATTAGATTTGAAAAGATTTGATGATAATTTTTTATACAAATAATTAATTTCACCTAATAAGCCAAAAGACAAAAAGACAAATTGCCAACTAGTTTCTTAGGATTTTAGAGGGATTTAAAAATTAATTGGATTTGAAAGATTTAGTTTGAATTTTAGATTCTTCCCTAATATTTGAAATTAGAATATCAACTAAAACAAAAAGAAAACTAACTATAACGAAAATGAATAATTCAACCAAACTTTTCCATTGAATTTTTAGAATAGGGAATTAATCCATTAAGTAGACTAGATTGATTTGTGGTATTTTTCAATTACCGGGAAATTAGGAATAGAAGAAAAAATACGCAATTAATTTAGAACTACATCACCATTAGTTTTTTTAGGATAAAATTCATTCACCAAAGACGTGAGAATTACCATGGATTAGATGGAGAGGCGTGATGAATTCAATGGCGAGGTCGTGGGAGAATACCTTTATATGATGATGTTCGACGACGGGACTATGGAGATCTACACGGAAGAGGTAAATCGATCCCATTTGATTTTTATTTTCATTGTTTTACTGCTAAGTTTCTTTTTACCGAACGTTTGGAATTAGAGATAGATAAAATTTTAACTATTAAATTAGAATAGGATAGAATAGGATAACTAAAGTTGGAGACTCAAATTAGATAAAAAAAACACTCAAGAAACGTGACTAAAAGAGTTCATTGCTTGGAAGGCTCTCTTTGAACACCCAATTAGAGAGAAAACTCAATTAGACACAGAACCTGTGTGATCAACTTTTAGCTCAAGGGTGAAGTTAAAAGCGCTCACACAACCAAGGTCCATCCATCCAGGTGCAGTACAATCAAAATACCAAATGCTCAAACGGCCAAACAAGAAACTTCATTTTCTGCTTAATGACTCAAAGATAGAATTGAGAATTCAAAAACGTACAAAATTAAAAGATCTCAAATAAGAGCGGCTAGACTACTGGAGCACCACTTGAACCCTTGATTGCAATGTTCATCATCAAATTTGATCACCATAGCTACAGAGCAACACGCCACCACTTTCATCACGGTGTTGAATTACTATAAAAACCCCATGTTTGGGGTGATGAGCCCTAATTTTTTATGACGGATTTTAGGTGATGTCAATGCTTACAACCCAAAAAATTCATGTCAATAGAAATGTTCAATGTAACATCAATGTTGATAGTCCAATGTTTATATGTTAACATTGATGTTACATTGGACATTTTTGTTAACATAAAGTTATTGAGTTGTTAGCATTGACATCACCTAAAATCCATTATAAAAAATTAGGGCTCGTCACCAAAGACAGAGGTTTCTTATAGTGAATTATCTAGTTATCCACAATTTTCCACCCCACCTCCAAATCTATTGCTGCCATCGCTTGCTAAGCATTACGATAATTAGATTGGTGCCTCAAACTTTTAGACATTCAAGCAACTTGCAACCTCCAAATCTCCAACAAATCAATATACTCAATCAAGTACAAACCCTGACTTTGCAACCTCAACCTCCGATGAATCCTAGAATTGCTATACCGAATTCCAACCATGTTGCCCCAAGCCCCCAACTTCTCCACAGCAACAAAGTCCCTAACCTAGTGACCTCCGACTCCTTTGAGGCAGTCCACTATGCCACTATGGCCAACTCAGCTAGGCAACCTAGCAATCCGCGCCTCCTTGGACTGTCCACCAACTCCCTCCTCTACACATTGTTCGCTGGCTTTGCCCCTCCCCAGATTGTCCACCGGCTCTGCCCCTGAGCCCTTTGCAGATTGTCCACCCAAGGCCCGACCCCCACAATGACCTTCGATCCCTTTGCAGATTGTCTGCCCGAGGCGGCAAGGCCCTTCTATAGTGATCTCCAATCCCAACTCTCCATCTCTCTTCCAATCCCTTTGACCTCGCAACGGCAAACCTGATCACCAACGGAACCAAACTCCATCCCAACCCTAGAAATCCGCCATTCCACCCTTCCTATAATCCCACCCCTCCAAAATTTGAAATGGCCAGGGCACTAGGAGGGCCAACTGACTAGCTTCCAACCCCCACTAATAGAGGCAGCCTTAAAACCCCTGACCTTAGACTTGCACAAATACAAGCACTGACACCTACGTCTTGGCTGGTGATTTGGCTGCTTACTTGCTTCAATGGGAGAAATTAAGGCACCATATTTACATTACTGGTAGTAATTTAGGATTCATGTCTCTTTGCTTGCAAGAGTACTTGGGCAATAGGAATATTAAATGTTGTTCATAGTTAGGCTTCAGATGTTCACCAAGCCCAAGAAACTTCACCAATCTGGCATAATCTCCATTTTTGGCGGTGCTACATAGTACTTATTGTTGGCATTGGTCTTATCATTAAAATTAATTTCAATAACATTATGGCTGTAAGAATAGTGAGGCAATTGCAGTTTGTCATTTTTGGAGTAATTTATCCCATTTTTTTCTATAGGCTTGATCTAGCCCTTTTTGTTTTGGAGAAATTAGGCATTTAATTGCCTAAGAAAAATCCCTACTCTGCGGTAAGTTGCTAGTGAAAACACTTTATTATTTTTCCCCTAATATATCCTAAATGCAACTTCAAAATAATACTTGTTTAATGGTGAAAATTTCTAGAACTCTCTCCATTTAGCTAATAAATCTTGGCCAAATCAAATCCAAGATCTCTAACTCAAGATATTTTGAAATTAACCTTTATCTACTTATATGTTTTGCAAATTAATCAAAAGTCATTTTGAAAATTATTTTTCTTTAGTCCAAATTTGGCTTTTCATGCAAGAAAGAGATCTTGACCAAATACAACCTTTGATTTTCCAAGAGATATTTCCAAAATCACTTCTAATTAATTACAATTAACGATTAAAAATTCAAATTAAGAGCTAACCCTCTCTCTTTTTTAGGGAACAACTTGAAACGGAAAATCGCCTGCGCCATTGTCTTTAGAAGACCCCAATTAGTTTCAAGAACCCCTTACCCCTCATTCTTAGGCCATTTGTGAGCACAAGTTTGAATTACGATAATTCCAATTAAAAGTCAAAAGTCTAACTTTTGGAGTTTGCATTTTTTGATGAATCTATCATGCCAAGATCATTAGGAATGTCTCCTCATTTGTTCCAATTGAACACAGTTTGCTCTTGGTTTGCTGGTCAATCCGCCACCAAGTAATAAATTTTCTTGAAATTCAATGTTGGTGCTAGTTCTGGTAGTTGAGAATGTCGGAATGTCTTCAAACTTGATTGAGCACTTATTTAGCATACAAAAATCTAATTTAATTTTTAGTAAGATTTTACTGCAACATATGTAATTTCTAAGAATTTATACATATGTTTGTTCGCGGTTGACTTTCTATGGAGTCAACATTATTGTGTAGAGAACGTTTGCCTCAAGAAATCACGAGGATTCTGGCTATGACCAGAAACAGCTAGGGAATGAAGGAAGTAGTAAGATAATATGAAGAAGTGAACTCGTTACTTGTAGATACACCTCACTAAAACGAACAAAATAATAAAAAAGATGAGTACAATTTGTGAGTCTAAGGACTCCTTATATTCTCTGAGAGAACACTCTCATTGAATAAACATTTTAGGTATACAAGCCTACTTTCATTGACATATTCCTCCTTGCTCCATTATTAGTGACATTTATGATTTTTGAAAGCTTGTACTCTTTCTCATTAGTTTGGAAGTTTAGATTGCATTGGAAATCCCATATTTTAATTACTTTGTTGCTGCTAAAGTCCTTGGGCATACCAAATGTTACATCTATTAGTCTTAGGGTTTCATTGTTGTTTGAAAGGGTTTAAGGTATACACATGTACCTAGAACCTCTTCTTGCACATGGTTCCTCCATTCTATTGACCAAGGGAGTTGCTTTGGGACATTTCATTGTTGGGGATGGGTCATGCCTGAGTATTTTCATTGATGCATATAAAATGATACAAATTAGAGATCTTTGTGTTGTAATGAAAAACTTTGGTTTTTGTACTCTTCCATCCACAATTTGTGATGCATATGGAATTATTCAAGCTCACTTACTAGGATTGCCTATGGTGGATATTGGACCAAGGGTTCTTCTCTCCAAATTTTTTTTAATGGGATGGGTATTGCCACCCCCCAACCCAACCAAGGGCACTACTTTTCAAAAAAAATTCTACTAAGATGGGTATTGCCATCCCCCGATCGGACTAGGGGCACTACTCTTGCCAGGAAGTATTACGGGGATGGATATTACCAAAAGTGGAACTTTAGACACCTCGAGATGGATATTGCTGAGGGATGGTACTTGGAACCACTGGGGATGGGTATTGCCAAGGGGCGATACTTGGAACTACCGAAGATGGGTATTGCCCTGGGATGGTTCTTCAAGGCTCCTAGGATGTCTATTGTTGCCCCCCAAATGGATCAGGGGCATTACTCTGGTATAGAAGTTTCACGGAGATGGGTATTGCCGAGGGGCAGTACTTCGAATTTGTCGGGATGGGTATTGTCATAGGTTGGTACTTTAAGGCTCTTGGGATGGCTTCTACCACCTGCCAAGCGGGCTAAGTGCACCATTTGTGCAAGGGAGCTCAATGGGGATGGATACTACCTCCATTTGAGTTGCTTTATCACTAGAGGACAATTATACATTAAAATTCAAAGTCATCTTTCATCATGTCTTCTGAAAATGGAGACATTCTAATGTCCGCGATTCATGAAAAGTCTTTCAGTAAATCATATACGGTTTAGGGAACACCCAGCTGGAAAACATCCTAAGCATGTTTCTTCAAAATACCCTAAACCCCTAGCAATATCCATCTTGGCTTAACTTCTTTGCATGAGTAGAACCCTTGGTCCGCTTGGAGGGTTGTGAGCCCTCGAGATGGCACTCAGGACTCTGGGTCCATTTTTCGTGATTAAATAGCGAAAATTAGCCAAAATATTCAAGAAAAAAACATAAAAAGAGTGTTGAGGGAGTTTTGGTGTCAGTCTATGCCAAAATGGTGGAAAAAGAACTTAGAAGGTGGAAAATTCCTAATCCTAAAAATTCGAATCATTCTAAGTCCCCAAAATAAGTTTATGTGAAGATTTAGTAATTCCGAGAGAAATAAGGAATCGAGAGTTAATCAGTCCTAGTAACTGTCTGTGCAAAGTCAACCTTTTAAGGATGCACATGACATATTGACTAAGCTAAAAGAGTCTACTACGGGCCTAGAAGAGTTACTAGGGCTTAAGTTCAATTTTGGAATAAACTGGATTTAAAAAGTAAAATCACTACAATGGATTTGGAGAATTCGAACTTCACGAGATAAAAGATGGAGGATTAGAGATTGAAGACTACAGAGAGGTGTTCCAAAGGTAGGAGCATGCCAGGAGAGAACAAGAATCAAACAATTGTCCAAGATTCCCGGGCATCGGGAATTAAATTATCCAATTGAGCAAAGTAATTCCAAATTACTAAAATTAGAATAGTGCAAGGTTACGTGGGACTTGCACTAAGAATCTAGGAGTGCCCTATATGTTACCCAATTTATTTTGTATTTTTCCGAAATTCCACGTTGACTCCATGGGAAGTCAACCGCACATAGGAATGTTCGTAAATTCACAGAAATTACGTATGATGCGGTAAAATCTCACTAAAAATTAGGATAGTTTTTTGTATGCTTAATAAGTGCCCAGTCAAGTTTGAAGACATTCCAACATTCCCAACTACCAGAACTGGCAACAATATCGAATTTCACTGGAAGTTACAAATTGGCAGCGGATTGACCGGAGTATCAGGAGCGAATGATGTCCGATTGTCGCAAATAAGGAGTCATTCCTTACTCTCACGGACATTCCTAACAACCTTGGCCTGACAGATTCATCAAAATGCGCAAATCCTAGAAGTTAGATTTTTTACTTTTAATTGGAGTTACCGTAATTCCAATATGGGTACGCAAACGGCCTAGGAGTGAGGGGTAAAGGGTCACATGGGCTAATTGGGGTCTTCTGAAGATAATGGCGCAGACGGTTTTCCGTTTCGAGTTGTTCCCTAAAAGATAGAGAGGGTCAGCTCTTAGTTTGACTTTTTAATCGTTAATTGCGATTAATTAGAAGTGATTTTGGAAATATCTCTTGGAAAATCAAAGATTGGATTTGGTCAAGATCTCTTTCTTGCGTAAAAAGCCATCTTTTGGCTAAAGAAAGACAATTTTCAAAACGACTTTTGGTTAATTTGTAAAATATCTATGTAAATTAGGGTTAATTCCAAAATATTTTGGGTTAAGATCTTGGATTTGATTTGGCCAAGATTTCATTAGCCAAATGGGGATGTTTTTAGAACTTTTCACCATTAAACAAATATTATTTTGGAATTATATTAGGGTAGTTTAGGGTAGTTTAGGGTAGGAAGTAACAAAGTGTTTTCACTGGCAATTACTGAGAAAGGCCCGGCCACGGGTATATAAGGGCCCCCCTCGAGGTTGCCAGTACCCTTATTTCTCGCACCGACACTTTGTTATTCTTCCGTGCTACCGACGTAGTCAGAGCACTTCTTGGACCAAAGATTTTGGCCAAGTCTTGTTGTGTTTAGTTCTTTGAATTTGGAGGCTTAGGGCCCCTTCAATTTTTATCCTTTGGTTACACATACTAAAGAGGCAAGGCCTCAACACTTTCTTGTCACTAGTTCACAGAAATTTTGAGCATTGAGCGCCAAAGTTTGGTTTAAACACTGTCATGTGTACCTCCTTTGGTTGCAAAATCCAAAAATACTAGAAAATTTTAAGAGTTTAAAGTGAAAGTTCGGTTCAAACACTGTCATGTGTACCTCCTTTTGCGAATAAAATCCTTAAAATACTATTACAAATATTTGAGACGGCGAAGCTTCGCCCCTACCTAAACTATTAGGTAAGGGTATTGGAAACCAAGTCATATCACCATAAGATACATACAACACTTTTGTGGCGGAAAAAACCACGGGTGTTAAACAAACTCTCAAGTCATTGGACTAATAACGGTTAACCTTTGTGAGAAATTGGCCAAATTAGTAGTCCCCATCCGTGATAGTTATAGATTCTATTTCCACTCCTTAAAACACTTAAGGAACCAAAATTAAGTTTCAGTCAGTCCATCGAAGGCTAACCAGCCAGCCATCGAGGCTAATCAGCCAGTCCATCGAGGCTAACCAGACGGTACACGGGAGGACCAGTACACGGAGGACCGGTACACAGGAAGGGGGCAACCAATCGCGCCTCGCCACGTGGTGCCTGTGAGCAGTAGTCTGGGGGTCCTGAGAGCGGCAGTCCAGGGAGCAACTCGGAGTCTAGAGCCAAGGAGTTGGGATTCGGTGAGTCCAAAACTCATTGTGAAACCACAAAAATTTGATTTTCTCAAAAATCATTGGGTTGGCAGAGGTAGCCACAACCCCCAAAACTTTCTTTTGCTTTTTGCAAAAAATCCAAACTTTGAGGTCTCAATAAATTCTTACTCCAACACACTCAATCTTCTAACGCCATAGCCAAGTCCCTCTCAAAATCATTGCAAAACTCTACAACAACAAAAATGAGGAAGAAGGGGAGAGATTAGGAAGATTAAGGTGACGGAATCTCAAAACAAGAAGCCATTCCCATTAAAAAACTAATTTCTGAGGGAATAAAACTATAGATTGGATTCTTTATTCTTGAGGGTTGACCCTTGGGAATAAACAACTAATTTCTTGAGAATATTACTATTGAAACTATTCTTGTTCTTTAGGAATGTTCTACATTCTTTGGTCGTTAGTCATTAATTAGATTCTTAGAAGGTTTGGATTTTGTGGTTTTGTTTTATTAGGCCTAATAAGCCAAAAGGGAAACAAACAAATTGACAACTAATTTCTTTACAAATTAACTCAAATTTAAAATTAATTAGATTTGAAAAGATTTGATGATAGTTTTTGATTAAAATATTCTAATAAGCCAAAAAGGAAACAAACAAATTGACAACCAATTTCTTTAGGATTAAAATAATTTCAAAAATTAATTGGATTTGAAAAGATTTGAAGGAAATTTCCTTCCAAATTAATTTAATTCAATTGAAATTCGTTGGAATTTTATAATATCAATTGAAAACTAAAATAAAAGCTAAAAACAACAAATAATTAACTATTAGATTTCCGTTGATTTTTTTAGAATAGAACATTAACAAACTAGGTAGACTAATTTAATTGCAGTATTTCCTAATTACCGGGGATTCAGGAATTAAAAGAATCACGCAATTGAATTAACGCTACATAACCTTTAATTTCTTTTTAATCAGGACAGAATTAATTGATCAACAACGTGAGAATTATTATGGATTAAATGGAGAGATGGGATGATTTCGATGGCGAGGTTGTGGGAGAATATTTACACATGATGATGTTTGATGACGGGACTATGGAGATTAACGCAGAGGAGGTAAACCGCTCACATTTGATTTTCATTCTCATTGTTTTACTGTTAAGTTTTTTTTTACCAAATGCTTGGAATTAGATTTAGGCAATATCATTTGATAGAATAGAATAGAGTAGGATCGCTTGGTTGAATTTTAGAATAGAATAGATAGAATTATAACCACGAAATTAGATTAGAAACACTTAAAAGACGTGACTAAAAGAGTTCATTGCTTGGAAGACTTTCTTTTAATACCCAATTAGAAAGAAAACTCAATTAGACACAGGACCCGTGTGAAAAACTTTTAGCTCGAGGGTGGAGTTAGGAGCGCTCACAAGGGTGGCAATACCCATCGTTTATTTGTCAAGGTACCTTCCTCTCGCAATACCCATCTCGGTGGAGCTACCTTGCATAAGTAGTGCTCCTAGTTTGCTTGGGGGGTAGCAATACCCATCGCGAGTGCTTCGAAGTACCATTTGCTGTCAATATTCAACCTAAACAACTACTTTTCTAAAGAATAATACTCCTGTCTCATTTGATTTCAAAATGTTGTACACTTGTATCATAAATAAATATAATGAAATGAAAAAAGAATATAAAATCTCATTTGAAAAGAATAAGTTTACAATACATACCTCATGAAATACTTAGTGAACACCACAAAATACAACTCCCATTTGCAAATGCAAATGAGTTCTCCTCAAGTTTTAAGATTGTAGTTACAAGTGCTACTTTATTTTGTGCACTTCGTGATTGGCTTGCAAATTTTCCTCCCACTAATAACTTTGTGCAAGATCACCAAACCTTATACATTTCTGAATTTTGAAGGACCTCAAGACAACCCATGCCCCACTACCTACTCTACCTCAAGTCTAAGTTGACCAAACTTCACATACTCCACGGATGACAAACCACACCCCTCATCCAGCCTATTCATCCACGAGAGGACAAGTGTGGTTGTCAATTCTCCCTGCCCCCTTGAAAGAGATTTCAACTTCGAGATCTTGCTTCACATGTTGTATCTGAAGATTAGTCAAATCATAAAAAGTTATTTATATAATACCTATAGGGATGTACAATAAGGTTACAGTAAAAGGTCTCTTTGATGCTCTGAAATGTGTTCAATTATGTAGCACTAATGTGCATAGAAAACACAAGCGAAAGACTAAGAGTTCAGGAGTGACAGCCAAAATTATCACAAGCATGCGCCAATCAAGCGTGGTGTGAAGTAAAGCCAAAAATTCAAAACGGCATCCCTCAGATGTCATCAACCCGGTTTTGAAATGCATCTAGGAAATTTAGGCAGTAGATGTAGTGTTCATATATTCTTAGCAACTACAGTAACAAGTGGACCTGAAGGACATGAACGAATGATTTTGTTCATTTGGAGGTCCCAACTGACAACACGGACATCTCCACAAACATTTTAGAATGCAAGATCAACATTGTCTTAAAGTCCTGTACTAAGTAGAGTGGTAATATACCGAACCCCAGCCCAACCGGTGGGAAGTCAAACAGAGTAATCAAGGGCTTGAAAATTTGTTGTGCAATTGGGATGTCAGACAATGAACCTTGTCATGATTTCCATCGTTTGTTGAACTGCGGATGATGGTAAAGACAACTTTCTTTCAACCGCCACATGTGCAAGTCTAGTTACATCAGTGGCATCGGTTTTCGCAAGATCTATACTGCCCGCCCAAACTGGGGCCACTCGCATGCTTCTTGCTCACCATGTTTGAAGTTTAATGAACAACATCCATTCGATTGGTATAAGAGGGTTCTTATCTTGTCAAATGGTATCTGGTATGAGTTGAAGAGATTGAAAAAGCCGCCTGTCCAACGCGTCAACCTCCACTTAGTTCATTAGGATAGATCACTATAAGAAACTTGTGTTTTAGATGACAAATTTTAGGTGACATCCAATGATGCAACCTGTGTTTTTATATCCAAACCAACGTCCGCCATAACATCTTGATGTTATGGCGGACGTTGGTTTGGACATAAAAACACAGGTTGCATCATTGGATGTCACCTAAAATTCGTCATCTAAAATACAAGTTTCTTATAGTAGATGGAGCCAACAGGTAGCCAAATCCTCCTCCTGCTCCAAGTGGATAAAGATTTGGAATTTGTGCTAACATCACAATGTCACAAACATTCTCCACTGAGTCCAAATCAAAAATGAAATCTAAGTCTTTTGTGTGTTGACAGAACCAAGCAGATGACATTCATAGCCTCCGACGATCTTGAAATTAAAACCACTCTGTTGGAAATATGGCAACAAGGCGCCATAGGTCCTTTCCAAATCTTCAAAAGATGGGGCTTTGTTGAAATCTCGCTTTGTAAATTGAGGTACAAGATCCATGAAAAATCCTATGAGTGGCTCAAAAGCAATCTGCATCATTCACACAACCCAATGAACATTAATATGTGATTATGTCAACAAAGAAGATATCCTTTGGCTCATGATCAATTTAACAAATGCTTTCATCACATTTAGCAGAAGCGAACTGCAGAAAATGACACGACAACCATAGAGAACTCAGAAAGTGCTGATGAAATTCAACGCTAGATGAATTAAGTCTTTTACAACAACAAATAGGAAAAGAAAAGAAAAAGAAAAAGTTCTTAAGTTGTATCCTCTCCGGATTGCCGTAGATGTTATGTACAAGAGTAGGGTTATTGGAAATTGCAGCAGTAACAACCATTTCTTTGCCAAAGCAGAGGGCCATCGCACATGCAACAGATTTAGTACCAAAGTTCCAAGTTCTAAGAGGCCGAAGGAAAAACAAGCACCTTACCTCACTCGTCAGCAAATGCAGCAAGCCGGTTGATGTCGCAGGGTAGAGGAAAACGATGTTCACGATGGCGCTGTAATTTAAGGCCGTCACCTCGTTGTTGAGAGCCACAAATTCTCCTCTATAAGTTTGGCATTGGCCAATAGATGTTTGGAGGTCCATTTGAACATCTCCCACTTAACTTAGGGTCATATAGGATTGGTAGGCATCTTCTTCCTCCTCATTCATTATTGTGTTGAAAGATTAAGAGAGGATCCAAATGTTTGAGGACGGATTGTATGGTGAGTTTAAAGGAGTTTGAAATGAAATTTGAAGGACTTATGTATTATAGTATGTGGTTTCTAAATTGATCTCACTTGCTTGATTTGGAGTTGTGAATCAAAAGTTGTGCTAGTTTGAGTCGAGGGAAGTTCATTGCCTTTAAAATTAAGAGGCAGAGACTTCGACCGACCATAAAAGACGGACAGGTTTTTGATTTGCAATGAAATTTAGAGGAAGTGTATAAAATTGAGTTAACTTTCTAGGAAGATATCACCCATTCTATTTGGATCTTTTATGAGTGAATTGTGAGTGTAGAAGTGAAGGAGGGGCTGCTGCCTTTCTTTTCCTAAGGCCGAAACTTTGGATGGCTATAGAAGTTGAACAAAGTTTTATAATCACTTGAAATTTAAAAGAAAAATAGAAAATTGTGTTGGATTTTCAAAAAGCTATTACTTAGTTCATTTGGATTTGTGAAGCAATAGTGGCGCTCTCCCAAAGTTTAGCTTTGGAATTGGAATTGCAGTTGGAGGAGTGTTAAATATTTGTGTGTTTGTGTGTGTGGCTTGTGGCTTTGTAATCTTTGTTGTTGCAGGCGGCTTGGGTAAAACCAACACTAGCCTCATTTTGTGTCGTGGGCGACGAAGTGGGGTTAATGGTCCATAGTCGAGACTTGTTTGTTCTCACAGTGAAGCTTGTTTCTTAAAACTGGTCACCAAGAGTTTGAAATTTAGAAGCTCATCATTTAGACGGCTCAGCTTGTGGTCCGGCCGTCTCGTTTTACTCGTTTGAAGGCGTGGGATCTTATCACACATCTTTACCTTTAAACCCATTTAAAGTTAGCCATTACAAGATAGGCCAACGGATACCGGTTTAATTGCAGTTTAGAAGAATTGACATTTAAGTAGAAGGTTCGACGTTTTAAATTGAAGAATTAGGCACAACCACGACTTTCTATTACAAAATACAATGATTTAGTTGATGAAATAGTTGTGACGAGATCACTCTTCAAAGCTAATGAAACTCAAAGGTCAAACTATGAGATAAACTAATTGTAACTCCTAACCTTATCTTTTAAATATATAAATAGAATATAAGATTAAAATTAGATATTTAAACTTCAACCAAACTAAATGGAGGTAAAAACTAAAGTCAAAGAAGAGTCTTAAGACTTTAAATCTCATGACTCCATAAAAACCCTTCAGTTCAACATTTTAGTGTTGAACTTCAAATCTAAATATAGATTCTAGAACTTGAATTCTAAAATCTAATTTGAATACAAAATACGTATACATTTAAAATAGTATATACATTTACATCATGACAACTTGGAATTCCGAAAAAATTCGAAATAAATTGGATAATATCTAGGACACTTCTAGATTCTAAGTGTAAGTTCCACACTCACTTGCAATTGTCTAATTTTAGTAATTTGGAATTACTTTGTCCAATTGAACAATTTAATTCCGATACTCGGGAATTTCGGACAATTGGTTGATTCTTCTTAGCTCCTGGCATGCTCCTACTCTTGAAACACCTCTCTATAGGTTTTAATTGTCAATTCCACCATCTTCATTGTTTTAATACTCCAACTCTCAAAGTTACTTGTAATGGTTTTTTACTTTTAACCCTAATTCTCATTGGAATTGGATTTAGACTCTTGTAGACTCTCTAGACCTAAAATACACTTTGTTGGCTTAGCCAATATGCCATGTGGATCCTTAAAAGGTTGATTTTGCACAGACAAATACTAGGACTGACTAACTCTTATAACTTCACATCTCTCGGAATTGCTGACTACTCTTTCAAATTCACTTTCAAGACTTATAATTGATGAAAATCATTAGATTTTTTCACCTTCTATGATGCTTCTTCACTAATTTGATACAGACTGCTACCAACTTACTCCCAATACTCTTTTTATGTATTTTTCTTTAATAATTTGGCTGAAATTTGTAAAAAATTTGTGAAAAATAGACCTAGAGTTCCAAGTGCCAACTCAAGGGCTCATAGATGGGAACTAGAGATAAAAATTAGATCATTAATGAAGTTTAGTTCATGAAAATTAGGATTGAAAACTTTTTTTCCTCCGCTTTGTTTTTTGGGTGTTTAGTGTACATGATGTTTTTTGGGTGTTTACTGTGCATGATGTTTTTGGGAGAGTACTTATTCATTTGTGATGCGAGCATAAAATTCTAAAGAAAATGTAGAGACTAACCCCTAAAGCTCTAAATTGTATTTTTTGGCAACATAGCAATTTGGAGCACCTTATTACAAATGGAATTTTTTATTTTTTTAATTTGAAGTTTTCACAATTTTTTTCCCACGAGTATCTTTAAGCCCTAATAATTTTCATAACTTTTGACAATATGGTTAAAAAGTCATGGCATGATATGTCGTTTTTTTACTTGACAAGCAGCTTGGGTAGTTAAAAACACTTGTTTAAAAAATACTTCTTAAAGAAGTAAAAATTTGAAATTGATTTATTAATTATATATTCATGTGGAAAGCCTTGAATCATTTGATTTTGATTAATGAGATAAAAGTTATGAGTAGTTTTAGTTATAGGTAGTTTGTGGGTAGTTATAGAATCTCTACTTAATAAAAAAGTTTGAAATCCTTTATTTAGTTCAATTTTTAATATTTTTGAAAAAAAATTAAAACATTAAGTGAAGATTGTTTATTAAAATCTTACAACCATTGGGATTGGCATTTTTCATTTTCATAAATAAATTGTTCACAATTAAATATTTGAATCATTTTCATTATTGTTCATTTTCTACTTCTTTCTACTTACTATATATTTTCCTATATGTTGTACAATTCCAAATTTTTTGAAGTTTTTTGAGCATGTAGCCAACTTGCATTGAAGGATGAATCCAAAGAGTAACCAACATTTTAAACATTTTTTCATATAAATGTGACCATGTGAAATGCAATTGCCCGGGTTTTTGTAGGGATTAAGAAAGGATTTTTGTCAATTCATATGCTAATATCTTGCAATCAATCTACATGGTGCAAATTTCTGAAATTTTTTCCACATATTTTTAAACCACCTTACCATAAGATCCTATGGTTTTATATGTCAAAATTCTTTTTTTCTAAAATTTTGCACTTGTAATATAAATTGCAATTTTGGAGCATTTCTGGTGAAAATGTAGGCAAAAACCTTTAGGGATTAAGTGAAGAAATGGTATAGAAAAAACCGTCAATTAGATTCACTTTAATGGAAGAGAGATGGTTGAAAAATTATTAGGGTCTTGAAGAGAAATTAGGGTAGGACGTCAACTATCCATCCCAAGTTTGACAAATGATATCAAGGAGAATGATGAGGCAAAAAGATTTGAATTTTTTGAACAAGATAATTTAATAAGTTACTTGTTTAAAAATCTAAGGCTTGCCAAAATTAAAGCAAGGATGAAGATGAAGTGATCATTTTAGTAGGAATAAGTCAACTACCCTCTTCAAGTGAGATTGCCAACTTCAATGAACAATATCAAGAGAATGGTGAGGCAAAAGTACAAATTGGCAAGTTAGCTTTTGAAAAGCTAACACTTGCTAATATTGGAATAAGGTCAAAGATAGAGTAGCCAATTTGGTGCAAAAAAATTACTTGCAAACATTAACTAGACTACCAACTATGACACGCAATATTTGAAGAACGATGAGGCAAAAGGATATGAATTTTAGAAAAGCAATAGGTAAGAAATTTAGCTTTTTGAAAAGTGAAGGATTACCAAATTTGGAAGAAAGATAAAGATAGAGGGATCAACTATTCCATTGATTGTGGTTTGAATGTATAATTAAATAGCAACAAATATTTAAGGAATTTAGAAAAGTTAGTGCAAATTCCTTCAAAGAAGTAGGTCATAGAAAGGGGATATTGATGGAGGATGAGCACATTTATTTAGGACAAGTTAAGTTACCTTACTTCTTGCATAACTAAGAATTTATTGTCCATGGAATTAATTCACAAAATCTCCCCAAGTAAGAATTGTTTCCTACTTATCCATGAACTAATTTGTATGAAGTAGAACTTTTAGTTGTATAAGGTCAATTGAATGTCAATGCCTTATTCAAGATTGTGAATGTTTATGAATGCACTATAATAGGGAGTGAAGATTGTACTATAATTATTGTATAGGGCTCAATTTTGGTGATTGATTTGCAAATTTTACAAAGATTTTAGAATAAGACGTTGCCTTAATCTCCTTGACTATTTATTAATTTTATGGTTGTAGGGTGTTAAAGCATTTAATTGGATGATTTTTGATGTATTGTCCCTATTTTGCCTTAGAGTTTTCAAACAATTTAGAGTGTTGTGAGATTAATAGTCTATTACTTGAAAGCATGTCATGTGAATTAGGCCAGAGACGGTAGGATATAGACAACAACAATGTTTTGTGCTTAGATTCCTTTCAATCACTCTATTAATGAAGCCAATTTTTTGAACCACAAGATCATTTTTTGTACAATGTTTTTGCCTTTATTTCTTTATTAAGACTAATCCTTACACTTGGATGTTACAAATGTAGAGATCCAAATCTAGTGGACACACTAGTTACAATCATGTGACCACTACTTGTATTATGTGGCCTTTTTTGCAGAATTGCATCACACAATATGTAGAGGAGTTGATATGGTATTACAATACAAGTTTCAATAATGACAATCTAGATCTAACTATCGTATTTTCTTATAAATATAGGAATATTATGTGCAAAGACAATGCATTTCCAACATAACAATCAATAGCTAGACTGAGGGCTACCTTCACCTCCTTCTGACTTTCATTCACAAGTCTATCGATATTATCCTTGCAAGTAAAGAGAAAGTTTTGGTAGGCACGTCGTTTTTTGGGTCGAAGGCAATGAGGAGCTAGATCGTATTAGTTTTTTCTTGTAGCATGTATGCATGAGTCATAGGGTCTACTTTTAATTTAGTAAATAAAAATAACCAAATCAATGATAAAACACCAAGTTCCAACTACTTCAATCATCACGCACATGACAGTCCATAACATGATAGTTCATTAATTTAGTTCACTACATTTAATTAGATTATCATATTAATGGACTATCTAAGTGTTAATATTGCGAACCTAATTAAATTCCTAACATTGCAAACAAAGCTTGCCTCCTAAGCCCGTCCCTAACACCCTGTCCAAACAATGTGGCTGTAAAATTAATAGTCACTGATTTGATGTAGAATATTCTACACCATTTCATTCAACAATTGGAATAATCTAGAATATTCAACATCATTTTGTTGAAGGAAAAGCAAACTAGCTAACTGCTACAGAATGTTATGAAATGCAATTCAAGGTAAACATGTAAACTATCAAAGAATTCAATGACTTAGGCTTTAGGCTATAGTAAACTTTTAATTTTACCACATATAGACTGTTAAGTGTACTACCCATGGACTTTTCAGTATACTATATATAGACTTTTAAGTGTATTACATATGTCAGGGTCATTATTTTGTGAGTATGCAAGAATAATCTTGTGAGCATACAATTGTTTAGAGTGAAGACCTATGATTGTAGATAATGAGACCTATAACTTGTGAAAGTGTGAATTTTCATAAATCATAGGCCATAATTTTTCCAATAAGATGCTTATGTGTGTTGTGTAAGATATATAGAAACATATGGCTATAAATGTGTTTAAAGAAGATGAATGTAGATGAATGTAGATGAATGGATTGAATTAAAAAAATTTATTGAATGAAACATTTTTTTGTTTATAGTATTGAATGAAACACAATTTGAATGATTACTAAATATAATTACAAAATTAATTGCTTAGGATAAGAGCCATTTAGAAAGTACTTCAAAGAAGAAGCTTGGAGTTCTAAGATAGAAAATCCTTGTTGTTGGGTCAAAGTGAATATACAATCCTTTAAAGATGTATGAAGTCATTCTTAAAAAAACTTGGGTACGAAGTTACTCTCAATTCCACTATTCTAAATCAACTCACTTGAAATATTTGTAATTATAGAATATGTGTGATTATTGCAATGATAATGATTTAATTGTAGTTATTTTATTGATTTATAACGTAGCTCAAATTTATACAAATAAATGTAATTGAAGTAAAATATATACCTATATATAATAGTCTTTTTACCATAACATCTGTACCCTTGAATTTTTTGAATATAAAAAGTCCTTAAAGAGCCACCCAAAAGTATGACTCTATAACACAAGGTTGCTAGTAAGTGAGCTTGTGAGCTTAAAACATTTAAATGAAGTACCTATGATTGTGTACAATACAAGATGTAGAATTTTATGATTAAAAAAAGTCTATGACCATGGATTTATAATACTATGAAGGGGCATTGTGTTTTAAAATTTCAAATGCCTGTGGAAAGCAATATTTATAGCCACATTATAAAAATGAAGGATGACATTAATTAGAGGAGATTCAAGGGCAACAAGAGACTACGAAAGCCCTGTTCCCAGAATTGTTCCCGGTCAGTAATTAATTAATTTTTAAAAAAAAATCGTCCTAAAATGCTAATAGAAGTCAAAAAAAAATTTCAAAAAAAAAATCAGTGACGTGGCACACTCTCGACCACATCAGCAGAGGCCAGTTCTGCATTTTTGCGGCAGATTCCTACGTTCACTGTTTCGGGAACTCACAGTCTTCCGTTGCCCTCGAATCTCCTCTAATGAAAGATTCAAAGTAGGATAATAGAGAAATTAGGAATTAGAAAGGGTTGCTATACCAAAAATTCAATATCATTTTACTTAAAAGGTGATCATTCAAGAACCAAACTTATGTGGATGTGGCAACTAAGGAAATAAAAACAAAAACAAGTAAATTCCAAACATGTAATGGAAACTTAAGAAAATGACATACAAGAGTACCAAAAATTGAGTGAAACATAGCAATGTGGTGATTACTATAAAATAAAGTGAAAATATAGCAATGTGATGATCACTATATTAAAAAGAATGAAACATAGGAATGTGGTGGTTACTATAAAATAAAGCATATAAAAAGTACTAAAGGATTAGGATATCCGGTAGGATTTTAGAAAACTAAAGATGCCTTTATTGCGTAGTATAAGAAGAATCTCAAGCAGACTCTCTACTTGAAAAAAGGGCCTTAACATCCAAAAAAAATCCAAGACATAAGGGCAGGATTGTTTTGTCGGACATATTTTTGGATTTCAGTGTTGTGTAGGACGGCAATGTCGCAAATGACAATGAATCTAAATTTAGAATGTAATATGCATTCATAAAATTGAGACACTTAATTGAAACCGAACTTAAATATGTCAAAATTTTAAATTTTTTATGATTTATTTTTAAGTCAACTTGATTTTGACTCTTTGAGACATCTAGAGGGCTTTACTAAACATCGTGTGACGTCTGTCAATCACAGTGTTGCATTGTCCGACATAACAACTGGGTTTAAGGGTGCACTTGTCTATAATGAGAAAGATTACTTGTACCATTATAAACTTTGAATGTTGTAGCCATCATTTTCACATAAATAGGCAAGTCAAAAGACCTTTCAAGACTTGAAAAAAAGTCAGGTCTTCCGAAGAAAGGAACATTGAATTGAGCTTCACTACTCACAAATTAGAAACAAACAATGCAACTTAGTCAAATATGAATAAGCATCATTAATAAAAACAACTGAGAAGTGCAAGGTTGACTTATGTATTGAATCTAAACTTTTTCTTGATCAATTTCACAATGTGGATGTCGTCATCAAGGTTGACAAACTCTTGTGCTTCTAATGTTGCAAGAGTTGCCACCGATATTGAAGCTTAAGGATATTTAAGAATAAGGCGTTGTCCTTTTCAATAGCAATGATGTAGCGACCAAAAGTTCGACAAGCATAGATGGAGGCACCAACAAAACTAAACTTATTATATAGTGGCATCAAGAATGTAAAAAAAGGACTAAAATATATATATTTTTAAATTGAAAAAAAATTGTTCCCAAAAAAAAAAATGCTTGCAATAGCATCCAAAATAACATTGCCAAGTAGTGTATACAACTCTATCAACATATTAAAAAGCAAAGAGTTTTTTTGTCAAGCTCCATACTAAGGGAGGTCGCAATTCATAATCAAATCATTATTGTAAACATAATTTTATAGAACATCATCTTTCTCCAAATCAAATTCACGAGATACAAGGTCATAAATATACTAAAATGCAAACTTAGATGGTGCACTAGTAGAAAATCATGCGAATTTCAACACAAGCAACCCAACATTCTTGTTTCCTGTAACGGAAAAATATCAGGTTCAATGCAAAATTTGCATTGAATTTGATGTTTTTGCATTATAGGAAACAAGAATGTTGGGTTGCTTGTGTTGAAATCCGCATGGTTTTCTACTAGTGGTGGGATAGAAGCAATCTTCCTCACTAATAGAGTAATCCCAAATTCCTTAGTTTGTAGCACAAAATCCATTAGAAACAATAATTCAAACAATTCTTATTTTTGCCTCCAAAATAAGAAAGGCAAAAAAATCTCATTGTTCTTTTCAAGTTGGCAAGGTTTGTTAAATATAACTGATTTACACCCCACCAATGGAGCTTCTTCTCAAAAGAATATGCATTAGTATGTTGCACAAGGCACAAGTGTCTTCTTTGCCTATGAACTTTGATGATGAAGAATAATGAGGGTGCCGTCATCATGAAGATGCATATCAGCAAAGTTAAATACATGCTATAATTATGAGTCTAGTAAGGCATTCCACAAAGGAATCCTAGACTCTCGATCACTCATTCCAATTACCAAAAGACCCTCTAGCATATTTACTAAGATAAGATCGAAGCTCAAGTGCTTATTCACTTGCCTGCGATAGAATCTTTCTTTTTTAAAGCATTGTATAAAAAATATATATGATATTGATTAGTCATAACAAAGCACTATGTATAAATAAAAATGTAGAGGTAAAAAATAATTAATAGATTGTGAGACTTTTAACTTAATTTTTGGTTCATTTTTGTAATTATGGTGTGAATACGGTTAAAATTTAACGGGATAATTTAAAATGAATGGAAATGAATTAAGTTTGTTAGTTTTTAGTTTGAATGGATGAAATTAAAAATAGTTATGGTAGTTGGAATTGGAGCGGTGTCTTCCATGTCTTTTCAAATCTTAATTTTGTTATAAGTGTTTTTCGTTTTTGTTTTTCTCTTTCTCTTGCATTCTTGGTTTTCATGTGTTATTGTGTGAATTTATTGTATTTTCTTGAGTGTTCATTGTGTGAGCTTAAGTTAATTAATTTTGTGTGATCATTTGTGCTTTGCCGTGAGGGCAATTGTGTATGTGTTAATTAATTAAGTGTGATTGATAATTTTTTTTTATAATTGTAAGTGAAGATTGGAGAGTAATTGGAATTTATTAATTATTGTGAAGGATAATTGATGTGTTATTACTTGTCATTCTTTAAGTATTAATTGTGAGGATAATGCAATTTAATTGATTTAAAGTTTTATTGTTGAATATTAATTGAGAGAAGACAATTTAAAATAATCCTTATTATTATTGTCGAGAGAAATGGAAGGACAATTAATGTCTAATAACTTTAAGTGTAATGAGAAATTTGCAATTGTTTAAAGCATTAATTGTTTATTTTGAGTGAGATAAATTGTGAGATCTTTCATTGTAGTTCCTTGTAGTGTTTGTTGATAAAATTGAGTGATGCAAATAATTTCTTTAAGTGGAGAATTAAATTGTACTTTGTTGTGGAAGTAATTTAAGAGTGTTAATTTATAATTTAATTATTATAGTGTTTTGTGATTTAAAGAAAGAGCCGGTTGGCCAATTGATTATAATAATTGACTCTTAATACTTATTGCCGAGTGATTAATTGTGAGCAATTTAGAACACATATAGATTTGATTTTTCTTAGAGAGAATAACCGTGGAGCATTGTGTGATAATTTGGTGAAGTTTAATTTTATAAATAATTATTAAAGAAGCAAACTCCGAGAGAAGTTGTAAGGTAAATTAATTACATAATCAATTAAAATTGTGAAGAGAACTAAATTAATTGGAAGCATTAATACCGAGAGATTGTGAGAATAATAAATTAATTATTATATAAAGTTGATACAAATATTGAATTACAATATGTGAAGATAAGTGAAGGAACTCTACCGGTCCTTCGGGACTAGTAGATTTAGGCTTAATGATTAAATGAAAAATAACATTGATTGAGCCGGTCACAAAGACTATTGTTGAAACAATTATTGCTATGATTAACATGTTTCTACACGTTAAAAGATGATTGAAAAATTGATCATTGAATGGCCACGCTACTAATTGACTATTGAAAAGATCATATTGAACATACGACTATTGAATTTGCCCATTGCTTAAGTATGCTAGGGTTTAATATTTTTCTATGTGGTTGAAATTGCAGAAAAGACCGAGAACCTTTGTTGTGGATAGAATCCATACCTTAACTAGTTATAGTTTTGGCAAATTAAAAACTATCATGTTATAGTGTTAGTAGTCCACATGAGACTTCTTTAGCTCTATACCTTGGAACTTAAGTTAGAAGTTATGAGATAGATTGTTTTACTTTGTGTGTAGCTTTGTATTCCCATCTAAGTCAAGTTATTGTACTCCTATTTCAATTTCAAACTTTCATAGATTGTCACATTCCTTTCTATGCACTCTACATTGTCATCATGCAATTTTAATCTTAATACCATTTCTTTGTATGTGTAAAAATCGACTATTGATTCATGACCATTGAAAATAGACTATTGAATGTTTACTTGTTACAAGCGATTATTGCAAAATGATTATTGAAAAATGATAATTGAAAATTGATTATTGAAAAACTGCTTAATGGGGAATTTCGTTAAAATGGCGGTATTCCACATGCCATTTTCACACCTTGACATCTAGGACAAGTATACATTGCTAATATCTAGGACACTTTTAGATTTCTGAAATCTATGACAAGCATAGATATTAAACCAAACAATCTAAAAAATCTAGGATTGGTATAGATTTTAGAAATCTAGGAGAGTTGTAGATTTTCAAAATCTAGTACAGGTGTAGATCCTAGGATAGAAAAAACAATTCAGACCGCGCAGTCTAAACTGCTCAAAAGCGCCAATTTAACGAAATGGCGCCATTTTAACGAAATTTCCCATCTTATTGAAAACGGCTATTGAAAATGAATACTAACATTGTGGCTATTGTTTCACGACTATTGAAAAAATGACAATTGAATGTGACCATTGATTATTGTCTATGTACTTTGACTTTGTTTGAGAGGATAGATTTACAGACATAGTGGGATGAAACCTAGAAATTGCTAATTGACGGACTACTAGTGTTAGGGAATAAAGATAAGCCATTTACCCTATCCCTTACTAACATAATTTGTGGTAACAAATAGATGTCTTAAATTAAAAAGAAAGAGAAATTTACCTACAAAGTGACATTAGTTAATTAAAACACTAAGCTAATTTGAGCTTTCCCCTTAAACGAACTCTTTTTGGAATTGCCTTGGTTTTGTTTTAAAAAACAAACTATATTACATAGACTTACCCATACATTTTCACAGAAAGTCAAAATGCAATTATAATCTATAGGAGGGACATTAGTCATGCCACTAAGAACCAAATCCATGCTCATATTCAAAATGAGCTTGGCTACATCAACAATATTTGTATCCATTGATCTTTGAAGAAGTAAATGAGTTTGTACTTTGTTTAGTTGAGTGTGATGAGATGCCACAATTATATTAGTCAACAACTGCATCTCTATAACTGATATATTTTTCATTAATGAGGCAAGGTCATCTGCATTAGGAGTTGTCTTCATCTTTCTCTTATTTTCTTTTGTTGCAGCCTTTGCAGTGGCCTTCTTTTTCCTTTCTTCTTCTTGTGCAGTTGTCTTCTCTGCATCCTTGGCTTGTTTCTCCACTTTCTTTTGGTCCTCTTTGAGCCACTTACAAATGGCATTTTCTTTAGCACTCTCCTCGAAGCCAGCATACTCATCCAAGAAAACCTCTAAAGGCACAAGAGAATGAAGGCCTTGTTGGTATGCAACCTCAGTTGGTGGTGTGAATGATGGATCACATTCCAAATACCATCCACAACCATGAAGATGTATACAATGGTGTGAGCGATTCTAACTCTACCCTTGAGCTTAAAACCTAACACATGGGTTCTATGTCTAATCAAGTACTTTCTCCTAATTGGGTGTTCAAAGAGTGCCTTCCAAGCAATGAACTATTTTAATCACGTCTTTTGTTCCTAAAAATCACTAATTTCATTAATACGTGATAATGGTCAATTGTTAAAGGATTTCTGTAAATTTTCTAATCTAAATTTTAGTCTTAAAGTGTCAACTATTCCACTCTAGTTAATTCTAAATTTCTAATCTAAAAATCTAACTAATCACTAATTCCAAGCATTTGGCAAGATAAAGCTTAACAACAAAATGATGAGAATAAAAATTAAATGGGTTCAATTTACCTCCTCAGCATAAATCTCCATCATCTCGTCATCAAACATCATCATGTGTATGAAATCGTCGGCGATCTCCTCGTTGAATTCATCTTATCCATCCATCTAATCCATAATAATTTCTCACTTTGTTGGTAAAATGGAAATTGATCCTAAATTCAAAACACTAACGGTTATAGGGATTTAAATTATTTGTTTATTTTTCTTCAATTCCTAATTTTCCAGTAATTAGAAAATTACCCCAAGTTAATTTATCCCACTAAACTAAAGAATTCCTAGCAACTTGAATAATTAAATTCCTAGCAAATAAACATGAAAATCAATTGTTAATTCTAACTAATTTGTTATTTTTTTGTTATTTTTTGTTTTTTTGTTTGGAATTTTTAGCCTAAATTCAATGGAAAATTAATTTAGAACCAAAAATCGAATCAAATCTTTTCAAATCTAATTAATTTTTTTAATTTCCCCTAATTCTTAAAGAAATTGGTTGTCAATTTGTTCTTTCTCTTTTGGCTTATTAGGCCTAATAAAACAAAACCAACAAAATTCAAACTTTCTAAGAATCTAATTAATAACTAACCACCAAAGAATGTGGAACATACCCCAAGAATGAGAACTAATTCAATAGTAAGATTCTATAAAAACTAATTTATAAATGCCAAAGGTCAAAGATGGAGAATAAAGAACCAAATTCAATAGTGAGATTCTTTGGAAAATTGATTTTTTAATGTTAATTCCTTCACATGGGGTTCTTCTCGTAACCTTATTCTTCTCTACTACATTCCTCTCCAACTCATTTTTGTATTTGCAATAAGAGTTGGTGTGAGCCCCAGATTCGTCACCGGGGACTCACGGGTTTTTTTTCTTCAGATTCCTACACAATCTAAGGCATAATTAGGCTCGTAAAACCCACAAAAGAGTATTAAACCGGTATTGGCATTACACATACCAATATGCCATTTGGTCATTAGATGGAGTTTAGGATAGTTTGCATTCAAAAAGGGTCTTGTCTTGGCTAAATAGACGTCAAACTGATATTGATGTGCAGGATTAGGGTAAGAAGCCTAAAAAGGCCTTAGCTAGGTTAGGAGGTCCTCAAGGGGGAATCTAAGAGGATTCCCCCACTCCCTATAGCATCAAAGAGAATACGGGCGGAATACTAACCTTGAAATGTAGGTACTAGACGGTTTCCTAATTCTAAGAGCACGTAGTGGGGATGCAGGTTTACATCTATGAGGAGGGATTTCATGGGTGGTCCCCTCCAAAGTTTGGGAATTTTCCAAGATAGTTTGGATATTTTCCCAGACGGTCAACCGCATTAGTCTTTGGGTGGGAATTCGAAAGAATATCCCAAAGTGGGGTAAAATCTCACTAAAAATCCGGCAAGGCAGTCTCACACCAACGGAGCGCTTCTCCAAGTTTCAAGACAAATCGATAGGTGAAAGATCCCGAATCGGCGACATCCCTCCACAAATGACAATTTAAACGACGGTAATTGCAGTTGACCGGCGTACCGGGGGTATACAACATCGGATCGAGGCCTATTTTGGGTCTATTCCTACCTCCCTCTATCTACTTAAGGGTTTGGTGAAGGTTTGGGGTCCAAAAAAGTCAACCTCCAAAAATTGGAAATTTATCCCAACTTTGACCCCAGCTTACACTAAGATTCTTTAAAATTTAGGGCATAGTCTAAGGAGTAAGGGGTTCTCTTCAAGCTGATTATGGCCTTCCGGACCCAATGGCGCAATCCCTTTGCCATTCGGAGCTAAACTCCAAAAGTTAGCTTTTGGGGGACATCACATGGAGGAGAAAATGGGATATAAGGCTCCCCAATGCCATTTTGGACAGTTTGGTCCCCTATGGCCGTGGGGAACGTGTAGGAAACACGTGGGGAACTCCGGGTACATGTGGAAGCAAGTACCACCTCAAAAAGTTAGTGGAGGTGGCTCCAAGTGCTTAATGTAAGTAATTTCAAATTAAGTAGGTGGGAACATATGGGAACCACTCCCATGTGGGAACTTGTAGATTTTGGGGAAGGTAAATTAGGTGGATTTACAAGTTCTTGTAAGGTTAGGTAAGATTTAAATTACTCAATTCAAATTACGTAGATCTTAAGTGGATAGTTAGATTTAGGATTGGTAAACATGTATGAACCGCCTAAATTCCCTTATCTAGATTTTCTTAGTAGATTAAGGGGGGGGTTGCTCCCTTTTGAGTATAAAAGAGGCAGCATTCTCCTCTCATTCTCTCTCTTTCTCACTCCTCACCATTTAAAAAAGAAGGACTATTGGGCCCGGGTTATGCCGGATTTCCTTTGGCTTCTTATGCCAAAGGAACCTTTGATAATTTTTTAGGGGTTGTTACACCCTTGATACTTGTGGTTTACACTTGGGGACTTGAGACTCCCCCAAGTTTTGTTAGAACTTATACTAATTGATGTTGAGCCACTCTTTGTGTTGTGAAACTATTCAAGTTGTTGTGGGAGAGAATTTGTGAGGAACCGAGGGGTGACTTGTGAGGTGACTTTGAAAGTATGTTGCACATTGTGTCCACTCTATTCTCCCCCTTCTCTTGCTCACGGGGTTAAGCTAGTCTCAAAGGGGACGGCGAAGCTTTGGTTGTTAGTCTTAAATAGTCATATGCAAATCCTCACCTCCCTCTTCTCTTGTTTACGGGATTAGATCAACCCCATGAGGGATGGCGGAGCTACGGTCCCCTCAATGTCTTTAGAAGCTAGAAAGTCTTAGCCATGTGTCAAAAACCTCATCTTACGGCGAAGCTTTGAACTCCCCAAGTCTTAACGGGGTGTCAAAAGCACCTACCTTTGAGCTAGTCTCAACGTTTAGTGTCCAACATGTTTGACACTCATGCAACGTTCAGCATCCAACAATAGAATAGTAATTTCTTTGAGGGGAGCATGTATTGGACCACCCCTTCGGGTGAGCCCTGGTGTGGTTATTTAGTTTAGTTTGGGTTTGGTTAGTTAGTTCATTAAAAAGTGTGACTAGTTGTTAAGCGAGTTTGTGAAAATATTAAGCCAGCCAGCGCCAGCCAGCACCCAGCCGGGAGCCTCAGCCAGCACCAACCGAGCTCCCTCAGTTGGGCGCCGCAGCAGCACCAGCCGGGTACTAGCCAAGTCCCGCAGCCACACTACAGGCGGGCACCGAGGGGGCTGGGTCGGGGGTCCAAGGGCTTAGGGACGGGGGCTTGGGTCGTAGGTCTGGGGTCCAAGGGCATTGGGTTACTAAAAAATAGTTTAGGATTAGAAAATACTTAGGGGTTAGTATAGTTAGAATTAGAAAACACTTAGGGGATTGTATAGTTAGAATTAGAAAACACTTAGGGGATAGTATAGTTAGAATTAGAAAATACTTAGAGGATAGCATAGTCTAGAAAAGTAAAACCCAATCAAAAGGGTAGCTCGGGAAAATAGTTTAGAAAATAGTAGAAGTATAAGATAGTTTAGGAAAGAAGCCTATTTGTAAAACCATCCAGAAGGGGATAATTAAACAAAGCGGAACTGGAGTCCAATCGAAGTCAAAGGATGGCTATGGTAGACATGGCGTGGGGCGCGGCGGAACTAGAAGAGGCCGCCACGTACACACTAGAGGTCGGCTTCTAAACCTTAACTTAAATCCTTCTCTCTTGATGCAATTGATTAGAACAAGCAAGCGGTTATAATTGAAGGCCACGAACCAATTACGATTAGGAATCCGTGATTAGCAAATATGGAATGAAACAAAGGAACAAGCATGAGCTAAAGGGGACGAGTGAAAAGGAATGCAAATATGTAGAGTAGAACAATCCAATTCAAATACGTAGAGTAGAATTATCCAATCCAAAATATGTAGAGTAGAGTAATCCAATCCAAAATACGTAAAGTAGAGTTATCCAATCCAAAATACAAGGAAGCGCATACCATACGTAGAATAGACCAAAGAGATACGATGTGTAGAAATAGGAGTAACCCCGTACGACACGTAGAGGTAGACTAGACCCACATAGGACGTAGATTAGATTAATCTAACCCACAATGCATAAAGTAGTGTAGGAAAATACCACAAGTAGAGGTAGGAAAGCATAACATAGAAAGGGAACCAAGATTACTTAGGCAAGAAGGGAACTACGCCTCAAGTAGAAACAAAACACACATTAGGATAGGTAGGTTAGTAAAGAAGATCCATTGCTTGGAAGGCACAATGGATTGACGCTTAGAAACCCATAGGTAGCAGAATCATTAGGACCAGAGCCTGGTTGTGATCACTTGATTCCAAGGATGGGAATAAAGCACCCACATTTGGCTATGGAGGTTGAGAGTTGAAACAAGGTGATGAAGAATCTATGAATGTTGCAAATGTTAGATTTTTGGCTAAAAATTGAAATTATGAATTGGAGTTTTTCCTTCCAATTCTTTTTAATTTGGTCCACAACCCAACTTTTGTAATATTGATGTAGAGTTTAGTAATGGTTACTCACTTGAATGATTTTTAATAGTGGAGAGTTGAGTTTTGAACTTGTTAGTTTGAGTTTCACTCTCTGGATTCCCCAATTCCATTCCCTAGATTCCTTGATGGCTCCTCTAGACTCTTGACTCCTAGCTTTGGACTCCCCGATGGCACCCTTGGACTCCCTGACTCTCTACCAGCCTTTAATTCCTCGACCCCCGGCTGTTGATACCCCCCAAATGTTGGTTGACCCCTGGCCGCTTTTCAATCCATTGTCTCGCTGTTGTCGCTTCTTAGTTCTTAGTTTACAAGCCTTGTTAGCCGAGGTCTGTTTGACTAGTTGGTTGGCTAGATTCACTTTGATCTGGTTTTGAGTTTTTTGGTTATAACACGGAAACTAAACTAGAAAATGGTCTAAACTAAATGATTAATTCTAATATAATAAAAAAAACTATCAATCTAAGAGTGTTATCAAATTTTCTATCTAATAGGGATAAAGCAAATGGATGGAAAAGCTAAAACAAAACAAAGAAATGGTGGTGTAGGTGTTTGGTTTAGGAGTTTAAAGTCTATTAGTTCCTCAATTTTCAAAGTGTCTTGGAAATCATGAAATGCCTAAAAATAGTTGTCTATTTCCCCTACTCTAGCTTTTGACTTGGTTTTGAATAATGATTCAACTTGTTACCTAAGCTTTAGCATTTTTTGGTGTTTATAAAGGCCTAAAGGGTTCAAAGCTTTGCCGTTTTAGTTCAACTTCAAGTAAGAAAAGAACTATAGCTCCGTCGTATTGGAATTGTCAAATAGTATTTTAAGAATTTTAATCACCAAAGGAGGTACACATGATAGTGTTTAACTAAACTTACACTTTAAATTCCCAAAATGTCTTAGTATTTCAAAATTTTGCAACCAAAAGAGGTACACATGATAGTGTTTAACCAAACTTACACTTTAAATTCCCAAAATGTCTTAGTATTTCAAAATTTTACAACCAAAGGAGATACACATGACAATGTTTAACCAAACTTTGGTACTCAATAATTGAAATTTTCACAAACTAGTACTTTCAAGCTATTAGAAACCAAAGGAGGTATACATGATAGTGTTTAACCAAACTTTGGTACTAAAACTTTAGAGTTTCCACAACATAATTCAAGAAGAGGTTGAGGTCAAGCTTCTAATACAAAATAGAAAATAGAAATCAATTGAAGGGGCTCTAAGCCTTCAAAATTTCAACTACAAAACATGAAATAAATTTGGCCAAGATCTTTAGTCCAAGTAGTACTCCAACCATGCTGGAAGCACGAAATGGGAATAGAAGAACAAAGAATCGGTGTGCGAGAAAGAAGGGTACTAGCAACCTTGAGGGGGCCTTTATATACCCGTTCCTGGGCCCTCCTTAGTAAGTTGTTAGTGAAAACATTTTGTTACTTTTTCCTTAATCTATCCTAAATGTAATTTTAAAATAGTACTTGTTTAATGGTGAAAAACTCTAGAACTCTTTCCATTTAGCTAATGAAATCTTGGTCAAATCAAATCCAAGATCTTAACCCAAGATATTTTGAAATTAATCCTAATCTACCTAAATGTTTTGCAAATTAACTAAAAGTTATTTTGAAAATTGTCTTTCTTTAGTTCAAAGATGGTTTTTTACTCAAAGAAGAGACTTTGACCAAATCCAATCTTTGATTTTTCAAGAGATATTTTCAAAATTACTTTTAGTTAATCGCAATTAACATTAAAAAAGTCAAACTAAAAGTTGTCTCTTTCTATCTTTTAGGGAACAACTCAAAACAAAAATCTGTTTCTACCATTGCCTTTAGAAGATCCCAATTAGTCTATGAACATCCCTACGACTGGACTCTAAAAGAAGTCCGACCAGGGTCTACATACCGAGTGCTTCGACGGTGGCCGGGACATTTGAAGGCAGGGAGCTCCACGGCGGACTCAAGAAAACACACAAGGAAGGGGACCAGCGTAGTGTCTGAGAAAGTGACCAAAGCTACGTCTGTCCGAAGCCTTCCTCGCCTTTCAGCGATCTTCAATACCATTTGCAAAGATGACTTCAACATACAAAGAGTACCTGCAATATTCAAGTAGGAGATACGGATTGTACCTCAAAAAAAGTGCCATAGTACATACCGCGTCAGCTTTCCACTCTGCATTTAGTTGTCTCCTCAGAAAAAGTGGTCGTGGCCGGCCAATTCCCAAGCCTTATCTTGGGCGCCGTAGGGTGGTCTGAATGACTATGAGCCCTCGAGATGGCACTCAAGACTCTGGGTCCATTTTTCGCGATTAAATAGCGAAAATTAGCTAAAATATTCAAGAAAAAGACATAAAAAAGAGTGTTGAAGGAGTTTTGGTATTAGTCTATGCCAAAATGGTGAAAAACCAACTTAGAAGGTGGAAAATTCCTAATCCTAGAAATTTGAAACATTCTAAGTCTCCAAAGTAAGTTTATGCGAAGATTTGGTAATTCCGAGGGAAATAAGGAATCGAGAGTTAGTCAGTCCTAGTAACTGTCTGTGCAAAGTCAACCTTTTAAGGATGCACATGACATACTGACTAAGCTAAAAGAGTCTACTACGAGCCTAGAAGAGTTACTAGGGCTTAAGTTCAATTTTGGAACAAATTGGATTTAAAAAGTAAAACCACTACAATGGATTTGGAGAATTCGAACTTCACGAGATAAAAGATGGAGGATTGGAGATTGAAGACTACAGAGAGGTGTTCCAAAGGTAGGAGCATGCCAGGAGAGAACAAGAATCAAACAATTGTCCAAGATTCCCAGGCATCGGGAATTAAATTGTCCAATTAGGCAAAGTAATTCCAAATTACTAAAATTAGAAAGGTGCAAGGTTGCGTGGGACTTACACCAAGAATCTAGGAGTGCCCTAGATGTTACCCAAATTATTTCGGATTTTTCCGAAATTCCACGTTGACTCCATGGGAAGTCAACCGCACATAGGAATGTTCGTAAATTCATAGAAATTACGTATGATGCGGTAAAATCTCACTAAAAATTAGGATAGGTTTTTGTGTGCTTAATAAGCGCCCAATCAAGTTTGAAGACATTCCAACATTCCCAACTACCAGAACCGGCATCGACATCGAATTTCACTAGAATTTACAAGTTGGCGGCGGGTTGACCGGCGTATCAGGAGCGAATGATGTCCGATTGTCGCAAATAAGGAGTCATTCCTTACTCTCACGGACATTCCTAACAACCTTGGCCTGATAGATTCATCAAAATGCGCAAATCCTAGAAGTTAGATTTTTTACTTTTAATTGGAGTTACCGTAATTCCAATATGGGCGCGCAAACGGCCTAGGAGTGAGGGGTAATGGGTCTCATAGGCTAATTGGGGTCTTTTGAAGACAATGGCGCAGACGGTTTTCCGTTTCGAGTTGTTCCCTAAAAGATAGAGAGGGTCAGCTCTTAGTTTGACTTTTTAATTGTTAATTGCAGTTGATTAGAAGTGATTTTGGAAATATCTCTTGGAAAATCAAAGATTGGATTTGGTCAAGATCTCTTTCTTGCGTAAAAAGCCATCTTTTGGCTAAAGAAAGACAATTTTCAAAACGACTTTTGGTTAATTTGTAAAATATCTATGTAAATTAGGGTTAATTCCAAAATATTTTGGGTTAAGGTCTTGGATTTGATTTGGCCAAGATTTCATTAGCCAATGGGGATGTTTTTAGAAATTTCCACCATTAAACAAATATTATTTTGGAATTACATTAGGGTAGTTTAGGGTAAGAAGTAACAAAGTGTTTTCACTGGCAATTACCGAGAGGGGCCCAGCCACGGATATATAAGGGCCCCCCTCGAGGTTGCCAGTACCCTTTTCTTTTATGCATTAACACTTTATTTTCCACCTTAGCACTACCGATGTGGTCGGAGTGCCACTTGGACCAAAGATTTTGGCCAAGTTTTGTATTTGTTAAACATTTGAAGGCTTAGGGCCCCTTCAAGTTCATTTCATTTCTACACTTCATTCTTGTAGTAGAAACAAAGCCTCACATCTTGCTAACAATTATCTCGTGGAAATTTCAAGTATTGAGCGCCAAAGTCCAGTTTAAACACTGTCATGTGTACCTCCTTTGGTTGCAAGACCTTGAAATACTAGGAAATTTTGAGAATTCAACGTGAAAGTTCGGTTCAAACACTGTCATGTGTACCTCCTTTTGCGCAAAAAATTCTTAAAATACTTTGAAAAAATTTCCAGACGGCGAAGCTTTGAACCTCACAATTAATGATCCAAGTTGGAAATTAACTTGGAAAGTTTAGCCAAAACCTAGATGCCACTTGAAGGGCTAAAAATTTGGAAGGTTTAAGAGTCTTCAAACCCAAGTCCGAACTCCATTTATCGTTGTCTTCTTCACCCCTATACCCCATGCTTGTGCATTTGGCAATCACTAAGTAAAAATTAGAGTCATCTTTGATAAAGGATACCAATTATTAGAGAGATAGAGTAGTTGGATTCATATATAGTTTAGTCAAAAACCCAAAAGAAAAACCAAGTTAGAGTATTTAGAACTCCAAAGTATTGAGATTTATAGTCCAAAATATCCAAGAAACCAAAAATTATAGTTCAGTTAGAGGAGGACAGACCCCCAAGGAGGTAGACAGACCCCCAAGGGGCGGACAGATCCCCAAGGAGGCGGACGGAACCCTGGCCAACTGGGTTCTACCACGTGGCGACTGAGCAGGGCTGTGAGGGTGCGACTGAGCGGCTACGACTGAGCAGGCTATGGCTGAACCAGGGCTTCAAGGTCGGAAATTCTCAACCAACATTGAGACACCAAAAACTTGGTTTTTGATCAAAACCACGGGTTGGTAGTGGAAGCCACACCCCTTTCAATTTTTATCAAAAATCTAATTTTTGGGAATCTCAATTCTTGCCTTCCTTGCAAAATTCCACCATAGCCATCTCTCTCATATAAAACTTGCAAACTTTGCAAAACACAAATGAGAAGGATGGGAAGGAATTAAGAGAGATTAAGGTGACGGAATCCTAACCCAAAACGCAATTGACATTACAAAACTAATTTTTAAAAGAATAACACTATAGAGTTTGATTCTTTATTCTTGGGGGTTGACCTTTGGGAATAAAAAATCAATTTCTTTGGAATCTCACTATTAAGATTATTCTCGTTCTTTAGGAATGTTCTACATTCTTTGGTAGTTTGTCATTAATTAGATTCTTAGAAGGTTTGGATTTTATTGGTTTTGTTTTATTAGTCCTAATAAGCCAAAAAGGAAACAAACAAATTGACAACCAATTTCTTTAGGATTAAAATAAGTTCAAAAATTAATTAGATTTGAAAAGATTTGAAGAAAATTTCCCCTCCAAATTAATTTAATTCAATTAGAATTCGTTGGAATTTTATAATATCAATTTAGAATTAAAATGAAAACTAAAAAACAACAAATAGTTAACTATTAGATTTCTGTTAATTCCTTTAGAATAGAATATTAACAAACTAGGTAGACTAATTTAATTGCAGTAATTCCTAATTACCGGGGATTTAGGAATTAAAAGAATTACGCAATTGAATTAACACTACATAATCTTTAATTTCTTTTTAATCAGGATAGAATTAATTGACCAACAACGTGAGAATTATTATGGATTAGATGGAGAGCCGGGATGATTTCGATGGCGAGGTTGTGGGAGAATATTTACACATGATGATGTTTGATGACGGGACTATGGAGATTTACGCAGAGGAGGTAAACCGCTCACATTTGATTTTCATTCTCATTATTTTACTATTAAGTTTCTTTTTACCAAATGCTTGGAATTAGGTTTAGGTAATATCATAGAATAGAATAGAGTAGGATCGCTTGGTTGAATTTTAGAATAGAATAGATAGAATTATAACCACAAAATTAGATTAGAAACACTTAAAAGACGTGACTAAAGAGTTCATTGCTTAGAAGGCTTTCTTTTAATACCCAATTAGAAAGAAAACTCAATTAGACACAGGACCCGTGTGAAAAACTCTTAGCTCAAGGGTGGAGTTAGGAGCGCTCACAATGACCTGGCCTGGCCAAGTACCCAGTTTGCAGTTTGTACCTTTGGCTGGGCCACCATAGAGATGCTGTAATGAACCCCTTATCCCTCATTCTTAGGCCATTTGTAAGCACAAATTAGAATTACGGTAACTCCAATTTAATGTTAAAAAATCTAACTTTGGGAATTCGCACTTTTTGATAAATTTGTTAGGCTAGGGTTGTTAAGAATGTCTGTGAGAGTAAGGAATGTACTTCATTTGCTCCAATCGGACATCAAATGTTCACTCCTGATATGCCGGTCAACCCGCCGTCAAGTTGTAAATTCTCATGAAATTCAATGTTGATGCTGGTTCTGGTAGTTGGGAGTGTCGAAATGTCTTCAAACTTAATTGGGCACTTATTTGGCATACAAAATTTTAATCTAATTTTTAGTGAGATATTACCGCAACATATGTAATTTCTAGGAATTTACGAATATGTTTGTTCGCGGTTGACTTTCCATGGAGTCAATGTGGAATTTTGTAAAAATCCGAAATAAATTGTGTAACATCTAGGATACTCCTAGATTTTAAGTGTAAGTTCCACGCTCACTTGCACTTGATTTTTAATAATTTGGAATTACTTTGTCTAATTGGACAATTTAATTCTCAATATCTGGGAATCTTAGACAATTGTTTGATTCTTATTGGCTTCTGTCCGGTATGCTCCTACCTTTGGAACACCTCTTTGTAGTCTTCAATTGTCAATTCCGCCATCTTCAATGTCTTGATACTTCAGCTCTCAAAGTTAGTTATAAAAAATTTTACCTTTAAATCCAATTTACACTAGAATTGGATCTAGACTTTTGTAAACTCCCTAGACTTATAATAAACTCTATTGACTTAGCTAGTATGCCATGTGCATCTTTAAAAGGTTGATTTTACACAGATAGATCCTAGGATTGGCTAACTCTCATATCCTTACAATATTCGGAATTACTAACTATTCTCTCAAACTCACTCTTAGACTTTAGAATGATGGAAATTACTAGAATTAGGAATTTTCCACCTTCTAGGAGGTTTCTTCACTAATTTCGTAGAGACTGCTATCAAACCTCTCTTAAGACCCTTTTTATGTATTTTTCCTATATAATTTAATTAAAATTTGCAAAAAATTTGGAAAAAATAGACCCAAAGTTCTTAGTGTCAACTTAAGGGCTTATAAGTGGTGTAGGTTTTTATCTGGTACGAAGAGAATATATACTCGAGAGACCAACATTTTCTCCATGAACTCATGAAAGGGGGCAAATCGTGTTTAGAGATAGCTTTTTTGTTGTACAACTCCAACTTGAAGTACCTAAGTCTAATATACAAAGAATTAGAGGCATGAATAATTAAAAGAAGGTAAAACAATAAGCCTCAAATCATTCAATGATTTCATACCTAAAAATAACACATTTTGTTATGTTGTCAAATTTAAAGAACTTTGAGAAAGATTCCCCTTTTTTAAAAGGTTTCTTTCCACCAAGATCATTTTCAAAAGCTTGATCCCAAATCCACATGCGCCATTCTTCAATGTAGTCTTGTACAGTCAAAGGCTCCAAAAGGCTTGTCATGTTGACTGTCATATTGTCCCTAATTAATATCATGTCTACCATGGAAACCATAGAGGTTTCAATTTGCTCAAAAACATAAGAAAATTTAGTAATTTATTTATGCAATCACTAAGTTTTGTTTGAAGTACAACTTTAATTGTGAACCACTCACTCCTACCTACTACACTACCTTGTAAAGAAAAGCAATAAGTTTATCATCATTCATAAGCTTGGTTGGAAACTTTCTTGCTTCCTTTGAATGTTTAGAGAGATTCCTTTATTTCAACTACTTGACTTTGTAGACAACATCTAAACTAGAAGTTGCTATAATTTGTAGCTTATCAAGAGTCATCTTGGGCTCCACATTCAAACTCCAATGCCTTTCAGTGATTCAGTCTATACATAAAGGAAAAAAAATTGAAATCCATTCTTACAAAATAATAGAAGACCATGAAAAGTAAAAAAGATTGCATAACATCCAAACTACTACCTCTTGAAGCCACTCAAAACCAAAGGCTAGGTTAGCCATGGTCACCATCTTTGCCATCTTGTAATACAAATGTGATGTTCTATCTTTTGCCCTTTTCTTCATTGCAGCAATGACTCTACTTTCAATGGCCTCCCCTTTCGAACTCTAGAGTGCATTCATTGTACACCCTTGCACCTCACAGTTGCTAGTATGTGAGCGTAGCCTATGAGCCTATAATTCTATACACCTATAGTATAGGTGTCTATATTATAGATACTTTAATGATTATATTGTATCTATATTCTAAATACCTATATTATAGGTGTTTATATTATAAACACTTTCAATGAGTGTAGGATACTTACATATGCTTAGGCTCAAGGCTCATAGGCTTACACTTCTATGCTCACATATTAGTGTTGTTGCCTTGCACCTATGTCAGTTGCATTTGCAATCTTATACTGAAAAATATCCAACCTAAAATATCATTAGAAAAGATTTAAATTTGACAACATATCAAAAGAAAAATCAAAGGTTAGAATCAAAGTTCAAGATTATAAATCAAAATCATTAAAAAAGGGCAAAATCACAAGTCAAGATTATAAATCAAAATCATTAAAAAAAGGTCAAAATCAAATATTAATTAGAAACAATTACCTAAAAGATGATCAAGGTGAAGACCTCTAAAGTCATGCAATACCATGAAAGTCTATAAGTAACTCCTTGAACTCTTTGAGAGGCATCTCACTATACCTTTTTACTTTATACAAGGTGTGGATCAACTTTGTCTTGATGTGTGAGTCTTTTATGTACTTGCAATTAACAAATGAGCCTAAGTTGCAGAAATCATATAAAAAGCATAAATTTTTTTGAGAAGGTACTTACTTATTAATATCATGCATTGTTTACAGTATGAAAGCCCCGTTCTGTCATTTTGTCTTCAATAAAATATAGTCCACCTTTATATGCCACATTGGGTTGTTGGGGTGTTTTGAATCAATGTAGGACATCCAAACAATGTGACAATGGTTATTGTTACAAATGAAGAACTGAAGGTTCTTCAGGCAATGAAGCTCGGATATAAGGTCAAAATATTCTTCAAACTTAAACACTTCTTCCTTCCAAAGAGGACTGAAGCCTTTACCTCTTTCGTGGTAGAGACATAAAAAACAGAAGTTCTTTCATGATAGCCATGAACAAATTCTTGATCCAGCTTTGTTAAATCACAAGTCATGGACATTGGAAAAAGGAGGCATAGTAGAATGCACATTCAGTAAAGGGCAATTGGCTTGAATTGCATACTGTTTATGATAGTATTTAAATCTACCTTGTGCTTACAATGAAGATCATGTTCATCAACATCATCCTCAGTCACTTATTCATCACCAACCACCTCTTGATCCTCCTCATTGTTAGTGTCACCAATCTTTGGTTGGGTTTCTTGTTCTAAATGAGGTGTGGTATCTTTAGAGAAGGCTCTTGAGTAAAAGAAGGGGTATTTGGTTCCTAAATCACATTGCATCAATTCAATTAAAGCTTAAAGCATACAATCCAAGAAAAAATCAATTGATTTATGTGAACTTACACATGATATTTGATACATGAATGCGAGTAAGTAGTGAAGAAATAGCAATTGTAATAAGGCTATTGATCACAAATTGTCCGTAATGTAGCCATCAATTGTACTATCTTTGGAGCAATACATTGAGATTTATTCATGATTCTATGCTTTTGAAGTCTATCATGAAAATATTAAATTTGGTGCAAATATAAAGGGTTGTAGTTGTAGAGAAGTTGCATAGGACACATAGTTGCATTTTAGTCAGTTGTAGCGAATGTGATTTTTTTCTAGTGGGAGTGGGTCTAGGAGATCATTACAGTCTGTGGAAAACAACGAATTTTTCAAGCTCTACTTCATGAGCTCTAGTAGTGGAAAACAAAGAATTGAAGTGTTGCCTCTGACTTCATAGTGCTTTACCATTTTGCTCGATCATTGCATGGAGTTGAAATGTAGCCTTGTGATTATGGGAAGCATGGTTGTAGAATCAAGACAATGGCTTCGGCAAATGGAAATAGACAACGATAGATTGAATGTTGGCTAGACCTTCTATGGCAACCACTATAGACGCACTTGCAATTAGAGTACTTGAGTGGTTTGGAATTAGTCAAGGATTGGCTAGTAGGAATTTATACATTCTTCTTGCTACACTGAAGGGAGTATTTGTTGTCTATACCATTTCCTGAGGGCACTTTGGGATTCAAAGACTTGGCTAGTATTATGAATTGACAACTTCGGTGGGTTTTTTGCAAACACTCAACAATTGTCTTGGGGTAGATGTCTCATGGAGAGGAGGGAAACGTTGATAGGTTCCCTGCAAAAGTCAATGATGTCCTTTGCAAAGATATTTATCCTAGGCCATGAATCCCATGCATTGGTTTAAGATGGATAAGAGAGGGAGTTTATCACCACAAAGTCATCGGAAGTCATGCATAGTGTATACTATATACAATGGCTTACCTACGTTGATGAAAATTCCATCTTTGCTTGGACTTGGTGGGCAATTGCTACGAACTAGAAGTGAGAGGAAGGGCCACAAAGCAATACCTCCATAGTCATATATATTCCATGTATTGTATATATTTTGCCACAGCGTCTGTACCAATTGAAACGACCATCCAACAGGAAGGGAGCCACAACAATGTTTGTAAAGCTCGACAAAAGAGAGTCAAGACCAATGAATGTGACGAAGGTAGGTGGATTGCGGAAGGAGGGGGACAGGTCCTGTGTACGTCCTAAACGATCTAAAGTGAAGCGACCATAATTGAAGAGGCTTTCTATAACATCGGCGGATGCAAATGAATCTTCACAATAAAGTGCAAGACGTAATAGATGGTGTTGGCGGAGAGGTCATGGTGCCCTAGAAAATGAATGAAATACCAACAAAGGGAGTGAGTGAGGTGACACACTAGATAAGGTGGTGCCTAGAACATGTGCATTTTTTATACCACCGCTGACTAGAGCACACCATTGTTTTTTCATGTTGGTTGCACCACTACATGGCCTCCTATAAAATCTTTTTGACGGTCCATGTACTGTCAAGTGCAATACCAACATTGGAGCCTATAAATGACTACTATGGTCATGAAGTGTATGACAACATATGTGTTGGTCCCATGCAAATGTTGGAACTAGTTGATGTTGACATTCAAGGATTACGAGAGTCAAGTACGTTGTGGACTCGGCAATCGGGAAAGGAGCCAATGAAAGAAGGCAGTCCCTCTAATTGAATTCAAGGCAATAGTGTCACTCTTGTTTTGAACATCACTAATAATAGAGGTGTACATATCATAGTAATTTCGTAAAGGTACCTCTCATCAATATGCCATGGGGTAGGGAACTACTTGAGACTCTGTGTGCTATTGTTTTTGGATGAGTGGTATAGAATGTAGTTAATAGTGAAGGCAAAAATCAACGCATTTTATGCAACTTTGAATCTGACTTGGGTTTGAAGTGCGTCCTTCAGAAACACTGTGAGTACATACAATCTTTGACAATTGCTCTTGAGCTCGTGAAACCTTTGTTTACTATAGAGTCTCCTAACTTAGAGACATCCTATGCAGACCTGTCATCCAAGGAAGAGTGGAAGCCCAATATGTTGGACTTTTGCAGTTCCAATGACGGCTATTCAGTTAGAAGACAAATAAGAAGGAATTCAGTTAGAAGACAAATATGTAGCTTTACTAGGTGAATTGGGATTCTATCCAAAGGGACCGCAAGTGGAGGATGAAGACTTCTTCAACAAATACAGTGAAGTAAATTGGCATGCTAAGTCGTGGTCACTATTACCCCAATATCCCTTCTACAGCCCTACTCTAGGCGTGATTGACATCCTTGACTTTCAACCAATGAGCATTGTTGAATGTTTCTTGTACATTTAGAATGACCACATCCAACGAAAGATAGTTACCAAAAGCAATGCATATGTTGACTATGTTGATCTAGTATCTGGCACACGAAAGGGAGGTGACCCACCATCAACTCCCATAATGCTATCAAAGTATTGGTAGTTTTATGGTATTGTGATCTTTATGGGCATTCGAAAAAAATCGGCTATTGGAGGCTACTGGCAGCGAGTAAGAAGTATGCTTTGCTGTAGTGACATTGTGTAGAGAATGAGTTGATTTTGTTTTCTTTACATCCTCCGCTATACACATATGGTTCCCAAGGGCTCGTATATTATAAAGAAAGACAACCTTGTCTATGACTTGATTAGAAAGTGTAGATGGGTCTTGAAGGCTATAACAACTAACTTCAATTTATCTTGGAATCTAGAACCATATATCTACATCAATGAGTGCATCATAGATTACAACAGGAAGTATTGTACTTTCAAGCAATATATGCCATTGAAACCAATTAGTCATGGCATCAAACTCTAGATCCTCACCAATAGCAAGACAAAATTTGTATGGAACATGAAAATTTACATTGGAGTCATAAATGAACACCGGTTTGGTTAGGAGGTGCCCATGGAGATGGGTGTTGCAGTCATTAGTCGTTTGACTGCGAGGATGGATGGCATGTTTTATAGAGTGGCAATGGATAACTACTTTTCATAGACCAAGCTATTTGAGAGCTTACTTTGGTGCGAATTTTATGTGATTGGGACTACGAGGCAGATTTGGAAGAGCTTCCCTAGTTCGTTGAACATGACAGGATGAGAAAGTCATGGAACCTTGCAAATCCGGGTCCACCACAATAGGCATATGGTCACCATTCATTGGCAAGATACTAAGGATGTGCACTTTTTGTTAGTAGCGGAAGATCCCATGGTAGAAGGTGGTACATTCATCTTCCAGAATAAAGGGGTGCAATGCATAGCGATTCCCACTTTTCTGATCCAATTGGCATACTCCCAACATATGAAGGATGTAGATGTTAGTGACTAACTTAGGGGGTTGTACTTGGTTCAAATCCCTACAAAAAAATGGTGGCATTGTGACTATTTTTTTTCCATGGACCCCGCGCTAACAAATGCATATGTTATCATTAGGAAAATTATGAACCCAAAGAGTGCCCCTTAAAATGAAATCTCAAGACCCCAATTAATTGCTTTAATTGTACTTCAATATTTATTGACCAAGACAATTCCCCTATTTCCACTCAAGATGAATGCTAACAATCATGATGGCTTTGGAACATGAAACTCTACTCCCATTGGCCGAGAGTTGCTCTACTTTATCATGAAAGTGACTTGTGGTACCATGCTAGCTTGTATTTAATTGAAGAGCCTATGCATTGTGTACAACAAGAGAAGTTTGAAGCATGATTAAATATTTTATAACTTGTGAAGTACGCATTGTATCTTTTTCCCAATATTTTTTTTGGATTGACACGTCCTAACAAATATGTACATCACACAAGATATTGATGTTTCAAGTCAAGTTGAAGGACAAGACTATAGGGCAATCTAGGCCACTTGAATTAGGCTTGTACTACCAAAACTCGGGGGCATTCCTTGGGTTCATAATTTTCCTAATGCTATTGGGAAGACAATGAGGTACGTGGGGTTTGTCCAAAAACACACAAGGAATTCTTACTGAAAGTAGCTTATTTGTTGACGGGCCTTCCCATCCTAGACATTGGTGATCCCCCTAGAGAACCATTGCCTTGACATACCTAACAACTAAGTTGCTAGAGTCCTAAAACTAGCAAAATATATGAAGTGGCACTCTTCAAATCAATTAGAAGATGGGAAGATGAGATCAATTGTCAACATCGAGCAATAGCGATTCATTGATGAAAATTTTCCAAGCTTCAATAGAAGTGAACGGAATGTTTGAATGGAACTTGCTCTTGATGGCGTGAATCTCTATAATTTGCAATCTTTGAAGCACTCTGTGTGGCCAGTGTTGATGTTAATGTCCCGGGTAATGTATAACTTACCTCTTTATCTTTTGAAGAAGCGTTTCTTCATTTGTTTAACAATGATTATTCTTAGGCTGAGCTCTCCTTCAAAGGACACAATTAACATGTATCTACAGCCACTAGTTCACGAGTTGAAGAAGCTTTGGGTTGGAGCCCTGGTTGTGGATATGTTAGAACTAGTAGGATGCTCTCAAATTTTTCACTTTGCAGAGAATGCTAATGTGCACAATAAATGACTATTCTGTTTACACTTTGATATCTAGACAAGTAGGTAAAGGCTACAAGGGTGCCTAATATGCAAGGAATGCACATTTGCTAAGTATTCAAAAGAAGTTGATAAAATTGTATATCTTAGTCATTGTAGGTGGCTTTGAAGAAACCATTGATGGAAGGTAGTAGAGGCTACATTCAATAGGCAATCCAACCATGATCCTGCTCCCTCAAAGAAATATAGAGTTCTCAATAAACTATCGTGACGCACAGGGCATTGTGGAAATCTTACCTATAGTGTGGAGAGTGACAAAACAGAGATCATGATCCAATGAAAACAATAGGGGTGAAGAAAATCAATAGTTTGTTTGAGCTACTTTATTGGAAGGTAAGCAATGCAATTTTTTTTTTCATTGTGATTAAGTGGTAACTTGATTTTCGGATCATGGCTGTTAGTATGGAAAGGAAGGATATAAGTTCAATAGTTAATTGACTTTGCTCTTGGATATGTCACTCTTTTATATTTCATAGAAAGAACTATCTAATAAAGGTTGGCAGCAATACTAATTGGTAACGTCTAAAACTTTTGTGAATGTGATGTTGTCATTATTGAGAAGTGGGTTACTGTAGTATTGAAAGAAGATTGTTGAAGAGAATGTAATCATATGTAGAAATTGGAGGTAAGTTCTTTTATAAGAAAATGGGCTTAAAGTTGATGCAGTATTTAATTACACAAAACTATGTGTGGTAGAATTTTGTGGATTACATATATGTACAAGTCATTTTTCAAGCTTAGGCACTGATTTGATTGTGATGTGTCCCAATTACATTGTCAATCAAAAACTCTTACTGTAGCATCTCTTCAACAGCATGCACTGCAAGAAAAATGTTTATGAGATTGTATTGCACACTCTCTTTGGTACAATTGATGGAATGAAATCTAGGGAGGTTATGCGAGCTTGCAACATTCATCATCATCTATACTTGTAACCTCATGTAGATGGAGTAACATACTTTATGCTTGACGCACTGTACATGCTAAAAAAGATGAGGAGGAATTTCTAAAAAGACTTATGGAATTGAAATTCCTTAGTCAATATGTAGAACCACTGAAGTACATAATTCAAGATGGCAAGCTCTCATGATTGAAAACACACAACTTTCACATATTACTACAACAGGTGTTGCTACTTTGCTTAAGAAATGTAGGAAATGCAAAGGTAATTGGAGCTGTAATGTGGGTGAGCAAATTATTTAGAAGAATATGCTCAAAAATAGTTGATTCACACCAAAAGCAACAAATGATGGAGGATGTTGCTGAAATTCTTTGTTTCTTGAGAAGGAGTGTCCACCATTGATTTTTGTAATCATGATGCACCTGCCAATCCTTTTGGTTGAGGAATTATTCTTGTATGGCCTTGTGTACACGCATTGGATGTATCCGTTTGAAAAATACATAAAATGATTAAAAAGCTTTGTGTAAAATAAAGCAAAATTAGAAGTGAGTATGGCATATAGGTACTTGCAAGAGGAATCTATAGGGTTCTTAAATGAGTATCTATGACAATTTTTGCCCACAAGGCCACAACAAAGAGGGCATGTATGGAATGACAGTGAAGAAGCAACACTGTATGATGAGGTTTTGGAGGGGGCAAAGCGTGATTGAGTTATATCAAACGAATTCATGAAACTAGTGCATGGCTTTGTCTTAGACAATACCAAATTGATAGAGTTGTATAGGAGGTATTTAAATAACCCTATTTTATCATGTGATATGAAGTCATGTTAATGCTAAAAGAGACCAAGTTGATGTATATATAGAGGTAAAGTTAAATAATGTGCTTGCCTTTATGAACTTGATGTTTTCATGTGAATGGTGATTTGTTATAAAATTTGAGGAGATTGGTTTTATTGTTTTCCTTTTGATTTTGTTAAAATGAAGCTTAATAAGGTGATTGTTTTTTTCTTTTTGAAATGGGTGAAGCGTGGTTCTTTTCTTGCATGGGACATTGAATAAGAAACACAAGGAAGCTATGATAGAACAAAATCTTGTGAAAGACAATTATCAATGTCAATACATGCACAAAGGACATAGAACCAGATTAGTATACCCCACGGAATTGCAAGTAATACCTAATTTCTCAGTCTTGATTCTAGAAGAGGTACTAAGAGAATAGCAAGTAGGTATTGTAGTTGATCCCAAAGTAATTGACACCGCTAGGGGTCCCCTACTAAATGCATCGTTATACAAGTCAATATATGCGTATGGAAACCATTATTTTCACTATAAGAAACTCGCGTTTTATGTGACAAGACCTAGTTTTTCTTAATGAATTTTGTTAGACATCAAATGTAACAACTTGTGTTTTTATGTCAACATTGATGTTATGTTGAACGTTTTTGTTGACATAAAAACATGGGTTGTTACATTTTATATTTACCAAAATTCATCAAGAAAAATTAGATCTTGTCACATAAAACATGGATTTCTTATAGTTGTGTCTTGAATTGTGAGCAAGCTTTGCAAATAGTAGATGGTGGTGTTTTTACTACTTTTTGGTAGGTATGTAGGAAACTAGGAATAGAATGTTGATGTACATCAAGTGGATGATGAGGCAAAGTATATTGGCCACATACACTAGTAGAAACCCTCGTTTAATGTAATACGGCCTAATTTTTCTTGATGGATTTTGCTAAGCATCAAAAGTAACAACCCATGTTTTTATGTCAGCATTGATGTTGTGTTGAACATTTTTGTTGACATAAAAATATGGGTTGTTACTTTTGATGCCTAGCAAAATCCGTCAAAAAAAATTAGGCCTTATCACATTAAATGAAGGTTTCTACTAGTGATAAAGAAATTCTTGGATTAAATTACAGATGCCATTGTATAGTAGTGTTGGTTTGTGATTTTGTGAAGGCCAATTATATAGGAGAGAATACAACAATAAAAAAAGAAAAAATGGGCTTCACTTTAGCAAATTGTATGAGAAGACTAGGAATTGTTTGTCAAGATAGCTTTACCTTCCCAAAGCATTGTGAGCAAATTTTCTATTCAGATGTAAGGGAATCTCCATGCTAGAAAGTTGTTTTGTGGAAAGAAGTGAGGAGTAGGCATGTATTACCAAAAAGTGAAGATAAAATTCAGCAGCAAATGTTTGACATGGGCATCATTGAAAATTTTAAAGGACTATGTCTAGAGAAGGAAGTTGGAGAAGATCCAATTCCATCCATTCAAACATGTCACGATGTCATCCTACAAGAGGTTTTGGTACCAAGCAGACAAAGAGCAAGAAGTAGTCGGGGACAATCTTAATCTTGTAGTACTCGTCAAGGTATTGTTTGTGGAAGAGGTTGATTTTTTGCACGTAGTAAGCGTGGTTGCTGTGGAAGTATCTCTAGTAAGGCCAAAGTTGCCGGTTTACCAAATGACGATAATTTTGAAGAAGGAAATAGGAGTGTAGAGGAGGGGAATCAAGATGAAGAAGAGGCAATGTATGAGGAAATGATAGGAAGGAAAAATAGTGCACAAAGAAGATTTCAAGAAGTTGATGACACAGGAAGAGAAAGGAATCGGTATTGGATGACTTGAATAGGGAACATAGTGGATGTCAACAATTTTAGTGTGTCAATACAAGCAACTTTTCTGAATAATAGGAGGTCAACATCATCTTTGAATTTCAATGAAGGTAGCAATGAGGAGGTGAATTCTCAAAATGTAATTTGAAAGGAACATTGACTATAAGGATTATCTATGAGAACATTGTATGTGATTGTGTGATTTAGAAACTATTGAATGTTAATGCATATAGGTAGAGGGACAATTACATGTTAATGATATAACCATGAATGTAGATCTTATTTTTTTCATAGCTTAAAAAATATATATTTTAAGTACTATATTTTATGAAAAAAGGTTTGCAATTTTTTTTTCCAAAATAAAAGAAGTTGAAAATAAATCATGTATTTAAGTGAATATTTGTAGTAGCTGGGTGGTGAGAGATGTAGTAGTAGAAGAAAAATGGCAGGCTGTCAACATATTCAAAAATGGATACCTTTAGATTCATTGAATATAGAGAGGGTGAATGAAGTCTAACAAGTCACTAAAGGCATTATCAGTTTGTATGTATCCAATTGTAGGACGTATGAGAAGGTAGTCATAATTTGGGCAACTACAAAAATGGACATGAAGAGAAGTCATATTCTCTTGTAATGAACATGCTCATCTATGCTCCTTTAAAATTGCCAAATGTGTGATTCCAAAGGTCAAGAAAGGAAGAAGTAGCGATCATAAAGCATGTGATGTGCATTTGACATTGAAGGTAGCTGAGTACAAGAAATCATTCTCAATCTTGCTATGCATAGAATGTCTAATAAACATTTACTATTTTTTCTAGAGTTCATTGTAATGCAATCATTGCTAGTGTTATAATTGTTATTGCAAGGTCACTACAAAAGGGTGTATATAGGATTTATAGTGATGAATTAAATGTTTTTGTTTACTTGTATAGATGATGTAACATGTAAAGTATGATGTCATGAATTGCCTAAAATTGAAATCTTTAGTTAATGCTTCAACAACATTTATAGAAGTCTACGGTTATTTTTTTGGAATATAAAAGACATGTGTACATATTAAACATTTGAATTATGGTGGAATAAGAATTGTGTCCATAATGACTAATAATAATCATAATGTCTTTCTAATTTGAATGGCAGAATCATATGCCTTTTTCTCATGAAATGTGTTTGCCTTTTGCCATGAACAATGGAGCCCTTTAACCTAAGCTATGGCTAGTTTTTTATATTTTTGTAAAAACGTGCAACAATGATCAAGAAATGTATGTGTGCTTCTTGCTTTTAAAAAATTAAAAAATTAATTTTCATTCATAGATATGTGACAAAAAGCTAGTAGTGCAAGGAAGGAGGCAGGAGCATGGTTTAGGATGAATGAAAAATTGAATTTTTTATGGATTTATTTTTCTACCTTCCTTCATGAAGTAGATCTTTGGTTTAGGATGAATGAAAAATTGAAGAGGTTTACTATAGTTGTTGAACACATCCACCCTCCATATAGTTGACGATGGCACTATTCTCTTGGATTTGACAATCAAATGACAAAGAATTAACAAAACCAATCTTAAGCCATCAAATCCACATGAGAATCCACACAAAAATCTACAGAGACTATAAATCTAAAGTGCACTCTTGTTAATTTCAACAAAGTTTTGTCAATTCACTATCAAAAAAGACATGGCTTCCTTGTAATGTATATAATTTTATTTCAATAAGTGCCCGGGAGCAAAAGTTATACCACAAAAAGATGAAATTTCAACTCAGCAGGTAGAAAAATAAATCCATAAAAAATTGAAATTAAGATTAATTTTTTTAATCTTATAGATTATATTTTTGTCTATATATGAGGCTTTCATTCATTCCATTTGAATTACTTATGTGAAAGTTATGAACAATCTTATTTGTGCAGTTTGAGCATCTTCTTGAAAAAATAACGTATAGGATTTATTTTTTAATGCAATTTCATTAATTTAAAGAAAAAATGCTTGACAAGGTTAAATTTTCTTTCTAGAAAAATCTCACCATTGAGATTTTTGTATTTTGATCCTATCTTAGAGCTATTAACAATTTAGTTTTTCCTTCAATCTTGAATCTACCTCTATTTAATAATTTTTTAAAGAATGAAAATTAAGAATTGAGAAGAAAATTCCTAGACTTTCTACTCAATCCTTGAATACCAATTTTTTTTAATTCAATGTACACTATAAGAAACCCTTGTCTTTGGTGATGAGCCCTAATTTTTTATAACGGATTTTAGGTGATGTCAATGCTGATAACTCAAAAACTTTATGTCAACAAAAATGTCCAATTGAACATCAATGTTAACATAAAAACATTGGACTATCAACATTGATGTTACATTGGACATTTTTGATTTTTTGTTGACATAAATTTTTTGGGTTGTCAACATTGACATCACCTAAAATCTGTTATAAAAAATTAGGGCTTGTCACCCAAACCAAGGGTTTCTTATAGTGGTACATAGTGCAAAAATCTTCAACAAATGGCAATCAAAGTTATTTGAAATTGCAAGACAATGATCAAAAAAATTATTTTTTTCAACTTTGAATACATATATCTTCCAATCTATAAGGTCAAACTTCATGGAATTTTTAACATGTGGGCTTAGATAAATAAAGTATAAGACCCTTTGGTTAGATTCCCCAAAAATGTTTTTTTTTTGTTTTCTTGGATGAACACAACAAAAATGGTACTTTTGAGTGGCAGAAAAATGGCCTTGGGTCTATAGGGGTTTAGTCAAATCTTAGGAATTGTGTTGGGAATTTGGTCAATTTACAATCAAAGTTCTCTTATTGCATAGGAACATTGGAGAGTAGTTTTTAGTACTATGCATGTAAAGAAGTTGAAGTGCCAATTGTCAATTATGTAAACATACATATATTATACAATAATTGTTTTTATTGGTGGTTCATCTAAAAATACAATGATCTCTAATATAAATAGCTCCATCAATGGTTAATGGAGTAGACTTTATGTACATAAGAAGTATACAAATAAAGAACTATAGTTGTTTATGCAAGTAGAGAATTTGCATTATGAAAGGTTTGATTATACATGTTAGAAGCTCTTAACACAAAGACAACAATATATAAAGATATAATATGTACTTAGCCCCAAGTATTAATAATTTGATTTTTAATCTCTTGAGATATAAAATCTTAGGCTTGAATTGATTGTTAAAAGCCAACAAGAATGTCTAGAGCTTCACTTGAGTTCAAGAATCATAATCAAAAGCTTCACTTGAGTGTGAAAAATATAGTTAATATCTCATTTTAATGTAAAAATAGCTTGATTTAGTCTGTTAAGAATTAAGCATTATCTTATATAAAATCATCAAAAGAAACATCCTTTTTTCCAAAATTATATTTGATTTGATGCTTAAAATTGATTTGAAATGATATTCACCTAAAATACTAAAATTAATAATGAAATTAGATTTTATTTAACCAATTATTTTGTAAAACCTAAATGAAATGCATGGGGTGGTTTGGGATTAACATCTAAAAAAAGTCTTTAAAATCAATTTGTAGATGTAGACTTTTTAGCAAACACAAATCAATTTACGTGGATGCGAAGTCCTGTTATAAATTTAGAAATATTATTGTTTGTTTACATATGTGAATTTGGATGCATTTATTTTAATGAAATATTGATTGATATATGGACATTTAAAAAAAATTAGTTTCTATGGTTATATATTGAAAGACAAGTGAAAGATTGCCATTTGATAGTTTTGCCATTTCGGGCTTTAGTACTTCGATTTTCATTTCAACTTATAATGGTGCAAAGATTCATCTATTAATCTATAAAAATTGTAAAAGATAAAAAATTTCAATCCTTTTTCCCTCCTACTTTATTGATTAATCTTTAAACATTGATGCAGACATTTTGCGTGTGCTCGATGTCAAAACAACCGGTTCTTGAATGTAAGAAAGTGGTTTTCTATCAAATGTTTTTTGGGGAAAGTGAAGGTACACTCATGGTGGATAATGTGAGACAAAAACTAGCCTCATTCAATCTCTTTTTCATTTTTCGGCACACTAGATTGTGAGAAGATGGCTACAAAATTCTTATACGTAGCGTTAGGTCTCATGGTGCCCTTTGTTAAATTTCTTCCATGGCAACATACATTATCCACTTATGCAATAGCTAGGAATCATTCTTTATTGTATCTATTTGCACAGTCTGCAATGACTTTGTACTATTTATAGCTTGTATCTTCCCACAATGATTGGCGTGATGTTTAAGGGTTAAATACAACAATCTACCATTTGATTGAGAAAAAGTCTTTAAAGAAAATTTTGGTGAGTTTATCAATGTCTTTTGGTGTTATTATCTTTAAGAAGAAATTATAGCAATACAAGGTGAAAAAGGTGTATACTATGATAATTCAAATTTTGAGTTTTTGAATAGTGGAAGTTTTTAATCCCAAAATATATAAATCATATTGAAAAGTGCGCATCAAGTTCTGCAACCTCTAATTTTCATCAAATTTTGAAGTTGAAATATTGGCTTTCTAGTGCTAGATTGCACTAGAAAAAATAATTTGGCTAAAAAACACTACAAAAAAGGCCAAAAAACTTGGATGAAATCACCAAACAACTTTGAAATTTAAAAAAATATTAGATGAAATCGCCTAATTGTCAATGAAAACCTTACTATACATCCAATAAGTGGATGAATGTTGAAATTTGGAGCACCACTTTAACATTTTATATTGCCACTATGGCACTTCTTCAAATATGAAAAAAAACACCTTGGTTGAGATATACAAAAAGGTGTGTATTGAAAGAAAAAAAATCCTTTTCCTACTTTAATTACATACGTCCCCACAAATGGAAAAGAATTTGAGATTGAATTTCTTTGGATGTAATAAATAAGAATATGAAATGAAATCAACTTTGTCCACCTACGATTTCATTCTTCACAATTTTTCTAATTGTAGAATCATAATCCAAAAGATTCCATTTCCTACATTTTTGAAGCTTGAAAATTTAAGATGCCAAAAAAATTTCTAAGTTGGTTAATCTAAAGAGTAGCAAAGGATTTCATCACCATCAATGATTTCCATGTAGAAAAATGGAATTGAATTATTTTGACACCTTCCTCAATGAAGTTATTTTGTAGAACATATAATGTTTTCAATATACTCTTATGAGTTATATAAAATGAACACAACATTGTTGGATACCAAAAAAAACAAAAACAAAAAAAGTAAATCCGCAAGATAAAAGAAAACCACTGCCCGGCCCGAATCCCGAGAAGTGCCTGCGTCCCTGTCCCGCACTGTTCCCGCACTAATTACTTTTTCCCACGTAAAAGGAAAAAGGCTAAAAAAGGAAAAGGCAATAATAATAATACCCCTAATAAATCCGTTCCCGGTTCCCCCGCGGTTCCCCGCAGTTCCCCGCACCTCTCCGCTCTTCGTCGTCTCGCACTTGGTATTTGGTGTCTGTCGTCCCCTCTCCACGAGCCTTTCGCTTTCTTTCTCTCCCGCCTTCGCCATAGCCAAGCCCAGCCCAAACAATACCAAAGCTAAGGGAACCAAATCCTGTTCTCCAGCAACGACATCAACCGCATCATTCCGCTCTTGATTGCGCTCCTGCCATCCCCGCACCCTCGCCATCACCAATTCCCGCTCTCACGTTCCGTCTGTCTCTTTTCTATCTCCCGCGCACCTCACGTCGTCGTCTTCCACTTCTTGTTTGCTTCTTCCATAGCCGCTCCGACTCCACGGACCAAAGCCATTGCTAGAGCTTGGAGATTCTCTTGAGGGAGAGAAAACTTTTTGGGAGGTTTTTTGGGAAGGTTAAGTTTTTTAGTTTTAGTTTTTTTTCCAAAGAGAGGTGCGGGGCGAAGTTTTGTTGTGGACACGGGATGGGGAATCCAGAAGAGACTGTAGCTGCGGCTGATGTTGACACGGCGACGATCGCTGCGGAACCTGCCGCGACTATTGCAGCGGAGGTTGCGGCGACTACGGAGCCCGCGACGGAGGACCTCACCGGGGCTTTGGTTGGTTGGAAGCGCAAGGTTCGTGAACGTGGGAACCCCCGGGGGGTGGTAGTTAGTTGTGGAATGCCGCGCTTGTTTAATTTGAGGTTTTTAGTGTTTGTAATGTTGGCTGGTCATGGTTGCGTGTTGAGGAGGAACTGAGTTTAAGCGGTTTTACGTGACATGCTGTTAAGGTTGTGCAAGGCATTGTGTTTTTTGTTTTTTTAATTACCTAGGGTATGAATCTTTGGTCTCGAGGATTTTCGCTTTGGTACTTTCAAGTGCTGCGTTGGAGAGGAGATAAATTCTTGTCATGAGGAGGAGCTTTTGGTGTCGGCGTTTGGGTCGTCGCAGTTTTTGAAGCATGCACAAGAAACAATGTTGAGTATTTTAGGGGGGAAACTTATACGAATAATAGGAGTTCTTGAAAGAGCTTTATGCGTTTTTGTTTCGTGGGTCAAGAGGTTTGCTAGGGAAATGAATAATTGTGGCAAACACTCGACTATTTCGAATAACGCGAAATGCTGCAACTCGACCTATTCTTATTCTATCAGTTTGATTCTTCTTCATGCCTTTGAGAACCTTTTTTCATAGAAGTACGCGTCTTTCCGGGGTGTGGGAGTTGGTATATGAGGTTGACAGCTGCCGAGGTTCGTCTAGGGAGTTTTTTTCGCGATGGAGAACGGCATTTGTTGTCGTTCGCACAACAATCGCTTTGGATGGTTTTTAACTGTCCGCTATTGCAGGTTAGGGCGTTTTAATTAGAGACTTAGACTTTAGTTTTGACGTTCTCAGAGTTTGGAAGCCTCTGAGATGTATCTTGGGATTCGAGTGTGAGCTATGTGCTGCAAGAAGTGTCATTCCATTTTCTTGATTTTAAACCCTGTAGAACTGAAAGGAAGTCCGCAAATGATTGTTCACAACTGTTTCTGTATTTCTCGGGCTCGCGACCATGGTCTACCCTGCTTAGCCGGTCATGACATGCAAGCAGTCCCTGTCAAAGGACCTGGGCAGCGTTTCTGCTTTGCGAACTTGAAGGTTCTGGCTGTTCAGGGTTTCTGCTTGCAGAGGTGGCCTGCCTCGCCGGAGATATTCAAGTTTTCCGAACGAGTTCGTAAGTGCTGTGGCGACTGTAGAAGAGATGAGATCTAGCTTTCTTTGTGCGCTCTCTCAGAAGAGTCGGACGTGACGCGAAGGACGTGTGGGTCATCGCGAAGTTATTCCTTCGCAGTATGGGCTCCGTCTTGTAGACCTGGTTACCTGCTTGGGATGACGCTAGCGTCTGTGTGTCAGTAGCCACTCGTCGCGTTATGTATCGTCCTTCGACTCACGCAACGGACGGGGGACATCTTGTGCAACCAACGTGCTTCGTTTGTTTGCCGGGGTCCCGTGGCCAATATGTCTTCGCAGGACTGCTAGAGCGCGAACCCGGCACAGACAGAGGGCCTCGACAACCTCCGTAGATGTCATCCCATCGTCACAGTCCCGTGCGCAGTTGATTGTACACGTCATATTGTCCGTTTTCGATGTGCCACGTGTCTGGGTGCTATTCATCCGGGCAATTTGTTCATCTGTTTTTCTGTTCATCGGGTGTGCTGATAATCCATATGGTCTGTGCAAGCCAGTAAAGTAAGTCGATTCGCTGTTCGATTCATACTCGGGTCAAATGGTGACTTTCACACGCCTTTTCAAATGCTTGCACATTTGTGGGGGCAATAGGAGGTGCTTTCAGTTGTCAGCACCACTTTTGGGGAGGGAGTGAAGTAATTTACTTCGAACGGAAAAAAGGTTCTGGGTCGACTTTTTTGCTCGTTCAACACCATTGTGAGGGGTTAGTTGTAGCTTCCTACCTTAATGGAGAGCACGACAAACCATTAACCCAGCGGTTTTAAAAGTTCAACGCATGCAGAAGTAGAAAAAGATTTATTCAAGTATTTGTCCCTGAAAGCAGGAATTAGAGTATCAGAGTTCTGCGTGAAAGTTCATCAGAATATTCGTCAAAAGGTCGGTGATACTGTCCAACATTCTGTGCTGTTTTTTACTCTCACAGAAGAAAGTGTCATGGAAGGAAGTCTAGCCAGGCATGTGACATTTGATATATCTGGCGTCTCCAAACGTTCTTGCATGCCGCTGATATCTGCTCCTTCGTTTTGTGAATTGTTTCAGCTCTCCGGAAAGGCAGTCCGAGGCACTCCTGGAAAGAAGAAGGATGTGAGTTTTGTGTCTCCAGATGGCGAAGAAATCAAGACCAAGAGGCAGCTGGATAAGTATCTGAAAGCTCACCCTGGGCCACTGACTGCGGGTGATTTCGAGTGGGGTGTTGCAGGTTGGTTAACTTACTCTGTCCGATGTTGAATGGTGCAGAGTTTGAATGTGCGTCTCGGTTTGTCGTAATGAGTCCATGGCATGCGGGCTGTAAATGTAGGTTGTGATAAGCCAGCGAATGCTCGTGCCTGGCGTATGCTTTTTTGGTACAGGAGTTAGGTGTGTGACTTGGGCTGCTTCATGTGCCGTGGTGATGAAGGCCTAGTTGCTCGTTCATTTAATCCTCATGCGTCCAGGGCTTTCGGATTGATAGCCAGTGTGCGCGGTCTCCTATTCCTGGTATCGTGGGGCCTGTTCTAGTAGGCCCATGTTTGTTGATTGTTCACACGTTTACTCTTTGTTTGCATTATCGCCCTGGCGAAGCTGTTGAGACCCCCCCGGAGAACCGTAGAAGATCTGCAAGGCTGAATTCCAAGGGGCGCACCTCCACGGATGGTGGCGATGAAGAACCGGAGCCGAAGCAGCCCGTGCTGAAGCGTTCCAGGAAAAGTCGTGAAAACGGAAAGGATGATGGTGAGTTGAAGTTCTCGTGCGTTCTGATCGTTCCCCCGTGCCAAGCATGCGTCACTTGTCGGTTATTTATTTGTTTGTCTTTCTGGGAACGTCGTCTGGGGTGTTCGATTTTCGTCGAGTTCAGTGGTGATGCAGCTTGGTAGACCTGATAGTTTTGTGTTGGTGTGCGCAAGGTGCGGCAGGCAAGGGTGAGCCTATTACCTCCGACAAAGAGAAGGAAAATGGAGAGGACAATGGGGAGACGAAAGCGATGGATGTGGATGCGTCGGCGGTTGAGATCCCCGCTGCTGAGGAAACCAAAGAAGTGACAGCAGACGCAATTGTCGAGGATGAAAAGGCCGTGTCTACCGAACCGTCAGCGAAGCCGCTCGATGGTCTCGCTGAGCCGCCAGTGGAGGTCACTGCCGCGCCCATTGTGGTGGATGCGGCCGAGGGTAATGGCGCCGTGGAGAAGCCGAGCGAGGTGGTGGACATCCCACCGCCTCAGGGTATCCATGCTCTTCTCGGAGGAGTGGCGAAGCCTCAAGGGGTGGAAGCTGGTCACGCACCAGAAGCCGTTTTATAACTCTCTTGGGTTCATCCATTGAGCGTCAAGCAAGGACCGATATCACGCCCACTACCATTGGAGCCTGCCTGGCCCCGAATCAGTGTTCAATGTATGCTAGAAGCTGCTTTTCGGAGCATCCCATCGTCAGTGTCTGAGCTGGAAGTGATATTTCTGTTCTTGCGGTAGGGTCGCATCATTTCCGGATGTTGGGATGCTCCTTTGTACGCATCGTCCCGTGTAGAACAGCGATGACCGATTGTGACCGGTGATCCTCGAAGAGCAAACGCAGGAACACCTCCCCATTTGAAGTGTCTGGGAGTTAGTGGTAGTTTGTTATTAAAAATCCAATCCCTCTGCACAGTTTCTGTAGGTAGGTTAGTGAATGGATCTGAGAAAGTGCTGCATGCCTGTGGGTTTCGAATACTGGGCTACAAGTATACTTTGGGTTGCAAACTCTTCAAATCATGTAAGATTTCTTTTGAATTTTTGGATACTTCCCAAATGTGTAGAAGTCCTTGTAGTTAATAGAAATCTCCTTGTTGTTAGTATTTTTGCTGTAGGTTTTGATTTTTTTTGAGGTAATTGTTATTTATCTAGTGATGACCGGACCAGCACTCAGTATTCTCCATTTTTCACTTATGAAATTTATTGGTTTTGTTTTCATAGATGGAATTGCATGTCTAATATAAGTCACTAAATTTTCAATAATGTTTTGTAAGAATTTCAAATTATGGTGGAAGTAAAGAAAATTTGTATCAAATATTGGAATAATCATCTAAAACTTTTAGAATAGAAGTAAATTATAGTAAACAACATTCTGGTATAAAGAAAATATCCCTTCACTCTACATATGGAAAAGTAGTTATTATCTTCAACTTCAAATTTCAACGAAGTCCTTATTTTAGGAAAATTTTGAAATTTTCCAAATAGACTTCAAACTTCACTTTAGAAGCTTCATTTTGTTAGTTTTATATTTTGAAACAAAACAAAAAACATTGTGAAAGCCAAAAGGTTTTAGGAAATGTACCATGTTGTGTACATATTTTTCATATATTACTCCATATAAAATTAGGAAGAAAATTAAAATGTCTTCAATTTAAGTCAATGACTTGGATATAGCATCAAAAAAATTGCATACAAACAATCAACCATCTTTCAATATATACAAAGTTCGTTTGACCATCTAAATGTCACAACATCCTTGGCATGCTTCAAAGACTAACCCTAGAAACACATTGTCAACCTAAAAAGTTTGATGAATGACTCTTCAATATGCACCTATAGAAAATGAGAGCCAAAACTTATCTTTAGAAAGATGTGGCCCTCATAACCAAAGAAGTCTCCAAAATACTCCCATTATTGGACTAATACTTGCATTCTTTTAATTTCTTAACTTAACAATGAAGTCATTGATTGAAACTTTTAAGCTCACAACATCCTTACAAGGTTGAAAGCCTTCAATATATTTTATCTATTACATACATCTATCGCAAAATTCATAGATTGTACACCTTGACTTTAGAATTTAGTTATTAGAAACCACTATAATCAAGTCTACAATTTCACATGCGATTGGTGAAGGACTTTGTCATGAAGTGGAAAAAAACGATTTTCCATCAAATTTTTTTAATGGATTTCATTCAACACTATTGTAGAAATGTGGTGATGGAAATCCTCTCTTTGTGATATTGTCGACTTTTTTAAATAAGAAGATGCTTAATCCTAAACAAATGGGCCTATGTCCACATATTCAACCATAAAGTTTCTTTTTTGTATATTTTACAATTAAATGTCAATGGGATTTATGTGTTTTTTACAAAGATGTGATTACATGTGTTCTATATGACATAGAAATTTCAAGTTTTTATGTGAAATCTTGAAATTGCTACAAATTTTATTAATAGTAGCAAAAAAAATTCATTGTAAATATGGCATATGTTTAAAATATTGAATTTTTTTTTATAGTTGTATATTATAATCTGAAACACTACATTTTAGATTTTTTTAATGTGTCAAATTAAAAACTAGAAGTCCATAGTATTAGGTTAAAGTTCAAATACCAACAAAACATACTAAAATTTAGTAATTTCTCAAAATTTCAAATTAGTGTAGAAACAAGACTTGATAAGCTTCAATTCATTAGTTGGTGTCAAATTAAAAAAAGATCATTTTATGTCTTAAATTTAGACCCAAAGAAGACGTTACAAATTGCCAAAGTATACTATATTGTATAATGATCTGTGGATTTGTAGGAAAGTCATAATATATTTGATAATGAAAGAATACGCAACATCTTTCATTGAAATTGAATTCAAGAAACCCCACAAAAAAATTAGATGAAGAAATGTTTTTTTTTGTCATTGATGCCTCTTTCAAATTATCTAAAGGACAAAAAATACCCCCCTTATACATATAAAAATTAATCCATAGATAATTGCTTGTACTGCATTTTGGCAACCTCAAGCTCTTTACACTTGATGTGAATTTGAGACATAAAAACATCCTTTGTGAATTTGATTTCAATTATTGAAGTAAAGCTAATAGAGTGCAATTTGTACCCCAACTTGAAGATTTAGAATTTCCAAAATTGAATATTTATGTTGATTGAAATTTGAACCTTTCACCATAGTCTATTGACTTCTTCATTATAAAAAGACACAATAAATGTTTTTTCTCTATGCTACACTTTCATTAATTCATATAGGCACCTATAGAGAAATTTTTGAATTTTTGAATCAAATTATTTTGTATTTGATATGAATTTTCTTTACTATTTTTTTAAAAGAAATAACATATTTTCAAATTTCTATAGGATATTTTAAAATTCTTACAACTTACAAGTTAGATACACTGAAATTCAAACTATGTGAAAAAGTGCCACTTCAATGGATCTTCATTTTATGTACACTTCATAAACCAATTATGTGTTTGTTCCCTTCAAGAAATAATTAACTTAAGAGCATTTTGAGAGTCAAAATGTGAATTTTCACATAATTCTAGGTTATATGCGTTTTTTAGCTTAAATAAGAAAGTGTAGCTCCAATAATCTACTTTTTATTCCATTTTAGTTTGGTTTTTAAATTGTTAAAATTGTAATTTTTGTGATAATTTAAAGATAGCATCTTGGAAGGTTAAAATACAAACTTTTGAACTTTTTCTACACAATTTCTCTTCAAGTGAGCTCATAAAATACATCAATTACACTATGATATGATATTTGTCACTATTCAGTATTTCCTTCTTTCTAAGAAAACTTATATCATTCTAAATATTTTTATAATTGCTATGATTTTTACAAAGAGTTTTCTATAAAAATTATATAAGACTAAATTTTTTAATTTAATTTTAAAAAATGAGATTAAGCTTTAGATATATATTACTACATTTAAAAAATAAAAAATGTTGAGATGTGTATTTTAATGTAGAAATCTAATTGATTTTGACCAAGCATCTTGTAAGAGTTAAAACCCACTTGTAAAATGGATATTTAGAAAGGTCTATAAATAATATGTGTATAAAAAAAATTCTTAAATAATACCAAATTCTACAATCAGTTCTATAATATTTCTATAATGAATTTATTTGAAAATATTCTATAGTCACTTCAATAATGTTCCCATAATGAATTTATTGAATCCTATTATTTCTAAAACTTTTATGAATTTTTCAACCCAAAGTTTGATACATGAAATATTTGTTTTACTACTTTCTAATACACTCACAATAGTTCTAATATGACCCTTAATTGCTAGATGATGATGGAAAGGTACGCAAATCAAATGGTGTGGTTTATTGAGCATGAAATCAATTTGTATACTTGATAAAATCCCTTGCACTCTGGTGTTCAATATGCTTGTATCTAAAAACAAAAACAAAGGCAGAATTGTTTGTCCTAAAAACGTAGAGGTTTCATATTGAATTTAAGGTCTATGTTAGCACATGATTAAGAAACTATAGATGAATGTTACTAGGGTTTGATTTAAGAGATTGCATCTCTTTCCATCTTCCATATTTATGTTGTTTTGGATGCCTTGAGCTTCTTCACCTTGCACTTTGATTAAACCTTAAAGAATTCAGCTATTTCTGAGCAGATGAATGACAAAGAATATGTTTGTATAGGAATTAAGTGTATTTAAGATATAACCAATTATTTGACAATGAGTTAAAATGTATAGCAAAACAATGAGTTTTCTCGTGAGCTTTTTAATAAGTTGTTGCACTTGTCAAAGTCTATATTGTATATATTTCTTTTGCCTTATAAGAGACAATGTAGATTCAAAAGTTGGGTTTAGAATGCATATTAAAGCAAGTGTAGTTTTGATGTATAGGAGTTTTTGATTAAGTGTTCATTGTAAGATTTGGAATGGTCCATTTCAAATCATTGACTTCATCTTCTTTACACAAATTTTGGAAAAGAAGAAACTATTTGGGCCATGATTTGCATCTTAAGGGTAGAAGAAGAGGGGGAGAATCAATAATTAAATAAGTGAACACAAGATTGTACGTCACTAGGTTTTTTTTTAATCTTGACAAAATGTTGAAGATCTTGGTATTGGGATTACTTGAAGAATCTTTAATGTACAGTGATGAATGTTGCTTGAAGAATTTATTTTTATGTACCTTTAAATCTTTGATGGAGATTAGAATCACATATTTGTATTTGTATCTGAATCATTCAACTATTTTATGATTATGATTCTTCTTGTTTGTATAGGATTATATATATTGTATTGAATTGAAACAATTTTGAAACCTTTGTGAAATTTTTTTTTAAATAAAATTTTCACAAACTTTCTTCCAAAATTTTATATAAGTCAAAATTTTGGGGAATTTTGGGACCATCAATTAATTTTTATGAAAAAATTGCCTACATGTTCTTTAGCTATAGATGGCCTTTTAAAAAAAATTAATCCACTGTGTTTAAGAAATCATTTGATAACAAGTACATAGAGTGGCAATCCCCTTAGAAGAGACATCCTTCTTCTAAAGGTTTCCTCCAATGACAAAGAATATTAGATGTCTCCTCCCAAAGGATTCTTCATAAAGATAAGGGATATTAGACTCTCTGCCCTAAGGATTTCTTCAAAAGGATAAGGAGTATTAGATAACTCCAATCCATATTTCTTTCAAAGATAAGGAATACTAGACTTACCCTCCAAAAGATAAGGATAGGGATTATGAAATGTCATGTCCCCACTACCAAGGGTCTCCTAAAAGGATAAGGAATTTTAGATGTCTACATCTCAAAGGTTTCCTCATAAAGATAAGGAATCTTAGACATCCATCTCTCAAGGATTTCCTTATAAGAATAATAAATATTAGACCGTCCCTGTCTAGAATTTCTTCAAAAGGACAAAGAATATCAAACATCCCCTCCCAAAGATTTCCTTATAAGAATAATAAATATTAGACAGATAAGACAGTCTTGTCTAGAATTTCTTCAAAAGGACAAAGGATATCAAACATCCCCTCCCAAAGATTTCCTTATAAGAATAATAAATATTAGACAGATAAGACAGTCTTGTCTAGAATTTCTTCAAAAGGACAAAGGATATCAAACATCCCCTCCCAAAGATTTCCTTATAAGAATAATGAATATTAGACCGTCACTGTCTAGAATTTTCTCAAAAAGATAAAGATTATTAGATGTCCCTTTCAAAAGATTTTCTTATAAGAATAATGAATATTAGATAGTCTCTGTTTAGAATTTCCTAAAAAAGACAAAGAATATTAGAGGTCCCCTCCCAAAGATTTCTTTATAAGAATAATTAATATTAGATAGTCCCTATTTAGAATTTCTTCATAATGATAATATTAAATATCTCCTTTTAAGAATTTCCTTGTAAGAATAATGAATATTAAACAACTCCTCTCTAATGTTTCTTCACAAGAATGAGGAAGATTAGATGTCTTCTTTCCTTATAAAAATAAAGAATATGAGATGTGCACCTCCCAAAGGTTTTTTCATAAATACAAGGAATATTAGACATCCTAATCAAGGGTCTCTACATAAGAATAAAGAATATTAGGCATACCTCTACTAAAGAATAAAATGTGATTCATTTTCACTACTTTAACTTATTCCACTACTAATGCAAATTGTTAGTTACAAAATAAAGTGCTAAAGATAATTTTGTCATCTTTGAACTTCAATTCCACCCTTTTCAAATACTCAAATAGTATAAATACACCAATATAAGCCAAAATCCATAATCCCTCTACTTTTTCCAACCAAAATTCAAAGCTATGATTCTCTTGATAGAAAATCAACAAACAATTAAGAGAATACAAGATCAAACATTGCTAGAGTTTGTTTTTTCTCGACAAAAAAATAGATGATGAAGGTCCTTGTATTAGGATTGTTTGATGAATCTTATTGTAGGGTGATGAATCTTACTTGAAGGATCTGCATTTGTGTTTGTGTTGTATAATCCTAGTTGAAATTGGAGTCATGCATGTGTTTGTATATGGATTGTGCAATAATTTTAAAATTAGTGCTTTTGTACATAGTTACATTGTATTGAATTAAAATAATTTTGAAACTCTTGTAAATTTAAATAAATTTTTCACAATCTTTCTTTTAAAATTTTGTATAAGTTCAAATTTTTTGGGACCATCAATTAGTTTAGGTGAAAAAATTGTTCACCTGTTCATTAGGGACACATGGTCCCTTTTTGTTTTTATTATTAGTGAGTTTCAAGGAAATCATCTCTTGACGGGCACATAGAGTGACTATTACTTCAAAAGAGATGTCCCTTCTCCAAGGGTTTCTTCCAAAGACAAGGAATATTAGATGTCCCCTTCAATGGTCATTGTATAAGAATTAAAAATCTAAGATTGGCTCCTTTCCAAGTATTTCATCCCAAAGATAAAAATATTAGATATCCCCTTTCTAAAGGTCTCTTCATAAAGATAGGGAATATTTCTCGTAGATGTCCCCCTCCAAAGGTCTTGTCATAAGGACAAGGTTTACTTAAAAAGACAAGAAATCTTAGAGGTCCTCCTCCTAAAGGGACCTTCATTAGGATAAGGAAAATTAGATGCCCCCTCCCAAAGACTTCTTCCAAGGACAAAGAATATCAAATTTTCTCTTCCAAGGATTTCCTTGTAAGGAATATTAGATGATTGTGTCCCTAGGATTTCTTTCAACAACCAAGTGCAATAGACATTCCTTCTTGCTTGAAGGGATTTTCCATACAAAGAATATTAAATGTCCTCTGGAAACGTTTCCACATAGAGATAAAGAGTATTAGACATCCACTTCCCAAGGATTTCCTCCAAAGACAAGGAATATGGAACATCTCTTTTCTAGGGATATTTTCATAGGGATATAGAATATTAGACATCGCCATCCTAAAGATTTTTTCAAATAGGCAAGGAATATTAGATATCCCCTTCTACAAGGTTTATACATAATGAAGGGGAATGAAAAATGCTTAGTGCCTAGGGTTTCCTTATTTGACATACCCCTCCCAAGGGTTTCCTCACAAAATGAAAAATATTAGACTTCCTCCTATTTAGGGTTTTCTCCGAGGACAACAAATATTAGATGTCCCTTTCCTTATAAATATGAGGAATATTAGATGTCTCTCTACTAAAGAAGAAAATAAGATTAATTTTCTCTACATTAATAGATTGCACTACCATTGCAAATCATTGGTTATGACAAGGTATTGATGCCATTTGCAAGATTTTTTTTAATCAAAGAGGATAATTTTGTCATGTTATTATTACTTTGATTCCACCCCCTTTCAAGTAGTGTAGGTACACCTACTTAAGCCAAAATGCATAATTCCTCTATATTTTTCCATCAAAATCTAGGGCTATGATTTTTTTCATAGTCATATGGCATAAATTTCATCCACCAAGTATAACTCCCAAAGATTTTAAGTTTTAGAATGAAATGAGGGTGCACATTGTGATGCAATTGGGTAGGATTGCAAATATGTGTATTTACCTTAGTTTGAAAATGTAAATTATATATTGCAATTGCTTTTGAATTAACTTCAAATATTTTGGTTGTAAAGAATTGAAGCTTTCTTGTATTGTATTGCACTATACATTGCTACACTTGTAAAGCTAAATAAGGTAGGTATAATTGTCTTACTAATTGTGTCCCTATCAACACTTGCCCAACATTTCAACCATTAAAAGATGATCTACTGCATTGGATGGTCACACGTGGCAAAAATATTTTTTAAATATATGATGGAATTTTTGGAATATTACCTTTTCAAAACATTAGATAAAAAAACATTCTTTATATTTTAAGGGACCTTACAAATAACATTTGGAAAATTTTAATTAATTATTTGACAAAGAATGTTGAACCTGACCAACAAGTATGATAGTGGAGAGAAAAAATACAATTGAAAAGACAGTCCATAATGAATTTACTAACCTTAGTATAGTCCATCAAATTGATAGTGGTATTATATGAGTACCAATCTCACTATTGTTTTTTATTTTAGTATTATTTCAAATTGTTTGTTTTCTACAACTTGATTATATCAAATTATTCTTGTCTCTCTTGAACTTTGTGATTCTTGTTGTACTTTGTCTAAATATTTCCTTTGAAATTAAATCAAAATAATTGACAAATTTGGTTGTAGTCTAGAATATACAATAGATTAGATCATGTTCCAAAGCCTTTCCTTTCTCAAGTTGAGCACCCAAAAATGTACCACTAACCCAAAACCACCATCATTACTATTTGTACATCCTCCAAATTATATTTACCTATATAAAAGAAAAGATTCAAAAATATTTACCAAACAAAACCTATAATTGTTAATCCTTTACGGATAAACTAGTGGCCCTGGAAATCATGCATTTTGATACCATGTGATATCATGTACTTTGAATAAGCCAAATATACTCATTGAAAGTCAAAGTACTATAGAAAATCTCCCCTTTCTACCCCTAATATTGAAGATGAATATTTGCACTTCTTGTCCTTCAAGTTGTCATTCATTGGCCACAAAACTCCCTTGTTGACATTTAAGGGTTAATGACTTCTTCCATATAGTATCCAAAAGTCACATTCTTTAGTGTGTTAGAAACCCTTTTCACATATCATCAAGGAAATACGAAAATTAGAATTTGTAGTAGTGCCTACCATAGGGAATATAATACCAAATTCTAATAGTACATTGCAAAAGTCTTTATTTGAACTTTTCACAAATCTAAAGGTGAATATGAAAGAAATAACATTGTGAGTTATAATGCTTTACTTCCTATCCAATGGAATGTGACAAATCTACCTTGTAAATTGGGTTTAAAGTTATGGATTGAAAATTATATCACTTTTTTGACCATCCAATACAATGGAGCACCTATTTATTTCACTATATTGTGCTCATTGTTTGACATTAGAGTTCTCTTAAAAGTGTCCCCAAAAGTACCTTGAAACCATCCACATGCTTGATTGTAGTTGGTGGGCTTTAATTTTTTAGATCTTGGTGCAAGAATCAAGGCTACTTTTTTAGGAGTGCAAAATTAGACGCCCTAGTGAATCCTACTTTGAAAATTCAATGCCTTATTCATATATATATATATATAATTCATGATCTTTAGTTGCTAATACTCCAAAAATATTATTTTCAAAAAATGGTGACTACAAGTACGTTGAAGTTGATTAAATTGACTATTATGAGTACTTCTACCTTAAACTGGATTAGGGTAGGAGGTTCTTAAATGGAGTGTTTAAGCCTGTCTACCTCATCAATAACGCTATTAGATATTATTTCAAGGACTATGTCACTCCTTCCTAGATCGATAACACATTTAGAACCCACTCCATTTAAGTACCTCCTACCATAGGCATTATTGAGTAGTTGAGAACTTGAGGAAGAATAGTTTGCAGTGACAAACAGTGAAAATTATGAGGTCCCCAATCATTTTGTACAGCATACTAGAGGTGTCAGTGCGTCACGACGGGACACTAGTTGCATTCCATTCCGTTTATTGCCGATTGCGTTTCATTCCGTGCAGTAGCTTTTTTTTATGGCATCTGCTATATAAGCATTTCTCACATTCACGTGAACTTCAAGGGCCCACATAATCTCCAACTTTTTTTATGCCCTCTACATTTTCTCATTTAGTTGACTGTCCACTAGTGATAACTACACTGTAAACATCTCCTAATGAGACATTTGGACAACCCTAAAATCTTACTTCTAATCATATTTGACACCCTGCGTTGAGTCAAGTGTCAACAAATATGCGAATATGATTAGAGGTTGGTCTTACACCAGAGCCGAAGAACCGCTTGTGAAGGCGTTCTTACAAAGTGTCACAAACAAAGCATACGATTATAACATTACCTTACTCTTCGTGTGGAACATGTTTCAGTCCATATTGCCGACTACACACTCTGGTCCTGTCATTACCGTACTATAAATTAACCTACCAAAGAAAACCAGAACTACCTTACAGGCACACAAGTAACAAGGAGATTTCTATTAACTACAAGGACTTCTACACATTTGGGAAGTATCCAAAAATTCAAAAGAAATCTTACATGATTTGAAGAGTTTGCAACCCAAAGTATACTTGTAGCCCAGTATTCGAAACCCACAGGCATGCAGCACTTTCTCAGATCCATTCACTAACCTACCTACAGAAACTGTGCAGAGGGATTGGATTTTTAATAACAAACTACCACTAACTCCCAGACACTTCAAATGGGGAGGTGTTCCTGCGTTTGCTCTTCGAGGATCACCGGTCACAATCGGTCATCGCTGTTCTACACGGGACGATGCGTACAAAGGAGCATCCCAACATCCGGAAATGATGCGACCCTACCGCAAGAACAGAAATATCACTTCCAGCTCAGACACTGACGATGGGATGCTCCGAAAAGCAGCTTCTAGCATACATTGAACACTGATTCGGGGCCAGGCAGGCTCCAATGGTAGTGGGCGTGATATCGGTCCTTGCTTGACGCTCAATGGATGAACCCAAGAGAGTTATAAAACGGCTTCTGGTGCGTGACCAGCTTCCACCCCTTGAGGCTTCGCCACTCCTCCGAGAAGAGCATGGATACCCTGAGGCGGTGGGATGTCCACCACCTCGCTCGGCTTCTCCACGGCGCCATTACCCTCGGCCGCATCCACCACAATGGGCGCGGCAGTGACCTCCACTGGCGGCTCAGCGAGACCATCGAGCGGCTTCGCTGACGGTTCGGTAGACACGGCCTTTTCATCCTCGACAATTGCGTCTGCTGTCACTTCTTTGGTTTCCTCAGCAGCGGGGATCTCAACCGCCGACGCATCCACATCCATCGCTTTCGTCTCCCCATTGTCCTCTCCATTTTCCTTCTCTTTGTCGGAGGTAATAGGCTCACCCTTGCCTGCCGCACCTTGCGCACACCAACACAAAACTATCAGGTCTACCAAGCTGCATCACCACTGAACTCGACGAAAATCGAACACCCCAGACGACGTTCCCAGAAAGACAAACAAATAAATAACCGACAAGTGACGCATGCTTGGCACGGGGGAACGATCAGAACGCACGAGAACTTCAACTCACCATCATCCTTTCCGTTTTCACGACTTTTCCTGGAACGCTTCAGCACGGGCTGCTTCGGCTCCGGTTCTTCATCGCCACCATCCGTGGAGGTGCGCCCCTTGGAATTCAGCCTTGCAGATCTTCTACGGTTCTCCGGGGGGGTCTCAACAGCTTCGCCAGGGCGATAATGCAAACAAAGAGTAAACGTGTGAACAATCAACAAACATGGGCCTACTAGAACAGGCCCCACGATACCAGGAATAGGAGACCGCGCACACTGGCTATCAATCCGAAAGCCCTGGACGCATGAGGATTAAATGAACGAGCAACTAGGCCTTCATCACCACGGCACATGAAGCAGCCCAAGTCACACACCTAACTCCTGTACCAAAAAAGCATACGCCAGGCACGAGCATTCGCTGGCTTATCACAACCTACATTTACAGCCCGCATGCCATGGACTCATTACGACAAACCGAGACGCACATTCAAACTCTGCACCATTCAACATCGGACAGAGTAAGTTAACCAACCTGCAACACCCCACTCGAAATCACCCGCAGTCAGTGGCCCAGGGTGAGCTTTCAGATACTTATCCAGCTGCCTCTTGGTCTTGATTTCTTCGCCATCTGGAGACACAAAACTCACATCCTTCTTCTTTCCAGGAGTGCCTCGGACTGCCTTTCCGGAGAGCTGAAACAATTCACAAAACGAAGGAGCGGATATCAACGGCATGCAAAAACGTTTGGAGAGGACGCCAGATATATCAAATGTCACATGCCTGGCTAGACTTCCTTCCATGACACTTTCTTCTGTGAGAGTAAAAAACAGCACAGAATGTTGGACAGTATCACCGACCTCTTGACAAATATTCTGATGAAAATTCACACAGAACTCTGAAACTACTCTAATTCCTGCTTTCGGGGACAAATACTTGAATAAATCTTTTTCTACTTCTGCGTGCGTTGAACTTTTAAAACCGCTGGGTTAATGGTTTGTCGTGCTCTCCATTAAGGTAGGAAGCTACAACTAACCCCTCACAATGGTGTTGAACGAGCAAAAAAGTCGACCGAGAACCCTTTTTCCGTTGGAAGTAAATTACTTCAGTTCACTCCCTCCCCAAAAGTGGTGCTGACAGCTGAATGCACCTCCTATTGCCCCCACAAATATGCAAGCATTACATATTACGAACGTATTGCATGAGGAAACGCAATTTGCAATATTTTAAAGGACCCCACCACCCGTGACGCAGTGTAAACTGTTTACAACCGGGAATGGAGTGATACCAAGCCTATCTTGGAATGGTGAGAGGTACATGGGTTAGATATGGTCTAGGAAGACCGTAAATTGTAGTCAGTCTTTCCTACCAGGCGGGTTCGGTAACTTATTTCTTTCGCCGTTCGGTTGATATAATCATTCGGAAAAGCGTATCAAAGTAACCTTTTGATCCGAGAACAGATCACACAGCCATTCCGGTCACTTTACTAGCTCAAGGTGACTATACGGACCGATGAATAGCACCCGGACACGTGGCGCATCGAAAATAGAAAATATGACGTGTATAATCTACAAAATTCGCAACTGTGACGATGGGATGACACCTACGAAGGGCGTCGAGGCCCTGTGTCCGTGCCCGGTTCGCAAGCTCTCCGGCAGTCCTGCAATGAAGTAGACCTGGAGAACTCGGCAAAACAAACGAAGCACGTAGTTATCACAAGATGGCCCCCCACTTATTGCGCGTGTCGAAGGATGACACAGAACGCGACGAGTGGCTCCTGACACACAGATATCAGTGCCGTCCCAAGCAGGTTAAGTCTACAAGACGGAGCCCGTACTGTGAAGGAGTAACTTCGCGAAAACCCACACGTCCTTCGCGTTGTGCCGCGTCCAACCCCTCTGATGGAGAGCACAAACAAACCTGGAGCTCATCCCTTCCGCAATCGCGGCAACACTTACGAACTCGGTAAAACTCGAGCATCGCCGGCGAGGGCCAGCCGCCTTGTGTAAGCGGAAACCCTGAAGAGCCAAAACTTCAAGTTCGCAGAGCAGAAACACCTGCCCAGGTCCTTGCATGTCACAACCGGATTAGCAGGGGAGACCATAGTGGCGAGCCCGAGAAACACGGAACGGCTTGTGAAAACTCTTCTGCGGACTTTCTTAGAATTCTCCAGGGTTTAAAATCAAGAATATGGAATGACACTTCGTGCCACACATATCTCATTCTCGAATCCCAAGATACTTCTCAGAGGCTCCCAAACTCTGAGAACGTCAAAACTGAAGTCTCAGTCTCTAGTTTAAACGTCCTACCCTGCAAAAGCTGGCAGTCAAAAACACGCAAGACGATTGTGGTGGGAACGACAACAACTGCCATTCTCAACCTCGCAGAAAACTTCGAGACGAACCTTGGCAGTTGTCAACCTCCCACGAACTGCCACAAACTGGAAAGACGTGCATTTCTATGAAACTAAGAAACAAAGTTGTCAACTTCCAGGCATCAAGAATGATCAACCTATTAAAAACGAGAATAAGAAGAACAGGCAGAGTTGCAGCTTTTCGTGGTCTTCGAAATAATCCAGTATTTCCCGCGATTATTCATTTCCCTGGCAAGCCTCTCGAACCACAAAACAAGTATACAGAAAGCTCTTTCAAAGAACTCCTGTTTTTCGGATAAAGTTACCCCTTAAACACTCGATATTATCGCTTTTGCATGCTTCAAAAATTACGACGACCCGAACGCCGACACCAAAAAGCTGCTCAGCACGACAAGAATTTCATTCCTCTCCAACGTAGCACTTGGAAAATACCGAGACGGAAAATCCTCGCGACCAAAAATTCATACCCTAGGTTATCAGACAACAACAACAAACCACAATGTCTTGCACAACCTGAACAGCATGTCACGTAAAACCGCTTAAACTCCGTCCCTCCTCAACACGCAACCATGAACAGCCAACATTACAAAAACTAAAAACCTCAAATTAAATAAACGCAACATTCCACAACTAACTAACACAGCCCCGGGGGTTTCCACGTTCACGAACCTTGCGCTTCCAACCAACCAGAGCCCCGGTGAGGTCCTCCGTCGCGGGATCCGTAGTCACCGCAGGCTTCTCTGTGATCGTCGCGGCAGGCTCCGCAGCGATCGTCGCCGTGTCAACATCAGCCGCAGCTAAAGTCTCTTCCGGATTCCCCATTTCGTGTCCACAACAAAACTCGCCCCGGACCTCCCTTGCAGGCAAAAAAAAGTTAACCTCTCCAAAAAAACCTCAAAAAAAATTCTCTCCCTACAGAAAATCTCCTAGCGCTTGCAGTGGCTTCCGTCCGCGGAGTGGAAGCGGCTATGAAAGCAAACAAGAAGCGGAAGTCGACGACGTGAGGTGCGCGAAGGAGAAGAGACAGACGGGGTGTGAGCGGGAACTGTTCATGGCGAGTGTGCGGGAATGGCAGGAGCGGAATCGGGAGCGGAATGACGCGGTTGATGTTGTTGGAGAAGAGGATTTGGTTTCTCTTGCTTGGGCGGGGCTAGGCTAGGCACTTGAGTACCGGTATTTATTAGGTAGAAATGCCCAAAATTCTTCACTTGAGCTGATGTTTAAGATCGAGTCAAATGTGACTTCAAGTAGGGGTTATTTTTTACATGTAGGCACATGAGAATCATGCATGTTTTTTAGAACAAATCATTTATATTTTTGGAATCTTCAGTTTGTGTTTTCTACAAAATTCTCCGTAAATGTAAAGTACTCAATATGTGGATGTTCAAGAGTTTTCAAAAGACCCAAAATCATTCACTTGAGGCTTTACTATTTGGCAACCATGTTACGCCTTGTGTAAAATTGCAAACATTGTACGAGGATGATTTAAAACAGAGCATATTTGAAACACTTCACATCATCAGATCCCTCTATCACATCATCGGATGGATGGATGGAGGATAGAAAAGGCTACAACTGTCTTTAATACCTTGAAATGACGTTTTTTTTTTTCATCCATCGCCTTGAAGAGTAAAAAGTAGAATAATTAGTTGCAAAGTTGCAACTGTGCACAAGGTTATAGATGTATCCTTTGTTTTAAGTAAAAAAACACTTGGTGTCATTATCGTGTAGAAGGGACACTCCCAATTTTGAAAACCAAGCGATGTGGGTATCAAATCAATACTTAAAAGGATCAAATAGGCATAACAAATTTGAAATGTTTGCATGGAGTTGTATATGGCTATTTCTCCCAACTCTTCATTTTGAGAGGTCAACCTCATTTGTCATCTTATAGAAACAAAAGAAGACTAGTCCATTCTATAGTATAGATTGTCACAAAAAAATATTCCTTCAATAGCTACTACAAGGTCTAAGGATGGTGCAAGTGAATAAAGTATCCCACTTTATCAAGATATTATCTACTTTTAATCACATGATAATAATATGTTATTTTTAATTCAAGAGGATTTATAATAGACTTATGAATAATAATTGACGAATATTATATTCTTATATGTGAATAAAATCCTATAAATGAATGCATTGCTTTGTAGGTACATTTTAAAGTATTAATTAAACTACAAAAGTTTTTGGAAACAACACCTTCAATGAGGTTTAGAAAACACCAAAAGCAGTGGCATGTGAATGAATTACTATTGAATTCAATGCTATGGATATGCTTGTACAAAAACATATTATATGTGAATTAAATTTTTGTTGAAAAAGTGAATAGAAATGACTAAGTTAGTGCTATTTTGAATTTTTTTTGCACACATTATACCTATTGGAATGAAGTGATATCTAATACTTTAAAGTTTTGGAGATGCATGAAATAAGATATATACTTCTTTCATCAAAAATTTATGAGAATCTTCTATTCTTGGTGGACTATAAAGCAAAGGTGCTATTATGTGAGGATGAGAATGTGAGCATGTGAGCCTTGAGCATACATATAGGTAGATATCCTACAACCATTGAAAGTGTTTATAACATGAACACTTATGATATAAATATCTATAATACAAATGCACTATAATCATAGAAGTTCTCTATTATATATAGAGACTTATACATGAGGTGATTTGTCTTCTAGGTTCATAGGCTCTCACTCTAAGGCTCACACAATAGCCACGTGATTTATTGAGTTTCCAAACATCCATCTCTAAGGTCTTGGTTTCAAAGGTGGATATCTTTTATTTGGGTGGATTGTTTTTCCTTTCTTAATCCTAATTGAATTTTCAATTCAAGTGTAATTTCAACAAATTCTAGCATAAAGCTCCTAATGATTTGTTCAAAATGGTATAAATCATGGTTGTTGAATGAAAATAGATACATCACCTTGGTCGTATCTAATCCTTTATAGAAATTAAAATTTTTATATGCCAAACTTATACAGTAGAATTTCATAATCCTCAAGATTCATTTTGTTGCAATGCCTATTGGTGTAGAGCCTTTATTCAGCACATCTCCATCATTGCACAATATTCACTTATTTTGAAAATTTTCCACTAGGACAAACTTAATGCAAATGGTTACAACAAATATGAATTGAAGTAAGAAAACTCATCAACTAACCCTAGAATGAAGTGCTACTATTGTCTAATATCCAATTCAAAGACTATTGAGCCTAATTTTTGGAACCAAAAATGCCATGTAAACTATTATGACATCAATAAAATAAATTAGGTTTCTCTTTAAAATAGAGCTTTGAAGTTGATTGAACCCTAGACCGCCCAAGTGGACGAAATGTGTCCTCACACATACTGGCAATCAACTTTGAAGCGCTATAACGTTTGCATCCAATGTCTGAATTCAATAAAAATTGTTGGGAAAGTTTTGCATGCTAGTCTAGTTGTTATGGTAAAAATTTCAGATCAATCCAATACGTATTGAGTTTTTGAGAGTCATTCAAAGTTCACAGGTTCAATTTGGGTTCATCACACTACGCTGTAATGACTGCAACTTTGAGGGCTTGTATCTTTTTCATAAAATGTTCGTTTTCAGTAAAATTTGTTGGGTTTTGTTCCCCTTAAGGTTTAGTTATTGTGGTAATATTTTCATGGCAATCCAAGTTGTTTTGAATGCTTGGGAGCAATTCGAAGTTTAAAATCCAGACATTTTTGCAATTCAGTAAACTTTGGCGACTCATAACTTCTCCATACATGATTCTTTTTCAAACATTCTTGTTGGAGAAGTTGCGCATACTTGTCTAGTTCTTGTGCTCAAAATTTCATGTCAATCGAAGAGGTTTGAGTGACTGAGAAGCATTTTAGTAGAAGGAGTTTCAGTCATAGATGTGATTTTTTGCTACTTTTTTCACTGTTTTTTAACATTTCAAATCCATTTTGCAGATACAATGATTCATTTGTGTGATGTTTTTTCTCACCAAATTTTGTATCTTTTAGTTTTGAATCACTTTGTAGCTTAAAGTTTTGTCATTTGAGTAGATTTAGAAATCAAATTTCACCTCCAAATGTGTTTTTAAGAAAATTTCAGCACCTTTTTTTAACACTAAAACATTATAATCTTTCAATCTATACGGTCAAACGACCCCAAATTTATTCCACACCATCTACAACATGCACACTACTATATTGTATGGTTAAGATCTTCATAACTTACTCTAATTTTGACTCTTCAGACTTGCAAAGGCAAGCAGTTTTTAAGCCTGGTTGGACCTTGGGCGGTCTAGGGTTAAATGATGACTCATTTCAAGGATTTCAACAATCTTATTTATCATGGACATAGTTTAGTTTTCAAGACAACAATATTAGTTGGGCTCTAGTGCCATGGAATGCCTTTCTACTTGGATCTATCTACATGTGAACAAAGAGCTTTCAACAAGAGTTATTTTTTATCAACCACATAGCAAATAGTGTAAAATGTTACCACCAAAATTAATTCTCTTTTTCTTAATCTTGCCAATCTACTTGATGATATCCAATTCTAAATATAAACCTAAAAATTCATCTCTAGTAATCAACAAATTCTAGTACTTTTACCTAGGGGGCTCAATATTGAGTTTTAGTACAAGATTGCTTTCCTTGACCATCTTTGACCCTCCATTTTTAACATAATATACAAAAAGATTCCCTTTAATGTTAAGGTTTTTCATATACAAGAGTCCCACTCCATAAAAACCTAACTTAGAAATTATATAATTGACACTCTAAAATTGATATGGCATATCAACATTAATTTGGCACCAAAGAGTTTTTAAAGTGCCAATTGTGGAATTGTGAGGTTCAATTAAGAAACTAAAAAAAAATTGAATCATTCAACCGAAATTTTCATCTAAAATTTTTAATTAAATAATTAAATATTTTGATATCTTTGTTTGAGTATTCAATTGACAAAGACTTGAGGGGATTTTTGCCACATTTCTATAGTGCTTAACTTGATAAAAAAATTATTGATTTATAAAATAGAATATGTACATCTAAAATTGTTTTTGACTATTCTATCACTTAGCAAGAGCAAAACATTACAATACAATAAAAAATATTCTAAATTTTGTATTCATTAAAATTTCTAATGTGCAAATGGTTTTGATTTGGTATAAAACAATGTTTTCTTTTGAACTAGTACTCCCCTTGCTGGCCTCACTATATAGGCCAATTTTGGATGGGACAAAGCCATAGTGGTTAGAGGCTCACAAATTTAGTGGAATTTTGTAAAAAAAAGTGTTGGTGTAAATCATTAATAAATTTTCAATTCAAGTAATTAGGTTTCAATTTTCTCAATGCTTAAATTTCAACAATGCATTATTATATTTTTAAATTAATAATGTTCTAATCTTCAAGTAAAAATTCTTATATTTTCTATAAATTACAATGAAATGGATTTAAACCTCACTTAGAAGAAAAATCAAGTATTTCTAAGTCAAAAAATACAAAAGTATGCAACCTTAGTCTTTTCTCAAAGCTCTCCAATAGAATCATTTTTATTAGTGTCTTGTGTCTAGTACAAAAATTTCACCACCATAGTAGGACGCAAAGCCATCATTGGTTGCATTTTGTTGAATGTTACAATGTGGCCCCTATAACACAACTATATCCCATGAGAAAATGGGACATTTAAAACAAAAGCACCAAAAACAAGTTACAATTCATAGTCTTTGACAACATTTGCCTCAATAATTTTTTAAATGAACTATTGCCTCACTAGATAAATTTCTTTAGCAATAATAAAATCTCAACTCTAGAAACAAATGATGAAGACAATCATTACAAAAGAATTTAGAGTCTAACAAATAAATTTTTAATTTGAATGTTACTAAAAGGCTATATTTGGAAATTTGATCTTCTTATCACCTATTTGCTATTAATGCATCTTTTTTATCTTTTCTCTAGGAATTTGCAAATATTACGTACAAAATTTGTAATATGTGTGTTTTGTTATATAGTAGTATAGATTTCTTTTGAAAAAATATATTTGTTTACATGTATAAATTAATATTTTTTACAACTAATATGAATGCAAACTTCTATTTATGCATTTCTATGGGATAAAAAGAGACAATACATTTGTACAAGATGAAATTTAGTAGGGTCAAAAATATACTCCAATGCAAATTTTAACATCTCATTGGCATTAATGTGCTTGTTGTGAAGAACTCACCAAGTTATATGCCACATTGCCACCCAAATATGATCAAATATATATTTTATCCACAATTTTTGACTTAGATAATGAGTGACAATTATATTTTTTTCACTATAGATTTCTACTTTTCTAATGGCATATGTATCAAATGATTTTATGATTTTGAGCATATTCAATTATAATTTAATACAATCAATATGTGCAAGATTTCGAGAATGCAAATACTTCATACAAGTAGGATATAGGACGCATGAATGACAATTTATATAGGAGATGTCAAAAAACAATATTTGTATTTAAAGCTAAACTTCAAACTTCATCTAATTACAATAATTGAACATTTTCAAATTTATTTTTTCTAAAAGAATTTGTTGATTGAATTTGAATTCTTTGTATTGTCTAATTGAACTCTATTCATTAGTAAAATTTTTACTTTTATTTTTCAAAGATGACATTACATTACAAAGATGACATAGGGTTTTTAAATTCTCTCACAAAAATTTGAAATCTCCATGATTTTCTTAAAGTGAAGAAAATTCTCATCAAATAGAAAATAGAGTGAAATAAATTCAAAATTTTTAAATAAGTTAGAAACTTTTTAGTATTGAGAGTTTTTTGCATCAATCTATATTTAGAAATCTTTAAACTTAAGTGGCATAGAAACAATACTTTAAAAGTTTTCTTTTGTTAGTTTTGCTCAAAAGCATATAAGATTGTTTGGAATGTCAAGACCAAGTATTAAGGAAGAAAGCTCAAAAATTAAAATACATTGTATAGATTACCTTTTTAATCAAACTACTCTATATAAAAATAAGATCAAATTTATGATGTGAATATATCAATACTAAAGTTGTATACAAGAAAATTGATGAAATTATCAATATCCATTTTTTTACATAAAAAAGATGAAGCTTATCACTAAGTTAGTCACTTAGTCAACAAAATTTGACCACAATAATTAGACTTATAGAGGAATGTAACCTACTAAATTTTATTGAAAGCCTTCAAAGTTCATATTTGTCAATTTTTTTGCATGAATAAGTGCATTCTTCAATTCCATAAGTCATTTATCAATGATAATTTGGTTGCCTAGGTATATGAGGCTTAATCTCTAAAACTCTAGAGATGGTAGAATTTTAAAATGGCATCTACAATTAATGTAGAAATGTTTTATCCTCTATTGATTTTTAGAAAATCACATTAAAGCTAGCACATTTGACTACTATCTACAAACTTTATTATTGTGACTACTATCTACAAAAATTTCAAAGTATTTGACCATATTGTTGAGAATATAAATGGAGTCAAAGTTGAAAAATGTATTTTTTTATGCCTCTAACTTGTACGTACTTTGGCTTCAAAAATTTGTAACTCATTTGGAAATTGGAAAATTTCTTGCTTTTCTTTTTAAAAGGTGCTAAAATTATTCATTGACCCACCAAAATAACTTTCAATTGACCTCCTACATGTTTTTCTAAAATTTTTGCAATCACAACCACTTCAAGTCTTAAGAGTTGATATCTTCATAAAGGAAGGAATTGATTATAGATTGGTTAGACTATGAAAACCTTAGATTTCTATGCTAGCATTAAATACCTTTGATATAGCTCTGAACATCTACCATCTCCTTAGGCATCTATAGAGGGTTTCTATTATGTGAGCTTAGAAGTGTAAGCCCATGAGCCTAAAAGACTATACACCTATGATATAAGTGTCTATATTGTAGTAACCTTCTATGATAATAGTGCATATATGCTATATATACCTATATAATAAGCATTTATGTTATAAACACCTTCAATGGTTGCATAATATCTACTTATATATATGCTTAAGGCTCACATGCTCATTTTTTCATGCTTACTTACTAGCACCGTTGGGCATCTATACTCATTCTCAAAATGGTACAGTGGCTTGCAACAACTCTTTGAAGGATCAATAGTTGTTATTGGCCTCCATTCATGTTTTAACACCGACTCTTCTTGGAGTGGATTTCTTAAAGTTTGGGTGCAAAACAATGTCAAGTCCATAGTATTTTTGAAAAGGACTACAAACTCATAATTATTGTAGCAAGTTGTTGTCTATATTTGCATAGATTTTTGACATAGTGATAAGATAGGGTTGTAGTGTTGTAATTTATTTAGAGCAATAGAAGGGGAAGCAATTTATGATGAAGAGGTGCTAATAGTATGGGGAGGGGGGGGGGGGGAATTAGAATTTGTTACCAAAAAATGTATACTTAATATATGGAGTTACTAATCTACAATCTACAAAAATGAATTAGAAAAAAATTGAGGTAATATACAATGTGCAAAATAATGAACATTTAATTATAAGTAAGATATATTATTAGAATAATTCATATTTGTAAAAAATAATGTCAAGATATCCTTTAAGATATGGATCCTAGGAATTTATTGTGAATAGGTTGAATTTATGAGAATACTCATTTGATTAGTTGAATGAAAAAATGTTGATAATGGTCCTTTGTATTGGATGAATAGGGATCTTTTGTCTGTTGGCAACTTGTGATTGTTTACAATCTTATACAATCAATGACTAGGGTTTGAATGTGCTTCAAGTGCTATGACAACTTTGCTCTATTTAGATTTGCAATCTATATATGTTGCATATGGAGGTATAAAAGTTTCCTATTGTGGTTTCTAATATTGGGTGTATTATTTTAGGGTTTGTGTTTTGGCGAGGTTTCATACCTTGCACATGAGGGTGGTGAATTTATACGTTTATCTTTAAGATTTTGTGTCATCTTGCGTTTTGGGATCCGGATTCCTATCAAACTTTATAATAGCATCAACAAAGTGATACATCAAATTGTAGACATTAGATGACTAAAGAAAGGATCTAAAGTTCTTAAGGAAGCTATAATTTTGAGACGACAAATTATATGCATTGTTGAAGGAGTGACTAGAGTCCACTAATGTACTTGGTTAGCCATTTTTTGTGAATATATTAGAAATTTAGAATTATTAATAAAGTAGACTAACTAGGGTTTTAATCCATTAGTTTTGTGAAAAAGCAAGTTTTGCACAAAAAATCACTTGTAGTTAGCCAGTCAACATACCAAGAACAGAAATGAGTTGCAATTTTTTTTTGTTGACATGGCACCTAAAAACACTTGAACACCACTTTCGAGGTCCGACATTACAAACTTTTTTTATAGGTGCTCGACAAGAGAGGAGGCACCATCGCTATAGGGTTTTTTAGCAGGTGCTCAAAGGAGGCAAGAGATGCACTTGTAGTTTCTTCTGCAATGCTAGTGGCCGTCAAGGCGAGAGGGTGTAGGTTTTACATTTGAATGGGTGGACAACCGCTAAGGTGGAAAGGCACGTGGTTGGACTATGGATTGAGGGCACACTTGTGGCGTTGGCTAGGTGTGTGCTCCACATTTTTGCTTTTGCAATCTGCTCATAATGAAGTTGTTCTCATGACTATTTGTAAGCTAGCTTCCCATCTACTTATGTCTACATTGCATTCCTAATTCACCTACATTGTTGATTGCACTTTTCTTGCAAATTTGTGGCATGGTGACGAGTGCATTGTTTATGGTTTAGGATCCCATAATTTCATTGTAGGTTCAAAATGGCCAACTACAATGATGATTGTATGGTCTTGGAATCGTAGTGCCCTTCCGAGCCGCTTGCCAATTTACCATGCTGTAAGAAATCTCACTGTCCAATTGTAGACTCAATTGTCCTTTCTTCCTTGATTGCATCATATACCACCCACTTTGTCACATATAGTAGGGAAAAGACAAATGTAACGCAATTAGTGCTTAGGAAGATTTGGAAACTAGTATATGAGCAATTTTTCCATGAGCATCTTGGAAGCAAATTTGCAGAGGACACGTTGAAAAATAGGCTTTGGGAGACCTTGAAAGAGATGAAGATAGGTACCTAAAATGAAGATGGATCTGATAAGGATACTTTGCTAGCAAATGATGTTATCACTCGATTGAAAAAAACTCACATACAACGCGTAATATCCTTAAGCTATGCCAAACTATAATAGACCAATCGTCATTAGGCAGCCACCCACATTCTATAGCATCACAACCATCTTCACCTGGAATTTTGCCTTCTCAAGTGTAAGATGCTACTCCATATCCACAACCATCAGGTAGCAAAGGAAGTCATCGTTCTCCTAGTACATGCTCAACTTAAAAGCTTCCAATAAAGGCAAAGCTTTTAGCATCATAGTCAAAGAGCATGAGTTCCATTGCCTAAACCATAGAAGCAAAGAGAGAAGGAAAAGAGGTACTTCTTTCTTTGAAGATGGACATCAAGATAGAAAATTAAAAGGCAGTTAAGATTTCAAATTTGTAGTATGCTGGGGACTTGGGTGTGATTACTAACATTGAATTTAAATTGTAGGTGAGGGTTGTACTTGGTTTAGGAGCTGAGGGATCCAACTCATAAGGTGGTCTACTTCCTATTTAGGTTTAGAATATTTTATAATGTTTTTGGTCCACATGCATTTTCAATTGCTGATGGTGTAGTTTTGATGTAGAGTAGAGTGTTTGTTGACGACTGGGCATGCTTTAGCATGAAGGTCAATAACTTTCTTTTTCATAGTTGAGGTCTTTTTACACAATTGGAATCTATTCATGATTTCATCATGCTTTTGAACTATATTGATGGAATTTTGTTGTGGAGCTCTATCTTTGGTGTCAATATTGCTTTGTTTTTGGTGAGTAGTCTTGAAAATTGAGGAGTTTTTGTAAAATGAATCCATGTATATAAGTGATGTTGTTAAATTTGTCAAGGGCCCCCCTACTTGAGTAGACCCCTAGCTGTCAAATGCGCCCTGCCTAGGCAGATCTTGGCTAGTCAAGGAACCCCAGGTGGATCCCTGGTGGCCTTGGGGTCTCTGCCTGGGTAGACCCCCGCCTAGGCCAACCCCCTAGCAAGCTACATACTAGGGTCCTCTGCTTGGAGTGGACCTTGGCGAATATTTAAAATTAATAAATTTTTTTATCATACCATTTAACATGAAAACAAGATCACATAAGTAGGCTCAACCTTCTACAAAACACTTTTTTGTTTGACATAGCCATACATAGAAATCCACGAGCTCTAACATATCAATATGAACCCATAAACTTTAGAGGTCAATACTGTCATGGTTGGCCTTCATTACAGCTTGACCTAAGTCCAAAGCAAGGCATTTCAAGGTCCCTAAATCTTGAATACAATTTGTACATCAAGACATTCATCAAAGCTATTCCTACAACTATCTTTAGAAATTGAGAAATAGAACATCAAACAAAAAATAATATGAACTAGTAGAGGGACAAGAGTTGCGCATAGAATGATAATGATAAACTATTGCTCGTAGCATGTATGAGCTTCAATTGAAAAATTCCTAATCGTCTCTATCAATTCTTCCAAGAGCAACAACTTCTAATGATATGTAACTCCGAAGGTGGTCCATTGATACGTTGAGGAGGTGTATACTTCCTAAGCATGGCCCATCAATAGAATCAATCTGCATAGAGAACCCTCAAACAATTAACTTCCTTAGGTTTGTATGAAATGGATCCAAAACTCAATAGTACACATAGAAATGTATGATTGAGAGGCTCTCAAACATCCACTCTAACTTTACTTCCAACTTAATTTTGCCCTAACTACAAGTCAATCAGGCCTTCTTCAGAGAACTTAAGTTGTTGTAATAGGCTCTTAAAGAAGTTGATGGTATCACCTAGAAATCTTTACCCCAACCATATTGATCTTCATTTTCTTCGTGCTTGTCCGAAACAAACTAATCAAAGATCATATAGTGCAGATGAAGGAAATTTGTGAGTTTTGCACGTGCCTCAAAGAAAAGAAAAAATTGTCGGCGTTTGTTGTCGAACCTTTTCATCAATTTTTGCCAATTTTGTTTCAATCCTCCAATCTTCCATTCAACTTGAATTTAGTACCCTACATGGATTTTCTTCTAAGCAACCACCAATTCTTGATTGACATTCTCAGCCATCTCCTAGCCTTGGATTCGACGCATTATAAACATCTTAGTCCCGAATCCCCAAGCATATATTCAAAGTACTGGTGCACATCATCATGAGCAAAGTACTCACGCCATCTTCCATACATTTTTGATGCCCACAAATAATTTATGTCATGGAATGAGCCTGAATAGCTAGGGTCAACATAGATGAAGAGACCACGGTGATCAACAATAACAATTTTGTTCATACAATACATCTTCTTTCTATCATTGACCCAGCTACCATGCTCTGGATTCTTCTATGGCTTTCAAATCTATAACAGGGTACCATCAATTATGCTAATGCATCCTGAAAATCTAGGCACCATGGATGCTAAGGCTTGCCTCTCTTCTACTTAGGCCACTTGATCTCATCCCTCAAAGCCCAATTAATGGAACTAGCAACAAAAACTTGATCATCTATAATAGACAATTTAGACCAATTCCATAGAAAACTTGGCAATGCAGTAATAGGATCATGCTTCATGTATAATAGGAAGCCAAGTAGTTGTTGTTCCAGATTCAATTTAGATGGACGCCCTAATAAGATACAAACATCATCTATAGATCATGCATGTGTACTGATAGTAGAACAAACAATCTGACAGAGCTCATCAAATTCTTGAATTGAGAAGTTGGTTAGAACCTTGAATAGACTTGGAGTGGATCTCAAGGATCCCAACACATCATAGACACCTTCGTGAGGATTTACTAAAATTTATCCACCATCCTTCCATTTATTAGTGTGAAAAAACTCAAGTGTGTTCTACGTTGCTATTTGAATGGCTAACAATGCTTGTTTCTCATCACTCTTTGATAAGGAAGAAGATGAATTCAATGAGCTGGAGTTACTCTCCCACTAGTAGAAACCCCCGTTTAATGTGACAAGGCCTAATTTTTCTTGACGGATTTTGCTAGGCATCAAAAGTAACAACCCGTATTTTGATGTCAACATTGATGTTGTGTTGAACGTTTTTGTTGACATAAAAACACGGGTTGTTACTTTTGATGCCTAGCAAAATCCGTCAAGAAAAATTAGGCCTTGTTACATTAAACGGGGGTTTCTACTAGTGTCCATTCCCACCCCAATAAATCAAAGTAGAAACAAACATGCACAATGAAAATTTGGTAATTGAAATTTGCAAGTGACAACAGTGACAAATAGAACCCAAATAGTTACCCTAACTTGATACAAAGATGAACAAAATTGAGGAGACCTTGACGATCACAAGTGCATGGTGTTTGAAAGCACAAAGGAATTAACATATGTACACCTACAACACCTCGTACTTGGAAACCTAATAGCCGTCGCAACCAAGTCAAGAATACAAAGAGCAGTAACTGGTCAGGTAGAGTGGCAGGGTAGCCTCCCTGGGTATCACAAAAAAGTTGATGGTTCAATTGGAGTTTGGAAACTCCAAATGACTTTCTAGTTCCTCTCTTTAACCCTATTTTTTTGGAAAAGTTTAGTCCAAACTAGGGAGGACTTTACGAATAACTCCATTGATGTAAGAAGACAAGATATTTATGTGAATGGATTGGTAGGAGCCTAGGAGGTTAGACAAACTATATGAGATATGTTCAATGTGTTGGTTTTTATGTCCTATCTATTTGAACATTTCAATTCACATCTTACTTCATGTTACAAAAAACATCTACATGTTTTGATTGACATCTCAATTGACATCTAAAAAAAATTTCAAAATTCTCACACAATATCATTTGAAGTCTATTGACTTGGCATGCCTTGTTACCCTTGTTAGATGCTACATCATTGAACTGCCATGTCAACTACCTTTTTTTATGGCACAAAAGCATCTATATGGTTGCCTTTCTTTTATTTTTGCGTATTTGATCAGCATTTTATCCTAGACCCTAATAGATTTCAATAACTTAGGTACCCATAGTGAAAACACAAACCCTTGCCAACATGACTAGTTCATGTTTTTTGGATGTTTTGCAAAATATGCATGTATTTTTTTCAATGTCTCATAAGATAGATGTCAATTCATTATGCTTGCAACATTCACACCTCTTTTGAAGGATCAAACTTAATTCTCCCTTTTGTGTCTACAATTCCATCTTTGTACTCATATTTTGAAAAACATACTTGTTTGATATTAACATAAAAATGAGGGGTTTTCTTATAGAGGATTTTCAAAATCATGGAATCAAGATGGTATAGGGATCTTCAAGGTATATTGCTTGAAATGTTGTAAAAAATGTAGTAGCAATAGTTGAAACCACAACAATACTATTGTAGCTAATCTGTTTTTAAAATTTAAGACAAATCATTTTGCAAGTATTGGGCACATTTTAAAATTGGTGTCCAACACACAAGATTCACATTGTTTGTACAATAGGTCCAACTATGCTTTTAGAAGATTGTTGGTTGATTCCATATACAAAGCAATTTGGTTTAATAAACCACATCTTTGTATATTTGTGAATATAGGTGGTGATGCAACAAAAATTAGTGGCACATTTTGGAATAGGGAGTTTATTTGATTTTGTACTAATGGTAAAAAATTTCCAAACCTTACATGTAGAATATATATACATTCAAATATTCCAACAAAATGATTTCAAGAAGGAGGTGCTTAGAGAGATTCATGCCATCAAACTGCAAGGTAGTAGAACTATTGTTGATTGTAGGAGAGTTGGTTCTTTGATTGCTCCTAAGCTTGTTCATAATAGTATAGACATAAGGAAGAAGTTGACGCTTGAGAAATTAAACCACTAGTCGGCAAGAGCTAGGATAATGTAATTGAAGGTAAGTCAATCAATTTTGAAGGAGATGGCAAAGAAATCATATCCTAAACAAAATTTAATGAAATTTTCCAATAGTATCTTGAGTGCTCATAGAACTAGTGTTTTTGGAGGTAAGTATATACTACAAAACTTGATTAGCAATGTCAACTAGAATTTGAACCATAACAAGTAAGAGGATCTATACTCCAACAACACCAATTCTTTTGCTCAAGTCATCACTAGTAGAAACCCCCATTTAATGTGACAAGACCTAATTTTTCTTGACAAATTTTTCTAAACATCAAATGTAACAACTTGTGTTTTTATGTCAATATAGATGTTATGTTGAATGTTTTTGTTGACATAAAAACATAAATTTTTTTACATATGATGGCTAGCAAAATCCGTCAAAAAAAATTAGGTCTTGTCACATTAAACAAGGGTTTCTACTAGTGCATGAAGGTATATGGAGGTCAATGAATGTATGATGTATTTATCTTAAATTATTCTTAACCTAATTACAATATTGTAAAGAAGGATCACAAAAATAGGGTTCAATTCATATCAAGTCAAGATTCTAAATTTTTTGCAATTGTAGTTGAAATTTATAGAAAGGCAATGAAAAGAATAGCTAGGTATTACTAGACCATTTTTGTTGAAAGTACCTTACTTAGGATCTTGGGTGGATCACTCTTTGTATGTTGGGTACCTACCCTATGGTGAGGGGGTATTTTTTAGGGGACTATTTACCTCCCCTAATGAAATAAAAAGGCCCCTATAATTATATAATTTGAAAAAATAGCCTATATTATGGCACTCTATATTACTTATACAGAAGAAATGGTAAAATTTTTTTACAATCTATTTTCCTTATAAGGAAAATAAATAAATTGATAAGCAAAGCAAAAGCCTTTGCTTGGGGGAAGAAATGCCAAACATATATGTGAATATTTTAACAATTAGATTTTTTACTTTGTAAAAAATATTCTTGTCTTTTTAACACCCTAGGTTTTGGATGAAGGTATATAGGTTTGTGATTTTCTTGGACTCCTTAATTTTTTTCATTAGATGCTTTGTTTGGGTTTAATGCTATTTCGGGTTTTGTTTTCATTTCTACTCCCTATTTTTTTTTCTTTTGGCACTTTGTTTGGGTTTAATGCTATTTTGGATTTTGTTTTCATTTCTACCTCCTATTTTTTATCCTTCGACACTTTCTTTAAGATTAATTTTCATTTTTTCTCTACTCCCTATTTTTTTTCCTTATACTCTTTTTTGGGATTAATTTTCTTCTTACTTGACACCCTATTCAAACACCCTATTCTTTAATTTTATTATGACACTTTTGGTGTTCAAGAAGCATAATTCTTTAAACCCTATCTTCTTTTCCCAAGCCACTATGCTTCTTTTAAGACACACATTTCTTATGAAAATGCACCAATCCAAACACCAATCATATTTATGAGATCAAAATTGATAGTGGTCCTGATAATCAAATCTTAGCATGACATGAGAAGGCCATCTATAATTCAAGAAGCTACAACTAATTCCACAACAATTCAATGCATGTGAAAGAACTTTGTTTAGCTTCTCCATATTTATGACAACAAAGTTCACTGAAAATCCTTCCAATGACAATAGTATTCCGAAAATTGAGTTTCCTATTCCCTATTCCTACTTCTATTTAGGTTTGAGGAAAAAACATAGAGTCACAAGCATTTCAATAAGAATTGCTTCACCAAATTCAATTTAATCTCTACAATTCCATGTTCAATTTCACTTTGAAAGACTTGGTTTCTTGAGAAACAAGGAAAGACAAACATCCATCCACAACCATTGTCTATACTTCTCATCCTACACAACCAAGTCCCTGATACACTTGCCTAGCTGTACAATACAAGGTACTAGTAAACATACTACAACACATAGATACTTGCAAATCTTCTGTCCTATATTACTTTTAAGAAAAATTAATGACCTAGATTTTTAGTGTACCTATATTATTTTTAATAGATTCTTCACTTTGAATGTCCTCTAATTTAGTTGAAAATTTATTATAATTTTTCCCTTGAATGAAAAATACCCTCTTTATATTATGCTGCACATTGTTTTTAAAATGCGCTGAGTGATCCACCGGAGCTTAGGATGAAGTAAAAGTCAAGGGATAAGTTGCTTATAAAAATAAGTGAGACAATTTGGCTAATTTTTGTATTTCAAGTGAAGATCATGTTTATATTTCTAATTTTAAACTTGGTGTTCAATATAAAGAGCAAGGATACAACACAATTCTCAACTCCTTCATAATCAACAAGATGGGGGGATTTGCTAGAATCATTGTTGTGAATCCAATGCATAACAACTACATTGACTTGTACTAGTTGCATGTTGTACATGCAATTTTTTTAATTCAACTTGAATTATAATTCAATAGAAAATTATAGATGCTTTGTCAGCTAAGGAGTGTTTGTAGGCCATAGACCCTATTCTAAGACGATAGGGACTCCCCTCTAAGAGACAATTAATGTTAAGAGTTTATGGAAGTGACATTGGTATCCCTATAAGTATTATTTGGCAAGGTTGGAATCCGACTTGTTTACTTAATGACTACAAAAATACTTATAGCCTACACAACAAGGGAGGATCATTATTACAATTAATGTGAGCCTAGAAGTGTGAGCCTATGAGTCTAGAAGACTATATATATATATATATATACACACACACACACACTCAAGGCTCACATAGTCACATTTTCATGCTCATATACTAGCACCATTGGGGATGTTTGTAGGTTTAAACATCTTGTATTTGTATAGAATTGCTTTACATTTTACAAATGACCAACATGGGCTAAACGAAAAGACAAGGATTACAAATATAGACAAAATTGGACTTCAACACAATAAATAGGTCATTTGAAGGTCTAACAATGCTTGAAATTGTTACATAAGTTCTTAAATGCAAAAATAAAACAATATTTGGATATATTTATACATACCTATAGATATGTGTTGAGTACAATCATAATTTGAGCCTTGAGTCCTTGACTACAAATTTGCAAGTTGGAAATTTGGAATTATATTGGCTTCAAAGAGTCATTCTTCTTTTTACTTGTGCCTATTGTGGCAACATGATGATCACAAGTTTCACTAGAAAAAATCCATGCTTTTTTGACATGCTTGGATTTTTTGGAATGGATTTCTTCTTACATCTACATTGACATTTGGTTGCAAAATTATCATTTAATGATCATGAAAAATATAAAATATCTAGATGTCAATATAGATACAAACAAAATTTGTTTTTGGAAATCCAAGTGTATCAAAAAAGAAACAAGTTTCTTCTAATGTTTTTTTGAAATTCCAAACAAATTCATATTTACTTGATTTAAAAGTTTAATCATGCTACTAATCTGCCATTCAAGGATTGATGCTTTCAAAACCTTCTCTTGCACCTCCATATGCCATTACACTTGACAAGTAGTGATTTCTACAAAAGAAATTATAAATTGGTGGGATGAATGGACTCGCATAACATGCATATACCTTTAATAAACTTGTCAACATGACAAACACTTTGAACCACTTCTTTTGTCATTGAATATGGTGAAAATGGTCTCAAATTCAATAAAGCTCACAACAAAATGGAAAATATGTAGGCTAAGTTGCACTCATTAAAGGTGAAATTTCATGTAGCTTAGGCAAGTAAGGCAACTACAACTTGATAACTTTAGATTCAAAAGTTGTAGATGTATTGTAGAAAGGTTTTATCATGGCACAATGTGCTTCAATGAGAGGGTTATTAAACATGATGCCTACCATCCATGCAATACCAACAAGGAAGGTCTATTTCAACAAAGCGTGGATCATTGAAAAAGATGACCAAAGTTTCAAGGCCCACACTTTCTACTATGAATCTAGTGTGTCATGAAGATGGCAACAATGAAGTCATGAAAAAGTCACTTGCAACAAAATTCTTCCCAAATGACAAATGTGATGTAATGGCTGCAATAGTTGAAGACTTAGAAGATGAGATTGTTGATGATGGTCTATTTGCAAGGTATAGAAGAATTGACTTACGATTCCATAGCTAATGTTATAAATGCCAATTGAATCCAAGTTTCTACTCATGTTGCACCGCCCATAGTTGTCTTTGGGAACTAATTGACAATACAACAAATTTGATGTTGAAAGAGTCTAGAAGACTTCGTTGTGTGTCCAATAATGTCAACTTTAAGATTGACTTCCGAATAAAGCACTCTTTATTTATGATCTTGACATATCACTATAAAAAACCCATGTTTTATGTGACGTTTTCAAATATTTTGTAGGTGATATTAAAGATAACAACCCATGTTTTTATGTTAACAATTATGTCTAATGAAACATCTTCATGTTATACGGGACGTCATTGCTAACATGAAAACAATAAACATGGGTTGTTATATTTTATGACTCCTAAAATCCATTACAAAAAAATTTGAAAACATCACATAAAATACAAGGTTCTAATAGTATATAAAAGTTTCATTTTATTGTAGTGTCTCAATTTAATAAACACTTATTTTATTCTAAATTTTGAATCATAATTAAAATGAAATCATGAAATTGTCTCAATTGTCTTATTAGACAATCATGTCTCATAAGGCCATACTTATGCAACACTTGTCTCCTATGACATGCAACATTAGATGAACAATACAACACTTAAACTCCAAAATGTGCTCAACAAAATAACCTTGCCATTGCCCAAAGTTCTTTCGGTAGTTGAATATGGTGGTCACATCATTTTTATGTAAACTTTTGTGCGACTTTGAATGGAAATCCATGAATTCCTATTTTAGGATTGGTTAACACATGTAAAGCATAGATTCTACATACTTTAACAATCATGATTATTGTATTATAGCTACAACTTGTTCAAGCACTTGCCATATAAAACTAGGGTCTTATTGTCATTGTGGCAGTCATTAGAAAAAATATGGACTATGTGGAGGGCTACTAAGAGGCGCCGGAGAGACCCATTGAAAACATTTATTTTCACTTTGACAGTTTTTTTTCCCTATTGACGTTCATGTCAGTTTTGCTGTTGTCAAAGCATTTAATCGTAAAGGAAATGCAAAAAAAATTCAAGTTGCAGCTTCCAGCTTCCAAGTGGACTGTGAAAGAAGGAACCTGTCATCTCTCCTTGACATATCTAGAATTAAAAAAGAAGAGATGCTTAAGATATTCACACAAGCTGAAAGGCATCTCTGTCAGCAATTTCGTTCTTTCTATAGCTCAGTAGAGGTGCAGTAATAGACTGGCTTGTCAAAGTCTAGCGGCCCTCCACGGAGTCTATATTTTCTCTAATGTTCTTTGTCCAATGTTCAAGCACCACAACATCATGGACTACAAAAGCTTCAAAGAAAAAAAAGAAATGACAACAAAGTGCCACCTTTAAGAGTAGCAACCCAAGCAATATTTTGCAAGGGTTAGAAAGGGCTATTGGTGGATTAGTCAAGTAGAGAAGATGTAGTTGAAGGTTGAAACACAATGAGGTCTACTTTGTCTTCCACCAGATTTGATAAATTGAATTGTTGTTGCACAAAAGAAAAAATGGACACAAATTCTATTCAATTCTTTTATGATATTTTAGCAAAATTGGAGGTTTGAAAATGTATAGTGTAAATACAACCATAGTGATACAAAATGTATCTACATTGGATGCATAATCATTAGTGTGACATTTTCCTTCAATTCTATGAATTTTGTACACACTTTGAACAATGAGAATGTAGATCAACAAGTTCATGGCAAAACATAGGTGGATATAGTGCTCAATGCTATGTTGTTTTGAAGATTGCTGGTAAGAGTGGGCTTTGTAATCTCAAGCAAGGTTAACTTCACAAAATTATTCTCTTGATTTTTATCAAGGTGTAGCTAATTTTAATCTTCTTGATTTTTATTTGCTAGGGTGATGCATTTTTTGGGGAATTGTAGGAGGTCACAATTGTCTTAAAATAAGGCTATTATTGGTAGATTCATCAAATTCTATGAAATTATAGATCTCATATTATATTTTAGTTCACATATGTAGCAACTTTATTTCAAGTCAAATGACATTTTTCAATCTAGTTTTTAGTTATCATGGAACATCATTTCTAGATCTTTTCACAACCCAAAACTATCTCTCTCAAAAATTCATGATTTTTTCCAAATCAAGTAATGTATTACAAAGTTATTTTTTAGTTATCAATAGACATCAAGTAGACATTCTAAAATTCTAAACCTATCTTTTTCTAGAATTCTTCACCATACTTAATTATTCTCACAAATTTTTGCATGCTTGTTTTCAATGTAGGGCATCTAAATGGAGCTATAGGTAGACCCCTTATTGTTGGTGGTCCTCTATTGGCATTCAAATTTAGGTTTGCACTCCATCTTGGTTATGCCTTGATTTCCTATACGGGGTTGCTATATTGCGAGCTCGGGAGCGTGAGCCCAAGAGCCTGCGAGCCTGCGAGCCTAGGAATTTCTCAACTTTTTTTGGAATTTTTAAAAGTGGGGCCTAAGACCGTGGAAAAAGTTTTAGGGCGGTTTACAAATAGGAAACAAATGAATTTAGAACACCAAAGTCCAACAAAGGGCATAGAAAGGGTTTAGAAGTAAGAAAATAGCGGATATACATTCAGTACAGTGATGGCTGATAGAAGCAAGTAGATACCAACACAAAATATCATATACGAGTATAGTGGGTTCAAAATCAGAGAGTCTAGGGGGGTCTAGGTACTACTAGAAGACCCTGATGTAGAGCTCTCACCACTCATCGATAGCTCACTGTCTGACTCTATAGCAGACTCATCTACAAACAATAATACTCGTGGATTCGTTCTACGAGATCTAAAAGATGGTTCAGTATCTATGGTTTGAGAATGCGTGGCTACTGCCTCAGCATACACGGGTAACAAAAAAGGTTTAGGAGGGCTAGGAAAAAACGTCAGTTTAGCAAAGAATGGTCGGGATGTCTGCATCTTCATTTTGGCTGCCTGCCTACAAAATCATGACACCAAATGTCAGACACAAAACACTGGAAACTCACATTCTCAAAGTATTGAAAAAAAAAGAACTTACTTACTGAAGCGCGAAGTCTTCTACAACTGACGAATTGGTACCACGTCCTCATCGTCAGCAATTGGGATAGGTGTAGAGCTTTGTGGAGTTGGCTCTGGAGCTGAAATGGGGCGTATGAGTAGAGCTAAAACTGCATCAAAAATGCTCTTATCCTCCTCCAACGCTACAATGTGGCGGCCAGTAGCTCGACAAGCGTAGATGCTTGCTTCTGCAAAAGCCCAAACACATTAAAAGAAATGAGACATGAAGTTCAAAGTTCAAATGCCAAAGACATGTGTTAAAACACTAAATCAAGTGATATACAGTAAAGAGTAAAACCTGTAGAGGCTGTGCAATCCATGATGATGTCACCAGGCGAGGTAGTTCCCTCAATGATCATTTGCATGAATGATCGTGCCTTTTCACGAGAACCACGCTATGGAATTGTACCATTCATTGCCAAATCCTCGTTCTCACAACAATTTAGAACAAGATCATCTCTGCCAATGTCAAGGTCGATGGCCTGGTGCGTTGGAACATGATGAAATGTAAAGTGGGACTTCTCAGACTTCACATACAAGTTCATTTTGAAGCGCACAGTCTGCAAATCCAATCCAGTACATTAGAATCAATGTAACATTTTCAAGATGAAAAAAAAAAAATCTATTTGAAAAGACCAGAAGAACATACCGTGGAAGAACGGTCTAGTGGATTGGTAAGACGTAGTCTGTTCCACACCATCCACTCCATTTTCGATGTAAATCCATACTTCTGAGAGAAATCCAAAATATAAGATCGAATCTCACGACTTAGAGAGTACATGAGAACAAGGCCACCACCATCATGGAGGTAGTTCTCTGCGAAATCAAAGATCGTTTGTAGCCACTCTTCTGAAAAGTTGTTCCAATTTGGAACAGAGGATGGCGGAATAGAGATGTTAGGGACAGGTAAGCCCTCAGGAACATCTACTATAATGAGATCAACTAAGGCCTGCTTAGTAACAACACCATCGAAGAAACGATCCTTGTCCAAAGCATGTTGCAGATAAGAGAAAACAAGGGACACTTTTATTAATAAATTCATACAAGTTCAAGACCAACACAAAGAATTTTTCCACACTCACCCTTATACTATAAAGAAACAACATGTTCATAGTTCAAAGCATTGACTACATAGAGAATTACCTTTTCCAGAAGGGAGAGAACTGTCATGAATGAAGCGGGGATAGGGCCATCATCTGAACCAAGCAAATTGGTGAGAGATTCATTTAGAATGCATTCATCCACATTGGCATCCACAACCGCAACCGGAGCCAAAGTTAGATTGCCCTGTTTCATCTGAGATTTTGTAAGCGAGAAGCCCGAGGAAGTGGGATTAGTGGCCCCATCACTTGTCGCATGCTCCACTGGAGTAGCCTCTGCCTTGCGTTTCTTCCCCTTCCTCTTCTCCTTAGTGTCGCTCTTTGCTTTCTCAGACAATCTCTCTCTCTTTCGCACCTCGGTGTCTTCTAGCTTCTTCTTGGCCGCCTCCCACTGCTCCTCTTTCTTCTTATTCTCCAACTCCCGCTTCTTGATGGCCTTGTCACGAGCCTCACCTTCCAATCCAGAGAACTCATCAACCTCCGACACCACAACAACAGAATCCTTGATACTTTGGAAGAGCGCCAGTTCTTCAGGTGCTGTAAATCCATTGCTACAATCCAAGTACCACGCACCAAGTTGAAGATGGCCAACTGGCCAAAACTTCAATTGAGTGGGTGAAAACATACAATCAGATGATGTCGAGTCACGCCACGTGCGTAAGAATGGGGGCAAATCTGACTTGGAGATAGCTTGCTTCCCATATAATTCAAATGTAAAGTATCTGAAGAAGTAAAACACAACATAAGTGAATACCAAAGAAAAATACAAATCATGAAATGAACAACCATATTGTGCTCATACTAAATCTTGGTGAAGGTAATAAAAAATGAGACATCAATGAGAACACGTGATGGAAGAAATAAAAAATGATGCTTCTGTGATCATGAGTTATGTCAATATGTACATTACATTCCAAAGTCATTGCCGACATTCCAAATTCCTCCTAAGAACTAAGGTAAATAACCGAAGGTGCAAATCAAAATGAAGTGAAAGAACTACCTGTATAAGACCCGTCTCACGGCAAGAAGGGAGCCCTTATAGTCTATAAAGGACTCAGATTTCTTGAATGCCTCAGCACCTTTGAAAACTCCGGGATATGAGTGCTCCCACAACTTCATCCTCCAAGACTCGATGTAGTCAGAAAGAGACATTGGCTCAGCGGGCACGTCCATGTTAACTTGGATGTTGTCAGACTTGAGGATGGTGTCATACAACTCAAGAGCTGCATCCTCCAACTACACACAAATGGGAATCATATCAGCACATCTAGGCAAATCATCCTTACTAAGCGTCTTACATAAAAGCAAAAGAAATGAAATGCACATCCATACTTACCCCTGCAAACCATACCGCCTTCGATAAGAAAGATCCAATCTTATCGTCATTAGCTAGTCGGGGTGGAACTCGACGAGCTTCACGAGTAGGAGCGGATGAGTTTATCCACTTCAGCCACTTCACCTTGTGTCGTGGGCTAGCATTGGCAGTAGCAATAAGTTGAAGCTTGTCAAGCGTCAACTCCTGGACACTATACAAACTCCAGTGCCTCTCAATCTGCAAGCATAAAACAACACATAAGAGAGTAGAATTGAACATAAGGTAGCAAAAAAGATGACAAGAATTGTAAAGCTATAATGACGCACCTCTTTCAACCAGTCATCTCCCAATGCTGGATTAGCAACGGACACAATCTTAGAAAGCTTTTTATAAATCTTGTCTGTGGCATCCTTGGTAACACTTCTCATAGCATTTGTAATACCAGCACTACATACATCTTCTGGGGCAGTCTCCTCTCGATACTTGCGAACTGCAGCATCTGATGCAAGAGATATTTCTTGCTGCCAAAACAAGAAAGAGTTCATGAGCAATTCGAATGTTATGACAAAATCAACAAATAAAACAAAATGTCCTTCGAAACTGAATTACATACCAATAAGACAAAGTTTACATTGTCAAACCTGAAAAATGAATGTGGTGAATACATCCAGGGGCATCGTATACCAAGTCTTCCTTTAGGCGTGGCCGCCGCAAAGTCTAACTTCCTCTGGGCTCAAGAGCTCCGCAAACTTCTCAATGGACATGGTTCCATACTTACGAACACGATAGAGTGTGTGGACAAGGTTTGTCTTCACAAATGAATTCTCCGTGTGCCTTTACAAACAAACACATTGTAAGCATTCCAAAAGGTCAAAAGATATCTCCATACAAACAAGTGGTAATTAGAAAAGAGAACTCACTTGTTCACATCGTGCATGACTTGCATTGCTGTCCCAAGCCTATCCTTCGTGTCCAAGACGATTGAGTCCACTCGAACGTGCCACTTAGCTTCTCCACCGTGAAGCTTTTTGATATGCCGCATCCAAGCAGCATACCTGTGGTTGCCATCGCAAATGTAGAACTTAGCATCGACCAAGTGCTGCAACTCAATGTGACTGCGGAGCTCCTTGTTGAATTCAGTATTCACTGAATTCCAAATCGGTCCCCATCGAAGCTTCTCATCATCAGAAAATACACCAACCTCACCCTCCTCGTTTGAGACAGAAACATAAAATACTCTTGCTCCATCTTCGTACCTGTGAACATACTTTGTCTCCAACTCATCCACATCACAATCCAAGGTGGGCCGAACCATTGGCATGGGGACCATACAGCATAAAGGAATTGCCATTCGGGAGAGATGATGAGGAGAAATTCTCATACTAGCAATTGTTGATATTGAATCAACGTTCTGGGATCTTCGAATTTGGTCTTCATCCTCCGGGGTGGTGACCGGTAGTGAACTCGAAGGAACGCCCTGCCCATGAGAATCTCCTACTCCAGCCTCAGGATTCGGTATTGAAAGAGTTGGAGCACTATGGTCCTCAGTATCTTCACTTCCCGTGTCGGTAGAGGACGGATCTAAGGATGCAACGCGCGTATCATCCACCTGATCATGCAGTAGGAACATAGATGGATTTTAGCACAATCAGAATTCAAATATCGGCCTTGGGGCGCGCGGCCATCTGGGGGTGGGGTGTGATTGCCCACCCCGAACGAAGAACAGGAATACAATTTTAAGAAAAAATCTTGGCCGTGGCCCCCCTGTGATGGGCTCTCGGTGGCGAGAGAGCCCGGAGGCGTGCGGCGATCTGGGGGTGGGGTGTGATTGCCCACCCCGGTCGAAGAGCAGGAATCAGATTTTTTTTTTTTAAACTTTCGCCGCGGCCCCCCTGTGACGGGCTCTCGGTGGCGAGAGAGCCTGGGGGCGCGCGGCGATCTGGGGGTGGGGTGTGATTGCCCACCCCGGTCGAAGAGCAGGAATCAGATTTTTTTTTTAAAACTTTCGCTGCGGCCCCCCTGTGACGGGCTCTCGGTGGCGAGAGAGCCCGGGGGCGCGCGGCGATCTGGGGGTGGGGTGTGATTGCCCACCCCGGTCGAAGAACAGGATTCAGAATTTAAAAAAAAATCTTGGCCGCGGCCCCCCTCAGGCGGGCTCTCGGTGGCGAGAGAGCCCGGGGGCGCGCGGCCATCTGGGGGTGGGGTGTGATTGCCCACCCCGGTCGAAGAGCAGGAATTAGATTTTTTTTTTAAAAACCTTCGACGCGGCCCCCCTGTGACGGGCTCTCGGTGGCGAGAGAGCCCGGGGGTGCGCGGCGATCTGGGGGTGGGGTGTGATTGCCCACCCCGGTCGAAGAACAGGAATCAGATTTTTTTTTTTTAAAATTTCGCTGCGGCCCCCCTGTGACGGGCTCTCGGTGGCGAGAGAGCTCGGGGGCGCACGGCCATTTGGGGGTGGGGTGTGATTGCCCACCCCAGTCGAAGAACAGGAATCAGATTTTTTTAAGAAAATCTTTGGCCGCGGCCCCCCTCAGGCAGGCTCTCGGTGGCGAGAGAGCCCAGGGGCGCGCGGCCATCTGAGGGTGGGGTGTGATTGCCCACCCCAAACGCAAGAAACAAACCAAAAATTCCTTTGAACAAGATTAAAATTCAAGAGTATAGGCCTCATTTTCGTACCTCGAGATTAGGTGGATCATTCTCTTTGTGGCGCACGGCGGTGGCTTCCGTCCTCACAATCGCCCCGCTTCGAGTCTTCATTGATTCTACCCCAACAATCTGACACCACAAGATTGTTTCATTAGAAGAATTCGCAAGAAAACCAGTAAAAAGAAATCCAAAACGGAGGAATGCAATCACAAATGAGGAATCAGTATTTTGAGAAGTAAATTGATTGTGGGAATGCAATGGTCTATACAATCAGAATGCACACCAAGAGGACAATGAGATCACGCGAAGGAGATTCAAAATCTCAAGGACGGTAGCAACAATCTCTCCAGAGGGTGCACGCACAGTGCCGTGGTGGGAGGGAGAGAGGCGTGTCGGGGACCTGCGCGCGCCGGCTCTTCGGAGGAAACCCTAATCGGGATCTTGCTGGTCTCAGGCCGGCGGGGTTCATTTTTTTTTTTTTTTTTTTTTAATTTCAAGAAAATTGAATATTCTCGAATATTAATTAAGAATATCATAGTATTTGAATTGATTTGAACATAGTTTAACACCTATGTAATTGGAAATTTGGACGATATATTGAATTCAATCGATGTGCAATAGAATGAAATGGACCTAGCATAGATGGAATACCATGCATTGGGTTTGGTGAGTACAGGAACTTACATTGCATTGTTTAGTTCTGTTGACGTTCTTCTCCTGGATGTGCGCAAGTAATTTGGTGTCAATACTTGGACGAGGTAGTCCACCATTCTCATTGACTCCATCAATATAAATATCTTCCGGCATCCCATTCATATCATGTCCCTCATTCGGTGATGACTGAGCAATTTCAAGATGTCTGCGTCAATTTTCACGAGACATTCTCAAGGACTTCAAACTACTAAAGCATCGACTCATCCCCCTCTTTCTTTTCTTACCTACAGACTTCCTACTGCATTTGGGAATGGATTCAACCATAATTTGGCGTCTCTATAAAAACTGAATTCACCCAAGTATTGAATAACTCGTGACTTATAGATGGATACATGTCTACTCTAACGCTTACTTTCTATCTCCACAATGAATTAATCCATAGTATGAAATCATAATTTATATGTCTACAGGTTGACGTTGTCCGTTAGTATCTCTGGTTTGAATTTTTGAACTTCCGATTTCATTTGATCTTATATTTACGCTACAAGTGGATTTGGGTGTAGATTCGAATGTCACCATTGTTATAGTATTTAACAACTGAATTTATTGGTCTTTCCTTTAAAGAAGGACTGTTGTTCATGGATTTCTGATTCTTAATTCCTGAGCATTTTGCAACGGATTAGTCGATCCATTATGATCATACTATATATATTTCAGTTACTTATATGTTGTACTTCTGAAATTCTAGGAGGCAAAATATTATCAAATTCTTGTCTGCATTTGTATTTACTATGGATTTACAAGATGTGATTTTGTCCTAGGTAAATCAAACTGTCTATACAGGTATCTGTGTTCATTATGAAAAGTTAGGTTGCCTACTCAAAGTTGAAACTCAAAAAGATTAAGTGGACTGTAAGCACATCTTGGACTGACAAGCGCAATATAACAAGATTTCGAAACATGATATTATTCCGTTCTTCAGTACTCATCAATGTTATTTTCATGGGAATTTGATCCACTTAATGTCATTTTTACCTGATTTTCTTATTAGCGATCTACAATTGAATTATTTTTAAAAATACTACAATTTCATGACTCCTAAACAAGACAGTCTCTGCTTAAAGTCATGATGCATCACAACGGAGACAGCATTCACTTTTCATTTTCCAGTACTGTGTTCATGCGATGACCTCAATCAGAGCAAATGGGCACGAGGTCCCTCTTCTTCTTTGTCTTGACTCCTCTGGTCTAGCGGAAGTTTCAAGCCACCTGCTTCATGTCCGATATGGTTTTGTTGAGTCTTCTATCTATGTGGAGGAAGAGATACTTTCTGAATCTGGGACGCTTATCCACTCGATTCTTATCCGCAGAATTAGAAATGATGACGGACCTTTTTGGAGCTTAGGTGCAGGTCGTTATAGGGCATATGGATTAGCATCAGATGTCATGGTTGCTTCAACAGAAGTTTTGACGCTAGTGTCTGTGCCCGACGCAGCCTCTATTCCTACGTTGCGAGCCGTCAAAATAGAGCCCAATGGACTCTCACCCTCTTCTCTTCATTACGGTCTTCCTTCATCAAAGGATGATGAAGGAAGCTTCTCTTGTCCTGTTGTTGAGTTGTCTAGTGATTCAGAGGAAGTCCCAAAGAAGTATAACAGCCCTGCGTCCGAATCAGAAACCGTTGGGACTTCTGTCCACCTTGGTACATCTCAATCCGTTGGTATGCGAGATAGTAGTGCTGGTAGTTCAGTATTTTCTCGGCCGCCGTTGTATCCACAAGAGCAAGGCAGTTCTAGTATTATAGAATCTCTGAAAAAGCTACGTAATATTCGAGGGTGAAAAAACGAGCTAGCTCAGATAGATTTTGATTCGATTGAGCGTAAGACAGTTCCATTTCTTCCTACATCATTTGACGGTGATATTGTCCTAGAATTGCCACCTTGTCGTTCATTACCCTTGTCCAACTCTTCTAAGAGTATGACTGGCATGGACAAGCGATACGATGGTCATACGTGGTGTCGCACGATGACCTCAAACATTCACAACAACCTTGGACTAAAATTTAGGAAGTCTTCATGTTTTGGTCACCTTATTTGCACGAACACATCTTGCGATTACATATCTAGGTGTTCAAAGAAAAACGAGACTGAGTGGTTGGGTAATACTAGTACTCCGTTTCTCGTAGGGTCAATACCACCACGAGATTCTACATTAGTGTGTAGAGTTTGTAAAGCTTCACCTACCTGTATCAGTTTCTGTGACGCTAGGATCTACTATGTCGTAGGATCATCTCATATGACCTAGGCTTGCATTCACCTAGGCAATCATAACCACCCGGTTCCAGATGGTCTTTGTCGAGATTCAGTAGACACCATTTCTGGCCTTCTAGAAAAGGAGGTCGCAAAAACTCCTACAGCTAAATCCTCCGCAATAGCTTTAGCTGCTAGCAAGGAATTCCTAGATACGTTTTTGGTTTATTCAGGTGATTCTCCGAAAGAAATGTTGAAGGGGCCTGCCTTGGATGCAGTGATGGACAAGTTCCAGGTCTTAAGTTCTCCAAACGTTCGGAACATCATTGCCTCTTTTCGAAGCAATGGCAGCGGGGGAGGTGAGATCGACTGCTTACTTGCCATGAAGAAGCAGGCCAAGATCGAGTTCATTCACGACAGTGTATTTCCCGGACAAGGACAAGAGAAAGTTTATCTCTTCAAGATGCTAGTGGATGGCCCTGGCAGTGGAGTCGATCTCGTGAAGCGTATGCAAGCAGGTGGGGATCTAGCAAATTGTTGGCTTATGTTTGACCATGTTAAGCGTGTCAAAGGATGGACCACAATCGCTTGCCATGTTTATGATTCGATTTATTGCAAGGTGATGACTATAGCGGTTTGCGACATGCAATCCGAGGACACGGAGGGCCAGGCCATTTTGTGGAGATGCTTGAATCGAGTTATGGAGAAAAATGGCTTGGACAATCCCAACTTCAAAGGCTTCATGGCAGATAGTGCTCAAGCAAATTGGAATGCTGTTAGGATCGTTTATGGGTCCGGTGATGCATCCATCAAAATGGTTGATAGAGAACGTACATGTCTTTTCCACTGGGCAACTTCTTTGAAACAACACATGGAGCGACTCATCAAGAGAGATATGCAAGCGCAACACGTGAGGCTTTGTAGAGATTACAAAAATGCAAAGACTCTAGACAAAGCGGAGAGCAAGTATCTTCAAATCAAGGCATGGTGGTATTCGTCCGGTGCAGCCTCTGAAGAGTCCCTGAGAGAGCTAGAGCTATGGTTAGCTTTTTGGCACTTCTGTTATCGCCAATGGGGTGGATTCATGGAGACAGTAAGTATTTTCATTTTTTTATTTCTTCTTTTACAAAGTCCATGTTGTCTTCATCACAGCCTTAGTTTCAAGATTTTCACATATGAACTATTCCTACTTAGTGAACTTACCCCTCAGTTGCAACTGGGATCGTCCTCTGAATCCTATCTCGCCACCGAGAGGCCTTCACTGTAGGATTGCGGTTTCCCATTTCGTAGCCAATATACAACCTCTCATCTTATGGAAAGGGCCCGTGATCCACTGGTGATTGATTGATGTCGCGGCCTTGGCCCCCACTTAAACCACAGGTCTAAATGAAAACACTTGTATGTCCTAGCCGGATTTGGTTCTTTCTGTATTAATAGTCAAAAGTATCTTGGATATCTCAGGACAGTTCTTTCATGGTATTTGGTGAATGATTGTCCCTTCTTTAAAATGGCTATTGAGGATTTGTTATATTATTCTCATTTGTCACTTTTATTAACATATCCTATCACTGTACTTCCAGAGTTTGTCAGCAGACGAAGAAGCGGATATTCCATCCTGCAACCTATCGGAAACAATACACAACAAGTGGCTTCAAGCATCTGGGAAACGTGGTACCGACTTATATGTTGCCACTTGTGACGACTGGATTTGAGCATTTATGCAAATGACTAATTATCGCGTGTACCTGAATGGTGGACCTTCTGGAACTGGACCGTCCCGACATGATCTGAAGTTAAAGCGAGCAGTAGCATCAATGGATGGGAAGAAGATTACTGATGCGTTGTGCAGTATGCCTAGTGTGGAGGAACTGTGTACACGTATACCCCATTTAGAAGGAGAGGAAGTCTTTGGCTCCACAAAGCGCAAGCATGATGAGCCTATTGGGGCTGAAGGTGATTCTCACTGCCCAGATAAGGTCAATTTCTCTCACCCTAGAGTACAATTGAAATCTGGCACTGCTCTGAATGCATCTACAAATGAAGGAGATCCAGCGTTTCCTCATGTCATGCACGTTTTGGAGACGGATTGTGACCCTTCACAGTGGCACATTGCTCGCATTTCTGTAAAGTCCAAGAAGAAGTGCCATGCCATTCAAGCGCAGACGGAGGTGAAGTGCAAGATGTCCATAGTTCGAGGTTCTAAAGCTGTAGCAGCACCAATGTATAAAGGCCAGAAACGCGAGTACAAAGGTATGAATGTTGAAACAGATGAGTTCTGGTTTTGCCCAGACGACATTCAACGTTGCGTTATGGGACCTAGGAGGTCTCATGTCCTTAGTCGCCCTCAACTCCCTGATATCTGGCCTGTGATGTTGGGTACAAGTCTGACTTCTCATGAGATTATACTTTTTCAAGAAGCTGGGTTTCGCCTTCAAGAGCGCCCATCACTGTCTCCGCGTCGCTTGTTCACATCTTCCAGACTTTTCGAGGTTTTGGAATGGAACTACTCAAAGGCAGCTCACTCCGACAAGCCTCCATGTATTCGAAATGGAAAAAACATTCGGAGGAATGACAAGGCACCCACTAATGATCATCAAAATCAATGGGAGAGTACAAGAAATGTCACGGGCAATATCCTTGGAGTGAACATCCTCCCTTATCCAGGACTTGGAGCTGTTATCACTTTACAGTCTGGTGTAGAACCTCATCACATGGTATATCGTGTTACTATTTCAAATTTCCCAGCTTGCACTTGCTTGTACTTCATTGGTATGTTGTCTGCATCCATCGGCAAGAGAGGGAAGTATGTTAACTGCAAACATTTATATTATATTTTCCGTTATTTGTGCAAGGTTGACCCAAAGAAGGACAAGTTCATTCATGCCCCTAGCTTTAGCATGGATGAGATTATGACACTACTAGAGAAAGCAGGAATGATAAAAATAAAGGCCTAATTCAGTAGTACTAGCATTTAACACATCTATACCGGATTATTAGATAACTCTACGCTATCCATGATTGTATGTAGCACCCGCTACACCTATTGAGGATGACTATTTGTTCCTCATGAAGTCTTCGTAGGCCTTCATTTGTACTGAATCTTCAAGGAATATATCTTTTTCTACAGTGACTACCCTTATTTTTCTAAAACTCTTATGCCATTTTGTTGTAACCTCCTAACCCTAATCCTTGACCTCAAATTGTATGATAAATTTATAATGAATTGTTTTGAACCACAGATTACTGTATCAATTATGTACTTGCTTTCAAATCGCTCAAGAACCCTAAACCAATATATGTCAATCTCCTATTCTCCGTATTTTATGCCATACGAATCCAACAATTTATGATTAGTTAATGAGGCCATCAACCTGAAATCGAGGGTCACTCTTTCATAGGAGCAAAAACAGTGCTTGGGAGCTTTTTTAAATCCAGTCCAATATTCAATCAACGTACTGTTTGACATTGCAATCGCCCCACATTCTTCGTCTTCAATTCTAAATCATAGGAAAAAGTCTTAAGTAAAAGGTGTACATGAAGTAGTATATGTTAATAAACCCTAAACCCTAAACCCATGGTTCAAAGTCCACGGTTATAGGATCTTTGTCACACCCTAAACCAGTGAACTGGAGGTACATGTATACTACTCGGGTCACCTTAGATCAGAAGTCCATTGAATTTTTTTTGGGATATTGAAAAAAATTACTATTTACTTCAACTAAATATCTGGGCTCGCATACTGTACGCTCACAGCTCTCAGGCTCACGCTTTTAGGCTCACAATTTAGCGTCGTTGATTTCCTATATTCATATGATGCATGTTGCAATTCATTGTAGTTGATTCCAAATGCTATCTCCTAAGCTTCAAATGTTTTGTATTTTAGATTGTTATTATAGTTTTGGTATATACCTCTATTCCTTTAGTTTGCCTTGATTAGTGAACTTACAACAATTCCAATGTTGTCTTTGTTGTTGCATTAGTGTCTTTTGATTTTGTTGTTGTTTCAATTGTGAATTTGGTTCTAGTCCTTACTACATGGTACAAATTTGTCTTGTTGTTTTCAATCCTAAGGTGTTGTACTTGTTGATTTAATTGTTGTGCCCTAATTCTTCTAAATTTGTGTGAACTAGAAAAAAAACTTGTTGAAGTTGGCATAATCTACATGACATTCTTTTTTGTAATGCAAAATTTGGTGCTACTAACACAAAAACATCATTGATATAGATAGTGTTCACTACAACATATTTTTCTTCTAGTATATGTGCATTATTAAAAAAAAATTGTTTTCTATGTTGATTTGGTCACATTGAATTGGTTGATTTTTTTTCTGATTTGGGAATTTGGACAATATTTTGTTAATTTGGACAAAAAACAACAAAAGTGAACCAAATCAATACAACTAAATCAACCAAAAAACAATTTTTTTTTGTAATAGCACCTTCTTGTTTCCAATTTGCATATATTGTTGGCACTTCTATAGTTTTCTAGAGTCTTTCTATACAAGTTGTTTTGTCAAAAACCTAGTAATTTGTTATCCACTTCTTTTAGAATTTTGTTTGTATTGTAGGAAGAATCTAGGACTATAGGTGAATTTTGATGTATGGACTTCTAACCTAGGCTAGGGACACCAATTAGAAGTTGTCTCAATTGACTACTTGATCTTGTGTATATTGTAAAAACTAATTGTATTAATAGATCTCTACAATGAACTTGGTGCTTCTCATAGAGATTGAGATAGTAGAATCCATGTAATTCCTTTTACATATTCAATGTGCATGGAGTGGTACAATTTGGTGACTTCCTCAATAGAATATATTACATTGCATTTGGCCTAATTTGAATTTGTGCATGTGCCCTACCACTATAGGTTTGATTGTGATGCATTTGTTATGGAGACCTTTGCCCCCAACATTAGATGTATTTTCTAAATCTGCATAGCCTTCAACCCTACTATCAATCCAAGGGTGCAATGCCGCCCTATTACATTTGAGTGATAGGAAGTTGGATTGTAGGAGCTTTTGTAAATCTTAACCCATTAGTGGTAATCTTGTGAGTTTTTTATGGTTGGTGGTGAACATTAGTGATGCAATTTCTTTTTAGGGGTAATCTTTACAATTTGTGCATAAGAGGCTATAGTATGAGTTTTTTTCATGTTTTGTTTGTATAGTGGAATTTAGATAGCTAAGGAGTACATGGTTTCAAAGATGATGATTTTTCTTGTCTTAGCTTGTAGTATTTTCAATTCTTTGCATTTCTATTTAGTGTATGGAAAGGGTGTTGCATTATGTTATGTACTTACAATTGTCTTGTGAATACATTCTACACTTATTATGGTTTTGTGTTAGACTTGTTATTGTGATTTATTAGCTTCACCGTTTCTAGAAATGTATTTGCCTCCATGTTTGCTTTCATAATTTTTGGTTTCTTTAAGCATCTATTCACTTGCCTATATGTTTATGGTGTATATTCTTTTATATTGCATACTATGTTTTGAGTGATGGAGTTTTGATGATACAACTTGCAATTCATATATTCTTGCATGTTAATGTTATCTTTTTAGTGCATGTGTTGTCTTTTGGCTTCACAATTTTTTTTTTCAACCTTCTTTGCTACTTCAAGTAGGGATTTCTAGATTTAAAGTATTTGATACTTTACATGAAGAAGAAGGCATTGATGTATAATTGTGATATAAACAAAGCCATGAGATGTTTTTCAAGCCTCTAGAAGATTGTTTCAAGACTATTCTATGTATTGTAAACTAGCCACTGCTAGTCTAATTTTTTGGATAAAAAATTTTAAAAGCAATTTTTTTCTTAAAAATTGAAAAATGATTTACAAATTTTAAATTAAAAAAAAATTCAAAATTAATTAATTAATTTTATCTAGTATGGAAGTCTCTCAACCACATTGAATGTCTACGTGGCAACATTTCTAGTGTCCCAAAGCATTTTTGCAATCCAAGAACTTGAAATCTTTTGGAAGCCCCCGAAAACATCTTATGCTAATGTATTGTAAATCAAGTTTGTGTCATCATTCTTGATGCACATTACATACTATAAGTAGATCTCGATATTTATTCCTTTGTATATTTTTTGGGGGAGTGAAGCCTCTTGCTTTACATTGGAAGAGGGAGCTTAAGGTAATTTACAATTTTTTTCCATTTCCATTTTTTGTGGCTTCAAAAAGTTTTGGAGGTTTTTTGGCTTTTTTTTGGCTTAAGGTAGTTTATAATTTTCTTTTGTTTCCATTTTTTTAAGATTCAAGGAATGCTTGTTTCTTAAAAGTCTAAACCATTCCATTTTGAGGGAGGGGGGGGGGCATTAGCCAATTACTATTACTTGCAATTTGCAAAGTGAGACAATTTTCAAAACCCTTTACTTTGTTATAAAGAAAAAATAAATAAAGTGAAAAAAGAAAATATCGAGAAAATAAATCACATAGAAAAAATAGAAAGGACCAAATAAATTTTTAAATTGGCTATTTGGTCCTTTCTATTTTTTCTATGTGATTTATTTTCTCGATATTTTCTTTTTTCACTTTATTTATTTATTCTTTATAACAAAGTAAAGGGTTTTGAAAATTGTCTCACTTTGCAAATTGCAAATAATAGTACACGAGTTCAAAATAACATGAATTAAAAAATCAAATTATAATAGGGACCATTTAATTGATCACACACATCTAAATACCCCTCAAAATAAAATTGTGGAACCTATAAAGTGGCAAATGGCAAGTCTATAATGATAACCAATGAGAAAAAATATTATTCAAGTCAAGTGACCTTGCACCACATTCAATCTTGTGTAGAAGATCCTAATTCAAATCACAAATCTCATGATTGAATTAGCACTGCACATACAAATAATTATGAATATCCATTTGTGCATTATAGTATAAGCCACATATGTAATGTAATACCAATATCTTATATGGATGGATTAAATTATTATTGATACCTCAAAATGGAAAAGGTAAGAATTTATATTTTATTGTCATAATTTAAAGAAAAACCTATGGCCATAAAGTTTGTAAAAACTAAAGTTTTAGAGGGATGAGAAGGGAGGGTCTACAAAAAGCTTGGTTGTTTTTGAGAAAACTATGTGAGCTAAAATATACGGTTCATTTAATTTAAAGGGGATAAATTTTATACAATATGTAGGGCTACTACAGGGTCCTTGAACTACCACATATCCTACTATATATAAATAAGGCTATATAAAAACATCATTTACTAAGAAATTTTATAAATACATTAGCCTTTATAAATAGGGTCCATACAATTTTTTTGTAGTACAATAAATATAGATGTGGATAAAAAACTTTAAGTGAATGATAAAACCTACACAATCTGATAAATCTAGGGATTTTTTTCTCAAGATCTGTTGTGACTGTCAAATAATTCTAGCATATACAAACCAATCCTTCTATAAGTGTGCCTAGAATGTAATAGTATGTAGGAATGTGATAACATGTTATTTGTCATCTAAAATTGTACTACAATACTAGTAGTATATATAATAGTAATAATAATAATAATAATAATAATAAGTATAAATGCAAGACATTAGTTTTATGGGGTGAATTATATATGGGTATGAAAAATTAGACATGTAAGTTTTGTATATAAGATAGCTTAACTATAAAAACCACATGAATGAATTTATAAAAATTATAAAATATTAAAAATATGCCCTTGATCTCTTTGTATGTACAATGGGGTCCCAATCAAAATGGCATTTTTGAAATCGTAGTTAAGAAAATTTCAGTGCAGCCAACTTTGAGAGCCTCCCGAGAGCTCAAAAATTGGTATTTTATCACTAAATTTTTACCACAGAGTCATCTCTATGTTAATAACACGTGTACCAAATTTCAAGGCCAGGAAATTCACCATAAAAAAGTTATTCAAAATCTACCAACATGGGTAGTGGCGAGAAACATTTCACTACTTTCAACTTTGACACCCTCCCAAGGATTGAGTTTTGTTTCTTTTGCCATAAAATTTTTTTAATGAAACAATATCTATGTTTTTAATATTCTTAAAAAAATTCAAGGTAAAAAAATAAATTAAAAAATAAATATTTGAAATCTCCCAACAGGTGTAGTTTTGAGAAAATTTTCACAATTGCCAACTTTGACACCCTCCTAAGGGCTCAAAAATTGGTTTTTTACCATGAATTTTTTTTGGGAAGTAACCTCTATATTGATAACATGTGTTCCAAATTTAAATTTCAAATAAATTACCAAAAAGAAATTATCCAAAATCTCCCAACATGTGTAGTTGTAAGAAAATTTTCATTATTGCCAACTTTGGCACCCTTCCAAGGGCTGAAAATTTGTCTATTTAACATGAAATTTTTTGAATAACATCACCTCTACATTGATAATGTATATTCCAAATTTCAAGTTCAAAAGACTTATCCAAAAAAAGATATTCAAAATCTCCCAACATGTATAGTTGTGAGGATGAGTTTTTACATCCGTGTCAAACTTTGCTCCACAAAATAACACTACACTAAGGGCTCAAAAACTCCTCCTCACAACTACACATGTTGAGAGATTTTTTATATCTTATTTTTGGTAATTCATTTGAACTTGAAATTTGGAACACATGTTATTAACATAGAGATTACTTCACAAAAAAATTCATCGAAAGAAACTAATTTTTTAGCCCTTGGGAGGGTGTCAAAGTTGGTAATTGTAAAAAAAATTCTCAAAACTACACATGTTGGGAGATTTTGAATATTTCTTTTTACCTTGAAATTTTTCACACATATTAAAAACATAGAGATTATTTTATGACAAAAATCTCATGGCAAAAAAAGTTTTCAATCCTTGGGAGGGTGTCAAAGTTGAAAGTAGTGAAATGTTTCTTACAACTACACATGTTGGTAGATTTTGAATATATTTTTCTATGTAAGTCTTTTGGCCTTGAAATTTGTTATGCATATTATTAATTTATAGATGACATTGTAAGAAAAATTTCATAGTAAAATATCAATTTTTTAGCACTCAAGAAGCTATCAAAGTTGGCAGAGCTGAATTTGTTTTCATTGCGGATCCCAAAATGCCATTTTGATTGGGACCCTATTGTACAAATATGATCATCTTAAAAATTATAATGAAGGTAAATAGCCCCACATCAAGTACCCTCTTAATTGAAGTGTATACTTTAAATTACAAGGAGTCATCTCCCTGAGAAATCTCCAATGAAACCATCTTATAAACACCTCATTCAATATGAGATTACTTAACACATTTAGATTCAAAGATTGAAGTAAAATGGACTATAAATTCTATCCCTATATTATACAATTTTTTATTTGTTGAATTCACCAAGGTAAGCCTCTTTGTTTGTGCAATGTGTTACTTTTTCTTTATCTTACATTTACATATGATTTTTTGATATATATATATATATACACTACTTATCAATGGTATAATTTTAGTCAACTACCCTTCATCAAAGATTTTTTTGACTATGTTTATTATATCATCCATACAAAATTATGTATCATCTATATTCATCATACTATGAAAAATTTGCATAGTCCTTATCTGTCAACGCTAACTTATTATTAAAAATTCCTACTATATGGTATTTTTAAATATACTAATTTATATATAATAGAGTATGTAGCATTTCAAGGATCCTGTAGTAGCCCTATATATTATAGAAAATTTTCTCCCTTTAAATAAAAAAACACTATCTTTTAACTTATATGATTTTTTTAAATATCAAAAGTGAGCTCCTTGGGAAAAGATGGAATGTGGTGTACCTTTATTGTCAATTGTTGTCTCCATACTTCTCCTTAGAATTGATCTCTTATGTTTGCAGTGTACTTTGCTTGGAAAAACTCTTTTTTATGCTTCTTTTGACATGGATGAAACAAAATCCCTTACCTTGTACTTTGGCAAGTGATCTTTTTAGACATTAGTGGTAGTAAGAGCATTTGGTTTTCTCACTTTATTGTACCTCTCTCTCCACTTTGTTGTACTTGCTTGGTTGTGTTTGATGTTGACACTAGTTGGAGAAGAGATGTTGTTTTTCACTCTATTGATCTTTAAAATAAGCACTCCGATCATTGAATATATGGACTTGGTGTAGTAACATTTAGATAATTTGTATTCATCTATGAGAGCTTTAGCAATACAAAACTTGATCCTTGTGCCTATTAGTTGAGTTACAATTGTACATTCATGAGTCCAAAAAGGCTAACATGAATAATGTAGAGAGGTTGTACCACATTTGCCAAAATACTATTAAACATCACCTATTAGGTTGCTGAGATGTTGTACAACAAAGACAACATTGGCAAAGCTTCACTACCAATACTATGTATTTTGTAGGGTATGTCTCCTATTCCAGCGGTGCTATTCTGTAAGCTTGTGAGCATGAGCCTGTGAGCGTAGAGCAGGGATTCTGTGAGCACAGAGTTCAGAAATTTGAAGAAGTATTATAAAACTTAATTTTATTCATTAAAATTGATTTCATCTTAAAATTGATTTCATCTTAAAATTTGAATCAAAATTTTTTATTTCTAATAAATTTTAGTACCTATTTTGCACTACAAGAGAAAGGGGTGTTTTAAGTGAGTTTTTAAGTATAGTCCTAGACGTCAAGTTATAAGTAATGACCTTTAAGGCAATTTTCAGCAAAAAAATTACTAGAAATACATGTATTTCTAGTAATTTTTTTGCTGAAAATTGCCTTAAAGGTCATTACTTATAACTTGATGTCTAGGACTATACTTTAAAACTCACTTAAAACACCCCTTTCTCTTGTAGTGTTGTAAACCTATTACCGTGGACCTATTACCGTAGTTGTATTGAAATTTGATGAAGATTCTAATTTCCAATCTTACTTAAAAGTATACATTACAAAAATGAAGAACTCACTTGATATGAAAGATGAATAAAGGTGGAATTAAGTTAATATAGAGTATTGGTTGATCATTATCCTATAGTAATGTAGATCTTTTTGAGGCCTAGGGAAAGGTACTAATGATTTTTATTGATGTATTATTATTACAATTGTTTAGATTTTAGAAAGAAAATTTGTTGATAAAAATATTTGCTACACTAAATTTTATTTTGGTTGATCATGTTTTGTAGCATTATAAATCTTCTCAACGCCAACAGGAGGGCATGTATTTTTTATTTCTCAATTTTTAGTCAATGGACTTGTTTAAATTTTAGAAAAAAAATTGTTTGTATGATTTCATTATATATGGAAAGAACTTAGTTGCACCAAATTTCATTTTGTTCATGAGTATCTTATAGTAGCGTAGGTCTTCTCAAAAGCCAATGTAGGCACCTATAGTTTTGTCTTAATGTATCAATAATGGAACTTGTTAAGATTTTTTTTTTAAATTTTGATTGATAGGGATTACTTTTGTAAATAATGAACTTTGTTACACAAAATTATTGATTAGTTGAATCATTATCCTCTTGTTCATCCAATGAAGGGATTCATTTCTTCTTTCTTGATGCAATGGTTGTTTATTTATCATCTTAAAACAATACTTGTCAAGCTTTTCTAGATTTTTGTGAATACTCTCCTTGGTCTTGCTTCTTAGTACCCCTCGGCGCCGAGAAGAGTCCCATAGCTCCAATAAAATTATTATTGCAAAAAAAAAAAGGGTTTTTTTTTCCCTTCCGAGGGACTCCCCTTGGCGCCGAGGGGAGTCCCAGAATTGCGCGGGGGAAAAGAATTTTTTTAAATTAGAGCTGTGGGATTCCCTTTGGTGCCAAGGGGTACTAAAAAGCAAGACCAAGGAGAGTATTCACAAAAATCTAAATTTGTGAAATAACCTCATTTGATTTAAAAAAATTATAATTAGTCACTAATTTTTTTTCTTCATAAAATCTAGCAAAGTACAATAAATGGTAAAACAAAGTTATTCAAGGGACCACGGTAATAGGTCCACGATAATAGTTCCACGGTAATAGGCACTAAAATTTACCAAAGTTAATCAAATTTGGCCAAAAGTTTTAGATGGAATCTTCAAAAAATTGTGTAGGTTCGCAAGCTCACGCTGATAAGCTCACAAAATAGCAACCCTGTCTCCTACTCTACCATTCTCATTGATGTCTTCATTAGAGGTACATATTAGTCCCCCCATGACAATATAGACATACTCCAACTCTTCATTATACAAACTATCATAGCCATTATAGTACTCCAATTCATCCGCTTACTATCTTGGTTGAACCTACTTCACATTTGTTTTGAAAAATAGATTAGACCAAAAACTCTTAAAAAATAATTTTTTATTTATTATGTAATACAATGTAGTATAGTTCTTCTATTCTTTTTATAATAATCAAAATAAGAATAAGTGGCTATATCTAAACTGAAAGGCAATTGCTAACCACCTCCATTTACTTCCAAACTAGATTCTTTAAGGTATTTGGACTACACTTTGATATACACTTTTTTAAAAGAGAAGGCTGCAAATAGAGGAAATGATTGTTGTTGGTCTTTATTGTGATTGCAAGAAGCATTAGAAGCCAAAACGTTCTAATGTAGAGGTAGCTTGCTTTGATTGAAAATGATTTCAATTAGAAGTTTGCAAATGGTAGAGAAAGAATGGGCAATGTTAGTCTTACATTCAATTGTATATCCAAGTTCAATGTGCAAGGACTCTATAGTGAAGGAAAAGGACACTAAGGTGAGCAAAAATATTATGTCTTTTGATCTAGCATGCTAAAAAAATTTCTACGCATACACTTGTTGATCATGCCTATAATGTATATTCTAACATTTGGAAGGATATGAAGCTAATGAATTTGGTACTAAATATCTTAATCCAAACCAAATGAAATATGCTTTTACAATTCAATAAATGTATTAATGTACATGCATAAAAATGAGAGGGTGGTAGCTATTGGTAAGTTGGTACAAGATGGTAGCAATCGTTGAAGAATATTAGGCTAGTGGTATTGATGGTAAAGCTATTTGGCCATTGTTGCATCTATGTCTAAACCTTATATGATATTGATTAGTATATGTTTTTCTTGGTGGTCTTGTCCACTTTTATTGTTCATATAATTAGTTTTCTTGACTAAAAAGAATCGTGTTTATTTAGATGTGTAAATTCAAACTTGTAGACTTTGTCACTGATGCACTACAAGAAAAAATGAATTGATATATGTTGGTTATTTTTATTGGTTAGATGCCTTGATTTACATATTCAGATAAAGGTTAAAAGGAACATTTTGTTTAAAAATGAATTGATATATGTTGGTTATTTTTATTGGTTAGATGCATTGATTTAAACAATAATCAATACAACTATGTTGATTTTATTTCATGATTTGGTCAAATTTTTATTATTCAAAAATTTGCCATGTAGACAACAATACAAGCAAGATTGCTATGTCAATTGACTCACTTTATGGATGGAAACATAAAATTCAATTTTAGAAAATTTAGCATTATATTCAAAGTGGTTCAAGATCTATTTGCCAATTGAACTTTGAGTGCCATATCATTACCTTGGTGTTAATTGAGATGAAAAAAAAGTTTTCTTTTATATAAGTGAGGTCGTAGAAGGTAGAACAAACCATATGGGATGTGTAAATTAGGATGAGTAGAAGCTTAATTGCTCATAGCTAATTAAAAACTAAGGATTGTGCTTAAAGCAAAATTTAAAACTCATTTAAGCATAGTAAAATAACTTTTTCACAAAAACTTTAAGCCTAGAAATAGTTGAAAAATCAAAGCAAAGTTCATCTCCAAAAATCTGTTTGACATTTTGGGCCTCCAATCAAAAGTTCTACATAAGTTTAAGAGAGAAAATTTATAATTTTTAAACAAAATGTCCCTTCTAACCCTAATCTGAAATTTGTTGATAATTTTTTATTAAAGTTTAAAATGTCAAGTAGATTTTTGAAGATGAAGTTTGATTTGATTTTCCATCTTCTCATAGTTCAAATTTTTTTTGACAAAAGTTATTCTACTATGACAAAATGAAGTCTAAAATTCTACTTTGATGCATTGCCAAATCAACTAAGTAAATTTTGTTTTTGGTCACAAGCAACATATGTAGTTGGTTGTTATTTTTGTCAAGAAATGCAATGGCCAGATCAACATATGAAATTCCATTTTTTTTCACAATCAATACAAATCAATTCATTTTGTGTTGATTAAGGCTCTCTTTTCTTGTAATGATGTCTACACCTATTGATGTAGGTGTCCAAAAAATTGCTTCAAGACTGACATGACAAAAATATCCAAAATCTTAGATAATATGTCTTGGTGTAGAGATGTTTTTGAGCTAATGTTCATAGAAATACGTTTTTTGAAGGTGCTAAAATCTTGTCATGTGGTTGCCATCTTAGCACAACATAAGTACCTTGTAGGTGAAGAATGCCATGCAAGAATTTTTTTCATCTTAGCTTGTTGATGACATGGCACAAAGAAAAGTGATGTTGTATCTAGCATACATGATACTGCATTAGGAAAAGTGACATGGTATTCAACATCCATTTTGTAACACTTGACGTGGTAGTAGAGAAAGTGAGGCATTATCCAACAAGAACGATGTAGCATGCTTAGTCACCAACAATGCTAGTTTGTGAGCCTAAAAACATAAGCTTAAGAGCTCTGAGCATAAGCCTTGTAAAGTTGTAAGCCTAGAGAATTAACCAAAAACAACTTTGAATTTTTTAGGCTAAAAGAAAAAAAGAAAAGAAATTTTAGGATATTCTATTTATAGTAAAATTTTAGTCCTATGACCATGGCTCTATGATTGTGGAAGTGTAGTTAACATATTTTAAAATTTCAAACCCTAGTATCTTTAAAGGGCCTTTCAATACCTTCCAAGAGAAAAAAATTTTAAATTTAAATTTTTAAAATTGAGATCCAAAATCTCAAATCTACAAGGGATCTTTTGGTACTGAAAAGGATTTTCTGAGGTGATAGAGTTGCAATTTTTTTTGACTCCATCAACCCCCAATTGATCTCTTTTGTATCGAGAAAAGTTTGTAAAGGTGACAAAGTCGCAAAGAAAAAGTGAACTAGTAACACAATCGCAAAAAAATTTAAAAAAATCTTGAAAAATTAAAAAAAAACAAAAGTTTTGAGAGTTCCAAAACCCTTTGGGCCTCCACATGGCTTCTTGATATTGTGAGGGTTTTTGGAAGGTGAAAAAGTTGCAAAAAATTTGAAAAATTTAAAAGAAATTTTAAAAAAAAATTAAATGAAAATTTCTTTTTTTGAAAAAAACAGTTTCGAAAGTCACAAATTTCAAATGCCATAAGGGATTTATTAGCTATAAAAATCCTAAATTCCTAAAGCACAATGATAAGTCCACATCCTAAAAATCACTAAAAATTTCACCAAAAATTAGAGCCTCACAAGCTTTGAGGCTCATGCTTTAACCCCTAATTGCCCAATCAACTATATATGGTCGAGTTGAAATTTCAAGTCCATTTCTCGATAGGCAATTAAATTATTTTCACCATTTTGTAATTTTTTTCAGACAATTTTAAGGATTCACTGTTGATAACTTTCATTTTTCACTGAAAAAAGTACACATTTGATTATTGAGAGGTCTTTAAAGGCATACATGTACCGTAAGTAAAGTGTAATGCTTGCCTATTTTACTTCATTTCCTAGATTTATGCAATTTCACTTGATTTGAGATCTAAGAAATTGTACATATACACATACAACTATTGATTTGGTGTATTTGCAATTTCTACTTATAAAAAATAATTGCATTTCAACAATTGCAAGGTGGATTATGTAATGAATTTAATAGCTTTTCATGTGAAATTAGGTTTTTTAGAAGTGCATTTTAGTGTGCTAACACTCTTTGTAGTTGTTCAAGTCACCTCCAATGCCCAAAAAAATTTGTATGCAAATTTGAGAAACATTGTAGGAAAAGGTAGCATACTAAATATAGAAAATGTACTCTTCTCTCATTATAATCTCACAACTCCTATGCAATTTTGTGCTCAAAATTTGTGTACTTACTAATGAACAAGCTCTTTAAACATCTTTGTGGTTAGATTTTGGAAAAAAATCAACTTGCTTCACTAGAGATGACTACAAGCCCATGCACTTTTTTCATAATCAAAATATACTTGAAAAGGTTTGGGCATTTAGGGGTTAAAGCTCACAAAATAGTACTCATGTCTAGTCAAGACACTTTTAAAATACATTTAAACAATTTGTGCATGCCAAAGCCAATAACCCATAGGTCAAGAGCTATAAAAAAATTATTATTTAAAAGAATTTTTTTTTAAATAAATTAAATTTAGCAAGAATTTATTAACTAAATAATTATAAATAATTAAAGTATCCAATGTTAGCCAAAAAATACAAAATAAAGCCCAAAGACCATCTAATTTGAGGAAAATTCTTGATGGTGAAGTGAAAGAATTATTTCATTAACAATTATTGAGAATGATGTGAGAGAGGGCATTTTTATAATGAAATTCATTATCCATTATGAATCCTGGAGATATGGGATAATTTGAAGATGAGAGCTTGACCATTGGACATTTAGATGTTATTTTAGAAATTCTATTTTGAATATAGTTTTTGCTTTACATATCCTATAAAGGTTGTTTTACTCCATAACTCCATACTTGTAGAATTAAATTTTCTTTTCATCATGGTGTACATCCATCAATGTCTTTTTTTTTTGCAAAATATGATACATTAATAGCTACCCATTTTTTGTATTTTTTACACTTTATGAGTGTCTTACTACAACCTACAATAACTTTTGAAATCTTCTTTGCAATCAAAATTGATATGCTTGGTGACATGGCAATTCTATAGATTTTGGACATTCTAATGAACATTGTCATATTATTCTTCGTTCATGTCAAATAAAACATCAATGTCAATGATATCATCTATTTGTTTTTATAATAATCTCCCAATATACTATGCAACATCTACAAAAATCTAACTCTTAAGGCCATCTTCACTATAACCTCTTCATGTTTTGTAAAACATTCATAACTATTGTCAAACATAAAAAAAAGAATCTCTTATAGTGCTTGGTAGTTCAATTTCTACTTCCTTGCAAATGACCTTGTTATCCTACACCTTTGTACAAATTGCATTGTACACTTCTTTGCATGTTGAAACCAAGGTTTTTTTTTCATATTTGAAGAAGTGCCATAGTGGCAATATAAAATGTTATAGTGGTGCTCTAAATTGCAACATTCATCCACTTATTGGATGTATAGTATGGTTTTCATCCACAATTAGGCAATTTCATCTAATATGTATTTTTAATTTCAAAGTTGTCTTGCAATTTCATCCAATTCTTTTGACATTTTTTATAACCTTTTTTAGCCAATTTTTTTTCTAGTGCAATCTAGCACCAAACCCCCCTCCAAAAAGCCCTGGTTGAAACCATTTGTAACTTCTACACTATATTCATTGGCTTAATAAAGGATGTGTGCTATTATATTATATTAATACAAATATCTACATTATCTATTGAATACTTGCTTTAACTAGGTTCTTTATACATCTATATAAATGAAGAGGGTTGGCTAGGTAGGGTTCTTGCAAAGATGTTGTAATTCTTGACACTTCTTGTAGTAAGTAGGAGGAGACTCAAACTTCAAATAGACATTAAAAGCAAATATGACTCAAAGGTACATTTTATTGTTTTTAATGTACCAACTCTATACATTTTAAGACGTGGTTACTTTTGATGACCATTAATGACTACTTCTTTTCAACTTCAAAATTTTGTAACTAATTCTACAAAGGTCAAAAAATATGAAATGACTTGGATTAGATGCCAAATACATTTTTTTTCCATAAAAATTTGGTAAATTTTTTTTCAAGGAGCTCTATTTCCTCCCAAAAGTGATATTAGACAAAATTTGAGGGCAAGAAGAGATTGCAAGTTCTTCAATAGTCTAACATGGCCAAGAATGTGCCATGTCAGATATCAATTTAATTTGATTTAATTTAGTATTTTTTGGAAAATAAAAAAATAATTAATCTAATTTTCACTTTCTTATTATTTTTTTAAAAAAATTCTCCAAAATTTAGGAAATCTAGTTGTTAGGGTTGTTTTGGAGTTCCTGAATAACACAAGGAATTGCTAGGGGAATAATTCCAAAACAATCTCTTTTTGCCCTCAAATTTCATCTAATGTTAATTCTCAAGTGGTCACTTTATCAACCTCCTACCTTATAGCATAGTCATCAACAAAGGTCCAAGTAGAGATGATAGAGATGGCATGGCTACTAGGAACCTAGAATGTAGATGTGTAAAAAACAGTTCCATTGTAGAAGACAAAAAACATTTTGTTTCTTGGAAAGGTAACCTATATAGGCCCTAAAGTCATAACATTATGTCTTTGAAGCTATATGTAGGTTTAACAACAAAATCCATTGCCTTGACAAGTTGTTGATTCCATTGTTAGGTAGTTGAGTAGTAGTAGCACTAGAGGAAAAATGTGTCTCTTACAAGTAGCTAAAAAGCAACTAATGTCCTATACAACTATCTTCTAAGTGCAACCCTTGCTATTAGCACCAAATCCTATGCCATTATTTTACATCATTAATATATTGTTTTAGTTACAAAGTAATTGCAAAATAAAATTTATATATTGTCTTAGTTGCAAAGCAATCTTAGAATAAAGTATATGCATTGTTTTAGTCACAATTCAAAGCAATTGTAAAATGAAGGGTAGGATCATGAAAGTTGTAACAAAATTCAAATTTAGAATGAGTGTGAGCTATTTTCCATCTAATATTCATCAAAGTTGTTGATGTGGACAACTCCACATTTTGTGGAGTCTACCATGTCAATCTAAAATGACAAAAAATGATTAGGAAATGAGTGCAATTGTAAAATGATAGTAGTCATTTCCTAGTCATTTCTCCATTGTCATTTTCAAAGTTGTTTCTTTGTATTTCATATCAATTGTCCCATATCAATTGTTAAGAATACCATTAGATTGAATATATTATAAGAATTGAGATTATTTGTACTTTTCTAAAATGAATTTTATTAATAGAATTCTAAGATTTCTACAATTTGTAGATTTTTATAGTGTATAGATTTCTACATTTTATAGATTTTTGTAGTTTATAGAAATCTAAAAATGTTTAAAATACAAGAAGCTTAAAAACCTGTGAAATTATAAAGTTTTCTTAACTAGTACAATCTATTAAATATCAATATTTTAAGGTCTAAAGTCTAAAAATAAGCTAAATTTGGAATTTGAAAATATAGAAACCATTGATATTTGGATCACCAACGAGTTGCACAACTCATGAATTGAGTGACTGATCTCACATAGCAGTAAATACCCTAAAACCTTCATTTTCTTCTAGTACAAATCATGTGAACTTAGTAAAGAAAATTCCAAATTTTTGTCAATGGGATGCAATTGTAAGTCCTAATTTCATAAAACAATGTCTCTTTTAGCTAGCTTACGGGGTTGGTGATAACTACTATGTGTATATTTTAAGAATTTGATTCTTTGTTGATGATCCGATTTAGTAGCAAATTCATTGCTTTTAATTTTTAAAATTTTTGGTGGCAATTGAAAATAGTTTTTTAGACTTGTGTCTATTTGAAAAAACATAACTTACCTTGATTAATATAGGCTATGAAGTCTGCACAACGATGCTAGTATGTAAGCATGAACATGCGAGCATGTGAGCTTTTAATATGTATATAAGTAGATATACTACCACCTTTGAAGGTGTTTGTAGTAAAAATATCTATAATATAGATACCTATAGTATAAATATAGTCTTATCATAGAAGATTTCTACAGTATAAGCACTTATACTATAGGTGCATCATTTTTTAGGCTCATAAGCTCACACTTCTATGCTCATATATGTGAGTCCCCGATTCGTCACCGGGGACTCACGGGTTCTTTTTTCAAAATTCCTACATAAACTAAGGCGTAATTGGGCTTATAAAACCCACAAAAGGGCATTAAACCGGTATTGGCATTACACATACTAATGTGCCATTTGGTCATTAGGTGGGGTTTAGGATAGTTTACATCCAAAACGCCCTTGTCTTAGTTAAATAGACGCCAAATTGATAGAGATGAGCAGGATTAGGGTAAGAAGCCTAAAAAGGCCCTGTCTAGGCTAGGAAGTCCTCATAGGGGGATCTAGGAGGAATCCCCCACTCCCCATAGCATCGAAGAGAATACGAGCAAAATACTAACCTTGAAATGCAGGTACCGGGCGATTTCCTAATTCTTGGAGCACGCAGTGGGGATGCAGATTTGCATCCAAGTGGGGGGATCCCATGGGTGGTCCCCTCTAAAGTTTGGGAATTTTCCGACATTGTTTGGATATTTTCCCAGACGGTCAATCGCGGTGGACTTTGGGTGGGAATTCGAAAGAATATCCCAAAGTGCGGTAAAATCCCACTAAAAATCCGGCGAGGCGGTCTCACACCAACGGAGCGCTTCCCCAAGTTTCAAGACAAAACAATAGTTGGAACATCCCGAATCGGCGACATTCCTCCCCAACTGACAAATTAAATGATGAAAGCTGTAGTTGACCGGTGTACCGGGGCCATACGACATCGGAACGAAGCCTATCTTGGGCCTATTCCTACCCCCTTCCATCTACTTAGAAGATTGGTGAAGGTTTGGGGTCCAAAGTTGCCAAACTCCAAAAGTTGGGAATTTATCCCAACTTTGACCCCATCTTACACTAAGATTCCTTGGGAATTTGGACATAGTTAAAGGGGTAAGGGATTCTTCATAGGCTAATTATGGCCTTCCAGACCCAATGGCGCAATCCGTTTGCCATTTGGAGCTAAACTCCAAAAGTTAGCCTTTTGAGGACAGCACATGGAAAAGAAATGGGGGTTTAAGGCCCCCCAATGTTTTTTGGGGGAGTTTGGGCCCCAATGGCCATGGGGAATGCGTAGGGAACGTGTGGGGAACTCCGGGCACATGTGGGAGCAAGTACCACCTCAAAAAGTTAGTGGAGGTGGCTCATGTGCTTTGGCGTAAGTAATTTCAAATTAAGTAGGTGGGAACACATGGGAACTTCTCCCATGTGAGAACTTGTAGATTTTGGGGAAGGTAAATTAGACGGTTTTGCAAGTTCTTGTAAGGTTAGGTAAGATTTGAATTTCTCAATTCAAATTGTGTAGATTTTAGGTGGATAATTAGATTTGGGATGGGTAAACATGTACGGACCTCCTAAATTCCCTCATCTAGTTATTCTTAGTAGATTAAGGGGGGGGTGTTGCTCCCTTTTGGGTATAAAAGGGGCGGCATTCTCCTCTCATTCTCTCTCTTTTCTCATTCCTACCCATTTAAGGGAGGAGGACTATTGGGCCCGGGTTATGCCAGATTTCCTTTGGCTTTTGATGCCAAGGGAGCCTTTGATGGTCTTTTGGGGTTTTTACACCCTTTGGTAAGTGTGGTTTTTACTTGGGGACTTGAGACCCCCCCAAGTGTTGAAACTTATTGCAATCTAAGCTTGGTTTACTCATTGTATTGTGCCACTATTGAGAGTTGTTGTGGGAGAGACTTATGAGGAACTGAGGGGTAACTTGGGAGGTGACTTAGAGAGTATGTTTGCAATTTGTACTTCTTTCTTCTCCCTCTTCTCTTAGTCACGGGGTTAATTTAGTCCCATAGGGGACGGCGAAGCTTTGACTATAGTATTAGATAAATTGTGTGGACACTCTCTTCTCCCTCTTCTCTTAGTCACAGGGTTAATTTAGTCCCATAGGGGACGGCGAAGCTATGAACCCCCACCCTCCCTAAGAAACTAAAGTCTTAGCCACGTGTCAAAACGCCTCACTCTCACGGTGAAGCTTTGAATCCCCTAAGTCTTAGCGGGGTGTCAAATAACCTTCCCCTTGAGTTAAAATCAACGTTTAGTATCCAACACGGTTGGCACTAAGTCAACGTTTAGCATTCAACATCCATTGGGTTAAACCCCTTGGGCCACATCAATTGTTCTTTTGTTAGGAGGTTCCTAGTTCCACTCAAAAAGCCAAAAATTGCAAGTTCGGTCCCAGCTCCAACGCTGGACCAGCCCCAGCTAGCCAACCAGAGCCCCCAGCCAGCCCGCCAAAGCCCGCAGCCAAGCCAGCCGGGTCCGCAGCCGGGTCCGCAGCCAGCCAGAGGGTTCGGGGGGCCAGGGTTTGGGGAGCCAGGGGTTCGAGGGTCCAGGGTCCATGCAAAAAATCAGTAGAATTAGTTGGGTTAGGGGGTAGTATAGAGTTAGTTGGGTTAAGGGGTAGTATAGAAATTAGTTGGTTTAGGGGATAGTATAGAAATTAGTTGAGCTAGGAAGTAGTTGCAAAAAAGACCTACTTGTAAGAAACACCCGGAAGGGAATAATTAAAAGGGCCGGGGCCAAGACATGGCAATGATGGACGTGGCGTGGAGTGAAGAGGACCGGATGCAAGGAACAGAGGTGGGCCTCTAAACCTTCCTTTGATTTGAATTAATTGATGCAATAGGGAATTAGTTAGTGAAAGGGTCTACGTCCCAAGTAGGATTAAGGTCCGGTGATTAGCAATCACGAATAGGAAGACAACCATAAAGAGAAGGAAAATAATGGATACCCGAGCGTAGAGGTGGAGGAATACGTAGAGTAGAAGAATACATAGAGTAGAAGAATACATAAGGTAGAAGACTACAAATACATAGGGTAGAAGAATACAAATACATATAGTAAAAGAATACAAATACGTAGAGTAGACTAAGACAAAGATAAATACGTAGAATAGGATAAAAATACAAGAACGTAGAGTAGGCCCAAACAAATACGAAGATGTAGTATAGATTAAAAGAATACCAATATGTAGAGGTAGACTAGACAAATACAAATACATAGAAGTAGACTAAGACAAAGACAAATACGTAGAATAGGATAAAAATACAAGAACGTAAAGTAGGCCCAAACAAATACGAAGACGTAGTATAGATTAAAAGAATACCAATACGTAGAGGTAGACTAGACAAATACAAAGACGTAGAAGTAGGTTAAGATAAATACCAATACGTAGAATAGGATAAAAATACAAAGACGTAGAGATGGGGTAGGAAATACCATAAGTAAAGTGGGCTAAAACAAATCCAAACACGTACAAGTAAGATAAACAAGAACAAAACATAAAAGTAAGACAAAAGAACGAAACACATAGAGTAAGGAGCAATTAGAAGTAGGACAAGAGAACGAAACAAACCCTTGGTAGGATAGGTAGGCTAGTAAAGAAGATCCATTGCTTGGAAGGCACAATGGATTGACACTTAGACACCCGTAGGTAATAGAATTGTTAAGACTAGAGCCTAGTTGTGATCGCTTAATTCCAAGGGTGGGAATGAAGCGCCCACAATATATTAGCAATCGTGGAAGTCTGCACTTTTTGGCTAGGTTAGAAAATGAACTATATTGGGATTGTCATTGGCAAACCGTGATTTTTAAAAAAAAAAATTTATTTAGTCTAGCAATTTTTCTAATTGGTCTATCTTTGACAATTTTTCAAGAACAAATGAATGTACTAATTAACCCCTAAAGTTTTTGACTATATTTTCATCTAAACCGCTCTAAAATTATCATTTCTAAGACAACGACCAAATTTTAGGAAAAAAACACTATTTGTAGGCTACTGTAACTGTAGGATCTTTAATACTCTAGTTTGAAAAATGTAGAAAAAATTTCAAATTTTTTTGCTGTGTAGATTGCAAGATATTAGTGTTTGAAGTGAACAAAATTTTTTTTTTGTCCCTGCAAAAACCTGGGCAATTGCATTTTAGAAGTCCCCATTTGTATGAAAAAATGTCTAAAATTGTTGTAACTCTTTGCATTCATTCTTCAAGTCAAGTTGGCTACATACTTGAGAATTTTCAAATCATTTGGAACTATACAACATGTACAAAAAAATAGTAAATAGAAAGAAATAGAGAATGATTCAAAATACTATATTGTTAACAATTTATTTATGAAAAATAAAAATATCAATCTCAATTTTTGTAATGTTATAATAAAAGAAATCTATACCCAATATTTTTATTATTTTTCAAAAATATTAAAAATTGAATTAGATAAAGGACTTCAAAGTTTATTTTAGAGTAGACATTTTGTAACTTCCTACAAACTACCTACAAACTACCTACAAACTAAAACTCCCATAACTTTCATCTTATTAATCAAAATGAAATGATTGAAAGCTTTCCATGTATATATAAATCTAAAAAAATAATTTCAAATTTTTATTTAAAAAAGAAGAAGTTTTGAAGAGGTTTTTGTAGGTGCCTAAGTTGCCCACTAAATAATGAAAACTACATATCATACAATAACTTTTGAACCATGTAGTCAAAAGTTATGAAAATTGTTGAGCCTTAAAGCTATCCCTTGGGCACATGTTGTGTGAAAAAATCAAAGGAAGAAAAAGAAAAAATTCATCCGTAGTGAGTTGCCCAAAATTATTATATTGCCAAAAAATGCAGTTTGGTCCTTTAGGGGTAAAAGAAAATTACACTACCAAATTCAATATTTTTTTTCCAATAAGAATGATATTTTAATCAACCCTCCTTTTTTTTCTTAACTACGATAGTTTGTCAAAGTTGGACAACAAAAGAGAAAATGGTCAATGACGCATTTAGAATCAAAGAGCTCACCTCTATTTAGATTGCAAAAAAGAATGAGTAAAAATTCCCATTGAACTTGTTAATGAAGATTTTTATTCATAGTAGGCATCAATATCTTTCCTCAATTGGTGAAGATTGAGGAGCACATTCAATATTGAATGCCCATTTTGTAATTTTTAGATAAGCTTAGTACATATGTACTACCAAATATTATTCTCTATTTAATTAGTTTAGCATTCTAAAAGTTATTGAGCTATTGTATATCATTGAACAAATATTAACATGGATAATGAAACATTAGAGACAAACTAAACATATCTTAGAAACTCCACCTAAGCAATTTAGCAAAAAAAATCTAAATATACATGCCCAAATAGGGTTGTCGCATTGGACAAGTTTCTATCCATTTCTTGTCCAATTGGACAAGTCTCCAGTTCATTTTTTGTCCAATTGGACAAGAAATGAATAGGAACTTGTCCAATGTGACAACCCTATTCCCAAATAACTAGAAAATTATTTTCCAATTTATTATGTAGAAAACTAATAAATCTTTTCATTTTTAGACATCAATTGAATTGTATGGAACTTTAAGTGTTTCGAAGGGAATGTCAAATATGATTGTTGATATACAATATAATTCAAACTACCCAACATGTATGTAATACAACTCTACTATATTTCAAACAAGCCTCTTTGCTCTATTATAGAGACCTAACTGAGTCTCTAAGTAAAAACTTGCCCCAAGTATTGTACTTCATTAATTTTGTATTTTATAAACTACTAAAAGAGAATTGGAGGTCTAGGAATCCAAATATAAATTCATAATTTCTACATGTCATTAATAATAAAATCCAATCTTTTTTACTAAAGACTAAGAGTATATAGGTTGATGCTCTTTGTCCACCCTATACCCTTTAACCCCTCACCAATAATCCCATAACTACTTTTGAAATTTAGTGCAATATGCTACCTTTCAAGAGAAACAGGCATCAATTTTGGCTATCTTGAAAGTGAGTAGTAGCAAAATAAAATAGAAAAGAAAGGATTTTGCAAGTTGTGAAGGATTTTTGGGAGTACTATAAGACAAAACTAGCTAAATATATGCTAATTCTACTATAGAAGAAGTTGCAAATTGGCTATCAAATTTTATTGTTTGTTGTAATTTTGACTGAAATAGTGTTATTACAGGCCCTTTTTTGACAATGTAATAATAGCGCAAGGATTTTTTTGGTAGAAACCAAGCAAAATTTAGCAACTTTTAGGAACATTGCCCCTCACTATTGAAGGGGATTGATAGTGTTCTCACCTAATTGGGTAGTTCAATTCAAAGTTTTCTAACTTTTGCATCCAATGTCCAAATTCAACAAAACTTATTGGAAAAGTTGATTATGCTAGCTAGTTTTTTTGGTAAAATTTTCAAATCAATTCAAGATGTAATAAGTTCTTGGGAGCCAATCAAAGTTCACAGGTTTAATTTGAGTCCACCAAACTGCAATTGATGGCTGCAACTTTAGGGGCTTGTATCTCCCTCATCCAATCTTTGTTTTCAGTCAAATTTGTTGGATTATATTCCTCTAGAATTCTTGTTGTTGCGTGAAACTTCATGGCAATCCAAGTTATTTTGAAGCTCTAGGAGCAATTCAAAGTTCAAAATCCAGACATTTTGAATTATAGTGAACTTTGGTAGCTTGTTTCTTCTTCATATGGTGGCTTTTGGGGGTATTTTTTAATTAAAAAGTTGTGCATTCTAGTCTATAATGTCAACACTAAAACATTATAGTCTTGCAATCTATGTAGTCAAATGACTCCAAATTTGATTCATGTCATCTACAATATGCACACTACAAGATTGTATAGTTGAGATTTTTCATACTTTAGTGACATGCAGACTTATAAGGCTTGAAAAGCAATGTTGCTTTTAGGTACGTTTGGACTTTAGGTGGTGAGGGATAAAGGTAAGTGTATCTACTACGGCCATTCTCCCAATTGCATCCCCTATCTTTATTTAGCCTAAATTTGTAGGCTAAAATGTAAGAAACCTATAGATGAATGATTACTTAGTTTACACGTCTAACCTTTTTTAAGATAACCTTGAAAAGACAAGCCTAGGACTACTTTTTCAAACATCAAATTTGTTCTCTCCATATGTCCACATTTTTACTACAATATATGAATGAGTCTTTTATATTTATTTTTTGAAATGTAGTCATATGTCTTCTACAAATCATAAAAAAATTCAATTCTTTTTGGTAAAAAATTCAAACTAGTGTGAATTTTTGAATTAAAAAGAAGAGAATTTCATATTGTATGCAAAGTATGCTTGAAAAATTTGAAAATTTCTTTGTAGTATACAAAATCATAGTAAAAATGAATATAAAATAACATTCTAAAATATAAAAATTAGCAATCCTTTGTAATAAGTTCACAATTCAAATTCACTAGCTAGAAGAAAACTACGTTGAACTGTCCAAAATCTGTGTTAAATTCCTCCAAAACTACGTTAGATTCAACAAAAAACATCATATGGTTTTTGTTGAAAACCATGTTGAGAATGCAAATAATTCTGTTACAATGTAGGGAAACGCAAAATCTATGTTGGATTCCACGATATCTATGTTTATCTTGGTTTTCACTGTGTTTTCAACATGGTTTTCAACAAAAACCATATGATGTTTTTTGTTGAATCCAAAATAGATTTTGGGCACTCCAACACGGTTTTCTTCTAGTGATTGCACTAAAAAACTCAATTATAGGAATTTTCAAATTTTCAAATTTGACTAAAACTAGACTTGATAAGCTTAGTTGAATTCAATTTTCAATATTGATTATTTTTATTAATCAAATTCAAATCAAGGAGACAATATTGTCATAATACGCTATATGTAGTCTAAGATGACCCTAAACTACCAGATGAAGGTGAAAAGGTACTCAAACTAAATGGAAAGATTGCGGGTTTGATACCTAATTGTGACAAGTAACTTTCTTCCTAATGGAAACCCTCATAGTGTGTTCCTCAACACACTTGTGTCAAAAGAAAAAAACAAACTCTATGGTGATCCATGGATATGTTGTTCTCTTATGTAGTGAAAAGTCAACAAATATCAGTGGGAGACGGAGAATCAGATAATATCTAACTTAGGGGCGGTTTATACTTGGGGCCGGATTGAAGGCCGGTCGGAAGCCCCCAACTTTGAACCAATAGGATCACTCAATTTCTCCAAATCCGGCCCAAGGGGTTTATACTTGGGGCCGGCCGAAACGACAATTCATCCTACGTGTCGCCTTAGGTGGCATGGTTTTGGCGCCAAACCATCCGGCCCCAAGGGAGTAAACGGGACGAGGTTTGGGGTAGCCGGAACTCCCATCTAGGGCTGGATTGGAACCAAATTGGACTCCTCCGTTGGATTGCACAAATCACAACAGTCGATTAATAGAATTTATTTTATATTTTATTTATAATTATAATAAGCTCCTTCATTTGTTTCTTGAATTTTCATTCTGTGTGTCACTGTGACGTTGTCACAAAGAGGTACTTCATCTGTCTTTGATGCGTCGCCAAGGATTTGATTGGGTTTTTTTCCTACTTGAATGTGGGATTTACACCGTTCAAATAATTATTCAAATAGTTTTAATTCAAATAATTATTCAAATAATTTTAATTCAAATAATAGTAACATGATAATAATTTTTCAAAAAATCAAAAATTAAATTATCCTCAAATGGTTTAATTTTAAAATATATATTTTTTGTTTAACTATTTGAATAAATTTAATTGTTTACTTGCTAAAAGCTACCATTAAAAATAGTTCATATTTCTCTATTTCATTGTTTGGATGTGAAAGGAAGTTCTTATAGACTAAAGAACACGGCATTTGAATAGTGTATTATATTTCTATATTCCAAAATAGTTTAAGCAAAATATGATAGTCTCCTTTTCAAGCTACCATTTAAAATCTTGTTGACTTTTCAAGGAAGTTGAACTCTTTCAAGTAATTTTCTTAAAAGAATAGAATTGATTTTGGCATTTAACCCAAGTCGTTATATATTTTGGCATAAATCAATTCTGTAAATTAGTAGCACATTAAATCCTCCATTTTCCTTTTAAACATCTAAAAGCTCTTTCTATGGCCATTTTAATGCTAAATTGTATGAAATTTCAATGAATTTTTTTCCGTAGTAGTCCATCTTATACATCTTTGAATGGACTCATTAGATTTGTAGCACCTCCCACTAATTTGCAATGTAAAAAGTTTGTAGAAAAATAGTATTTTTATTTTTGAAGTAAAATAAATAGGAAGAAATTTTTTTTTAAAATTTTTTTCGTTTATTTTCAATAAAGATTAGAGGATTTGAAAAAGATAAACATGCATATTTTAAAGTTTTTTTTAATTTATTAATTGATTTTATTGAGCATTGAGAAAATTCAAGAGCACATGAATTAGAAATTGGGCCCTAGAGTCCGGCCCAAGGGGTTTATATTAATTGGGGCCGGATGGAAAAATTGGGGCCGGATTGAAGGCCGGATTGAATGCCAATCCGGCTGACCTTCCATCCGGCCCCAGGCCCAATATAAACCGGCCCTAATTAGTATGGAGTACCATTCAGTTCAAGAACCCCAAATTTTTGGATGAAATTTTTTTGGGATGAAAAAATGTTATTTCTTCAGTTGCCATCCCAACTGTGAAAGGCCTCCCTGAAATCATCCAAAGAACACAAAACGTGTTTCAGAGTTAAAGTCCGATTCTGAGTAGAATCGTCTTCAGGAACAAAATGAGCTCCACTAGAATAATTCAGAAAGCAAAGACGCAAGTGCAAGCTCGTGGCTATGGCGGATCAATCCTGATTCGGTGGTCGCACTGGGACCAGTAACTTTGTTGCCGCTTCAAGAAAATCCAGATATTCTCGGATGTGGCGTGTGCTGCGAAATGGACGTCGAAGTCCGAGATTCTTCGATTCGGGACCCAGGCACGCAAGACAGTACCTAATGGTACTAGCTATGGTACATTCTGCCGTAATATTTTGGTGAAATTTTCAGTGTAGCCTTGGTTTTCCTTCACAGCAGCTTGTTTTGAGTGTCGATTCGAGCTTTCGGATCGAAGCACGCCAGCTGAACTTCGGGAATTTCGACAAATGGAACTTGGTGTCGCGGCTTTTATATGAAATTTTAGCAAAAGTTTGCAATTTTTGAATATAGGTTAAAGGTTGGATTCGGATACGAGCTTTTTCTGAGTAGCGATTCGAGGCTTTCTGGAATGGCTGGAGGGACGCATTCGATAATCACTGCGGACGCGGGAATCTTACAGAGGGGATTATTGAGGACGGATGCTGGAGGTTGGATGCAAAAATTGCGAGAAAATGATTATTTAGGTTGTGGAATGAGTAATAGTAGGGCAAGGATTGTAAGCAAATGTTGTAGTAGTTATGGTACGAAATTTGGAATGCGCTCGATTAGGTTACCATCTAAAACTGGCGGTAGCGTTTCATCGCCGGGCAAGATGAGGCTGGAGCGTAAAATTTTGCGATTTGCTGCCATGTTAGGAGATGCTCCATCGTGCATTTTCGTCGGGCCAATCGAGACAGCTGAGAAAGCGCGCTTAGAAGCTCTGTACCAGCAGGCAAGGGACTCATATTATAGCGGGCAGCCGTTAGTCGTGGACGACATGTTCGACAAGGTGGAGTTGCAGCTGCGGTGGCATGGGTCGAAGCTGGTTCTTAAGTATCCCCGGTGCAGCTTGAGGCGGTTCACGGCGTACGCGGATGCGGAAGTGGATCCGTCGCAAATGCGAGCATTGAAAACCGTTTGGAGCCTCCTCTTCGCACTGGGATTGAGCCTTGCGGTAGGCCTTCCGATCCTGCAACTCCATTCTCACACCTTCATTATGTCGGACTCGAACCGGATGCTGTTCTCGGTTGTGAGTTTTCTTGTGGGTGTCCCGGTATCTCAAGCGGCAATGAAGCAGCTGCAAGCCCTTGGGAGAGGCGATCTGGTGGCGCTCAAAGGAAACTGCCCTAATTGTGGTGAGGAAGTGTACACGTTTGTGAAGCCGGATCTGTCGTCTTTAAAGGCCAGGCATGAATCGGATTGTCATATATGCGAGCGGCAACTCGTTTTTCAAGCCACTCTGCACCCGTCGAAGTCTGGGCTAGGGCCGCCTTGGGCTCATGGTCGTGTATATTTGCAAACAAGAGCGAATCAGTTGGCTCCTGCGAGACGGGATTCATAGCAGCTCCTGAGAAACTGTCCAAGTAACACAAAATTTGTTATATCATTCGAAAGACAGACTTCTTTGGAGGTAACTACTCCAACAACTGTGTATCATACATAGATTTGTAGTGACAATATTCTTCTAGGTTGCCGCTTTCTGAGAATGTAAATATGCTGAGTGTGAAAGAGCATGTCCAGACTCCAGAGCATAACCCTGACCATAAGGGGTGTTCATGAATGCAACTAATTTTTGTCTCTCACCGCATCTCCGATAAACTCTAGGGCTGATAATAGTTCTTCCCATGCTTCGTCACATCTGTTTTAAAGCTTTTGCGTTGAGCTTGATTTTAAAGTATGACAGCCCAATTCCGGCAACGTCCTCATTCCTGCTCCTATATATTTTAAACAATGAATACGTATTGATTTTGATTGTACACCACTGAAACATAAAGTCTTGTGGTGGTTTTAGGTCATTCACCAATAAGACTTTGGACCTTCACGTTTTCGACTATCCACCAATAAGCATTGGAGGGCTCATGTTGAAGGCGACGTAATGGGTTATGACTCTCAACCATGGCAATTTGGACAGTATGGACACATTTATATGGACTGGTCGATTCAACATTACGTAGTATGTTCTAAATAACTAGTATTTACGGGTGGTCTGATTGTTATATGCATCCAAGAAGCTTTAATTTTGGTGACGAGTTGAAAGTGTGATAAGTGCTCATTTCTAAAATGTAAAGCATGTATCTATTACACAATCTTGAAGTACAACAATTGATATGTCATGCTATCTCTTCTGTTGTTGATTGTGCAAATTTTTAAGGATTTGTTTCGCTGAGTGCTTTTATACATACTCACAAATGACCGTGCCAGCGATGAAATCTTTCAGCCCCTCGGTTGCGAGTTTTTTGAAATGTTCATCAAGGTTTCTGCGTAACATAGCGACTTCTCAGTTCTCACAGATGAAAGTAAGCCAGTGTTACCAAGCACTCTGACTTATTCAGCCACAGTCCACCAAAAATCTCAAACACCAATTTTTGGAATCGGCCACTGCACGGACAGGTGTTGCTTAATTTGTGCAGTACCCAACCCATTGATCCAATAATGAATATATTCTGGTAGACCCACGAGGTTTCGAAACCTCCGTATCTCATTAGCTCGATCAACACAAATGCATAACTTTCATGCTGTAACTAAATGAATGTTCAAATCAAATCGGCAGAATCCTATCTAAGCAATGAATTCCAATTCAATTCCACGCTGAACTCCAGTTCAGCTTCAGTTGCTGGTGGTGGAATTAGCCAGCTGCCGCAACTACGTCAATACTCAAGGGTGACCGGGGTACGAGCCCTTGAGGAGCTTGACCGTGGCCGCGTCGACGCCGAACGACTTCTCGATCACGGCGATCGTGATGTTGGGCTTGAAGATTTGTTCGGTGGTCAGCAGCAGCCCCGGATTCTGCGACGTCAGCGTGTTGAAGGTGATGGCGCTCTCGTTGCCCACGTTCAGCTGGAAGTGCAGCATCGCACGCGGAAACACCATCACGTCGCCCACCTCTAGGGTGGCCGCGTACAGCACGTTATCGTCGCTGACGAAGCCCGTGTAGATGCGTCCCTTCAACACGAACAGCGTCTCGGTGGCGCGCGGGTGCGTGTGCAGCGGCACCACGCCGCCCAAGTCGAAGTCCAGGCGTGCGTGCGAGACGCCCTGCGTGTTGAGTCCCGGGAAGTTGACGGCCGTGGCCAGCGCCGCGGTGGCCCCCGTGGCTGCCTGCTTGACGTCGCCGGTTGCCGATCGGAAGCCCGAGAACACGAAGTCTTTGGCGGAGACGCTGCTTCGCGGTCTGCATGCGAAGCCGTTCATGAGAGTCGCCGAGGGCGACATATCCGCCACGCAGAAGTCTTGCAACGGGTCGGGGTCGGCGGCGTTGGCAGTGCCCACGACCAGCATTAATATCGCACAGCACCCAATGACCAGGATCATGGCGCTTCCTCTTCTCGAACCAGCCATTGCTGCAATCCACCCACTCAGCGGATCAACTGATCGATGAAGTTAGACTAGCAAGCGAATCGATGAGCACTTGCAACGTTTATACAGCTCAAGTAGTGCAATTCTAGCTCACCAGCTCCAGAGATGAATCGACGAGCACAAGCAAGTTTATGATTAAGTAAATCAGTTCGATATCGATCAGCTGTTCAGGAACCAAAGTTGGCTGTGAGGATTGATGATTGCATATCCCGTTGCCGAGCCACATATATACTCGTGGCAAGGCGGGCGAACGCGAGGTACCACGCATGTTCTAAGTCCGTTTGGAGTCCACGCACTAGCTAGACCTTCGCGGACATTGTTTGGCATGGTGTGCTGCGAGGAAAGCAGGTGAGTTGCCTTCCCTCGGGCAGTTGACTCCGCCGCTTTGATTCAAGTGCAGAAAGCATTCATGAGAATGGGTTCGTGGCAAATGACGTACACTGTCGGCAAAGAAATGTGGCCGCCGGCCACCTTGACTTAGCAAGCGAAGATCGAGGTGCTTGACGACGGACAGAGCTTGAATAAACTACAGTAAGGGACTGAAACTGGGGCACTCCGGCCCAGCTCGAGGAAAAGATTTTTGGCGCTGAGAAGCAACACCGTCATTACGCAGTGAGCGCGCGGGGCTGGGTTGGGAATTTCAAGTTGAAAAATCTCCGGAGCATAGAGAGAGGTCCTTCCAGAGAGGGGCGAGAGTAACATGTTCTGTCAAAGGGCAAGTCGCACGAGCTGGTGTGGCTCCGAGCTGGTCATGGCTGCTGCTTCATCACAGCAACTCCCTGAACTCCGTGATTGCATAAAAAATTCTCAATCATACGAAAACGGAGCCCTTCCTAACTTCACAAATGTCTTCTCAACGGAATCCTGGAGCTTCATAAAACCCTATTTGATGAAGGGCTCCGGTCTAGTATTTCTATGTGTAAATTTGTAATGGTACCCGCTATCCTTTGAAAAGATGCAACCCTCACCTCTTCCCCCTCCCTGGCATAGAGAAAGGACAACAAGATCCCCTGCCGTTGATTGAAATACAATACAAAAATATGTACATAGAAGTATTGATATTGATACGGACATACAAACATATAAATACACATATGGATGTTGAATACGATCTAATTACAAGTACAAAAATATGACTATGGATATATGATACATTTATGAAAGTACAAAAGCATTAACCCATATTGTTTGGTCTTGAAAATACATTTGAAAATTACATAGCATTAGGGGGGATTTGAAGGCTAACAAAGACTGCAAGTTCCCACAGTCTAAAAATGTAGGAACTGCCTTGGGAACGCAGAATCACAAGAATCCTACATGGTCAAGTGACTACTACATCATTCATTTTCTTTTTTTGAAAAAAAATGGACTTTTAAAAAAAAAAATTCAGGACCCAAAAAAAGAATTTTTTTTAGGTCATTGCTGGCTAACAGCAGCCAACAGTTCCCTAGATAGTTTCGGGAATAGACCCTAAAATGGCCTTGTAGAGGTCCCCAATCCCTCCTAGTAAGGGGGCTGAAAATTGAAAAAACTTCATAAATAAATAACTCAACTCCTCTGCAAATCCTCACTTTTGGGTGGATAGATACAATGCATACAATGATGGAAATTTATGGTATATAGATAAAGTCAATATAATGTAGGGGCTACATTGTTTCCATTCCAAATACTAGTAGTCAAAGTGATCTTTCCTACGTAACTTTTGTTTGTAGTTATCCATAATTCATCTACATCTATCTGCTTAGTGTAATTTCATTACAAGAAGTAATTTTTCATTCTTTTGTATGCCATGGCCAATTGACTATATTAGACAATATTGTAACTAGATTAAGAAATATCGTAATTACCATCAATAGCAAGGTGACTATTATGGATATCCTTCTTGGTGGTTTGGAGTAGTCTAGAAACTCTTTTGGATCAAATGGGAACCACACTTCAAAAATTCACAACAAATACATACAAATTTTGTAAATCAAATTAAATTTCACTTGCTCTCTTTATTTTTAACATTTGTCTTGTTATGGAATCTTTTTCCAAAAACTTTCAATAATGTCAAAAAAAAACCCAATTATTTTACTTGTAAGAGGTTGGCTTATTATGTACTACATAGCCTAGTCACTAGAATTGATAAGAAAATAGGTACATGAGCATTCATTTTATTTATATTCAAAAAATTTGAAAAAATCAAAATTATTTGAAAAATGGCCATTTTTCTACACTTTAATTAACTTGAAGTCCACCAAATACCTTTGAAAGGAATTTTTGTCTCATTGCAATCTTTGTCTCATACACTTTGAATCCATATACATGCCATACATGTTGGAATTTGTATAAAATCTTGTTTTCATTGCATGGAATTTTAGTACAGCACCCAACAACGCTAGTATGTGAATATAGAAGTGTGAGCATATGAGCCTAGAGCCTAAGTATAAGTATCCTACATTCATTGAATATGTTAATAATAGAAACACCTATAATATAGGTGTTTAGAACATAAATACACTATAACCATTGAGGTGTCTATAATATAGATACATATACTATAGGTGTATAGAATTCTAGGCTCATAGGCTCAAACTTTCTATGCTCACATACTAGCAACCGTCGTAGAGCACCTACTTTTCTAATTTTCAACTCCCAATTTTCATGTTTAGGTTGCAAATAGGATTCAAAACTTCCAAATGGTAATTAAAAATAGACATCTAATTGGAGGCTCTTCAAAAATATTAAAATAATTTTCAAAATATGCTAAAAATTATTCAATGTCTACAACTATTAGTCTATAATATGTTGTTTTATATATACCTTCGTTTCAAATTTTACATACATTAGACATACTCCGCAAAAGTTATAGGCTAATAGCCAAAAAAAATCATTGAATGTTGTAAATATTCATATTTACAAATTTCTCTAAAAAATTAGATGATTCTTGAATATTGTTTGACACTTCATATGTGACAAGTAGTTACTATGTAGAATTACTAAAATATAGGCATCAATTATCAACACTGTCTAAAATGATGGTATGAAAGCAGAAGGAAGGATCTATATTTATGATAAACTGTCAATGGATGATTAGAAAAAACACATGTACTAATTTCTATCATATCCTACATACTAATTTGTTTTTTTGGCCATAACTTTTGCATTTTGGTTCCAAATAAAAAAATAACTAATAGCCTTGCAACTATTCTCTAAACCAATTCTAATCATTTAGTTAATTGCATGTTGTATAGAATTCTACAAAGTGAGGTTTTTTTCGTTTGCATTCCAAACCATATTAAATACTATTTTGGTGGTTCTTTGGTAGACGACCATCTCTATGGATTATTACAAACTAACAAATTTTTTTAATTTTTTAATTTTTTTTCCTATTTTATACAAATTAAAACATCAAACTACCTATCTTCTTGAGATTTTGTAGTGTTGTAATTCTCCTACCTAAATACTTTTCATATATTTTATCTTCCTAGGATACAGTCTTCTTTAACCCATAAACGATGTTTGACCTATTTTTCGATTGATGAACAAGATTGTTTTGCAATACGGGACCAAACTACAAGCATTCATCCTCGGAATTAGAGGTGGAAAAGGAAGATCTTCTATAGTTCTTTGACTTCAAATGTGCACTTTTGGATTTTTTAATATCAATGACTTCTATGGTTTCAGAGAAGATGATTTCCTAAGTGACCCCTATATCATTTAAAGATTAAGGTGTATACCTTAGTAAAAAGAATTTAAACTAATAATTATTTTTCTAATTTTAAAGTACTCCAAAAATGCAAAGTATGTGTATTATAAAAAATGCAACCAAATCAACAATTGTTTCTTGCAATCAACCCAATAAAATAAGTCATTGGAAAAAAAATCATGGAATAAATGCCATTATGTGATCCTACCTTTAGGAATACTCATTGAATTTTTACAACAAGTACATGTGCCTAATTATGGATATGTCATTGCCCCTATGGTTAAGAATTTGAGCTCTTCAAAGATGAACTTTGGAAGTGAATGCATTACAAAAAATTTCAAGTTTCTAGAGGCCTACTAAAACAAGCTTGAAAGAGACCTTGTCCATCAATTTAAATTGTCCTATGCAATGTTTTGTTTTCCTATCTTTGCTTAACAAACTAACAAATTTGTATGAGAGCAAAGTGTAGTTGGCTACCTCTAAAGCAATTATAGAAGTCAAATGATGTGGTTGCTAGATACATGTCATTATTTCTAACACCAATGAAATAGAAAATAGCTAAACATGTCATTGTGAAGTGGCCCTTTAGAGACCCCAGATTTTTTGTAATGATTGTCCAACTCTAGATTTAAGTATTTTCTTTTTACTTCAAAATACCAATCTTCTACAAAGGTAACTACACCTAAAAATGACTTAATATGCAATTGACAATTGGTACCTACAATAAAATGGCCTAATGTTTTGTTAAATTTTTTGGGAAGTCAAAAAAATTTAGATTCCATTTTTAAACCTTTGAAAAGGATTCTATACATATAAACTAAGAATTTAAATTTTCAAATTGCTAAAAATAGGTGTAATTATACACATGCAATCTTGAATACATACAATACATTTAATTTATAAACAATGGATTAGTGGCTATAGAAATCACCACATAAGAGGTTTTCTTCCATAGTTGAGAGACTACGAGTTCCCGGACTGTGAGAACTCGCTGCAGCAGCTGATCTACAGTGATTTGATGTGGCACAGAGACTGCCACATCAGATAATAATATTTTATTAAATTAAAAATATTATTTTATTTTATTATTTTATTATTTTATTTTATTATTATTATTTTTTCATTTTATTATTATTATTTTTTCATTTTTTTAATATTTTTTTATTCTGATCAGCAGGGTTGGTTCACAGAAATGGGGAACGAGGCTGAAACAGTCTCTCAACACCCCCGAAAAACCTCTTATGATTTTGATACTATGTGAATCATTGGCTTAGAAAAATTCAAAAGAAAATCAAACTACCATATGAAATCTTCCCTTTTCACCCCTGATCCAAAGATGAATAGTTGCAAGTCTTCTATCCTACATAGCAAGATACTCTCTCATTCATCAACTAGAAAATGGCCCTGGCATCATTTATGGGTTAAGGCAAGTAACTATATAGGTCCATTTTAAGAAGGAGTCCAAACCAAGTGCAAGTTCCTCTAAGGCTCTAATCCCTAAATACCTAAGACACCAAAATTTAATGTTGTAAAACCTTGAATTTAAATAAAACATAATGAAGTTACTTTAATCAATATTTAAGATTTTTAAAAACTTCTTTTTGAAGTCTAGTTTTAGCATTAAAAATTTGATTATGAAATGATTGATTATGATTTTTCTATTTAAGATTTTGTGTAAGGATGTCTTGGCCTTCTATAGCATTGAAGGATCTTAGAAATGAGCCTCAAATATATTAGATCTTGGAGAAAAAACTACATTAGAAATTCATTTAACAAACTTGTAGAGTAGGTTTTGAAAAGCCATAAATAAACTAGAGTTATGCATGTTACTTAGACCTTTTCACTTCATATTTCTTTGGTGACCAACTTTTTAGATTTGACATGGAAAAAGAGGATCAAAAGACTTCAACTCACTTTTGCACTTTTAACACCCTCATGATCAAACATTATAATCTTTCAATCTATAAGTGAAATTGTTGAGTTTTTTTTTTCTAAGTAATCTCTTACATCTGTAGATTGAATTTGTGCAATTACTTTCCAAAATTTTTGATCAAGCGTATCAAATTGTTGACTTTTTTTCAATTTACAGAAAATTTCTAAAAGCTCAAAAAACGCCTTCAAAATATAGGGGTTAATTGCAATTAGTTTTTTCCTTCATCCCAATCTATTTAGTTCTATTTTTTCATGCACTATAAGAGATGCACCTAGAGTGATGATGACGATGATACGTTCCTATTATCAAGGGTCTCTGAGTGATAGTAAGAAACACTTGTACTATTTGTTGCGTTTTACAACAATACACATGACTTTTTTTGGAGTACTTTAAAATTAGAAAAATAATTAAAAAAATATATTAAAAATATGGCTTATGTAAACACCTATAAGATGAAGGTACCTAGGGAAGGAAATGCATAGAAAAATTCTCTAAGTATGAGAACTTGGAAAGTACCAAACCTCAAGAAAATAGGTATTTTGATGTTTAAATTAATTATAAATAGTAAAAATAAATGAATACAAAGAATAAAAATTGACCATTTGTAACAACATATATATTAGCAAAAAAGATTTATATGTTTCAAAATACAAGTAGAAAGAAGCTCAATTTGTAGACTTCTATACCACACAAAATTAACTATTTTTAAAATTCCTTCAACCGGTACCTACAAGTCTATTAGAAGACCACCTCATCCAAATTTCACCTCAAAATTTGTTTTTTTGGTCACTAAATATTACTAAAAAACTTCAAATTGGCAATTGTAACATTCAATTGGAGTTAATTTTTGGATAATATATTATTTTTGAAAATTATGAAAAAAATTAGGGAAAGGTGTATGATAGTCATGAATACCTTCTCTATAAATCTTGAGTCAATTATAGCCAAAACGCAAAAGTTATGGCCAAAAAATAAATTAGAATACAACATGTATAGCCAAAAAACAAATTAGAATGCAACATGTGATAGAAATTAGTACAAGTGTTTCTTGCAATCACCCCTTTGCTTTGAGAAGAAGTTATTGCCAAACAATAATCTATGTATTAGGAGTAGTCTGAGCTCCTAGGGTCATTGCAAGAAACACCGACCACTTTTGTAGCACTTTGTAAAATTTGTTCTTGTCTAATGCTATAACTTTTGATTGATGAATCCAATGCCCAAACCAAAAAATCTATTTCTAGAATTTTTGATTGCAATTACATTCTGTATTTTTTAGAATTTAAAAAAATCATTTTATATTTAAAATTTATTTCTGTTAATTTGTCACACTTTGAAGATTAGGGGTTTTCAATACAATTGACTAGTTTAAATAAATGATTTTTGGTTGGAATTTCTGTGGTATGTTTTTATAGTAGGTAGACATGACCCTACCAAAGTTCATCTAAAAAAACATTATTTTGTGACCTCTACATTAGAGCAAAGAGGCCCCCCTTGCGTGCACACTTCAAAACATTCAAAATGATTTTGAACACATTTTTTTTAGTCAAACCTCATCACCATATAGTCTTCTCAAATGGCCAATTTTTAGTTTTGTTCAAAATTGTTTTTCCTATTTTCTACAAATTAAAACATCAATGTATGTATTTTCTTTACTAGAATTCAATGTCCAAGATGATGTCCTAGAAAATACATACATTGATGTTTTAATTTGTAGAAAATAGGAAAAACAATTTTGAACAAAAATAAAAATTGGCCATTTGAGAAGACTATATGGTGATGAGGTTTGACTATAAAAAATGAGTTCAAAATCATTTTGAATGTTTTGAAGTGTGCACGCAAGGGGGGCCTCTTTGCTTTAATGTAGAGGTCACAAAATAATGTTTTTTTAGATGAACTTTGGTAGGGTCATGTCTACCTACTATAAAAACATACCACAGAAATTTCAACCAAAGATCATTTACTTAAACTAGTCAATTGTATTGAAAACCCCTAGTCTTCAAAGTGTGACAAATTAACAGAAATAAATTTTAAATATAAAATGATTTTTTTTTAATTCTGAAAAATACAGAATATGATTGGAATCAAAAATTCTAGAAATAGATTTTTTGGTTTGGGCATTAGATTCATCAATCAAAAGTTATAGCATTAGACAAGAACAAGTTTTACAAAGTGCTACAAAAGTGGTCGGTGTTTCTTGCAATGACCCCCTACAAGAACTAAATTTCTTTGAAGTTGAAGAAATCAGTGAGAAAAGTGGAGCCAATCATGAGCCGATCCAGAATTCCAAATGAAGGAGGTGTGACACCCCATTATGCCATTCGAAGTGATTCTCATGAGAATTTCTAACATGTGGAGTTGGATGGAAGCTCCGCCACTTGCGCTAGGCCAAGCACTTTGAAAAATTCAACGAGAATTTTTTTCAGTAGGGGGTGTCACTGCACTTCCGAAGTCCTCAGAATTCTGTGAGAAAGAGTAAGTGGTAACCAGGAGCGAAAGGCAAACGCAAAATTCTCAGAGAAAACGGAGTGCCGTTTCTTCTCCTCTGCGGGTGAAGAAACGGTGTTTTTCAAAAATTTCTTGAAGAATTTCTTGAAGCCCTTGACTTGCCGCAAGTATCGGAGCTCCCAACCCAACTGTGTGAGCCATAAATTCTTGGGGAATCGTTGCAAACAGCAGAAAGGGGTGTCACGGCTCCTCCATTCTACGGCAGTTTTCATTGGCTCTCTAAAAATCTCACCAACTTGAGTTTCCCTGAGAAATTGAGTCTCTGAGGAGCCGTGAGAGCCGTGACACGCCGTAGTGCCGTTTCTTCACCCGCGGAGGAGAAACGGCACTCAGACTTCTCGAGGGATTCCTGATACGGCTGCCGCGAACAACCAGTGATGACCAGACATGCAGATATTCTCAGGGAAATATCCCAGCCTCGCAAGTGCTGTGACAACCCCACATAGATAACCTCTTCGGCCGCTACTGCGGCTCATGGGTTATCTAATTACTTGTATCTTGGGTTGACATGCTATGCTGCTCGCTCTCACTACCACGAAGAAACGAATGTCACCTCCACCTTCGAAACGCATCTCCACAACCCCTTCCCGGAGACTTTTCCCCCTGAAAGTACAATTTTCACTCTCAATCCTATCCAAGTGCATGAAATATCAACTCGCCCGCCACAAGGATTTCCTTTCCATGTCCGACGCGATCATGTGTGAACTGATCGAGTCACCAATTCCAGCAGAACCCATGAATTGAATCTGCTTTCTGCGTCCGAACGAGTTGCCAGCACTTGCCTGCTCTTTCGGTGCAGCTAGGCGGACGTCGGGATCGCCACTTCCAAGTTACACTGCCCTGGAAGGCTCCCCCGAAGGCTCCATGCCAATACTGGTGGATCTGGGTTAGACTCTGCGTGGAGAAGTCGTGAAGAATCAGACCGAACATGCGAGGTAGTTCGCAGCTCTCGCGGGCCACGGAGAGTGTGTGTATAAATGGCTCGTCAAAGGGGGACTTAATTTCACACTCCAACATCGTCAACATCCATATTCCTTCACAGCCACAAGCGGTTTCTAGCCTTGCTAGCTGCTCTTCGTCAATTCAGTTGGCAGTCTTCAATTCATCGCTTGATTTATAAGCTGGGAAGGATGACTGTAGCAATGGTCCGCTCGGGAAGAGGAAGCGCCATGATCCTGGTCATGGGCTGTGCAATAGTAATGCTGGTCGTGGGCACTGCGAACGCCGACCCCGACCCGTTGCAAGACTTCTGCGTGGCGGATCTGTCGCCCTCGGCGACTCTCATGAACGGCTTCGCATGCAGACCGCGAAGCAGCGTCTCCGCCAAAGACTTCGTGTACACAGGCTTCCGAGCGCCAGGCTCCGACGTCAAGAAGTCGCCCACCGGGGCCATCGCGGCGCTGGCCGGGCCCGTGCAGTTCCCGGGACTCAACACGCAGGGCATCACGCACGCACGCCTGGACTTCGACTTGGGCGGCGTGGTGCCGCTGCACACGCACCCGCGCGCCGCCGAGACGCTGCTCGTGCTGAAGGGCCGTATCTACACGGGCTTCATCAGCGACGACAACGTGCTGTACGCGGCCACGCTGGAGGTGGGCGACGTGATCTTGTTTCCACGCGCGATGCTGCACTTCCAGCTGAACGTGGGCAACGAGACCGCCATCACCTTCAACTCGCTGACGTCGCAGAAACCGGGGCTGCTGCTGACCGCCAACCAAATCTTCGAGCCCAACATCACGAGCGCCGTGATCGAGAAGTCGTTCGGCGTCGACGCGGCCACGGCCAAGCTCCTCAAGGCCTCGTACCCCGGTCACCCTTGAGTGTTAGCGTAGTTGCGGCAGCTGGCTAATTCCACCACCAGCAGCTGAAGCTGAACTGGAGTTCAGCGTGGAATTGAATTGGAATTCATTGCTTAGATAGGATTCTGCCGATTTGGTTTGAACATTCACTTCATATGTAACCAAGGTATTCTATAAGTTAGTAATCTATTCCATTCAAAGGCAGTGACATCCACCAGCAGTTTGGTGTTGCCTGAAATCGTTCCACTGAACTGGGTGTGTGCTTCACAAATAAGTAACGCATTACTTGTTCAGTCAAGTGAGCTGATGAGCTCTGATGTCCGAGATTATTGTAATTTCCCAAAGGAATATTAAGGCCCTCTACTTTTTTAGTGCATACAAAATCTTGCATCAATTCGTGATCAGAGTTCAGTGTTAGTGGCATACATTGCAATCACAATGATCATTCAAGCACATTCCGTCTCCGTAGAAATTACTTCCTCCTCAGTTTGCAATAGAATCGTCAATTACACCAAATTGGGACGATTCGGGGCGCCAGAATGGTGACATTCTTTTGCACAGAGCTCTTCAATTTGGACTCCGGCCTATAGGTTGACGTTTCCAGTCCTTGCCCCCGGAAATTTGTCAGAGTCGTGGAAATCCGCCGATTCTATTCATTTCACGAAATTGACGTAGCTCTGATTACCGATTTGGGAGCTTTGAATAATCACTATCTAGGCAGGTGCCTGCCAGTTTATGAGCTTCGAACTTGAATCATTCGCCGAATGTGCTTGAATGATAAAATTGCGAGAATCGTGACAGTCATGACTAGCGGAAAGTTTATTAGTATATCACATATGACCTGATGAGACTCATTACCTCCTGCTTGTAAGCTCATGGAAATCGATGTTTTCCTCCACGCACACCCATTCATGTCAGATTTGGAGCCTTTTCTTTAACGATCTGGAGAAAATAGAAGTGGAATTCTGCGGATAAGGTCAATCATACTGACAACCTGGAACCAACAAATTATATGAGCATGGGCTATGATAGTGTACTTATGCATTTCGACGTTTAGATCTACTGGACTTGAGAAATTCTTCGTCCTCCGTATTAATCCTTCATGGTGGGTCGTATTCGGAAGTTGTAATGTCCTACAAATTTAAGTGTTTTGAATTCATTGGCATAGTTTCACAATGCTGACACTTTCAGAAATAGAGCTGGAAAAAAAAAATTGGATTGAAAGCCAGACAGATACAATAGCAGGGTTTCGCCCTTTAAAACTGCTGAAGTCTTGAATTTTCGCAAAGTTAGCGAAATTGAAGTTCCTGTCTTCCGAACCTCAGATCTGTGCCAGTCCTTGTTTGGTGCACCATTTTGGCGCTCTGAAGCACGCCATTCTCGAGAAATGCGACTATCTGAGCTTGAATCCAAATCACTGACATGAAATATTTTACTGGTAAATTGCCACAAACCATGTCCAGCAACAGCTCGCGGTGAGTGGCAATGGCAACTTTCGGTAAAATGGAGATATTCCATACGCCATTTTCAGACCATGCAGTCTAAACCATCTAGGATAGGTATAGATTTCAGACAGCAAAGTTCCAATTGTAAAAGTGCCAAAATTGTGGAATGATTGTCATTTTAACAAAATTCACCATCAGAATGACTAAGCTATTTCATTCAACATATGAGGTAAGCTCATCTACTTGCAAACCTCTACCTAGTTGCATCACAATGTATACCTCATCTTTGTGAACACAAATCTCACGAGACAAGTATGACTGTCATAGATTTAAATTCTAAATTAAAGAATAGTCGTGCATTTTGGTGCAATTAGGTGTACCCACCTTAACAAATCTCCTATTTGTCAAATTGGCACATTCCAAAATTTCTTTTGTAGAACAAAACTCCTTGTCCAAAAAATGTCCTAGAACATATATGCTTTATCGTTTTAATTTGTAGAAAATAGGAAAAACAATTTTCAACAAAAGTAAAAATTGGCAATTTGGGAAGACTCTTTTGTGATGCTATTTGACAAAAAAGATGAGGTCAAAACCATTTCTAATGTTTGGAATTGCACGTGCAAAGAAGGCCTGTTTGCACGAATGTGGAGGATATAAAATAACGTATTTTTAGATTTCCTTTGGTAGAAACATGTATATCTACTAAGAGAATATAACATAGAAATTTCAGCTAAAAAAATTAATTTTAACCGCTAAATAGTACTAAAAACCCCACTATGTCAAAGTGTGATAAATTAACAAAATTAACTTTTAAATATAAAATGATTTTTTAAAATTTCTGAAAAATAAAGAATTCAATTTTTGTCAAGATTTTTAGAAATGTATTCTTTTTGTTTTGGCATTGGATTCATACATCAATAGTTATAGCGCTCCAAAATCAAAATGCAACCAAACTGTTAAGTTTTTCATGCAATCACCCTCTACTTTTGAATTAGTTATTGGTGTAGTTGAAATTCATGAACCTCCATGTGTACAAATGGAAGTATTTGTTGAAGTTTTTGTTAACTTTGATGGCTTATAGAGTAATTTTCTTGGAGTAGGACAACCTAATTGTATAGGCATCCAATTTTACTATTTAGTGTACATGATTTAGAATTTTGCATTGTAGGGTGAAGAGTCCTGTTATAGGATGCAACATTGGAGACCAACTAGAATAAGGTTTGCCTACCCTAGTAGCTACAAACCTTTGTAAGCTCAATTTGAAAAAGGTTAAAATTTTTTCCATAAATCCTTAATTTTTTAATTGTACCTAGGAACCAATTTCATTAGTATTCAACATTTCCAAAATACTTAAAATTCTCTAGTATCCACAATTCTCTAGTTAAAGAAATTGAGTGCTAAGTCATGTGTGATCAGTCAATGGTATGTGTACAGTATGTGTATGGAGGCAAAGATGCAACACAATCTATAAAACATTGAAAAAACACTTTGTTTTGATATTTTTAGATTAAATGCAACAATCAATTTCAAAATGTTGAATTAAAAATTCCCATATTTCAACTTAAATAATCCAGTGCCTAGTTTGATGCCCATGATATTCCCCATCTAAAGATGTAGATAAGATACAAGCATGTCTTTCTTTATACTTCTTCCTCTTTCTTTTTTCTTTTTGTCTATCAAGCCATTTTGGTTCAATGAATTCAACAATGTTATTTTTAAGCCTAATTTTTCACCAACTCAAAGGACGTTGGTTATTTTTTGTAAAGGAAATTTTCATTGGGAGAGTCAAAATAGCCTAATTATTGTTGTATTTTATGATTAGTATATATCCAAATTTTACTTGGTTATCCTACACTCATTGAATGTGTTAATGATATAGACACATGTACTATAGGTGTATAGAATTGTAGGCTCAAAGGCTCACACTTTCTATGCTCATATACTGGCAACTATAGTAGAACAACTACTTTTCCAATTTTCAACTCTCAATTTTCATGTTTAGGTTGAAAATAGGATTTAAAACTTCCAAATGGTAATTAAAATAGACATCTAATTGGAAGCTCTTCAAAAATATTAATATAATTTTCAAAATATGCTAAAAACTATTCAATGTCTCCAACTATTAGTCTATAATATGTTGTTTTATATATACCTTCGTTTCAAATTTCACTTACATTAGACATACTCCGCAAAAGTTATAGGTTTACTGCCAAAAAACCCTCATTGAATGTTGTGAATATTCATATTCACAAATTTCTCTAAAAAATTAGATAATTCTTGAATATTGTTTGACACTTCATATGTGACAGGTTTGCTGTGTAGAATCACTAAAATATAGGCATCAATTATCAACATTGTCTAAAATGATGGTATAAAAGCGAAAGGAAGGATCTATATTTATGATAAACTGTCAATGGATGATTAGAAAAAACACATATACTAATTTGTTTTTTTGGCCATAACTTTTGCATTTTCGTTCCAAATGAAAAAATAACTAGTAGCCTTGCAACTATTGGCTAAACCAATTCTAATCATTTAGTTAATTGCTTGGATAGAATTCTAGAAAGTGAGGTTCTATTTGTTTGCATTCCAAACCATGTTAAATATTATTTTGGTGGTTCTTTGGTAGATGACCATCTCTATGGAGTACTACAAACTAACAAATTCTTTTAATTTTTTAGTTTTTTTTCCTATTTTATACAAATTAAAACATCAAACTACCTATCTTCTTGAGATTTTGTAGTGTTGCAATTCTCCTACCTAAATACTTTTCATAAATTGTATCTTCCTAGGATACAATCTTCTTTAATCCATAAACGATGCTTGACCTATTTTTTGGTTGATGAACAAGATTGTTTTGCAATACGGGACCAAACTACAAGCATTCATCCTCGGAATTAGAGGTGGAAAAGGAAGATCTTCTATAGTTCTTTGACTTCAAATGTGCACTTTTGGATTTTTTAATATCAATGACTTCTATGGTTTCAGAGAAGATGATTTCCTAAGTGATCCCTACATCATTTAAAGATTAAGGTGTATACCTTAGTAAAAAGAATTTAAACTAATAATTATTTTTCTAATTTTAAAGTACTCCAAAAATGCAAAGTATGTGTATTATAAAAAATGCAACCAAATCAACAATTGTTTCTTGCAATCAACCCAATAAAATAAGTCATTGGAAAAAAATCATGAAATAAGTGCCATTATGTGATCCTACCTTTAGGAATACTCATTGAATGTTTGCAACAGGTACATGTGCCTAATTATGGATATGTCATTGCCCCTATGGTTAAGAATTTGAGCTCTTCAAAGATAAACTTTGGAAGTGAGTGCATTACAAAAAATTTCAAGTTTCTAGAGGCCTACTAAAACAAGCTTGAAAGAGACCTTGTCCATCAATTTAAATTGTCCTATGCAATGTTTTGTTTTCCTATCTTTGCTTAACAAACTAACAAAATTTGTATGAGAGCAAAGTGTAGTTGGCTACCTCTAAGCAATTATAGAAGTCAAATGATGTGGTTGCTAGATACGTGTCACTATTTCTAATACCAATGAAATAGAGAATTATAGCTAGAAACATGTCATTGTGAAGTGGCCCCATAGAGACTCCACATTTTTTGTAATGATTGTCCAACTCTAGAGCTAAGTATTTTCCTTTTACTTCAAAATACCAATCTTCTACGAAGGTAACTACACCTAAATATGACTTGATAAGCAATTGACAATTGGTACCTACTATAAAATGGCCTAATGTTTTGTTAAATTTTTTGGGAAGTCAAAAAAAATTTAGATTCCATTTTTAAACCTTTGAAAAGGATTCTATACATATAAACTAAGAATTTAAATTTTCAAATTGCTAAAAATAGGTGTAAGTATACACATGCAATCTTGAACACATACAATACATTTAATTTATAAACAATGCGTTGTTGGCTATACAAATCACCAATTTTGATACTATGTGAATCATTGGCTTAGTAATATTCAAAAAGAAGTCAAACTACAATAGGAAATCTTCCCTTTTCATCCCTGATCCAAAGATGAATAGTTGCAAGTCTTCTATCCTACATAGCAAGATACTCTCTCATTCATCAACTAGAAAATGGCCCTGGCATCATTTATGGGTTAAGGCAAGTAACTGTATAGGTCCATTTTAAGAAGGAGTCCAAACCAAGTGCAAGTTCCTCTAAGGCTCTAATCCCTAAATACATAAGACACCAAAATTTAATGTTGTAAAACCTTGAATTTAAATAAAACATAATGAAGTTACTTTAATCAATATTTAAGATTTTTAAAAACTTCTTTTTGAAGTCTAGTTTTAGCATTAAAAATTTGATTATGAAATGATTGATTATGATTTTTCTATTTAAGATTTTGTGTAAGGATGTCTTGGCCTTCTATAGCATTGAAGGATCTTAGAAATGAGCCTCAAATATATTAGATCTTGGAGAAAAAACTACATTAGAAATTCATTTAACAAACTTGTAGAGTAGGTTTTGAAAAGCCATAAATAAACCAGAGTTATGCATGTTACTTAGACCTTTTCACTTCATATTTCTTTGGTGACCAACTTTATAGATTTGACATGGAAAAAGAGGATCAAAAGACTTCAACTCACTTTTGCACTTTTAACACCCTCATGATCAAACATTATAATCTTTCAATCTATAAGTGAAATTGTTGAGTTTTCTTTTTCTAAGTGATCTCTTACATGTCTAGATTGAATTTGTGCAATTACTTTCCAAAATTTTTTATCAAGCCTATCAAATTGTTGACTTTTTCTCAATTTAGAGAAAATTTCTAGAAGCTCAAAAAATGCCTTCAAAATATAGGGGTTAATTGCAATTAGTTTTTTCCTTCATTCCAATCTATTCACTTCTATTATTTCATACACTATAAGAGATGCACTTGGAGTGACGATGACAATGATATGTTCCTATCATCAAGGGTCTTTGGGTGGTTGTAAGAAACACTTGTACAATTTGTTGTATTTTACAACAATACTCATGACTTTTTTTGGAGTACTTTAAAATTAAAAAAATAATTAAAAAAATATATTTAAAATATGGCTTATGTAAACACCTATAAGATGAAGGTACCTGGGGAAGGAAATGCATAGAGAAATTCTCCAAGTATGAGAACTTGAGGAGTGCCAAACCTCAAGAGAATAGGTACTTTGATGTTTAAATTAATTATAAGTAGTAAAAATAAATGAATACAAAGAATAAAAACTAACCATTTGTAACAACATATATATTAGCAAAAAAAATTTATATGTTTCAAAATACAAGTAGAAAGAAGCTCAATTTGTAGAGTTCTATACCATACAAAATTAATTATTTTTAAAATTCTTTCAGCCACTACCTACAAGTCTTTTAGAAGACCACCTCATCCAAATTTCACCTCAAAATTTGTTTTCTTGGTTACTAAATATTACTAAAATACTTCAAATTGGCAATTGTGACATTCAATTGGGGTCTATTTTTGGATAAAACATTATTTTTAAAAATTATGAAAAAAATTAGGGAAACGTGTATGATAGTCATGAATATCTTCTCTATAAATCTTGAGTCATTTAGAGTCAAAACGCAAAAGTTATGGCCAAAAAACAAATTAGAATGCAACATGTGATAGAAATTAGTACAAGTGTTTCTTGCAATCACCCCTTTGCTTTGAGAGGAAGTTGTTGCCAAACAATAATCTATGTATTAGGAGTAGTCACAACTCCTACAAGAACTAAATTTCTTTGAAGTTGAAGAAATCAGTGAGAAAAGTGGAACCAATGATGAGCCGATCTAGACTATCTAGATGGAGGAAGTGTGACACACCATTATGCCATTCGGAGTGATTCTCATAAGGAATTTCTGACATGCGGAGTTGGGTGGGAGCTCCGCCACTTGCACTAGGCCAAGTACTTTGAGAAATTCAACAAGAATTTTTTTCAGAAGTGTCATTTCTTCACCCGCAGAGGAGGAAAAACGGCACTCAGAGGAGAAATGGCACTCAGACTTTTTGAGGGATTCCTGATACGACTACCGCGAACAACGAGTGACGACCAGACATGTAGATATTCTCAAGGAAATATCCCAGCCTCGCAAGTGCTGTGACAACCTTACATAAATAACCCACTACAATAGAATCCAGTGATTACAACACCAGAGCAATTCATTTGCAACGGTTTTGTACTGGAATGATGTATAATGCAATTGAGTTTGGATTTTAGAAGAGAAATAATTCATTGAAAAACCATTGCAAAATTGTCATTGATTCAATACAAAAGTATTGGACATAGAATCCACTGTATTGCATTTTTAAAAATTTACAAATCCATAAAGTTTCATATGCAGAATTGTGTAAAAAACATAATTGTTTATTGGAAAAATCATTACAAAATTCTTGCAAGGTCATTGCAAAATCATAGCAAATTTGTTAAATTTAGTTATCATGTCCACTGTATTTTGTAATGTAGAACTCCGGAGTAGTAATAATACAATTCAATATTTAATTGTACAACACTGTACACATAACTGTATATCGTTTGTGTACTGTATACGAACATGTATACAATATACTATATAGTAAAATATATGTATCATATTCATAACTTGCACTTCTTCTAAACTTGAAGAACATGTTAATTTCTTGCAATTGAGAGGCAAGCACTTTATTTCCTGGGAGCCTCATGAAGGACAATGCTTATGTGATATTGCATGCATTACAAAACTATTGCAAATGTAGAACAATATAGTGAAAACAAAACCATTGCAAAGTTATTTAAACTACTATTGGAGACCTTACAAAATTACAAAACCATTGCAAATTTAATGCAACACTCAATAAAAACCATGATAAGACTATTTCAACCAAAATTGGGGGCATTACAAAACCATTGCAAAAACTGTTGGTAACTGTACATCCTCTTGTAGCGACCCCTTCGGCGCTACTGCGGCTCATGGGTTATCTAATTACTTGTATCTTGGGTTGACATGCTATGCTGCTCGCTCTCACTACCACGAAGAAACGAATGTCACCTCCACCTTCGAAACGCATCTCCACAACCCCTTCCCGGAGACTTTTCCCCCTGAAAGTACAATTTTCACTCTCAATCCTATCCGCGTGAATGAAATATCAACTCGCCCGCCACAAGGATTTCGATCCTTTCCATGTCCGACGCGATCATGTGTGAACTGATCGAGTCACCAATTCCAGCAGAACCCATGAATTGAATCTGCTTTCTGCGTCCGAACGAGTTGCCAGCACTTGCCTGCTCTTTCGGTGCAGCTAGGCGGACGTCGGGATCGCCACTTCCAAGTTACACTGCCCTGGAAGGCTCCCCCGAAGGCTCCATGCCAATACTGGTGGATCTGGGTTAGACTCTGCGTGGAGAAGTCGTGAAGAATCAGACCGAACATGCGAGGTAGTTCGCAGCTCTCGCGGGCCACGGAGAGTGTGTGTATAAATGGCTCGTCAAAGGGGGACTTAATTTCACACTCCAACATCGTCAACATCCATATTCCTTCACAGCCACAAGCGGTTTCTAGCCTTGCTAGCTGCTCTTCGTCAATTCAGTTGGCAGTCTTCAATTCATCGCTTGATTTATAAGCTGGGAAGGATGACTGTAGCAATGGTCCGCTCGGGAAGAGGAAGCGCCATGATCCTGGTCATGGGCTGTGCAATAGTAATGCTGGTCGTGGGCACTGCGAACGCCGACCCCGACCCGTTGCAAGACTTCTGCGTGGCGGATCTGTCGCCCTCGGCGACTCTCATGAACGGCTTCGCATGCAGACCGCGAAGCAGCGTCTCCGCCAAAGACTTCGTGTACACAGGCTTCCGAGCGCCAGGCTCCGACGTCAAGAAGTCGCCCACCGGGGCCATCGCGGCGCTGGCCGGGCCCGTGCAGTTCCCGGGACTCAACACGCAGGGCATCACGCACGCACGCCTGGACTTCGACTTGGGCGGCGTGGTGCCGCTGCACACGCACCCGCGCGCCGCCGAGACGCTGCTCGTGCTGAAGGGCCGTATCTACACGGGCTTCATCAGCGACGACAACGTGCTGTACGCGGCCACGCTGGAGGTGGGCGACGTGATCTTGTTTCCACGCGCGCTGCTGCACTTCCAGCTGAACGTGGGCAACGAGACCGCCATCACCTTCAACTCGCTGACATCGCAGAAACCGGGGCTGCTGCTGACCGCCAACCAAATCTTCGAGCCCAACATCACGAGCGCCGTGATCGAGAAGTCGTTCGGCGTCGACGCAGCCACGGCCAAGCTCCTCAAGGCCTCGTACCCCGGTCACCCTTGAGTGTTAGCGTAGTTGCGGTAGCTGGCTAATTCCACCACCAGCAGCTGAAGCTGAACTGGAGTTCAGCGTGGAATTGAATTGGAATTCATTGCTTAGATAGGATTCTGCCGATTTGGTTTGAACATTCACTTCATATGTAACCAGGGTATTCTAACCAGCACCATTTTGGCGCTCTGAAGCACGCCATTCTCGAGGACTGAGCTTGAATCCAAATCACTGACATGAAATATTTTACTGGTAAATTGCCACAAACCATGTCCAGCAACAGCTCGCGGTGAGTGGCAATGGCAACTTTCGGTAAAATGGAGATATTCCATACGCCATTTTCAGACCATGCAGTCTAAACCATCTAGGACAGGTATAGATTTCAGACAGCAAAGTCTCAATTGTAAAAGTGCCAAGATTGTGGAATGATTGTCATTTTAACAAAATTCACCATGACAATTGAGTTATTTGTAAAGTACAATAAACCGGGGTTTAAACCCATGAGTTTTGTGAAAAAGTTGGTTGAGTTAAAAAAGTCGAAATAAAAGTGGGTATGAAAGTTATTTTTCCTTCAAAATGGTGCCTAAAAAATTTTGGTCCCTACTTTTGAAGTCGTGTGACATAAGTATCTTGCAAAAAAATTTGATGCTTCAACTATAGTTACCTTCTCAAGTTCAAAAAAAGTCATGCCCAAAGTGGGGGGACTTTACAAATAACTCAAATGACTAAGCTATTTCATTCAACATATGAGGTAAGCTCATCTACTTGCAAACCCCTACCTAGTTGCATCACAATGTATACTTCATCTTTGTGAACACAAATCTCACAAGACAAGTATGACTATCATAGATTTAAATTCTAAATTAAAGAATAGTTGTGCATTTTCATGCAATTAGGTATAACCACCTTAAAAAATCTCCTATTTGTCAAATTGGCACATTCCAAAGTGCCAAAAGTTTTGACTGGGGTCCAAAATTTCTTTTTAGGATGGATGTATTTGTTATAATGCCAATTGTTCAAGCTCAAAAAATCCATTCAAAAATCCTTTTAGGATGGATGTATTTGTTATTTTCAAACCTCAAAATTTTTTATAGATGTATGGTTCAGCCATCCGGTTTGAGGTTTTAGTCGGAGAATTCAAATAAAATTTGCTCTAGATTTCCTTGATTGACCCAAATTCCTCCAGTTTCACGTGTTACACTTCAAGCGGTGCCAATTTCATGAAATCTTTCCAAAGATGAGAACTGCAACTTACTTACCACGAAGATGTCCGACCTTGATTGAGTTGATTGCATCAGCATCTGGTAACATGAAATGACGTCAGAGAGAGAGCAATTTGCCTGTCATGAAAGGAGAACTACTTTCAAAAAACTTTGAGACTGAATGGGAATGCTGTTAAAATGGCAGTTATTCTGCAACTCAGGCACCTTCACAGTTCAGACCTTGTGGTGTAAAATCTATATGTGTCTTAGATGGTTTAGACTGTGTGGTCTAAAACCTGTATCAATCCAAGTTGGATTTCTACTACGGTCTGATGAATGACAAAGAATCATTTTATGTGAGACAAAAGTACACTCATTAGATTTTGTTTTCTACTGATTAGAAGACTATGAGTTCCCAAATGTGGGAACATTGGAGAACTCTACCACATATGCAATCTGATGTTGCACAGAGACTACCACATCAGGTAATAATATTTTTTTTTAATTTTAAATTTTTTTTAAAGATTTTTTAATTTTTTAATTTATTTTCAATTTTGATTGTTCACAACATTAGGAATGGATCTAAAACAATCTTCTAATCCCTCAAAAAACATCTAATGACTATAGTGGAAACACCCAAAACCGTCCAAATAAGAAATTTAGCATAGTTGGAGGCACTTTTTAAAAAAAAATCATATTTGTTTTAGTATAAGCGAGTGAAAATCATAAATATTAAAAAAAAATAGATTTTTTAGATATTGTATGTAATTTCTATGATTTTCCAAAGTGTTAGCTCTCTAGACCACTGAAATTGTTCAATAGATGCCCCAAAATCTAAACACTACTAAAATCAGTAGTGTGCCAATTAGATTTTGGTATATGTCCTTAATATGCGTTGGCAAATTAGAGTCAAGCATTTGGCAAACACATTAACTGAAATCTAGAGACGGTAAGTTTTGGATGAGTCTAGGGTCCAATGCAAGGTACAAGTGCGATATTGGGTGTTTTTCCTTTATTCATCCTCAGAGTTTTGTATAAAGAAGGGAATTCTTGTACAATAGTTTGACTTCCAATAAGTGCTCTTGGATTTTTTTGAAGTAATGATTCCTACAATATCAAGATAGATGACTCCAATCCGTCCTTAAAGGGTAAATGTGTTAAAGAAACTCATACTTTGGTGTATCCATCTCTTGAAACTATTTTTACTTGCTTTAAGGTAGCAACATCCATAACCATCAATTTAAGGGTTTTGAACATGATTTCTATCTATAGACATCCTACAAATTATTAGACCCTACAAGCAAGAGAAAAATAATTTTAGTGCACTTTCAAATGTATTATTTGGACACTAAGTGTAAGTTGTGAATTTTTGAAGAGATGATTGTGAATGTACCACATACCAACACTAGGATCTCAACTTCAAATGTAGTACATCCTTGTAATCACATCTATTCACTTCCCAAGATTTTCCAAGATTTTAGAGGAGCTGATTATGGATACAATGAAGGTTATTGGTGTTGCTACTTTAGTCTAAAGCTCACTCTATTATTCAGTGGAGTATTTAGTGGAGTAAGCAATTGCATTGAGAGTAAAGGACGTTTGTGTTAGGCCCAAGTTTCAATCTTGCAATGAAGTTGCTTATCCTGCATAACGAATGAGGGAATTGCACTACCATATTCAAAGGTCAAATTGGGCAAAAAGTGAGTCATTTTTTAAGGAAAAAAATTGACTCATGTCATTTTGTGATTGGTCAAAAGTGATGTGGGCCCTTGAGAATCTAACGTGGAAATCAATTTCAGCAAATCAAACCTTCATGTATAGTACTTAGGTGAGTTCAAGAAAGACCGGTCCTATTTCACATCACGATCAATGTGACAATGTTGTTTTTGGCAATAACTTTTGATGCATGAGTCCTATAAGTTTGAAATTTTTATTGGAAATGCCTAACTTGATTTTTATCAGATACCTTATTTTTTTGAAATTTTTAAAAATTAATTTTTTAATTAATTTTTAATTTAGCTAATTTGTCACAATTAGGAGTTTCAGGGTTTTCACTACGTTAGGAGTACCCAAATTTAATGATTTAGAGCTCAAAATTTCATGATCTATTTGCATAGTAGGGAATCATGTATCCATCAAAGGAAATTTGAAAATATATTATTTTATGCCCTCTACATGAGTACAAACAACACTTTGATTGCAAACAATTTTTTAACATTGAAGATGGTTTTTAGATAATTCTTTTGGTGAAATCTGATCATCATCAATTATTCCCTAATGGCCAATTTTTAGTTTCTCAAGAAGTTTCTTTTCCTATTTTTTACAAATAAAAATGTAAAAGTGAATATTTTCATGAGATTTTGCACTTTTCTAGTTACCTACTTAGAAAATTTTCCTACACTTTTCCTTTGTAGGATATCTTCTTCTTAAAAAATATACATTAAATAATTTTTTTATAATTTTTAAAAATTGTTTTTCTATTTTTAAAGTACTCCCGAAAAATCAGGACTACTATGGCCAAAGTGTACAAAAACCGGTCGGTTTTACTTGAACTCACCTACTTGGCATTTAATTGTAAGGCTTTGATCAAATGTCCACTTAGCATTATATCCCAATGTTGTAAGATGGGTACACCTAAAAGTGCCACTTTTTGGTACTGTGCCTAGTAACTATTATTCGTCTGATCAAATTTTCATACAATCTTCTTGGCAAGTGAAAGCACGTTCCAATGCACCAAAAAACACAGCATTTGGATACAATATGCAAAAGTTATTAAGGTTCAAAGTCTATTTCTAAAAGCGCTCCAGCCAAATAGGTACATAATGGAATTCAGAAATGTACAGCAACTATAGATGGCACTTTTAGGTGAGGTGCAATTTTAGGTGTACCCACCTTGAATGAAGGTCTACATGGTAAAGCTCACTGTCACTAAAATGCAATCTTGCCAAATTCCAAATTCTGTCAATTGTAAAATAAGCAACTCTTTTAAATGGCTTTACCATTGTAAAGCTACTGAACCCGAGCGCAGGAACCCAGCAAGTCTATATGACCTTACAATGCAGAAACTACACACAAGAGTTGCTGATCTAACACAACAGAGCAAGAAAAAATGCAACAGTTGTGGGGTTTAGGGTTTAGGGTTCTTACATCCCGTTAAGGTAGGTACACCCAAAAGCGTCCTGTTCCTAAAAGTGTCATCTACAGTGCACATACATTTCCGAAATCAGTCATGTCCGAAATCAGCCATGTTTATAGATTGTAGATGGCGCTTTCAGAAACAAACTTTGACTGTTAATAACTTTTGCATACGGTATCCAAATCCTGCGTTCTTTGGTGCGAACATGCTTTCACTTGCCAAGAAGACTACACAAAAATTTGAACTAATTAATAGTAGGAACTAGGCTCAGTATGAATAAGTGGCGCTTTTGGGTGTACCTACCTTACGACCTGTTTCAAGGGTTTAGAATTTGGTATCCTCACAACCTTACCCTTATATGGTAAGCTTGCATACATTGCATTATGTTCATGAGCCTTCACCATGTGATACTAACACAAAATAATTGTTACTTTGACTCCCATGTATTAAACATGTGCCAATGAACAGACACTTGCAATAAACGAGTAGCTAACCAAGCATATCGAATTGTATGTTGAATAAGTGAAAATGTTTGGTTAAGATTAACCCCTAAGCGTCACAAACCAAACAACTCTGAAGATGGGACCAATCTAAAAAAAAAACATAACTTGAAATTGAATTGATTATTGCATTCCTCACCATACATATCTATAGCCAACAATCTCATCAATCTAGACTCATTTCTTTTGGAGAAATCCATCATATGGATGCAAACATTGTAAGGTTTGATGAACCCAATCTCCCAGAATCAAAAGTCTGAAAAACATCCCTTGTGACGTTTAAGGGTTAAAGAAAAAAAAGAGTCTCATTGAATTATCCAGTGAAGGTCAATGGGGTTCTCACTTCTCACACAAGGTAGGCAAACTGTTACCTACTTGTTTAAGTAAATTGTATATTTAGAAGAATTCAAGATATTGAAGAACCCAATTATTGGATTAGCCTTTTGATTGCATGGTCAAGGACACAAAAAAATTCAAAAAAAAAAGCATACTAAATGATTTATGAAGGTTCAAAGGTAGGGATCATAGGTGCCTATAATTGCCTCACCATTATTCAATGTAACACCTACCTTTATTGGACCCTATTCCAACCCCTACCAATTGTTGATATTGATGCTCCCATCACTTTGAAATTGATATTCTACAATGTCGGAAGCATTCATTGATCTATGGATTTGTGAACAATTACCATCGCCAATCTATTTTGTTTGCACACACACATACACATACCTCACAATGCATAAAGACATTATTTAATTTAACTACCACCTTCAAAGATGTCTAACACATTACCTACTAAATGTACAACATTAACTAAACTATATATATAGTGAAATTAGGTTGCTCATGACTAATTTCTTGACACTCTACATTATATAAATATTTACTATTATTGTATAAGAATGCTCTACTTTTGAACTAGTTATTGGTGTAGTTGGAAGTCATGAACCTCCATGTGTACAAATGGAAGTATTTGTTGAAGTTTTTGTTAACTTTGATGGCTTATAGAGTAATTTTCTTGGGTAGGGCAACCTAATTGTATAGGCATCTAATTTTACTATTTAGTATAAATGATTTAGAATTTTGCATTGCAGGGTGAAGAGTCCTGTTATAGGATGCAACATTGGAGACCAACTAGAATTAGGTTTGCCTACCCTAGTAGCTACAGACCTTTGTAAACTCAATTTGAAAAAGGTCACAATTTTTTCCATAAATCCTTAATTTTTTAATTGTACCTAGGAACCAATTTCATTAGTATTCGACATTTCCAAAATACTTAAAATTCTCTAGTATGGAGGCAAAGATGCAACACAATCTATAAAACATTGAAAAAACACTTTGTTGTGATATTTTTAGATTAAATGCAACAATGAGTTTCAAAATGTTGAATTCAAAATTCTCATATTTCAACTTAAATAATCCAGTGCCTAGTTTATTGCCCATAACATTCCCCATCTAAAGACATTTAAATTGAAAGATTATATGTAGATAAGATACAAGCATGTCTTTCTTTATACTTCTTCCTCTTTCTTTTTTCTTTTTGTCTTTCAAGCCATTTCGGTTCAATGAATTCAACAATGTTATTTTTAATTGTAATTTTTCACCAACTCAAAAGATGTTGGTTATTTTTTGTAAAGGAAATTTTCATTCGGAGAGTCAAAATAGCCTAATTATTGTTGTATTTTATGATCAGTGTATATCCAAATTTTACTTGGTTATCACCTAATTTCATATAGAAATCACCAAGTATTACCTATATATTGAAAAAACAATTGGTTCTATGTCAAATATGAAAAAATGATAAAGTAGAAGTACCTAGTCCAAACAACCCTCCTTTGATGGCTTCATAGGCTAACCTATTGTGGACAACACTTGGATACACTCTTTATTGAAAAAAATTATATTTGTACCTTCTCGTCCAATCATCTTTCTTCCTTTATTGCGTAGGGAGAAGTGCCCAACCTGACCATAATAGGTGAATCTATAAAATCAATATGGATCCTAATGAAAAATCCACATTTACATTGAATAAAATACTCATTCTTGAGGAAAAGAAAATTTCTTTTTTTTGCATTATTCCTCATCCTCATGTTTGTACACAGTAAGCTCAATTTCATAGTGAATTTTTCACACCTTACATGTTGAAATTCTTAAATTATCCGTTACAGGTACTTCTACCTTACAAAAATTCTTTGTATTAAAGGAAAAAACATCCATTCTTGAATGTGTCCCTTGCAGTGGACTATAGACTCATCCAAATGTGTTTGCCACATACTTGACTCTTATTGGCTGACACATTTCAAAGACACATATAAATATCTAATTGGCTCATTACTGATTTCAAGAGAGTTTAGTTCAAGGTACACCTATAGGACGGGTTAAATGGTCTAGGGAGCCAACACTTTGAAAATTTATAGAAATTACATACTATGTCCAAAAAATCTATTTTTTTTTTAATATTCATGATTCTCACAATCTCACTTGCTAATACTAGAAAAATATCATTTTTAGAAAAAGCTACCTCCAACTATGTTGAATTCCTTATTTGGACGTTTTTGGGTGCTTCCACCATATAAGGTGAATGAACCTATTAAGGTAGAAGGCTCTTAAATGGAGTGGGTTCTAAAATGGTGCCCTACCTTAAATGTACAATATTTGTACATGTTGCTTTTTCATAGCCTTCAGCAATGTACGGATAGTGCACATTTTAGCTAGGGCACCATTTTAGAGCCCTATGCCCTTTCAACTTCAAAATTTGATTACTAATTCCACAAAGCTTAGAAAAATATGAAATGACTTGGGTTAAATGTCAATACTACTTCTCTTTCAAGGAAAATTTACTGAAAAACATTTCAACAAGTTTTACCTCCCCGAAATCCTGTTTCAGCCCTTAGATGGTCCATTATAGGACCTCTTACCTTACTGCCACCCTTTTCAATTCCCTGCCAGTTTTCAGATGGGAAACACTCAGTAAGCGGCCGGCAGTCTTGGAAACACCGCAAAACATCCGGTTCAAATTCAAAACGCCACTGAAAAAGAAAAAGAAAGTCGTGCTTGAAAAAGAAGGGGAAAATTAAGTAAGTTAAGGGAAATGTTTCCAACTTTTGACTGGGCCATGGCAACCCTAAATGACTGGACCTCGGGTAATGGACACGTGCTCATTTTTAAGTGAGTCCACGTGGACCACGAGCATTGCAGGTCTTTCATTCTCATCACTGTTTTTCCAGAAAATGGAGAAAACGACACGGAGAAACTCAAATGGAACTGGCTGAACTCTGAAAGGGCTCAACTAGGTTAAAATGGGGAAATCCAGTTGATTTTCCTTGATAGTACTGCATGTCAAAAAACTGCACTTGTACCACCGAACTATGAAATCTTGACAGAAGGGACTGTTGCGGCTGCCGGAACTGACCTCCTCTCTTGTCCTCCCGAAGTCATTGGAAGGGTGCATGTCAAAAAAAAATCCTCCTCTTCTTGTGTTCATTCACTTACAGTGGAAACACCCAAAACCGTCAAAATAAGAAATTCAGCATGGTTGGAGGCAGCGTTTTCTAAAATGATATTTTTCTAGTATTAACGAGTGGAAATTATGAATATTAAAAGAAAATAGATTTTTTGGACATAGTATGTAATTTTTATAAATTTTTGAAGGTGGAACCGTCCTAGACTTGGAATCTCCCTAGACTTGTGGAACCGTCCTATAGGTGCCCAAAAACTGAACCTTGCGAAAATCACCGCTCAGCCAACTAGATTTTTCTATGTGTCCTTCAATTGTGTCAGCAAATTAAAATCACACATGTAGCAAACACATTAAGGAAACTCTACTGACAAATTTGGGTGAATCTATAGTCCACTGCAAGGAACAAGTGCAGAAATGGGTGTTTTACCCTTATCTTTTACGGGAAAAACACCCTGATTCCTGAACATGTTCCTTGCAGCAGACTGGAGACTCACCCAATTGCGTTAGTAGAGTTTCCTTAACCCCTAAAGCACCAAATTGTGTTTTTTGGCAACATAGCAATTTCGGGCAACTCACTACGAATGGAGTTTTTGGGTTTTTTTCTTTGAAATTTTCACAAAACATGTGTCCGAGGAGTAGCTTTAAGGCCCAACACTTTTCATAACTTTTGACTACATAGTCAAAAAGTTATTGTATGATATGTAGTTTTCTCTACTTAGAGGGCAACCCGAGCAGGAAAAAAAACTTCTTCAAAAATCACTTTTTTAAGAAATTAAAATTTGAAATCGATTTCTTTGATTTTTATCTATGTGGAAAGCTTTGAATAATTCCATTTTGATTAATAAGTCAAAAGTTATGAGGATTTTTAGTTTGAGGTAGTTTTGGCTAGTTATAGAATCTCTACACTACAAAAAAAGTTTGAAACTCTTTATTTAATTCAATTTTTAATATTTTTGAAAAAAATAAAAAATTAGGGTGTATATTGCTTAAGACAACATTACAACCATTGGGATTGTCTTCTTTTAACTCTATAAATAAATCGTTAATAATTTAGTATTTTAGCTCATTTTCTACTTCTTTCTACTTACTATTTTTTTCCTATATGTTGTACAATTCCAAATGATCTGAAAATTTTCAAGCATATAGCCAACTTTACTTGAAAAATGAATCCAAAGACTTGAAATCATTTTGGACATTTTTACACACAAATATGGTCTTCTGAAGTGCAGCTGCTCGGATTTCCGCAGTGGTAAAAAAATTATTTTTGTCACTTCAAACACTAATATCTTGCAATCTACACGGCGGAAATTGCTGAAATTTTTCCACATCTTCCTAAACATGTGCTCTAAAAGATCCTACAGTGACTTTTGTCAAAAAATGTTTTTTTCTAAAAATTTGGTAGTTGTCTAAAAAATGATAGTTTTGAAGTAGTTTTGGTGAAAACATAGTCAAAAACCTTTAGGGGTTAATGTGTTCACCACATGCTTGATTCCAATTGGCTGATGCATTTTAAGGACACATATAAATATCTGATTGGGTCACTGGTGATTTTAGCATGGTTTAGTTCAAGGTGCACCTATTGCACAATTTAAGTGGTCTAGGGAGCCAACACTTTGAAAAATCAGAGAAATTACATACAACATCTGAAAAATCTATTTAAAAAAAAAATTCATGATTTCCACTTTCTAATATTAGAAAAATATCATTTTTAGAAAGAAAAAAAAACTACCTCCAACTATGCTTAATTTCTTATTTAGATAGTTTTGGGTACTTCCACTATATAACTCACCTAGCAAACTAAATATGAATTCAAAATTTGCAAATTTTATCATATGTGGAAAATTTAAAAAATTCAGCATTTTAACATTTTCTCTTTTGAGACAAGCAAAAGGTCAATGTACTCCATCCCCCACTAGTTAGGCCTTTTTAGGGTTTAGGGTTTAAGAAGTGACTATGAGCATGACTTAAAGGTTTAACTATTGGAATCCAGTTTAGGGTTTAGCTAGAAGTAAAGTAAGTAGGAGGTCCTAAAAAGTCTTAGGTTCTAAAATTGCCCACCTTTTTAAATGTACACTATTTGTACGGATTTTTTTTCCATAACCCTCATCAATGTACAAACAATGCACATTTTAGGGGGTGAGCAATACTAAAGCCTTATGCCATTTTCAACTTCAAAATTTCATAACTAATTCCACAAAGCTCTAAAAAATATGAAACGACTTATTTGCATGCCTTTGGCCTTGGCCTCTTTGTGTGTGCTCTTCTTTCTTTGTAACCATTACAGGAGAATTGAGGTCATTGGAAGATTGCGAGTTCCCGGATTGTAGGAACGTAGTTTTTGCCATGTGAACAGGAATCCTATGTGGTCGAGAGAGTGCCACGTCATTAATTTTATTTTTTGGGGGATTTTTTTCATATTTTAGGACCCCAAAACAATTTTTTTTTTGGGGGGGGGGATAAATGCTGGCCTGACAATGGCCAGCAGTTTCAGGAACAGTTTCAAGGAACAACCTCGAAACGACCCTTTGGAGGCCTCAAATCCCCTCTAATGCGCAATGGGGTCTCTCCATTTCATTAAAAATAATAACAAATATCAAATATCAAACATTTTTTTAAATATTTTTTAAAACCTAGATTAGATGCCGAATCCTCGTTTGCATTTAAGAAAAATGTACTGAAAAACATTTCAGATGCAGCCCTTAAATGGTCAATTTATGGACCTCCTCCCATATGGGGGAATTGCATTGAAATAACTTCGTTTCCCTCCGTGGCTACAGTAACTTTGCAACGGGTCGCCCGTGATTACTATTACCTGGGGCCCCAGGAGGTATTCGACACGTGCCGGTTCGGGAGGGAGGCCACTTGGCACATGGCCGAGGGAACTTCCTGTCTGCCGTTATCATCATTTGCCAGAAATTCCTGAAATGGAAGAAAACATCAATCCGGGCGGCATCATTTGAAAAACTTTCAAAAAAAGCCCCGCTTCAGGCACTCAGTGGCGGGCGGGTACTCCGCGTAGTAAATCAGTCTTCCCGGTACAGTAAATCAGTCTTTCTGTACAGTGAATCAGTCTTTCCTGTACAGTAAATCAGTCTTCCCGGTACAGTAAAGCAGTCTTCCCGGTACAGTAAATCAGCCTTCCCGGTACAGTAAATATTCTCTTTTTTTAACCCAGGGCAGTGACAGACAGATACCGGTACTCACTGGCTGTCGGTATTTGAATACCCCATTTTGGGACTGCAAGTCCCACGCTGTGTCAGTTATTCAGAACTGTGCTGTGGCTTACTGTGAAAGTGAGGTCATTTGCATGGTTTTTTTTAAGGCAATTAAATGCCCAATTTCGTAAAAAAAGTTGGGCAGCTTTAAGTCTATAGAAAAAATGAGGGTAAATGTGACAAAAAAATGCCAGATAGAAATAATAACCCTCTTTACTATTGCCAACATGCCTCTAAAACCTCATTTCATCCATCACGCAAAGCCAAAATTGCATACAAAAGTTATATATTCAAAATTGTATACTCAAAACTGGCCTCCTTCAATTAAAGCCTCCAAGTTAAAGATTTTACCAACTTAAAACCTTCTTGAAAGGAAGGCCACATAGCCATTTGTCCGGAAAAAAAAAACAAAAAAACTAGTCATTTGCTACACAAAATTTCAGGGCACTTATGCAGTGGTTTGTACTAAGGCGGCATCTCTAGGCTTTTGGGTAAGTAGGCATGGACCAGTATCTAGTTGTGTCCTTGGGTTGTTTTGGGTTTAAAAACATGATTGCTTGTGAAGTGTTACAAGTGGAAATGTGATGAAGATATAGGAATCTCACCGTACAATCTTGTAGAGTATGTGTTGTGGATGATGTATATCAAATTTGAAGTCATTGAAGTGCCTCATTGATTGTTAGATTATAATGTTTTAGTATTGGAAAAGAATGCTGGAATTTTCCTAGAACTTCATTTGGAGGTGAATTTTGATTTCTAAACTTACTCATATGAACAAAAAAATTTAAACGATGAAGTGCTTCAAAACCCAACATACAAACATATTGGTGAAAAAAATATCATTCAAATGACTTATCATGTCTACAAAATGGCTATGATATAGCAAAAAATAGCAAAAAATAATTACAAAAAACATATCTACGGCTAAATCTTTGTTTACTAAAGTACTTCTTAGTCACTTATAAAATCTTGGATTGATATGAAATTTTAACCACACAAACTAAACTTCTATACACAACTTTCGTCAAAAGAATAATTGGAATCAAACAGTGTATGGAGAATGTATGAAGAAGAAACAAGCCAAGAAAGTTGATTGTAATCCAAAAACATCAAGATTTTGAACTTTACTCCCAATCATTCAAAACTACTTGGATTGGCATGGAAATTTTACTATAGTAACTAAACTTTAAGAGGAACAATACCCATCAAATTTTATTGAAAAAAACACATTGGATGAAGGAGATATAAGCCCCTAAAGTTGCAACCATCAAATGGAATTTGGTGAACTCAAATTGAATATGTGAACTTCAATTGACTTCTAAAAAATTATTACAGCTTTGATTGATCTAAAAATTTTACCACCAAAACTAGAAGAAAGTGCGCAAATTTTCCAACAAGTTCTATTGAAATCAAACATCAAATGCAAAAGTTACAACTCTTTGAATTAAACTTGAAAATATATGAGGACACTTTTGGTCCCCTAGGGCATTTAGAGATGAAGGTAGACAAGCCTATTGGCAACTTGATTTGCACTCTCAATAACTTGGGCCCAACTCTAGGAGGAACACCTACTTTTTATAAGCGTGTGCATGTTTTATAAATGAAGCACAAATGGAATTATTATTATTATTTATTAAAATTGTAATTTCTATAAATTTATGAAGTGGTTTGCCTTTAAATTACAAATTCAGTCATAAATATTAGTCATGAACGTCTTGAAAACAACCTACAACCACCTCTCTATGTATCTGTATTCACCATTGAAAAACTGATACACTGGTCCTTCTTGGCATTAATGTAGTGATTTTGTCGAAAAAATGAATCATAAGAGGATTTCTAGCTGGTTTACAAGACTGCGAGTTCCCAAACGCTAGGAACGCATTGGGAACACTGGGAACGCGATGTTGATGTGGTCGAGCGACTGCCACGTCAGAAAATATTCATTTTTATTAATTATTAAAATTTTATTTTTTTAAATTTGAAAAAAAAATTTAATCATTTTTTTGCTCTTTAGTACATTCTGAATTGTTTTAGAAATTTTAGAATTTTTTTTTTTTCAAAATTCAGACCAGCAAGGGTTGGTCTGCAGCAATGGGAACAATTTCGGAGAACACCCCTGAAACGGTCTTCTGGGGGCCCAAAAATCCTCTTATGAGATTTAGATGGATTTTTTTGATGCAATCGGGGCCATAAGTAGGATGATGGAATTTGATAACAAACAAAATTGGATTGGTCTACCTTGAATTCATTATGTCATGGAGCCCTTTAGAAAACTACTTCACTATACACCATTCCCTTAAGTTCAACTACTTGTACATGAGCCTTGGATTGTATGTCATGATCTTCTAATTTTTTTTCCTTTAATTGGATGTTAGAGTCAACAATGTAGAGATGTCAAGGCACAGTTGCAACAATGGTGGGATTTTAAAGTAGGGGCATTACATGAAAGCAAGGTGGGCATTGTAAGAGAGTTCTTGTTAAAAAAACAATTGGGCAATAAAGTGATGTTGAAAGAGTTGTTTGATAAAAGTACAAAGTTTACAAAGAGAGATGAAGGTAATTTAGGGTTTGGAGAGCTAGGTGTTGTTGCCATCATTAGGACAAAATAGAAGGCAAGGGAGGGTTGTTTCAAAGACGTCCCCCCACCTATTCCAGGTGTTGTCTAATATCCACAAACTATGAACTAGCCCATAATGGTTGAATTTTTGAATTAAGAAAAAATTCAAAACTTCTAAAAATCGAGAATTCTAAAATTGATATAAAATTTATTTTTTTCCAAAAATAATATTCAAAAATAATTTAAAGATATATTTTTTTAATTCAATTTTTTTCAAGTTTGACTTGGCAATCTCATAACCACGTCACATTGTTGACGTAGTGCATTTCTATAGTCTAGACACTCAAAATAACTAGCGGTCTCCCAATGCCCTCAAATATCTTTTAATTTGTGGAAGGAAAAGTTGTAGGAGGGCATAGTTCTGCACTTCTATGATGTTGTAAGGAAAGGAAAGGAAGAAATCATGGAGCTATTATACTGATTTGAACATCAAAAGGCTAATTTTTCTTTCTTGAAGACAAATGTTAATTGATGTAAAGTGTACTTGCCATCTTATAGTACCTAATTTCAAGTAACTAATAAAAAAGTAATGTTTTTGGAAATGAACTTTTGACCATTATAAAGCTAGGTCACTAGTGAGTAAATAGGGCCAAAATAAACATGATGTCAATAATTTTGTAGTTTATCATGCTTTGATTGCAAAGGTTAGAAAAGCGGTATTAGATTACCAATACTTCTAATATTCTACATATGGCAAAAGACTTGTATAGGTTGAAGTATCTTAAGCATTTTGAATTCTCACTCAAACATGTTTGGACACTTACAAAGGATTTTTCATATTAGACCAAAAAGTGGAATCCTATATAAGAAGCTACACCTTCAAAGAGAAAATTGCCTTATTGAACTATGATCATTAATAGAAAAAGGGGTGTTTTGTAATTGTCCAAACAATGATTAGAAGTTATCAATGACTAAATAGTGATTGTAGGTCATATTGATGCAAAAACTAACATGTTTAGTATTGCAATCATGGATTAATCATTTAAATGACTCCTAGATGGTGTGAGACTTTTTCTTCAAAAACATCATGATATTTTGAAACCAATCATAATAAGTCTAAAAAATTCTATGACTTATAGACAACATGTCATGTCATCTTTGAAAATGAAAGAATGAAATAATTCTCATTCAAAATCATTAATTGCAAATTTAAAGAAAAAAATTGAGACAAATTTCACAGATGTACGCTTTGTCTTCCATCACTCATTTCTGGGTGGATTTGGGGGAAAAACCTCGATAGGGAATTGGATGGATAGATAGCCCAACAATAACTAGCGAAGCTTGGAATAAGTTATTGTATGTTGTGATCTCTAGTCCCTAAATGTCTAAATTGCATTTTTTTGGCAATAAAGTGATTTTGGGTAGTTCACTACAAGTGGAGTTTTTGTTTTTTTCTTTGAAAATTTCATACAACATCTCCTTGTTGAGTAGGTTTGAGGTCCAACAATTTTCATAACTCTTGACTACATGGTTGAAAAGTTATTTGTTGGATATATCGTTTTCATTGCTCCATAGGCAATCTAGGTAGCTCAAAAAAATTCTTTAAATATCACTTTTTTTTTTTTAAGTTTGAATTTTTTTTTAGATTAATACATGCATAGAAAGTTTTGAACTGTTCCATTTTGATTAATGAGATGAAAATTATGAGGAGTTTTAGTTTTCAAGTAGTTATAGATTTCCTACTCTTAAATAAACTTTGAAATTCTTTATTTAACTAAATTTTCAATATTTTTGAAAAAATTGAAAAGATCAAGTGTAGACTATTTATTACAACCATTGGGGTTGGCATTTTTCAATTACATAAATAGGTTATTAAAATTTTAGTATTATGATTCATTATCTATTTCTTTTTACTTATATTTTTCTTATATATTTATACAACCTTGAATGGTTTCAAAATTTTCAAGAATGCAGCCAACTTGCCTTGAAGAATGAATGAAAAGATTTACAAACATTTCAAACTTTTTTTTTATACTAATGTGAGATTGTTAAATGCAACTGCCTAATTTTCTACAAGGTCAAAAAAAGAATTTTGGTTGATTCAAACACTAATATCTTGCAATCAACATAGTAAAAACTTCTTAAAAAAAATTCACATCTTCTCAAAGCAATGTAATATAAGATCTTGTAGTTACATATATCTAAAATTGTTGTTTTTTTTCTAAAATTTGGGTCTTGTACTAATAATGGTAGTTTGGAGCATTTTGGTGAAAACATAGTCAAATACATTTAAGGGAGAAACACCCATTCCCGAACGTGTCCCTTGTAGTGGACTGTAGACTCACCCAATTGCGTCAATAGAGTTTCGTTAATATGTTTTCCACATACTTGATTCTAATTGGTTGACACATTTCAAGAACACATATAAATATCTAATTGGCTCACTGTTGATTTGAGCAGAGTTTACTTTTGGGTGCACCTTTTGTATAGTTTCAATGGTCTAGGAAGCCAATACTTTGAAAAATCAGAGAAATTACATACAACATTTGAAAAATCTATATTTTTTTTTGGTAATATTTATGATTCTCACTCACCAATACTAGAAAAATATCATTTTAATAAAAAGTTGCCTCCAACTATACTGAATTCTTTATTTGGATGGTTTTGGGTGCTTCCACCGTAGGGTCTAGAGCCACCCAATTGAAAGTAGACGATGGAACTTGAAAAAGCCTCTGCAAATGGAGCCTTTTATAGTTACCACATAAGGGCAAAATACCCATTTCCACACCTGTTCCTTGCAATGGACTGTAGATTCACCCAAATGCATCAGTAGACTTCCTTTAATGTGTTTGCGACATGTATGATTGTAATTTGCTGACACAACTGAAGGACATATAGGAAAATTTGGTTGGCTGAGTGCTGATTTTCGCAAGGTTCAGTTTTTGGGGCACCTATAGGACTGTTCCATAGGTTTAGGGAGCCAACACTTTGAAAATTTGTAGAAATTACATACTATATCCGAAAAATCTAATTTTTTTATAATATTCATGATTTTCACTCGCTAATACTAGAAAAATATCATTTTTAGAAAACATTGCCTCCAACTATGCTGAATTCCTTATTTTGACGGTTTTGGGTGTTTCCACTGTAAGTTATACCCCCCACTTCCGTCCCCATTGAAACTGAACTAAAGATGGCACCGCTAAATCGATGTGGAGCAATCCGAACAAAACAACTGTCTCTCTTCGGTATTTTTTTAAAACATAATTATAAACAAACCGTACATATCCAATGACCCACATATTAATCGTTGCCCACTAGCTGGTCAACACGTGGCACTCCCCAGTCGACCTGGGTAAAACCCTAAAACTGAAACTGAAGCTGAAGCTGACGGAAGGTCCCTTGTGGGCACTGACGGAACGTCACGGAAGGAAGTCCAGAAAGGCAGCTCCGGGAACTTTCGAAAACCACATCATTAAACGGAGAGGCCCCGAACTAACGGAGTAAGTTAATGAAGTTAACGGAGCTTTCCAGGACTTTACCTTACGGGGTAAGGGTAGGGGTAGGAGTAGGGGTGGGGGTGGGGGTGGGGGTGGGGGTGGGGGTGGGGGTGGGGGTGGGGGTGGGGGTTTAAATAAGACAGAATGTGCAACTGTCGAGAGGGCTGCTCTTGTGACTTGGCTTTTGGAAGAAAAAAATTGTGTGGTGAACTAACGGAAGGGAGGTGGGTGCACAAAAATTTAACCCTAAAAGGACAAGACTTATCACCAAGGTAGGTCAGCCTAAGCATGATCCAACAAGTATCTCGTGGATGAAATGAAATCATACATACAAGACTTGTCACCATGGTAGGTAGTCAACCAAAGTATCATCCCAAGTTGATTGGATAGAAGAGGTCCTTGCAAGACCTATGATAAAGGTGATTAGCCAAATCCGGATCTACGTTTTGGATGGATATAAGGGAGAAACACCCATTCCCGTCCCTGTACCTTGCAGTGGAGTGTAGAGTCACTCAAATATGTCCCTAGAATGTAGTTAATGTGTTTGACACATGTGTGAAAATAATTTGTTGACACAGGTGAAGGACACTTAAGAAAATCTGGTTGGCTCAGGGCTGATTTTCGCAGGGTTCAGTTTTGGGTGCATCTACTGGACACTTTCAGTGGTCTAGGCACCCATCACTTCAAAAAAACATAGAAATTACATACAATGCCCAAAAAATTTATTTCTTTTTTTGAATATTCATAATTTTCACTTGCTAATACTAGAAAAATATCAATTTTAGGAAAATCTCCCTCCAACTATGCTGAATTCCTTAAATGGACGGTTTTGGGTGTTTCCACTGTACACTATTGTAGTAAAAACTTGGGCCATGTAGACTAAAAAAATAACTATGAAAAAATCCATTAGTTAGTGATTCAAGTTAATCATGTAGATTTTCTTGAGAATCATTAATTTTTCTAATGTATCAAGACCAAGTTTGTACTGGTGAAAGGTAGAAACACAAGCTCAAGGTACAGACCGAGGTAGTGAGCCAAAGCATTATCCAATTCCTTATGAAAAGATTGACATAGATTTATCACCAACTAAGGTAGTAAACTAAAAAAGCATCATCCAGTTACGGAATGAAAAGGGTACACAGAGACCGTGATTTACAATAAGTTTTGCACATACCCATAACACACTCGCTTGCAAGACCCTTTCTTTGTTTTCTGGCGCATTAGAGGGTTTGCCCTTCTGTTAGTTAAGTTATTATTTTGGCCTGCTCTCAGGCTCTGTTGGAGCGCAAGTCGATCACTGCCGTGGCATTCCATATTGTCGGTTCTTCAAAGAACTGGCAGGATTTCACTGCGGGATTCTAATCACAAAATCACAATGCAAAGGCTCACTATAATAATACGGGTGACATACTCACTCATGCCTCCAACGCTGTTATTATGAAAATGAAAAGGTCATAATGCAAAACGCCAAAGGGGAGTGGTGAATAATGAATGTTGGCCTACGAGCACGACTGCCTGACTACCTGACACATACTCCAGTTGTTTTTGAGGATGAGAAGAGTGATGACTCCATCAGTTCTATCTTCAAGTGTTGGAAGCATATATATCTTAACTCAAAACTTATCTGTAGATGGAAAGTCCTGCCAATGACGACAGCTCCTTCGTTGCCAGGTGGAAGTGTCCATCTCATCTTTCATGCCGTGGCACTCCACGATGACTAGAAACAAAAAAGACCAGGTAATGCACAGTTGTCACAAAAGCGACTAGAAGCTCGCTCTAAGGTATTAGAAATTGCAAGAGACCGACCTTCATTAATCTTAGAGAGAGAGAGGGACAAATGACTTGGATTCTTATTATTCTACAGCAGCCATACGTTAAAACCTGTTTTGTTTTATGACATGAAAACGACTTGGAAAATTAAGCATGCTAACCCCGCTTCATTACTTTCATTTCAAAACATCTTCGGCATAAGTTAACATAACAAGCAACCGTAATAGAGAGCAAAAGCCCTACTGATTGACATGCCCCTCTCTCTCACAAGCAGTGTGGATAATCTTCAAGAGAGGAGGAGGTTTGAGAAGATTGATGCTAAGTACTTTTCTTGCATCTTGAATGACCAAATCTGTAGTTTTCGGTTGAATAGCATCCTTGTTCTGATGACCAGCCAAAGCGAGTCCTACGGTTGCTTTAAAAACTTGGACTTGGCATCATGTCTAGGACCAGGCAAATTCTTGCACAAATCTCGGTACACTCTAAAGCAATAAAAGCGAAAGCATTGGAACGAGAGAGATGCACGTATTTGTGATCACAAAAGTTGACAATTTCAAAGAGTATACCTGTACTCCGTCAATGTTGCAGTGAAGGAGGGATGTTAAGAGAGCATTCTCCTGATGTTAATCACCGACCACGGCATCTCTGTGATACTGTTCATATGATCCTGCAACACCAAATGAAAGCTTATTAGCCATCTCTTCTTCGCAAACGGTAAAATACAAATAGTGAGCTTGTAAACAGACTTCACATTCGAGTGTGTGCACATACGATGAGTACTTGGCATCGGAGTAAATGAATTACTTGTAAACACACAAAATAGAAGAAATACGCGCAACGGAGTTCCATAAAAAGAGGGTAGGCACCAAAGAAAGGTGATTGGAAATTGTCATTTCATTATTCTCAAAAAATCAGACTTCCCATTTGTCATTGGCAATGGAAGCAAAGTAAACTGAACTCAGAGCCCAACTTCAGCAGCTCGTGAAAAAAACCCAACTACCGGGAGTGGCAAAACCCGCTCCAAGAACTATACACACTAACAACAACACCGTTGTCCTGTACTACACTAGTCCTCCAAAAATGCAGCACAGGAACTGTGGACTACAATAAAATCAGCCACAAACTCCGTCCTCTGCGATACTCCTCCCCAACGGCAAGACGTCTGCGTCGGGGCAAAGTTATCAGTCATTCCGGCAATGTCGAGCCCAAAATTTCATATTCTTCTAACCTAGAATCTCACGCACAAACTATTTTCTCAACAATGCCAGCCTCGTCGTGAATGAAAAGACGAAAACCTTGCGGTAAATATAGGCGGCAACAGTATGCTACAGGCGCTACATCGTGTATATAATACAGATTGAAGTAGTGCACTCGTCAGATAGCGATCGGCAAACCCTTCCGCTCCGCCCGCTGTTCTTCCACCAAGTTCCGAATGGAGGACGTCAGACCTGCTTCTCTCAATATAGATGCAAGTCCAGTCTGGCCAGGTCGCTGAAAGACTCTTGGCTTGAAGGTCGGAAGCGTCCATCCACTGTTGTCAACAATGGGCTTGATCGCGACGTTACCTGAAGGCTTGTTACTGACCTCCGTGAGCTTCTTGCCCACAAGATTCTTCAAGTCCTTCATCGCCCGCCTCTCCCCACCTCTTAGGTAGTCCACCTCCATCTCATCAGTGTACTTGGCATTCCAGCCATTATCTCTCAATGCGATACGAGAAATATTACACACATCCTGGTCGTGTGTCTTGTAAATAGTGTCGTTCGTTGTACGCCTGTACATTGAGAACCACTTGGCACGCATATACTCAGGTTTCCGCCATGGAGGGAGATGCATCCCTCGCTTCTTTAAAGACAACTTCACGCCATCGGACATGATATTCACAATCTGTAAGAGACGATCCGCCCTGCCGACAAACACGGTCGGCAGTACTTGAACAACGGCGTTGTAGCACGAAGTAGGTCGCGCAATCTCGAATTGCGCCTTGAAGTCGACGTCGATCAACACTCTCTCGCTCTTTCCCGTTGCACTCTCGAAAACCACGTCAATGTACTCGTAGTCGCCACCGGGGAAGCTCCCGGCGTGGTCCCACCGCGATTTGCATATGGCAGCATTGTAACCGCCGGTTCTAAGATGCTTCATAACTCGACGCTTCAAGCAGCTTGTGGCGCCGTCCTCTTTAGCCTTCGCCTTGTTCACTTCACTCAGCAAGATCCTCTCAGTAACGTTCATGCTGGAAATCAATTCCTGTAAAATCTCAGAAAGCTCTCCGCCAAATGAAGACCTGGAGTCTTCGAAATCGCTGCAATCGCACATGGAGCTGCAATTGCAGCGAGACCGAGGGAAGCGCCCGCCGTCGCTGTCATTTTCAATAAACCCGTCCACCATAGCGCCTAGGCAAACCGAGTTCAACTCGTGCTCACTCCCACTGCTCACATACTGATTCCCGAATTTGTTCTCCAAATCAACTCCATTCCCAAACATCTTACTTCTGATATTCTCCGCTCCTACTTCCGGCACCTTCGACCGAGCTTGGAACTGCGCGGACAGCAACCCCATGGTATTGATATTCACGCTCTGCGACGGCACACGCACAAGCGTCGTTGCGCCCGAAGCGGACTCTTCCCTCCCTTTATCCGCCTTCGCACGAGCCAGGTTTCTTGCGCTGCTACTCCTCGCCTTCGACGCAGCGCCAATCGATCTCATCGGCAACAACCCTGGCATCCTCACTCAACTCTCCCTTACCACTTATCACTTCCTATAATACACTCGTACAGCACAACCTCTCGAAAACCACGAACGCTACAAAACGCTCTCCATGGAATGGTATCCAAAAACACCGATCACGTCCCCGAAAACCAAAAACCAATGACGTATCCAACCAACCGCCTTTACTCTGTTTCGATTGCTCTTTCCCTCAATCGACTACTGAACACATTCGCATACAATCCCAACCTCTTCCCTGTTTCTATTCTCAAGCACATCGCAACTAATCCTGCAACTACAAATTCTAAAGGCAGAATCAAGCCGCAGGAGCTAGAGGAAGCTTGAGAAAAGCTTGAAGAAGCTGGTACAATACTACAACCACAGCTCCGACAGGAAGGGCTTATAGAGAGTGAGCGAGCGGGCTGGGTTAACCCCGCAGTCCCGCACCGAGAATGTCTGCACGAAGGGATGGATGAGAATTTGAAATGAATGAGATTTTTGGATGGATGCGCAATTTTCGAACTGACGGAGATTGCGTGCAATCAGTGTGGGAACGCAAGGTGATCATTCCGGGGTTTGGTCAAACAGGGGGAACGGGAATGGGGGGTGGTTTGCGTGGGCCCCCCGCTGAGGGAGCCCCACGAGGCGTCCCGTCAGAGGTCGGCAGGAATCTAGGTTCCTGAATTAGTGAAAATAGGTACATTTCGAGGGAATGGGGATTCAGAGATAAGAAACAGGCCTCGTCACCCTCCAAGACCCTGGTTGGAGCCTGAAAACCTACATTTAAAAAAAAAAAATTTACATCAATTTCTTCTTTAATTTGACGGGAGGGTGTGTTCAAGTTGGAAACTTAATTGATTTTAATTTATACATTAGGTAAGTTAAGTCAATGGCTTTCGTGATCAAAAGAAAATGATGCAAAATGCAACACTAGAAGAAAGTTTGAAGTTTTTATCGTGACTTCAACACAATCTAGATGATGTTTTGTGTTGACTGCAACACAAAATTTGCAAATTTACATCGTAGTCAACACAAAACATCATCTAGATTGTGTTGAAGTCACGGTAAAGGCTTCAAACTTTCTTCTAATGCAATGTTTATCATGAGTTGAACTTTCAACTAATAGGAATGAAGAAAGTTTGAGAAAGTAGGATCATTCATGTCAAAAAAGTCTCTACAAATGAGGTATTGTCACACCCTTCCGACAATGAAATAATGCACACACTAAATTTCTTTCCACCCATTTTTCAATTCCAAAGAAAGAAGACAAAACTTCTCAATCTTCAAAAAATAGGGCCTATACAATTTGAGGAGAGAGGGTCATGTCCTCATTCTTTAAAGATTGCGAATGGGATAAAGAAATTGTGACAATCTCTGATTGTGATACCAATGGAAGAATTCAACAAGGTAGAAACACCAAAAATTGTCTCTTTTTTGTCCATAGTACAATGTCAAACAAAATTGAGTATAGATTTGAATTCTTTTCATTTAAACAATCAAACCATGAACATCAATGTACAAAGTTGAAAAGTAGATATACCAAAGTTGTAGTATGCAAAATATAAAACAATATTTTGGAAGTTTGAAGAAAATATAAGAGTTATGATGTGGAAAAAATAATTTCAAAGTTAGCCATGTCTAAAACTTGGTTTATATGTCACAATTTGAAATTATTTTGTATTTTGTCAAATTTTTCTTAGAGCTTTAAGAACACATTTGTACCTAGTGTGTGGGTATATACCAAACATGCAAATGATGTTTCTTTTTACAATATTTGAATATTTTGGGGGAATTGAGAGCACAAAAGTCCATCATCCATTGTAGAGAAAGTATAGGTTGCAACTTGAACCATTGTTACATCTTAATGCCCTCACATTTGAAAGACTGGTTGAATAGGGCAATGTGTTCAATGTATATTTTAGAGCCTAATAGTAATATCTTTCATAGTTCCTTTTAATGATGTTTTCAATTGTTCACATTGTTCAACCATGATTTTAAAGAACTTTTCAATGTTCTTTTAAAAATAAAAAATCTTCCTCCAAAACTTTGTAATATTTAATACCACCAGCATACAAGAAGCATTTCAATGAAGCACCCCCCTAAGAAAGCTTGCATTAAAATGCAATTGATTCAAAACTTATCTAAATAAAAGCTTTTTAAAAAATAGAGGAGGTTGTCTAAAGAATTTACAATCAAATAATAAAGATGCACTTTCAACAACTTTTGAGCCATACACCACCAAGCACTTAAATAGAACCTTCTCCCCACCATACTCAACTCTCTTTAGTTGTGATCATCCACAAAAATGATAGGATTTTGAAAATTTTCAACAAAATGAAAAAACTAAAAAATCCATGATACTTATCACCAGTGAAAGCATGTCAACAACCCAAGCCAAAACCTAGATGATAGTACCATTCCTTGATCTTTCCATAAAGCTTATTCAAGTAGAGACGGTGACAAATATCAACACACAACCAGATTGTATCCTTCCTTATCACAATGATTTTTTTCTTCTTCCATGCAAAATCATCAACTAGTGCTAAGGTAGGTAGTGGTGGGGACTCTTCTTCAATGAATAGGAACCTGATGCATGGCAACTTCCCAGCCAGCCAATGACTCTCTTGCAACTCCCCACTCAGCCAAAGTAAGGCAAACAACGTTGCCAACTTTCCCATTCAGCCAATGACTCTTTTTTTTTTGGGAAGATTGAACGAAATTCTTTCCCATGCATCCAGGGGAGTTTGTTTTTTCTTCTCCATTCCGCGGCTCTAACTTCACTTAACTTACGCAATCCATGCATGTCAGTTGCTTGCACACTTGATCATTGATAAGGCTGTGTGGTGTGCTTATCAAGGGAAGCGCACTATTCAGTCAGTCCCCACTCCCTTCTATGATGACCTTCCGTTCCGTCCCGGCCTCTTGAAGTCTGCGCCCGCCCCAATTCACTCCCTCGCCTCGGTGAGGGGCCGGAGGGAGGAGAGGACGGACACTAAATCCTTCATTCGAAGTGGGGCCCAGCAGGGGATAGGATGTGTACCTGAGGGATTTTTTTTATTTCTTGCACATAATTGTTTTGCAAGTTTTGAAATCAGTCTTATTTGCGGTCAGACCCATACTAGCTACATTGAATAGGGATTTTAAGGAGACCAAAAAAATATGGGGATTTATTCCAGAAAACTGAAGGTGTTTGAAACATAGTGAACAATCCTGTATAATTTATTAACTTGGATGTACAACAAAGGTAAATATTTATGTAGTGTGAAATGTTGATCAATTAGGATGAATCCCCTTGAAACCCCTATTCAGTGTAGGAGATGTCTACAATACACCGCATAGAATAGGTCCACCCTTGAAGGGTTTCACCACACCGCGTAGAATAGGGGCTTTTTATTTACTTTTACCCGGGAGAACCCAATATTTACCCTGCTGAGCCCGCTTCCGTCGAATGGAGGATTTCAGCTTATTAGTGTACTGGCTGGGCCCAGTCAGCCACAGAAGAGGGACGGACTTCTTCCCCGTCACTCAACGCAACCGTTGAAGACTGGCTGAGGACTTGAAGGCCCCCGGCCGGTCTCAATCACGGGCGTCCGAACCCGGCCACCCGTTCCACTGATTCAGGGCCCAAACTCGAGCTCCGCAACCGTTGTCGTACTGGACACCCCCCACCCACCCCGGGCCGGCCTGCACCCGGCCCGACCCGGTCTGCCCCAGCACCACGCTGGCTCAGCTCCGTCACGGCAGCCCGCCAGGACAGGCGTCATGATCACTTAATAAGCAGGCCTGTATATTCCATTCTGTGATGCCCAATATGCCGGGTAATAAGTTAAGGTATTTTTGCTGACTGGGTGGGGAAGCCCGGCCGGCCGACGGAGAAGCTCGCCCGGAGTGAGCGGCTGACTGATTGAACTGACGGACTTGGGGATTAGTTACCTCACTTCACTCTCCCAATGATTTTACCGCGTGGGTAAATCTGCTGCAGGGAGTGCAGGCGAACTGAAACTGAGTGATGGGGCCATGGGGGGGCCGTTCCTGGGGAACTGTGTTCCTTTTGCGTTCCCCATATGGGAGGAGACATGTGTGAAGTGCGTGAGCAAGGGGGGTACTACACGTGGTTTTATGACGTGGACCGCCACGTGGATCTGAATTCGTGGCACTCTGAGTGCTCGCCCTTCACGATGGTTGGGGCCCGTTCAACCGTGCAGCCAACATTTACGGGAGAGGCACCCAATGGCGCACCTGCACCCAATGCCGTCCATTTCTAAGGGGCAGGGAGAACTGACCCCCTCGCTCGGCCACTTGGGTAAAACGCTGTAATTTTGTATTTTTCACACAGATTCTTTTTTGCAAATTTTGAATTCATATTTGTGATCAGAGACCGCAAATTAGCTAGGGGGTGAAGAAAGTAGGGGTGATCACGGCCCAAACTAGGGGGCTTTTTGTTTTGATTGCACCTCTGGTAAAACATGGTAAGGCCGAGCGAGGGGGCCAATCCACCCAGATCTTTCTAAGTCAGTCATTCATTCTAGAACAGAAATGTAGCAGGATTGTAGATTGCTTATTGTTTTAGGTCAAAAGAATAAGTCATGTACTGTTTACCTACATTTATAGCCTGAAATGATTGTGTGCTATAGAAACAGACAACATTGGGTACAGGTGCACCATTGGGTGCCTCTACCTTAGTAGAAAAAAGAGAAAAATAAATATTTATCGAATGCAGAATTTGACCAACTTTACCATTTCTCTAATTAGTATGTGTGCTATCTTTGACAAATTGTAGTTCGATGCAAAAATAATCTAAATTTTGTATGTGTAAAAATGTGTGCATGTCTATATATTTAAAATAAAAATCTAAAGTTTCAAGGTTTTTTCTTCATAAAAAGTGCTATAAATTGCAATTTCTATTGTGAAAAGCAAGGAATGTTAGGATCCTCTTGTTTTGGATATTCAATCATATAATCTTGTACTAAACTAGTATAAGAATTTGTAGAATTTTTTTCAAAAACATAGACTTTGTAGATTGCAACATAATTGTATTTAAAGTATAAAGATTCAATTTTAGAATATGTTTTGCAAGTAGATTATTTGACTTTGAATCATCTTTAACTTAAAAAGAAATTGAACTAAATATTATAATTGGAAGAAAAATTATATTGAATTTTTTTTCTTGAAACACATGGACAATTTCCATTGATGAGAGGGAAAAAGTATAATGAACTAGAGGAACAAGTCCACAACAATTAAAAAAAAATTAGATTTTCTTACAATTGTATTGAAAATTTGAATTAGAAGTCTACAATAAAAAAAATTCTAAAACAAATGCTTGATTATTATTCTTCAAAAAATTATTAAGTAGAAATGAGTACAAAAATGAAGCAAGAACAACTAAATTGTCGATAGTTCTAAAATGGAGTTGAAACACACTAATGCCAATAGAAAGATTGTTCTAGTAAGCATACTAAATCTTATGTGACCTTTTAAAAAAAATATTATATTATAAAAAAATTTAGTACGTTCTTTTCTTTATAAGTTTTTTGCTACTAAACAAGAAGTTTCATAACTTTCACAACATTGGTCCAAATGGAATGAATTGAGCTTTCCACATACACAAAATAGTCATCTACGATAAAATTAGAAAACTTAATTCAATTTTTCTTCTTGCTGGTCAAAACTACTTTAAGAGCTTAAAATAGCACATTAGGCATTAGGGGATTTTTGAAGCCATTGGAAGACTGTAGGAACAAAATTTAGCCGCGCGAAGAGGAATCCTATGTGGTTGAGAGAGTGCGACGTCATTAAAAAATTGAAAATAAATAAATAAAAATTTGTCTTTTTTCATATTTTAGGACCTAAAAATTAGATTTTTTTGGGGGGGGGGTAAATGCTGGCTTAATAGCAGCCAGTAGTTATAGGAACAGTTTCGGGGAATAGCCCCGAAACGGCCCTTTGAAGGCCTCAAATCCCCTCTAATGGGAGATTTGAGGGCTTCAGAAGACCTCAAATTATCTTGAGTTCTTAGACTATGGAAATGCACCGCATCAACTATTTGACATGGTCGAAACACTACCGCAGCAAAAAATAGTAATTTTCTTAAATGTAAAAATTTTAAATTTTAAATTAAAAAAAGTTTTTTCAATCAATTTCAGGTTTTTTAACACTTTTTAGAATTTCGGGAAAAAATAATTAATTTTTTTTAATTCAAAAATTCACCGATTATAGGATGATTTATTGTTTTAGGAAGGCATAAGGAACATACAAGGGAATAGCCTTGAAACAGCCCTCCCTTGCCTTCAAATCTCCCCTAACATAACTTTTGTTCCTAAACACCTATTGGAATAAATTAATATAATCTATCCATGAAGCTCATATGATTTTCCTATCTTCAATAAAAAATTTAGAAAATAGCATGTCAAAAATTGAAGTCACATGAGCCTACCCAACATTCCAAGAGTCCCTTGAAGAGACTTTGGGACTTTAGGATTTAAATTTCATCCAATTAACAACTACACAAAAATAAAAATAAAACTCTCGTGGCACTTCATGATTATATATTAGTATAATCCACATATAGGACACACTTGCATCACTACTTTCTCTAGTGTTGTGAAAGAGAAGTTATAAATGTATTTTCATTTGAGTTCATTTCATAAATCACTATCTTTTGAATTATATATGAATATTTTGTACAAAATTAATTAACAATCCAAAATTGGATTCCATATGAATGATGTTCTAGTCCATGAGGGTAAGATATTCATGTTGTGTCGGCCTAATTTAGAGCAATGTTGATGATTAGAGACCACTAACCAAGAGCTATAATAGTGCCTAATGATGAAAATTAGTACAATGTACAATAATTCATGTTAATTAAGATAATTCATTGAAAATGCTTTAGGAGACTAAAGCATTTTAGTACTACAAACATGGTTTGCTTAACCCCTAAAGGTTCAAACACCATTTTTTTTGTAACATAGCAATTTTGGTAGTTCCCTATTGATGAAATTTTTACTTATTTTTTTCTTTAAATTTTCACACATGTGTTCAAGGAGTAGCTTTAAGGTTTAATAATGTCCATAACTTTTGATTTCATGGTTAAATTTTTTTTGTAAGATATGTCATTTTCATCATTCAACAGTAGTTCATGCAACTCATTAAACCTCTTTAAAAATAATTTTTTAAGATTTAAAAGTTTGAAATTCATTCTTTAGAATTATATGTACAAAAGAAGCTTGAATCATTCCATTTTGGTAAGTTAGATGAAAGATATGAGGAGTCTTAGTTTGTGAGTAAGTATAGTTCCCATAGACTTTATATCACTATTTTTATACAATTTCAACCTATGCCATTGGATCCCTCCAATACTAAGAAGACAAAAGGGCTCTATTGTTCCAAATAAGAAATAAATTTATAGTTGTAGAAACACTTCCTATCTTAAATTATGAAATCTCCTTAGTATCCCAATCCATTTTTGTTTCCTAAAAAACCAAGGGAAGAATTCCTTACACCTAAAATTAATCAAATCTTGCATATTAAATCTCTTCCAAACCAAATTTCTACGTGGATGCATATTGCAGTCTACTAGCAAGTTCATCACATGAGCATGGAATATTTATTTAAATTACAAAAACGTTGTTTAACCCCTAAAAGCCTCAGAGGACAATTTGGAGTCCGAGCACCTCAATTTTTAATGAAAATTTTTAAAACTTTTTCATAAGATAGGAAAATTGATTAGCTATGTGGAAATATAATTTTTTTATTTCATTAAGTACCTGGAAGCAATAGTCACACCACAAAAAGCTAAAAATTTCAGCTTGGCAAGCAAAGAAATTAATCCACAAAAAAATGAAATTTAAATTTAAAATTTCTTTTTATAAATTATATTCTTGTCTACATGTGAAGCTTTGATTCATTACATTTGAATGAGTTATGTGAAAGTTATGAACAATCTTTTTTGGGGGGCAATTTGAGCATCTTCTTGAAATAATAACTTATAGGATTCATTTCTGAATGTAATTTTCACTATTTAAAAAAAAATTGACAAGGTTAAAATTGCTTATTAGAAAAATCTCACCATTGAGATTATTGTGTTTTGATCCCATCTTAGAGCTATGAATGATTTAGTTTGTTTTTCAATGTTGGATTTACTTCTACTTAGTGAATTTTTTAAGAACAAAAATCAGGCATTCTAAAAAGAAAATTCCTAGACTTTCAACTCAATTTTTCAATATAGTGTTTTTTAATTCAAAGTCCATTATACAAAAAATTTCAACAAATGGCACTCAAAGCCATCTAAAATTGGAGGATAGTTTTAAAAAAACTCTTTTTTTCAATTTTTGACCCAATTATCTTCCAATCTATACAGTCAAAGTTCATAAATTTTTTACCTCATGATCTTAGACAAATAAAGTATAAGATCCTACGGTTAGATTTTATGAAAATCCTTTTAGAAGAATGCAACAAAAATGGAAATTTTAAGTTTTTTTTGACAGAAAAATGGCATTGGGCCTTTAGGGGTTAATAAGACTACTAAAATCAAACAAAATATAGGCATTCAGCTAGGTTTAGATACTTCATTTAATGGTTTAAAGAGGATAAGAGGTTATTTGTTCACATAAAGAAATTTCTAAATATTAGGCAAAATAAAGGGATAATTTCAAAAAAAATTAGGCATAATTTTTTTTTAAATTTATTGATGAACCTACTAGTAGAATATGGTACTATAGTTGCAAGGAGATGATCAAAATTATTGGCCTCTAAAATTTGTATGAAAGGTTCATAGTAAGCATTAGAGATTTTTTGAGGCCTTTAGAAGACCATAAGTTTCGTAGGGAATGTGAGAATTGTGCTACATTAGCAATTTAACATGGTTGAAAATTTTCATGTCATGTCAAATAATATTATTTAATTATTTTTTAAACATTATTTTAATAAAAAATGAATATATTAAAATTTAAATAAAATTAAATAAAATTATAGTTTGTAAAAAGAATTAACTACTTAATATTTTGACAATAGTGAATTGGTTTTTTACAAGGGGAATAACCCTGAAATAGTCTTCCAATTGCCTCATAAGACCTCTAATGTAGGGGGAGTTAGTTTTTGATCCCTATAAAACAATTTTTTAAACACCAAACTTGGACTTCATGGTTGCTTTTTGCTTTACAATGAAGGAAAGTTTCTCCTAAATTTCATTCTTCCCTACCCTACAATTTTGTTAATCAACCTAAGCCTCTTCTCATAAAGATTAGAATAATCCCTCTTTGAATTCCTACAAATGAATGTAGTTCAATCTTCAAATAGTTGTTGGTAAGCTGGAAAGTTGTAATGTTGTTGTCATTGATTGATTGGAAAGATGTCCACTTTTTGGAAGAGCAAAAGCCCCCTCCAAATTGATTAATAAAGTCACCTCTCAAAGAAGTAAAAGCACCTCTAAACTTAATAAAACAATTCTATACTAGAGAATCCATTGTGTGGGGTGCATTTGGCACCTAGGCAAGTTGTTCCTTTGATGTTCTTGTGATAGAATTACACACACCTTGCTCATTTTGCATTTAGTTCATTCCTTGAAAATGCATTAATTGGTGGGCTTTACTCTTAATGACTTTAGAATGCTTGCAAATATGTTTCCAATGCCATTATGGCATAGAAGTTTGCTCTTGTAAATTCCTTTATTAAGGTAACTAGCCCATCTTTGTCATCCGCCTATTTCTTCCATGCTACTTTTGGCCCCAATTCTACTACAAAATCCATCCAAATCCATTCAACTTTTGCAACAAATCAATGCATTAAGTTTCCAACTTGAATAACTATTCAATCCTTGATTGGTGGATATTTACGTGTAATGGATACAGTCCTAGGTGGTTTGGATTGCTAATAGGTTGTTTATGACTTTTCTCTATGAGGGGTTCTATAATTTCAAAGCAAACGATTTCAAAAATTCATAGAAATTACAATTTGTGCTCTTCTTTGAGTTGGCCCTAAAATATTCACATTGCAAATCAAGGTGGTAATAGGCTTGTTTACTTAAGAACATCTTTTGCACCCCTCCAAATATTCTAATCTTTCTAGTTTTGGAATGACAATCAATCAATTTTAGTAGGTCTCAACCTCTATTTTTACTTTGGCACACCAAATTAGCAATATTTGAAGGGGTTACTAATTCCTCTATAAGCTATATTTTCTTATGAGATTAGCAAGTTTTCATTATTAATGATAGCTTACTTTACTACTTTTGCAAGTTATGTGACTTGTCATTGGTTGAAAGTATATTTTAGTGAATTGAATTGTTAGAGATACAAGTGGCCATCCCCTCTAAATTGGACACATTTGAGTTGAAGGGACTAAAGTAATTAAAGGGGTGTAGAAGATGTTCTTAGAGTATCTCCATGCATTTCATAAAACAAATGGCTTGTATGAAATGGCAAGCAAAACAACCCCACTTGTCTAGCATTTTAGATGACTAATTAACCAAATAGCTTGCAAAATGGGAGGTGGCTTGCAAAATTGCATGTATTTGTTAGCCTATAAATGGCTTACAAATGTCTTGCAAAACATGGCCAAACAAAACTTGAAGCACCTTTCCTAATACTTAGGGATTCAATGGGGTGATTGTTTTCACTACAATTGAGTTATTTGTAAAGTTCCCCCCACTTTGGGCATGACTTTTTTTGAAGTTGAGAAGGCAACTATAGTTGAAGCATCAAACTTTTTTGCAAGATACTTATGTCACACAACTTTCAAAAGTGGGTACAAAACTTTTTTAGGCACCATTTTGATGGAAAAATAAGTTTCATACCCACTTTTATTTCGACTTTTTTAACTCACCCGGCTTTTTCACAAAACTCATGGGTTTAAACCCCGGTTTAGTGTACTTTACAAATAACTCAACTGACTTGTAAACTTTGTGGACTAGATTAAACAAGCAATAAAAGCTACTACATTACTAGAGTTGTTGTATCAATTGATTGATTTTAATCAACAAAGGTATCTGGGGAGAAGTTGCTACATCATTCGTACAACAATATTTCTATAAAAAAATTAATCCACTTTTTTCACTAGCAAGTGACTTATTAATAAGCCAACAAGTTGGGCAAAACAATCAAGCATGGCTTGCTAAATGAATGGCCTCCATTTTGTAATAGAAAATGGGCAACTCCCTGCACGTTTTGCCATATAAGTGGATGCAAGGTGAATCCTATAGCCATGCATGTGGCAAAATGCACAAGGAGTTGCCTTCTCACTGGCATTAAAAGTAAGCCTCACCACCTCCAAAATCGGTAGTACAATTGGCAAGATCAAACTCTCACCATTGCAAATTTTGCATCCGAATTTAAATGGCCAAATAAGCTTGGCTTGCTTATAACACAAGCCAAATCACCACCATGTTTCCCCGAATGGGTGGTAATGCTCTTAGAGCATCTCCACCGCATGGTTCAAAATTTGACTCAAAATCAGACCCTTTGTAGGGCTCTCCAACTTTGGGCAGGTCAAATGATAGTCATTTACCTCATTGCTAAACAATGTAAGCAACCCTCTAAAAGAGAATTTTTTAAAAATCAAGTTTTCAAGTTTATTTTGCCTTAAATGTGAAGTCAAAAAACCTTTCTTTTTGTTGATCTTACTCACCTTGCTTGAGGAGATCTCAAAATAATTTGAGGATGCATTGGAACAAAGCTCCTTATATTCCCATGGGGTGGAAGGAGGTGCCCCAATCCATGTGAGATATAAAGATTTAAACTTATTTGAACTAGGAATTCAAATTTTGAGTTTTGAAATTTTGAAATTTGAAATTTCAAAATTCAAAATTTGAATTCCAAGTTCAAACTAATTCAAATCTCTATATCCCACATGGATTAAGGCACCTCCTTCCACCCCATGGGGATATAAGGAACCTTGTTTCACTGCAAAGTGTTAACTCACTTCTTCCTACATTCACATAAAGTGGATGTAAGAAGGCATGAATTTTCATGTGAATTGGAGCTCACAACATCCTCTTGGGGTGGAGGGAGGTGTTCCAATCCATGTAGGACAAAGGAAAATATGAACTTGAAGGAGTTCCTTTAAGTTCATACTTTCTTTTGTCCTACATGGATTGGGACACCTCCATCCACCTCAAGAGGATATAGTAAGTTTCACTTCTCATGAAAAATTCAAACCAAGATGAATTTCATTTTTCATCTTTTGGGGGACAAAAAAAAAGTCTCAATTTTTGAAATTGCTTATAAGCATTCCATTTCTATTAAAAAAATCAAAATCAAATGGGTTGCAGTCGTCCTATACCTTAATATCAAGGTCAAAAGTACAATCAACCCTTCTTCCAGGCCTTAGCTAAAATTCAACGTTTTTCCATTTGCTGAGTAAATTTGGCTACACCCAGACCTTTCCTAAATCCTACTTCATACACTCACTGTTGCTTGACCCAGCCAAATATCCAATTTGAGCCATACCTTGTACTGTGGTGGGGATGCTCTTAAGGTGGGTACACCTAAAATTGCACCTCACCTAAAAGTGCCATCTATAGTTGCTATACATTTCTGAATTCCATTGTGTACCTATTTGGCTGGAGTGCTTTTAGAAACAGACTTTGAACCTTAATAACTTTTACATACTGTATCCAAATGCTGCGTTTTTTGGTGCATTGGAACGTGCTTTCACTTGCCAAGAAGACTATATGAAAATTTGATCAAACCAGTAATAGTTACTAGGCACAGTACCAAAAAGTGGCACTTTTAGGCGTACCCACCTTAGAACATTCCCAACGCATGGTTCAAAATTTGACTCATAATCGGGTTCTTTGGAGGGCTCCTCAACTCTAGCTGGGCCGGGTGTTACTCATCTGCCCCACTGCTGAACAGTGCAAGCAGCCCTCTAAAAGAGAATTTAAAAAAAATCAAGTTTTCCAATTTTGTTTGCTTTTAATTTGAAGCCAAAGAACATTGGGTTTTTTTAAAATTCTTTGAGATCTCACTCTCCTTTCTTGAAGAGATCTCTAAGTAATTTGAAAATGCATTAGAACAAGGCTCTTTATATCCCCATGGGGTGGAGGGAGGTGCTCCAACCCATGTGGGATATAAGGATTTGAACTAGTTTAAACTAGGAATTCAAATTTTTAATTTTGAAATTTTGAAATTAAAAATTTGAATTCTTAGTTCAAACTAGTTCAAATCCTTATATCCCACATGGATTGGAGCACCTCCCTCCACCCCATGGGGATATAAGGAGCCCTGTTCCATTGTAAACTCACTTCTTCTTACAACCACATGAAGTGGAAGTAGGAAGGCATGAGTTTCCATGGGAAGTGGAGCTCACTATATCCTCTTTTGTCCTACATGGATTGGGACTCCTCCCTACACCTCAAGAGGATATAGTGAGCTCTTTTTTTTGTGAAAAACTCAAGCTAAGATGGAAAATGAATTCCATGAAATTGCTAAGCATTTGATATAAAAAAAAATTGAAATTGGATGGTTAGTTGGGGTCTGTACCTCGACATCGGGGCCAAACGTACAGTCAAACTCCCTTCCGGGCCCTGCCTTGAATCCACAAATTTCCCGTCTGCTCAGTAAATTAGGCCGTGTCCGATCATATTTTGAGTTTTATTTTGCGTCCGGTGGGGTACACACAGTTGGCTGACCCGGCGAAATGCCCAGTTTGAGTCATATTTTGAGCTGCGTTGGGGATGCTCTTAACTTACTTCTTGTAACTTCTGGCCTCCGAACTGAACAAGTACGTCTGGGCGGGGAATTGGATCTCTCCCAATAATGCTGCTGCCACGTGAGGACCAATGAGGGGTCCTCCCTTCAGTTCAAACCCCTTCAGTTCCCTCGCAACCAGTGCCGAGCCGAGCCCATACTGTCTTCCATTCTAAGTTAGGGCACATCGTCAGCGAGCCCCCAAATTCAGTTAAGCCCTGCATGTCTGCGCCGGATTGCAGGGCTCTATATAAACTCCCTGAGGCTTCAGGCTAGGGGGCCCGCTATTTACGTTATCCAAACCAATCCACCAAATGCTCCTGGAATATGGACAGTCTAGATTAGGTTAGGGGGACATGTGATAATGGTGAAATGTCGGATTGGGCGGGGTTAATTATTAACCCCGAAATTCCCAAGGCACCCAAAATCTGGTGTTTGCAAAATTTTGAAGTTACCAAGTTGCTATTTTTAGTAGTTTGTATTTTTGAAAACTTTTTTTAAAGTCTAGTTTAAGCTTAAAAAAAAACAATCTTAAAAATGATTGATTATGATTTTTCTATTCAAGATTTTTTGCAAGGGTGTCCATTGTAATTTTGACTTTCAGTAGTGTTGAGGGCTCTCAATAATGAGCCTCAAATACACTAGATCTTGGAGAAAAAAACACATCAAAAATTCATTTAAAAAAATTGTAGAATAGATTTTGAGAAGATATTAATTGATTGGGATTATGCATGCTTGGCACTTTTACCTCGTATTATTTTGGTGACCAACTTTTTAGATTTGATATGTGAAAAGAGGATTGAAAGACTTCAAGTCACTTTTGTAGTTTTAACACCTTCATGGTCAAATATTATAATCTTTCAATTTACAAGTGATATTGTTGTGTTTTTGTTTCCTAAGTGGTCTCTAACACGTCTAGTTTGAATTTGTATGGTTACATTTCAATTTTTTTTTGATAAAACACATCAAAATGTTGGCTTCTTGTTTAATTTTGGAGCCTTGGCCATCAAAAATGCAAGAGGGTAGGTTTGGAGAAAATCATGAAAGTTTTCAAGCTACAACTAACAAGATTATAATGGTTGAATGTCTCTTGGAAGGATACCACATACGGGGCATTGGGGGGCACTCATTGGGGTGAAGGGGAATGAAAGGTTAGAGGATAAGTGATGGAAGAAACATCATCCATCCTTGGAGTTTAGATTTGTTAAGGAATAAGTTGGAAGCCAATGTAAGTTAAAGGATAACCACCACTTAGTTCATTGTTATAGTCAATGGAATTGGGAACAAATCTAATTGCAATTTGTTAACATCCCTCTAAAAAATAAAAATAAACTATTATATTTCTATTTGGATTTTTAAAAAACAATGACAAAACTAGACTTGATATTTGATCCATTTGGTATATATATACTTGTTTGTAGAGCCAATTGTTTGGCTAGATCATATCAAGGGTGAAGAAAAGGGAGAGAAGAAAAAGAATACTCCAAATTTTTATTGCAATTCAAGTACAGAAAAATAAATATTGTTCCTAAGATTGAGACCTAGTTTATATACAATAGAGAAAAATTTTAACAATAAAGAAATGAAAGATCATTTACAATGATTTAGGAGGAGTGGCTTTCAAAATCTTACAAAACAAAAGTGTGCAAGAGTTGCTCCAAGTGGATTGGATACCCAAACCCAAAATCTTGTGACCTTTTATTGTCTATACTTTCATAAGAACATATGCAAGTGAATATAAATCAAAGTCAAGTGACTTCACTCACTATTCTTGTGACTTTATTTGTCTTGCAAGTGAATGTTAATGACCTATGAGTAAGGACTTTGAAAGATTGGAAACCTATTTTCACTTTTGAAGAGGCATATCTTTATAAACTCAAAAATTAATATAATATACTAGAAAATTAGAAAAATAAATAGAAGAGCTATATATATTAATATTAATATTAGTATGAATAGATTCATTCCAATAAGCTCTTAAGGGGATGAACTCAAGACATATAGCATGGGCATTACATGATACCGTAATAGACAAAGTTAGAAGGTTAATATATTCAATTGACTTCTCTATAGTTATACATTCAAAGACATAGGTATTTTATCACTTTGAATCAATTTCTATTAAATAAATAGTAGATGGTTGTAATTTCCCAAAAATTAGGTATATTAATAGAAGGTAAGATATTTCATACCAAACTAATGACTATAGATGTTTTTTCACAAATGAAATACAATTGTTATGCATTCAAAATGGTTTATCTATGAAGATAATGCTTTTGGATGCTTATTCAAATTATAAATAGTTAATATATTGATTCAAATATATCTATCTATGTATCTAAGAATGTATAAAAAGTGTATAGTTTGTAAAAAGTAAAAAGTTTGAAAAATACACAAATTTTATAAAAAGGTGTAAACTTTAACCTACTGACTAGGTGCAAGCCTCAAAAATTGACATACATTCAAATTGTGGGCCTTGAACAAGGCATAGAGGGATTAATTGAATTTTTTTAATATTAGGATCAAATGGAAGCAAATCTTTTGAAATTCTTCCTAAAATTTTACAAAAATAAAGTATAAGATCACCATTGAACACAAACATAGATATGAAAATGACAATAAGAAAAAATATCATTATTAACAAATTGGGGGGGGGGGAACAATTATTCTAACCTCTAAGGAATAATGGTTTAAGCAAGTTAAGAATGTTATGCAAATAGACAAATTTGTCATGTTTGTTACTTAAAATCCTAAGACAAAAAATAGTAATAAGTCCAATGAGAAACCATAGCAAGGCAAAATTTATTTAATGTTAGCTTTATATTGTCAATTGCAAAATCAATTATATAGACAAAATCTATAGTTGTAAGGTTTTACCTTATCTAGGTCTTTTAGAAATCCATTAGAACTACTTTAAGGTGGTGGATAAGAAAAAAAACTCCTTGAAACTTGCAAAACATTATTAGCTTTGATCACACAAGAATCCAAGAGAATTTCTCATCTATGAAAAATGATAAGGACCTTGGGGGAAGTGTAAACCCAACTTGGACATTGCCTATCTCTCAAAGACCTCATTTGCAATACAATAGCAATATATCGTCCGGTAGTAGTAAAACTAACTTTTGAATGGTAAACAATTAGAACTTCAAAATTGTCTCATTGGAGGCACATTAGAAAGAACTTGGAGAAGGTCCCAATAAAAATTCAAAATTAGACATTGAACAAGTACTTCAAAAGCAAGGTAAAAGTCTAAAGTTTTATCGTTCATGATTACCAAAGCAAGAGTTAGTGAAAAACAAGCCACTCTCCCTCTGAAAGGGATTTTCCGTTTCAAAAATTAGTTTTCCTGATACCGGGCCATATACCGCTGTTGCATTGCAGAAGCCCTGATAGGCTGATACAAATACAAGCAATAGAAATTAAGTCAACTTTGCAGATAAAATTGAATGCACAGGATTGACAGTAATCAGTCAGAGACTCATGAGATGATTGGAAAGTGGGAATTTGTTCAGATGCCACGTCACCGAAATGGGTGAGAATGGAAACTAATACTGGTTTTTGCCGCTTTTTCATTTTTTTTGTATTTTTTGTATTTCCTGGCTATTTTGCAAGGCCTTGCCTGGAGGGTAATGCTACTGCTGATTCTGAAATTCTTAAAATTAGAATTCAAAATTTAAAACTGTGGTACAGTACAGTAGTATTCATTCAGTTTGGATTTGGAGCATATTGCTTGGATTTTGGAATATCTATTTCTGGTAAATTCTTGGCGATCCAGCCAGTGTTTGGGGTTCTACTTTTTATGCTTCTTCATCCTTGTTGATCCGGCACTGTGGCTGGGGACAAATTTGAGCCAAAATTGGAAGCTAATCAGGAACTTCACGGCATGTGAATATGGTGCCATGATGGGGCATTGAAATGCAATCAAGTAAATTTGGTGCTAACCCTTATACCAACTGAGTAAGGAGAAAATAAGGAGAAAATGGCACCTGTATTGTCAAAATGCAGCCTTTGGTGTCAAAATAGCACTAAAACAGTCTGGCCCAACTTTTTTGATGGCCTCTCTAAGCTTATTACTACTCAGCTAAATGTTAATTGATATTCTCTTTACATGTTACTGGTAGTTTGAAATAATAGTTTTACAGACATATAGGTTGGTAATTTTTTTTATCCCTAAATGTTTTAGAGTACTCAATGGGAATTGCCCATGCATTTAAAAATGAAAATAAAATTTTTATTATGTTTTTACCAAAACACACCATAACTATTACTTTGAGTATAAGAATCAAACTCTTTTAAAAATACATTTTTATTAGACACATGTAACTGTAGGATCTTGTAGTACGTAAGTTTGAGAAGATGTGAGAAATTTTCAGAAATGTTTACCGTGTAGATTGCAAGGTATTGTTGTTGGAATTGACAAAAACTCTTTTGGGGGTTGTATAGGAAATTTGGTGGTAACCCTTCACGAGGTTACATTTGTATGAAAAAAATGGCTAAAATGGTGGTGCTTTTGTGAATTCATTCTTTGTGTCAAGTTGACTATACAATTGAAATTTTTTTAAATCATTTGGAATTGTACAACATGTAGAAAAAAACTGTGAGTCAAAAGGAGTTGGAATGATTCAAAAGACTAAATTGTTAATAAGTTACTTAAGGAGTCAAAAAATGCCAATTCCAATGGATGTAATGTTGTATTAAACAATCTACATCCAATTTTTAAGGGGTTTTCTAAAAATATTGAATATTGAATCAAATTAGGGACTTCAAAGTTTATTTTAAAGTATGAAATCTATAATTGTCCACAAGATAAAATCCCTAGTAACTTTCATCTCATTGATCAAATTGGAATGATTCAAAGCTGGATGTATATAAATATATTAAAATAAAAATAAAAAATTTATTTCTTTGAAAAGTGAAGATTTAGAAGATTTTTTTGAGCTATCCAAATTGCCTACCAAACAATGAAAATTATATATCATACAATAACTTCTTAACCATGTAGTCAAAAAATATGAAAATTGTTGTGAGTTAAAACTACTCTTCAAGCACATATTGTGAAAAACAATATAAAGAAAAGAATTGAAAATAATGTCTGTAGTGAGCTACCCAAAATGACTTTGTTGTCAAAAAATCTTGTTTGTGCATTTAGGGGTTAACTCATAGAAGAATATTGCATTCATTTTTTGGCTAATGAATGACAAAGAATCCTTCTATGTAAGATAGAAATGCAACTATTCATCTTTGGAATTTGTATAAAAAGGGAAGGTCTTGTACAATAGTTTGACTTTCAATAAGTGCTTTTGGATTTTTTTTTAATCAATGAATTACACAATACCAAAATAGATTATTTTCATAGTCACAAGTTTATCTTTCAAGGGATAAGCCTTAAAAACCTAGCTAGTGACCATCAAAGGACTCTAGCTTGTGACTAAGGTAGTCACTCATAAAATAGGTGCATTCTTTGTTTCTACAATGATTTAAAAGTCATCCATTGACCACTTTGGGGCAATAATATCCTTATAGGATTCAAATTGTCATTAGAATTGACAATTCAAAAAAATGATTTGATTCATTTGTACCTAGTTGTGGGTTCTCCTAGCACTCTGATAAATTACTATGTACATTCGTAAAAGAGGCTCTGCATTGACACTATGTCTAAAAGTTTGAGTAGGGCACTACTTAAAATAAAAATAAGTGCTTGTTAAAGATAGAGTCTATCATATTGTCAAAATTCCTTGTCATCCAATAAACATTTGTGGCAATGTTCAAGAATTAATCCCAAAATGATATAGACCCTATTACCAAAGATTTTTGAATATTGGATCAATAAGTGCATTATTTGTTCCAATAATTAACAATGAAGTCATCCATTGAGCCTTTTAAGTTTGGTGTAGCAGCCTACCATGATTAAAGTACAAGCACTAAAAATTGTATGAATAAGCTATATAGCATAACTACTAAGATTTTACAAATGAGCAATTTTTGCATACTGGTTCCATAATTCTTGAGAGTATTGTGAATGACTCTCAAATTTTCAAAGATGCAAGGTATAGGAGGTTAAAAGTGTAATGTAAATGATGTCATAATCTATTTGATGCACATTAAGAAATGACACTTGTAGTATCAAAACATGTCATAGAAAAAGAAGTTAAAATGAAAGAAAGCATATCCCAAACTAACCACTTCTGCATTATTGTAAATAGATTGAGAAATAGATCAATTCACTACCTTGATCCCTAAGTGCTCAAACAACCATTTTTGGTTGTTGTCTGACTTTAGGCAAAATTTTCAGGCAAAAAAAAAAAATTCAAATTTTTTTTTCAGTTTTGAAAAAATTGGGTTTTCTTTCAACATTTATATTCAAAACTAAGATTAGTACAGTCAAACAAAAATTATAAGAGATATAGCACAAAAGGCTTAGAATTGCCTAGTGTTGAAAAACTTACTATTTTGGAAAAGTGCTGATGGTCTCATTATTAGATCTTTTTCATTTTTTCACAAATCAATAGAAACCACAATTTTGACCAATAAAAAAACTCATATATTAAATTAAAAAATTGTATTTTTGGTGAATTTTTGAAGTTATATCTTCAAAATTCATTTGAAGAGAATCTAAAAATAATTTTATAATTTTGACCGTACGGATACTTTCTACATTTTGTGCTTCACATTATCCTCTTTGATACTACCTTCAAAAAAGTTACATAACTTACATTTTATAACACATCTGTGTTTTCTCCTACCCCCTTGGACTTTTAGAGGTTAAATGACTGCCAACTCCACTTCACACTTGTCCTTTTAATGCTCACTATTTTAAGTATTGTCATTGTTCATTTTCCGTTCAAAAGTAGGGACTGGTTTTTAATATTAGTGGAATTAAGGAATATGGTAATCTAAATCCCAAAAGGACCAAACATTGAGGTTCCTTGCCTTTTGTGCTTTGTGGGTGAAAGTATGATAGTGAATACTAAAAAAAGGGCATTTGTTCAACATACACAAGAAATCTCATATAGGATTCTATGAAGTAATTTTTAGTCAAATGTTTGTGAAATTTGGACACAATGTGTAAACATGTCCCCCTCCCTTTGTGAAAATGTTTTAAGAAAAATATCAAGTGCCTAGATCAAAAGTTTTAGCGCCTTGAACTTTTTAGGCAACTCAGGTGGCTTTAGGAAGCATGTACAAATTTTTCCAATAATTTTGAAATTTCATAGTCATCTAGTATAAGATGCAAATGCCCCCCCCCCAATTACATTAGAGGGGAATTGAAGGCAATGGAAGACAGTTTCAAGGCTATTTCCCAGTCTGTTCCATGTGCTGACCAAAAACTGCAGATCAGCCCTATTGGCTGAATTTTTTGAATTTTTGAAAAAAAATATTATTTTTTCAAAAATTCTAAAAATTATTAAGAAACCTAAAATTGAATTAAAATTTTATTTTAAAAATAATAATTTTTTAAAAATAATTAAAAATTTAAAAACATTTTTAATTTTCTGATGTGGGACTCTGTCGGCCACGTCAGACTGCTAATGTGGCACATTCCCACAATTTGGGAACTCAAAATAACTCGTGGGCTTCTAATGACCATGTGCAATGTAAAAATCACACTCTAATAGGAATTAAAGTTTTTTAGCCATGCAATTGGACAAGGTTAAAAAATACTTTTTTTTCTCCTAAATTCAATGTTATAATCTTTAAATCTATACAAGAAAAAGTTTAGATATTTTTTCCACAAAATCCCACAGAAATATGGTACAAATTTGTACAATTGATTTTTGAAAAAAAAAACTTAATTTCTTTTTTTCATTGCCCTAAAAAGTATAAATTTTTGACAATATTTGTCCCAAATGTACCTCGATCCTTAAGGTAGGGGTAATTTATGATCCATTTAAATTTTCTCAAAGTCTACCCTTTTTTTTCTAGAATGAAATGAATTTCTGGTATAAACCTTCCTCATCTAGTCAATGTATTTTATACATTAGTTATTATTGCATATATTGTACCCCTTCCTCTTCTTTTCCTTTAAGCAGGTAGGTTGGGGTGAACTAACCCCCTCGTTCCTTCCTTTCAAGTCATTCAAGGAGTGCAAGTAAAAACATGACCACCTATTTTATATTTTAAAAATTTATCTCTTCCAACTCTTCTATACTAAATAGGATTTTTTAAAGGGACTCATACTAATTAATCAACATTTCACACCATATAAATATCTATCTTTGTTGTATATATGAAAGTGTTTGGAAGTTGTACATCATATTTCAAAGATCTACAATTTTCTCTCAAAAGTCTCTTTAATTGTTTGATCTCCTTAATCTCTAATAGCCTAAGCAACCATGTATGATTAATTTGAAATTCCAAGCCTATTTTTGTGCGCGTAGTTAAATTCCTTTACAATTTTAAGATTTATTTTGGACAGTCTTGAAGGTTAATTATTGAAAGCTTTCATTTTTCATTGAAATAAATATATATATATATAATAGAGAGAGACACACACACACACACACATTATAAATGGAATGTAAAGCTTACCAATTTTACTTCATTTCCCAACTTTACACAAAGCTTGGCAATTTCACTTGATTTGAGATTTAAGAAAATGTACTTATCCATATGCTTTGAAGATGTCACAATGAAAAATTTAAAATCTTTTCATGATTTTCACTGTTCAAAATTTCAACATACAAGTATTGATTTGAAGCTATTTTCAATTTCTACTTATAAAGGAAAACTGCATTTCAATAATTGCAAGGTAGATTGTGTAATGATTTTGATATTCTTTCATGTGAAATTAACTTTTTGGAAGTGCATTTTAGTGCTCTAACACTCTTTGTAGTTGTTCATGTTACCTCCAATCCCAAAAAAGTTATATGGTGGACAAAGGCAACATACTAAAAATTGGAAAAAGTACATTTTTCTTGGTATAATCTCACACCTCTTATAAAATTTTGTACTCAAAATTGGTGTGCATACTAATAAACAAACTCTATAAACATCTATATGGTTAGATTTGGGAAAAAAAACAATTTGCTTCAATGGGGATAACTACAAGTTAATGCTCTTTTTCATACTTAAAACACACTAGGAAAGGCTTGGGCATTTAGGTGTTAGTATCCCTATTTGATGTAGCTAATTTGAACCTTTGATAGCAAATATAAAACCAAAGTTTTGAATTTTTATCATGCATGGAAGATAAAAAAATTTCAGCATTTTTCCTTAGGGACAAGCAAAAGGACTACAACAAATTGACCCCCTTATTGCCTTTTCATTTGGATGATGGAGGATGAGGGTGTCATTCCCTTCCATCCCCTCTCATGACCTCCCCATGTAACCTCCTCACCCTTTGACATGGCTCCTACAACTTGCCCCCATGTCTTCCATCAATCTAGTTGAGGTAGCATCACCACATTGCCACCCTAGCTAGTGCTAGTTATCATGTTAGTTTAGTAACCTAAAGGTACCTATAACCAATCGAATAAGAAATTTGGACATGATTTGGAGTAGTATAAGGCAAAATGAAAATTTATAGGGGTGTAATGACATAAAAATGGAGATTGCAAAAATTTGGTTGTTAATAGCTTGTAATGAAATTACTACAAACTTTGAAAGGTAGAAATTGATGAAGACTCATGTTTAATGTTTAGAGTCATCCAAAACTAGCCTTTTATAGACTAAATCCTGTTAACTATAGCACATAAAGGGAAAGATATGTGTCACAGTAGTTTGGTATCGATAATACTAAGTGTTTGCATTATTTTCAATGAAAAAGTAGGAATAGATGTCCACCATGCTAACAAACGAGGATCCTAAAACCTTGATTGTCAAGATTTGTAGCTAGTAAAAAAAATTGTTAATTAGTTGTCAATAGTTGGAAGAGCCACAATCAAGGTGGCATGAGGTCGTTGAGCTTTCTACTAATCTGCAGTAGCATTGGTGGTAGAAGAATTCACAATTTTATTTATTGCTTGTGCCATGGCTATAGAAGGTGCTTCGTGCACATTCAAAGTCAATTGCTAGAGAAGTTTTGGATACATTGGTGGTGGAAAGTAGGGTGTAGAAATTGCATAGGATATTGCTATTTAGGGTGTTGATGGAAAGCTGGTTTGTCCAAGAGTGATGATTTGAAACCAATACACAAATTTGAAGACGAGTTGTAGGATGGGGGTAGAAACCCTAGCATGTTGGACACTTGTCAATTATTTTTATCACCTTGCACCATTTCCCCCCTCCAAGCACAACTACTACAAATGCCTTCATGCAATGTACATAAAGCCAATTTGATTTTCTAACTGATTTTAGGGCTTTCCACTAAGCTTGAACTTTTTCTCAATGAATCACCTTGGCCTTGTGCGCCTCTATTTGTTCACATATCTTCTTCTATTTCTCTTTCCTCATATTTTTATTGTCTTGAAAGCACTTTCTCTAGACGCAAGTGTTCTTGTTCTTTACCTACATCAACTCTTACTTGCCTCCTTTGCTCTATGGCATTCAAGTATTAACCAAATATTAGCATAAGTTATTTGCTAAACTCTATTTCGGAATCTAATTGTTTATTACTCACTTGTAGTGTTACGGTTGGTAGGATGAAGTGCTCAATGGAATCCAAAGCCTCATCAACTCTATCAAAGCTAACAAGTTGTATTGGTGTATTAGGGTCATTGGGTTTGATGTCTACATAGAAGTGATTGGCAGTTGTTCCTTGTTCCTCTGGCAATTCAGCTGCAATTTGTTGAGATGAAGGTGAGGTTTTTTCTTGCTCTTCAATTTTCACCCCTAAACCTTCAACGTCATCATTATATAATGTATCTTCATGAAGCATTATTGGTGCTTCAGAAGGAGGTTGTTTCGCTTGAGAAGATTGTAGTGACTAGCTAGAAGGTCCTTCAATTCCTCTTGAAACGCTTACAATAGACGATAATGTCATTGCACCATTTGTTGGTTGAACAACCAAATTCTTATGGCCTTGAAATATTTCTTGATATTTTTAATAGATAAAGTTTTTTTCAAAGCCAAAAACATCCATTGTGCCATTATTTCTTTTAATATTGCATTTCCTTCATTTTATTGTTCCAATAGTCATGGTACTCTCTAAAATGTTGTTTGAATGGCTTAGACATCGATGTCTAGTCGTTGCAGGATGTGTGAAGTAAGCAACAAAAACATGACAATATCCAAGCTTATTGATTTTGTTTGTCCAACCACCTTAAAGGTCACATGATTGTTGTATATGTCCAAAATTAGTAAGTGTTGCTTCATAGGGGAGATACCTCCTAACTTGTTCATATTTTCAATGAAGTGCAAAATTGAAGAAGAGAATAAATAGGAAGCCATCTAAGATTTTTCTTACTTGTCCATTGGAGTTCTAGCTTTATATAGACAAATATAGTTTTTTCTGAAGAACTTACCATGTAAAATGCTGAATGATGGAATGATTGTTCCTATTGCATTCATGTAGACCAACATAGACATCCATTCCCTTTTATTACAAATAATAGAATGAATGTTGTCATCACCTCTCTTAATAATAATTCACATCCCATTGTTTCTCCCTACTTGCATCCCTAACTCCTTACAATTCCAGATCTTCTTAGTAGAATAGGAATGTGTCATATAAAAGTATTCCAAGTTATCATACAATGTCTTGACTGCAACAACAGTCATGTCCTTTACTCACGATTATTCCAGTGCTTTTACTATTCAAAAAACTAGTTGAAGTTGTCATTTGTGCCACCACTTCAACCAACTTTTTCCTAGGATTCCATTTTAGAAAGGAATCTAGTACCTACTAGTGATCTCGTAAACCTTCAATTTCAATGTTGTAGAGGTCAAACTCGATCCTAAGTCACACATGGCTATAATGTACTATACTAATTATTATTCTTCCTATGACTGAGAATTAGTGGTAGTCCTGAGGACTACATTTTCAAGACCTGTACTTACCAATGCACAATTTTGAAAAGTGCAATAGAGTATGAAAAAATCTAATGTTGATACCCTCATAGAGCTACTTTTATCTATTGTAGTAAGTGTTGCATGTAGCTATGTGTGAGTCCATATGCCATTTTTCCTCCTCACAGTATAGTTCTATGTCATATCTCCATCATTGGTGTTTCTTTCTTAATCATTGTGTGCAAGCTAGTGAAGAGTCCTACATTGGTTTGTACGTACTCCAAGAGACCAAGATGCTATGTGTTGTGGGTTGGCTAAAACTTCATGGCTAGCTAGGTTTTGCATGCCCATTTTGTTGTATTCATCTTTATAGAAGGAACCACAAAGTTCAAGGTATGTGAGTACTATTGCATTTGTTTGAGTTCAAAAAATTATTCAATTGTTGCTTCTTTTCAATGCACCAGAGATCACCATATTGGGGATTCATCAATTAGGATCTCCTTTTCACCACATTAGGCAAGAGTTGATAATCGTCTAACTTCATTTCTAGGCCCAAACTAAAACTTAGGCGATGCTCATTTGCATTGACTAATTGAAACACTAGCTACTTCATGAAATGTCTATGAAATTATTGAGAACAAAGTGAATGCTTATAAACTCTTTTAATGGTCACTTGTTGACGTAAGAGCCTTGATGCATTTAGGATTATATACTCAGTATGGGTTGTTTGCCAATACATCTATTGAGGCTTCTTTATAAATCTATTTGTAGAAAGTAACTACAATTCCAAACTCTATGGAATGTAAGATTTGTATGTCTATGAATTTAGATTGTGACAAATTAGGCATTGAATTTTTCCTTATACTCACATCAATAAAGACTTACTATTTCAATAATTTGACAAAATCAAAATTTTGCCACATTGCTAATATATACTAAATTTTTTTTTTGTCTACCATGATATTTTTTGATGTAAAGTATACATATTTCCTATTAAGATTGGAAAAATGTTGCTCTTTAATTTCCATCCTACAGACATTAACATAGTACTGGGTGAATGCAAGAAAGACTTGTACTATTTGGCGTCACACTTTGAGTGACGGAGTTGTCATGAGCTATAACTTTTGAAGCATTAACTCTTTGAACTTGAAATTTTTATTGAAGATGACTGACTTGATAGTTATCAAAACCCTTATTTTTCAAAAAAATTCAAAAATCATTTTATATTTAAATTCTAATTTCTCTAATTTGTCACACTTTGCGGTTTAGGGGTTTTTAGTATTGGGGAGTACTTTAAATTAATAATTTAGAGCTCATATTTCTAGGGTCTATTCCTACACTAAGTAGGCATGTTTACACCAAAGGAAATTTAAAAAATCATTATTCTCTTTCCTCTACATGTGTGCTAACAGGCCTCCCTTGCGCACACATTTTTGAACAATCAAGATAGTTTTCGGATCATTATTTTGGTGAAATACCTTTACCATAAAGTCTTCCCAAATGGACAATTTTTAGTTTTAAGAAAAATTACTTTCCCTATTTTTTACAAATTAAAATGTGAAAATATAGTGAAAGTTACAATTTTCACGAAATTCAGCACCTTTCTAGTTCTCCTACTTAGAGAATTTTTCTATGCTTTTCCTTCCTAGGGTATCTTCTTCTTAAAGGTATATACATCAAACATATTTTTCACTTTTTTTAAAAATTGATTTACTATTTATACAGTACTTCCAAAGAAAAAAGTGAGTATTGTGCAAAACGCTACGCTTTGCCGCATGTCTTTCTTGCAATGACCCTACTTGAGGATTGACAATTGTGTTGGTTTAGTACAAATTGTGAGGTTGTTGTCATTTAGAAACTATAGAGACTGAAACCAAGTTCATCAAGATGCATTTGCTTTTCAAAGCAACAATATTGGCAAATGAACAACAATTAAAAATGACTATCATTTGTCTTTTAGCTTGTTCCTTGAGCAATATTTTCTTCTTAGGGAGTGCATTTTGAGAGAGTTGTGTACACTGTATTGGGATTTTGTCAATGTAGATACGTAATTATTATTTTGAAACTTCTCTGTTAATATGTACTTTGTGACAATTATTTCAAAGTAGAATTCATTATATTACAAGTGCATTTGAATTATATGCAACATACTTAACTATTTTGAAAAACAATATAGACAAATAAACACTAGAAGAAAAATGCAGAAAAACAGGTTTCAGCAAACAGATCGCGTCAGGTAGATTGTGTTGAAACTGCGTTGCTGAAAACGCAGGAAAATGCTGAAAACACTGAAAAAACGCAGAAAAAACGCAGAAAAACACAGAAAACGCGTTTTTTGTGTTTTTTTGTGTTTTTTCCGCGTTTTCAGAAACGCAGTTTCAACACAATCTACCTGACGCGATCTGATTGCTGAAACCTGTTTTTCTGCGTTTTTCTTCTAGTGAAACCTCTATGTGGTAGGTATTGAGGGAGTTATTGACATTACTTCCATCAATTTGTATTCACTAGTTTAGAAAACATTGGTTGCACAAAATTCAAGCTCGCAGCTTTAGCCAAGTCAAATTTTCTTTATATTAATTACATTGTGGATGTTTTGGCACGTGTACCTAAGTGTTGACGAAGATCATATGCTAAAATGGTACAATATAATCATTGCATAATAAGCCTCTTTTCGGTAGAACCAAGTTTATCTCATTAGAATGCCTTAGTACTATGCTCATATTTCATTTACTAGAGCTCAATGTGAAGCTCATATTATGATGTAATACTAACGCCAATGTGGATTGGGATTTATAACTTACTGTAGTTGTAGATATTCTTATTGTGTTGAGCCTACCACTAGAGCTTTATCATCCACTGTTGTCCACTGTGGCTTTTTTTGACCCCTACTATATTTGATACAAGGCTTCCATGTTGCTATAATCCTCAAGATCATCTCCGATACTAGTTTTCTCTAAATCATCAATTGGATAACTTTGTACATCAACAACAATGGAATCTTCAATTTCCTCGTCCATATAACTTTAAAATGCAATGTAGACCTCTACAATTACTTCTATCTTTTAATAACAATTTCTTCGGTCACTCAATGCATTAGCTATTGAAATTTGGCAATACTTGTCCACTCCTAATCTGCAAGTACAATATGAGCTCTCCAAAAATTTACACTCACTTGAAGTTGGCTATATCTCTCTTTCCTTCTATCTACCAACAAGGCATGAGGCCATTGAGCACTTACTAAAATAGAGACTTAGAACTATCAACAATTTGCTAATATAAATGTAGAAAGCTCACGAAATTGCAAAGTACACAATGATTCTAAAAACTATTCACATCACATAGTTAGCTGTTATATAAACCTATGAATATAGGCTTGTAAATTTAGAACTATTGAGTTGTAAATGATTTAGTATTATTTCTAGAAATTGCTCAAGTACTCTAGTATAATCATAACATTCCATGTATCCACAATGAACTATAAATATGGTACTTGAAGTTCTTAAATTCTTATGAAGTTCATTATCTTTCCAACCATGCATGCCTCCATTTTCAATTTGCTATGTTCTAATTTGTATGACATTTGATTGTCATATTTTGCAATTACCATTACTACAAGTCATCAAACCTAGGAAGTTATTGTAATCATTAAAAAAGAACAAAAAAAATGTCCTAGCATCTTTTGGACTACAAGCATACTATTGATTGCTAATGGGGGGTGGTCAATATTAGGTGCCTTTCCCTTAGTTTTGTATCAACAAGGCAATGGATAAATTGAAGCTTTTGCTATTGAAGATCAATATATAATTCTCCAAGTTGTTATCAAATTATCAATTAACTACAACTTGATGATGTTGGTGTTCATTAATTTTAGTTGGTTTATTGCTTTACAAATATGAAACAAAACCAAAAAAGCTATAGTGAACAATCAATGTGTCAATGGTGTAATTTTCTTTTGGAGGAGGATCCAAAATGGTGTAGGGTTTGCAAATGTATTGCAAACAAGAATCTATATAATTATTGATGAACAAGGATGTTTGAATGTCTATGTAGTTATAGATTCATTTGGAGGATTCTATCTAATTGCACCTTAAAAAATCTTTATGCACATAACTTTTTATTGAAGTTTTGAAGGGGGCATCTAAAAAATTGCCATATTTTTAATGTTGCAACCTACAACCATTATACAACAAGTGAACCATTGTAACGCAAAAGAATCTTTCAAAAAATGTCTAACTTATCATTTGCCAATTGTTTCCTAATTTTTTTGTGATGGTTGTCCAATGCTTAAGTTTGAGTCCATATGCAAATTACACAAGTCTCTTGAAGTGCCCAATTTGCTTAGTCTTCACTAGAGTGATGACTCTAGATGCCAAATGGCAAAGCAAATGAATGATTTTGTTAAAGAAATGTGTGAAAAAGATCATTGGTGTTGTCTAAGTTGTGGAGTTGCTTAGATTGTCACCTTGCTTGGATTAACTGGAGATGCATTTTATCTTCTTGTGGTTTGATGTTTGCAATACAACACAACAGTTGAGGTGAATTGGCCTCCTAACTCAGACACATCAAGTCATTTATGGGTGCAAGTAAAAATAAAAGCCCCCTATTTTATTTTTGATTAATTTATCTCGTATAGTTCTCCTAATAAATATGGGACCTCTAATTACAAATATGAATTCAGAATTTGCAAATTTTATCATGAATAGAAAATAAAAAAATTAATCATTTTTCCGAGTGGTCGAGCAAGGGGATCAATTCACCATGGTTATGCACAACAAAGTCATGTAATCAATTCTTTTTTTCTTTTTCTTGACTCAAACAAAACACGAACTTCAGTGAATTGACCCTCTCACTCTACCATTGGGAAAAACACTCCATTTTTAAAATTTTCCACACACAATAATATTTGAAAATTTTGAATTCATATTTGAAATCCAAAACCTCTGATAAACTAGGGAAGATGAACTAGGTAAATCACTTAGGCATGAAATAGGGAGCTTTTATTTTTTACTTGCACCCGTGGAATGATTTAGTGCGGCTGAGCAAGGCCGGGCGGTTAGTTCCCCCACCCGGACAAGGAGAATTGACCCCCAATCAATAGTAGGTTGACTAAATTGCCCCCTATTTTGTGCCATATATTTCAGATTTTCTTCAAGCCTCCTAGTTAATTGAGGGCCTCTGATTCCATATATGAATTCAAAATTTGCAAAAATAAAAAATTCCAGGGTTTACCCTGGCGGGGCAATAAGGGGGTCAATTCACCCTGGCCCAGTTCACCCCGACCGAAATGCGAGGGGGTCGGTTCACCCCGGCTAGTAAGTTAGCGCTGTGGAGGTGGAAAGCAACTGACTCAGCTTTTAGCTTCTGCAAGTTGGGAATTTTTCTTTCTTTTCTTTCTTTCTTCTTTTTCTTCATTTTCTTTTTCTTTCTTTTTGGGACACACTCAAAGTCTCAAATGGACTCGCTGCTGGCTGCCTGCTTTTTCGCGATTTGGATAAGAATGGATGACGGAGTGAGCAGACCGAAACTGAGAGCTTTTCCTCAAAAGTTATTATTGTTTCCTGCCTGCCTGTGTCAAAAGGCTGACGGACGGGACGGACGGACGGACGGGGGGCAGTCCGTGTGGGAGGGCGAGCCAACCGCTTGGTCAGTCAGGCAGTCAGGGAGGGGATCCTTTCCGTCCAGGTGGGGACGGCTCATTGGCGGCATGATGGGGGCCCCAGGACGGACGGAGGGAAGGACCACGGAAGGACGGACGGGAGGGTCGATGACTTCAACTTAGTTGGAGGAACGATGTTAACTTACGTTACGCTTGGTGCAAATGGGCTCACTGCTGGCTGGGAGGGTCCTTCCTTTCGTTCGTTCGTTCGTTCGTTCGTTTCTTCGTCCGTCCGTCCGGCTGCTGCTGCTCTGCATTAAAACTCCTCTCAAGTCTGCAGCCTTTGAAAGTTAAATGTCTGCGGGTCAGTTTGGCACAATGCAACCAGTCATGATGAGAGGGTCCCAACTCCTTGGATTCGGTGCATCAGGATGACGTCATCCGGCAGGGGGGCAGGGGGCCAGGGGGGAAGCCACGGCCACGGCCACTCAGCCACTGCCCCCAAGCAAGGCGGAGGAGGCAAGGACTCTTCTTGGCTAGAGGCGCCATTATGAGTACAGTACCGTTCAAGCCGGGCCCCCGTCCGTCCGTTCATCTATATGTTCATATATTCATCCAACCTTTCACCCATCCATCCATTATTGCATTTGTATATACACCTATTCATTCACTTGTACTAGTAGGATGCCTTCTTTACAAGCAAAGCTTCTATGAAGAATGGAATCAATGAAATAAAATGAGAACAAGTACAAAGCAGTTATAGGTGAATAAAGAGTGACTCCCTTTTTTTGGTGTATTGAGTATGGAAAATTGAAAACCCATAAATAGATTTGCTTGTGCGAGTGAAAAGGTTGCATCTACATTGAAATTGACATTCTCTGGTGTGAAACTAAGGGTAGTCACAACTTCTTCAACATGGCAAATTTCTATGAAGAATGAACACTTCATAAGGGAAAATAGGAACCAATGGGGAGAGCATTTAGGTGAGGAAGGTATATGAGGACTTCTACAGAGTATGGTTTGAAGATTCACAAGTATCTTTTGTTGTTTGAAGTGCGCAAGTAAGCACTGCAATAAAACTACAGTGTATAGGAAAGGTAGAGAAGATTCTTCGCTAGTGAAGTCTTCTATACCTTAGTTCTTCTACTTTGGAGGAAAATAATCAATGTCGCTAAACCTTCACATAAGAAGTATATTTTGTCACCGAGAGACTACTACAACCCAACCTTCAATGTCCACTTCTCAATTTTGTGGAGAATAAGAGCACAATGAAGAAGCTATAACTACCCGTACTTTAGAGTTTGCAATACCAAAATTTGCTTACAAAATCTTTGCAAGGCCAACTATTCAACTTTGTAGGAGAATAATGAATGTCACAAAGCTTTCATAGAAAAAATATACTTTCCTTTGGAGAAGTGATGGAGAGCTAATAGAGAGCTACAGTGTCTCTATTTGCATGAAATTTTTTGTACAATGAAGAAAGTATGACTACCACTAGTATAATCCATGCAATTGCCACATCCAATTTATAAGTAATAATCATTTTTATTTTCTTAAAACTAAAAATATCTCAAAAATCTATAATTTTCACATTATATGTCTAAATTTCATAAAACAAAGGCTATACATTTTTCCTTGCCAAGGGCCTACCACTATAGCAACAAGAAAGCAACTAAAGGACACACGAGTTAGGAGATCTCAACATAACAAAAAAACAAAAAAACATAACTAATTATACAATCTATTTAAAGGGATGGATCTATGGATATGTATTAATCCATTCTTTTATCAATCCGTGCTTACAGAGGTGACTCTTGGTGCAATAGAAAATGGTGTGAGATTAAAAAAAATAGGATTAATTTAATTCATTAATATTTTTGATAGATCTACCACAGCATTGGTAATATGTTATATAGATAATTACATGTAAAATAGGGTAGAGGAAAAATCCCCCCTTTTGTTTAGTAGAAAAAACTAGGATGCCAAACATTAAATTCCGTGAAAAATGTTTAGCAAGTTTATTTTGTTAATGAATGGTTTAAAATAGTAGTTATAATTACTATCTTGAATTTGAAATTAACACAACTATTTGGATTGATGGAAAATGCTCACACATTGATTCTTATATAGTAAATAATTACAATTTGTATATGAGTTTGGTTAGTAAACCTTCAAGTTGTAAATTTGAAGTTCCTTGGTAGGCTAGGACTATTCATTCATGTTTGTGAATACATCTAGTCTATGGTATGCTACCAATATTGCATGTTGTGCTCAATGCTAGTTTATATGCTATGGAAAATTTGTTGTTTACATGCTTGTATGAGCAAGGTGTTTACATTCTTCGTAGTATTTCTCAAATCTAAAATGTACAAAGAAATAGGGTGCCAAAAATTAATCTCCCTACCCATTTATAAAAAAAAATTAGGGTGTAAGTAGCTTTTTATCTACAAAAAGGGAGGGAAAAAAAGAGTGGAAGGATATAAGTACACCACCACCCCATTAAATACTTTGTTATCATATATAGTTACCAAACAAAAAAGAAGGTACCTCCCTAAGAATCTATATATTTTGTTATACGTCTATGTTATATCATTTTAAATATATCATTTAAAAATATTAGTGGGACTTTCTTAAAATAATAGCTTCTAGATAAAGAAATAGTATTGCATAAGAGAGGTTGTATTGCTTTAGAGAAAAATGTTATGGAATTAAGCCCTAAAGGACCAAACTATATTTTTTTGGCAATATAGCAATTTTGGGCAAGTACCTACAAATGGAGTTTCTTGGAGGGGGGGGGGGTCTTTGAAATTTTCACATAACATTTTTTTGAGGAATAGATTTAAAGCTCAACAATTTTCATAACTTTTGGCTACATAGTTCAAAAGTTATTGCATGATATGTAGTTTTCATTGTGTGGTGGGCAACTCGGGCAACTAAAAAACTTCTCTATAAATTATTTAAAAAATAAGTAAATTTGAAATTGTTTTTGTAAGATTTATATCTATGTGGAAAGCTTTGAATTATTTCATTTTGATTGAAGAGATGAAAATTATGGGAGTTTTAGTTGTAAGTGTGTGGGAAGTTATAGAATGTTTATTCTAAAATAAACTTTGAAGTTCTTTATGTAAAGTGAAAACATAGTTAAAAACCTTTAGGGGTTAATGATGTTTGAAGATTTCTTTTAGTAGACTAGAAGTCATGTTCAGTAGAGCAAGATCTAAATTCCACATTCAGTGAAAGTTGTATTTTCTTTTCTTTACTTATTTTGTGCATTTTCAATGCATACAAGCCAATATTGAAGGCATAATATTACTTCTTGTGTTTTTCCCTTGGTAAATCCACCCAAGTTTTTTGGCCTCCAATATTCACTAGCGCAGACCTGTTGCAGTGTAACATTGATTGAACTTAGGAGAAAATGGATTGAATGAAAAATATTTTGGATGAAAACGTGACCATTTTTGTGACATTGGGTCCCTGACAGGAGTCGTGATCATCTGTACTTAATAGAATAGATGCATGGCAAAAAAAAATTCTTGAGTTTTCCTCCGTCGGTAACTTAAATCCCCCCCGCAGGTTTAGTGGCCTCCAATAATCATGACTGAATGCAGTTGTAAGTTAGAATCATGAAAAACTCACCAATATGATCCCCTCAGACAGTTAAGTTACTAATGACAGAATCTAAAAAGATGCTTGGAGAGATATCCGGGAGTGACGGAGGCAAAAGTCTAAAAGAAGAAAGATAGTTGAAAACAAAGTAGCAAAGATCCGGGCAGCATAATAGAAAATGCCTTCTTTACTAAGAGCATATCCGGGCAGCAAGTCTCAAATGCTTTCAATGACGTATCTTAATGAAATTGTTACGGAGTACTCGGTACTTCACATATGCCATGAGAATATGCGGGCAGCAAAGGGAAAATGCTCTATATGCTGTGAGAATATGCGGGCAGCAGAATGGAAATCCGTCCGACTGTTCTCTCAGAAGATCTTAGGGTAACTTAGGGCGTAAGATACATTCCCAGAACTTCAGTTGCAGGACTGAGCTTTTCCCCACTGGGCTTCCTGATGCCAGATTGCACCAGAAAAACAATAAATTGGCTCAAAATGGCAACAAATTGTGTATTTTTTTGACCCAAAAAAATTATGATTGAAAAAAAAAATCTCAGATGTAATTGCTGGATTGTGGATGAAAACAAAATTAAGGATATGTGATATTTTTTATTTAACCCCTATAGTTTTTTGACTATATTTTCACCAAATACGCTTTAGACTTGTCATTTTTGTTGTGAGTGCAATTTTTTTTTTTAAATTTCATATTTTGGCACATGTAATTGTAGAATCTTGTAGTAAGCTAGTTTAAGAAGATGTGGAAAACATTTCAGAAATTTTCACCTTATAGATTGCAAGGTATTAGCATTTGAATTGACCAAAAAAAATTTTGCTTTGCAAAAAAACAAGTAGTTGCACTACATTCTTATGAAAAAACATTCAAAATAGTTGTAACCCTTTGGATTCATTCCTCAAGGCAAGCTCGCTACATGCTTGAAAATTTTCAGATCATTTGGAATTGCTTAATATATAGGGAAAAAAATAATAAGTACAAAGACTGAAGTAGACGATGATTCCAAAAACTAAATTGTTAATAATTTATTTATAGAATTGAAATATGACAACCCCAATCGTTGTAATGTTGAAATAAACAATATGCATCCAATGTTTGATTTTTTTTCCAAAATTTAAAAAATTGAATTAAACAAATAACTTCAAAGTTGATTTTAGAGTAGAGAATTGATGGTTGCTTACAATCTAAAACCCCTCATAACTTTCATCTTATTCATCAAAATGGAATGACTTAAGCTTTTCATGTACATATAAATCTAGAGAATGGGTTTTAAATTTTTATCTCTCAAAAAGTAAATTTTTCAGAATTTTTTTGGACTATCCATGCTACCTACCAAACATTGAAATTTAAATATCATACAATAAAATTTTAACCATGTAGTCAAATGTTATAAAAATCATTGGGCCTTTAAACTACTCCTTGGAAAAATATTGTGTCAAATTTCAAATAAAAACAATAAAACCTCTTATTATAAGTATTTGCCCAACAATTCTTTGTAACTAGAAAATTTAGTTTGCTCCTTGAGGGGTTAATATGTGAATGAATGATGAAATTTTGATCACCTTTGTAACATTTTACTTACATATCTACTTTGACACTTCATAAAAAATGAAATAAAAGCCTTGCAACACAAGCAATTTCATTTGATGGAAAAACACATTAATCCTTCAAGGCCAAAGGCCTTTGGGGGCTTAAAAACATTTGTGCTTTACAAGCCTCATAAGTCTATATGTCACTTAGGTATGAAAATCTCAATTGTACAATCTTGTAGTGTGCTTCTTGTAGATGACAAGTTTTAAAAGTGGAAAAAAAATTGGAAATTAAAATTGAAACCGCTATGAATTTTTTTTAAAGAAAAGAAAAGAAAAGAATTTATATCAAGTACAAAATATACTAAAATAATATAAATGTTTTATTATAGATTTATACTATAGGTTAGAACATCATGGTATAAACCAAAGTTACCATGTCTATCTAAAATTTTATAAATCAATAAATGATGGCTCAAGACCCAAAGTTCAAATTGTTATTCCCAATTAGAGTAGAAACTAGACTTGGTAGGCTTCATTTCATTAGGTTAACCTAAATTCAAAAAACATCATTTTTAAGGTTCAAATTCACATCAAGTGAAAATAGCAAGATGTGACCCAAATACACTACAAAGGGGATTGAGCATCATCTTCTCTAGAAAAGTCTATGAGACCATGATGATAAAAGTTGCAATATTGTATACTAAAAATGAACTCAAGAATCCTCCAAATAAATAAGTTGCCAAAAAAATGATTTTTTCCATCCTACACTATTAAGTGAAGTCATCTATTGAACTACTCTAGTCTACAATTTTTTTACAGAGTTAATTTGTGAAGACCATTGCCTCTTGTAGTTAGGGTAGTCCCCCAAATGCTCGGGTTATTGGACCAATAGGTGCAATTTTTTGTTTCTACAATAAATAGTCAAGTCATCCATCAACCACTTTTTGCCTCAATGTTGTTTAAGGGTTAGGTAATGGAAACTAAGTATTTGTGTAAATTGTTAGGAATTTTCAAGGAGTGGTAAGTAGCAACTCCTTTTATTTCAAGATAGAGTGTAATAATGTTTGAAACTTTTTTTTGAACACAAGCATTTTGAACAATACTCCTTAAGGGGTTTCCATTAGGTAGAGAGGTTGATTTTATGCCAAATAAACAATTTGTTACTATCAAGTCTAGGGGAGGACACTTCCCGTTTTTTAATAACCTATGTGTGGTGGAAGATAGAGTACATTTAAATAATCTTGGGTAAAATTTGTAAGAAATTTATATATAAAATAGGGGCCATTAAAAAGGCAAAGTGTTTTAAAAATAAAATAGGGATGATAATATGGTTGATTTTTCCGCTTTATGGTAAAATAGGGGCTCTTTTAATGTTGCCAAGTAATGATTACAAGTAATTGATAGCCCCCTAAAAATACCCCATCGTCGCACGTGGGTCCCCAAAATACACAAGAAGTGTCATCCTCGGGTATCAAGTATCAAACCTACAACCACACCATGGGGTTTAGTCCAACATTATCTCAGAGCATCCTCATGCTTGCCTAGTGGGGAACGCAAACTGGGGCGGAGGAACTTCTCCACGACATACAAATTGACACCCATCAAATGGTCAGACACGACCAAATTTCCCGAGTACACGATGAAATGGCGTGTGGTTGGATTGACGTGCTATGTGGTTTGGCGCTACTTTCAAGGTTTGAACTTTGAAATTTAAGAATCATAGTCAAAGAGGCCTTACCTTGCTCGTTTCAGTGAGGTTCCCTTTCACCATGACGATGGGCCCCAACTAGTTGACCCACATGAAGTTGGGATCGAGATGTGGACCCGCATTCATGACAATCCAATACTTTTTCTGGGACTCCGCACTTGTCTCCCTTGCCGTGTGTGTTTCTTTGAGTTGTTGTGGGACAACTTTACACAACATGCACGGGCCGGCTTTAATACACACGGCATACCCCCCTAGGTGGACTTCTTCAGTGTGCCAAGTGCAGGGATGCTCTCATAGTTTAGGGTCATTTCATACCAACATTTGAAACTTTGAAAATAAGTGGCATCTTGGTAGTTGTGCTTTAGGTGTCTAGGTGTTTGTCTTGGCTCCCTAGGGCACTTGTGACTGGTAGGTTTGTTCTCTATTCTCTGCTATGAAACTTTCCACTTCAATTGTGTAAATTATTATTATGTTTTGAACTTTGAAATAGGGGACCAACAAACAAATCCCCCCTACTTCTCCCACCCTCACTACAGTATTGAGCATATTCCTGAAGTTCGATGCCAGTTACAGTATCAGTTAGTCCCATCCGACACCCTGCATCTACCTTACCTACAAAACTCTACTGACATTAAGCTTACTGTGATTGAGAAGCTGCACCCATTTTTCTTGCCCACTTCCGTACGTCACAGACACACCCAGATTTCAAATTCCTCACTTTACCAAGTTTTCCCCCATTCTCTTGAGCCCAATTCCTTTTTTTTGGATTAAATCAGTCTCAATAGAATTCTGAAAAGGTTGGGAAGGGGGGATGTATCTGGTCATGTGCTCACTGGACCACTAGTAAATGGGGGTTAGGTCAGGCAAACTGTTATCTTAGCATCCGTCCGTCCAGTTTCTAAACTCCCCCCATCATGAAATGCCCACTCAGGTGGGGGATGTATCTGGTCATGCTGTCAGACCTGGTAAATGATTGAGTGATTACGTCCTGAAAGTCATGGTTCGTTTCCCAGTAGTCTATGTCAAATGGGGGGGATGGATCTGGTCATGTGTTCCAAACTGGTGAAGCCAATGGTGGGGACCTGAATAACTTATTGTATGTTGATGGTTTCACCATTTCCTTTTTACCAGTAAGTTACCACAGTAAGTTACTGCCTTTGAGGGGTCGGGGTGAACTGACCCCTAGCTCGGATTTGCAATCAGAGGCCCCAAATTAGCTACGGAGGGTCTCCAAGGTAATTAGATAAGCATGAAATAGGGGGCTTTTCGCTTTACTTGCACCCCTGGAATTACTTGGAGGGCCGAGCGACAGAGGGGGCACTTAACCCCGACCCCTTAGAGAGAGGAAGGATGAATTGGCCCCCTTCCCTGGCCACTCCCATAGTCCCACCAAGGCATTCCAGGGGTGCAAGTAAAAATAAAAGCCCCTTATTTCATGCTTAATTAACCCTGAAGCGCTTTGACGTTCATATTCTGGACGATGAACAGAGGCCTTCAAGGCACTGTTTCATCCGATTAACTTTTCATTTATCAAATGTAACACTTGAATCTAGAAAAGACAACCTTCCTTAATGACCAAATTCATGAAATTCTGGTAAATGATATATCTGTACAAAGCTTTAAGCGAAAATGTCCAAAAATTCAAAAAAGGATTGAGACATTTCAGGGTTAATTTACTCAGTATATCCCAACTACCGAAATTAGGGTCTTTGATTGTAGATATGAATTCAAAATTTGCAAATTTGATCATTCATGGATAATTAAGAAATTTGGTGTTTTCCTGAGTGGCCGAGCGAGGGGCCTGGCATTTAGTGAGTGAGTGGATGGGAACTTGGATGGGAACTTGGGAAGTGACCAAGTCCCCCACCCTGTTGTAAACTGGGAAGAGCAAGAGGATGGGGAAACAGTGGAAAGTGGAAACTGTGGAAACAGTGGAAACTGGAAAGTCAGTCGGAGGCAGCCAAAGTGTTCCTAAAGCTGGGAACCGTGCCAGTCCTTTTGAGCCTGCCTGCAAATGAAAGCAAACTGCATCCATTGCAAACAACGTCCCCAGTCCCACAAGGAGACACCTGGTGGACGCTGCTGGCCTGCATTTGGGTGGGGCAGGAGGAAACGGATCGGAGGCTCCAGCTGCAGCCGGCCGCTTCAGCTCCTTGAAAGGAGGGGAGGGAGGGAGACAAGCCTATTACCACCCTGATTTGGATATCTTGAGGCAACTCCAAGAGACCGGGGGGAACTGACTCCGTGTTTGGCATCCGAAGGAAAACACTATTTTTTTCTATTTTTCATGCATGGATAAATTTGCAAATTCTAAATTCATATTTGTAATAAGAGACCTCCAATTTGCTAGGTGGGACTAAGAGATAAAATTTTCAAGCACAAAATAGGGGGCTTTTGGTTTGACTTGCCCCTTGGAAATGTCTTGGATGGGCTGAGTGAGGGGGCAAACCCCCAAAGAAGAGCATATATCTGTTAAAAGCGTGCTCTTGTTTCACAAATAAAACCCAAGTGGAATTATAGTTTCTCAATGAAAATTGAAATTTTTGAAGTAGTTTGCCTTAAAATTACATAATTGCCTACAAAGTGAGAGTCATGACTGCCGTATTAACAATCCATAACTACTTTGAAGTATATCTATTAGCACTTAAGTATTCCCTAATCAAGGGTTGACATGTTACCTAAGTTGAAATTAATGAACTGTTTTTTTAGAAAAGTGATGGATTTGGATGAGTTTAGTAAGAAAAATGGGGGAAAAAGTGGGATGGTGGATATAGGCAGATGGTGGAGATGGATTGGTCTACCTTAGTGTACTTCTAAAGCAACCTTTTAGGAGGTGATTGCATTTAGGGGGAAGCTAAACTCCATGAAACACTTTTCAATACATTTTCTTAGGAAATAAAATAGAATTGGCATTAAATCAAGTATGGGAACTAAGTCCATTCATTGTTTTTTTGAACCTTCATAGAATTTGTTACAAGTTTGTTTGTTTCGATACAAATGAAATGGAATTTCATTGCAAAAAGATAAGAGTTACAAGTTTTTGAAGTTGAAATATCGGGGTTACTAAATGCAATTGAACCACCTCTTGAAATGTATACTATCAGGGCTTTTTTTTCTGGCGAAATTTCGCCAGTTTGTCAGAATTCTGACCACTGTTGGTTAGTCCCTCCAAAATCTGGCCACTGCAGTGAGGCCAGCAGGGGGGACACTGGTCCAAAAAAAAAGCCCTGTATACTATTGGTATGTTAAAAAAAACCAAATGTATTTCTTTGTTAGTAGTTGCTTTTAGAATATACAACCTATCAATTACTTCCCATTATGTAATTTTTTTACAAATAAAACAACAAAAGTAGCTCAAGTAAATTGATTAATAGTAAAAAAATTGCAAAGTTAAAAGGTGTAATAGTTGATTAAAAAAAACAAAAACAAATGGACAATTTCCATTGATAATGGAAACAGTATACCAAACCAAAGGAAAAAAAAAACGACAAAACTTTTTCTTTAAGTTTAGTTTTTATGCAATCAAATAGGTGAATGGATAATCACAACAATAAGAGCTAGAAGGCACAAGATCGAGAGGAAAGTCTGAAATCAAGTGAACATTTCCAACTTTGGACGAGCTAATCTCCACTCCATCTTCTTGTGAGTTTAAACTCCAAAAAAAACTAGTTTGTAATTAGATACTATCAAATCGCTTGAGGAAGAGCGTAGCCTTGTCCAAGTAGAGTTGCATAAGTTGGAGGCTTTTAGCCATGCCACTCTAGCACAGTTAGTGATGGGCTTCTCATTCGAGTTTTGGGTCTAACCAAGGCAATTTGTTGAAAATGGTTGAGTTACGATCTAGCCATGAAAGCCATATTGCCAAGCTTCTAAACAATGACCACGTATATGCTCTTTCCTTCAAATGTCTTGGCATCTTAGAGTTGAAGACGCATTGTTGCCAAGTGAGATCTGGCCAAGTTTCAATAGTCAAAGAGATTTCCAAAGCCAACTATAGTAACAATAAAGTGAATTTTCATGAGTGCCTTAGTACACTCATAAAAATGATGTAACATCGTCTCTTCTAAATCTTGAAAATAATAGTTATATATGGTGAAAATATTTGAGGTTGCGATCTTTCGCCAAGAATGTACAACAACTGCATAGAAATATACTGACCATATATAAGAAGCTCGCTTCTTTCTAAGGACAAGCTTTGTTCCATACTTCACCCTATTTAGATTGAAAATTATTGCCTACAGTACCATGCCACTTTGTTAAAATTGATCAAGTAAGGGACAACCGATTTGTCAAAAGTTTTATTCCTAGTTTTGGAATATATGAGTGAAGACGCCTATATTGTCTCCAATACCATTGCTTTGGATCAAATTTCACATTTGTCATAGTTCCTATATACAACAAAGGGCCTTTCTTAGGCTGAACAACCCAAACTCTCTTCACACTGTAAGAAACCCATGTTTCTAGCAACGAGCCCTAATTTGTTATGACGAATTTTAGGTGATGTCAATGTTGACAACCCCAAAAGATTTATATTAGTAAAAGTGTCCAACGCAACATCAATGTTGACAATCCAATGTTTTTATCTTAACATTGATGTTACATTTGACATTTTTGTTGACATAAAATTTTTGTGTTGTCAATATTGACATCACCTAAAATCCATCATAACCAATTAGGGCTCATCATCTAAAACGGGGGATTCTTATAGTGTCAACCAACTAGTAATATATTGGGCATACTTAGAGACTAAGAAAGACCTAGATCAAAGGTCCAATGAAGTGTCCCCAATAGTGAAATATGTTTGGTTGGTTGTAATTTCAATTGATTGACAACCAAGTCCAAGTTTGGATTTAAAATGTTTAATTAATTAGTCATGGAAATCAAGATAGATGGATTTGAGACCTCTTCTTCTTTAAAGACTCCAATAAATTCCTAGTTCCATATGACGTAATGGTTGTTTGTTAAGACAAAAAGCCACTCTTGTGGAGTCGACTTCATTAATTGATAGTAGGCCTATACTTCATTAGGGGCCAAACTATATAAATCTCGAGCTTTTTCCCAGTGTAAAAAGGTAAGAGATGAATCAAGTGTTCTATATGTACTAGAATTGTCACATGTCTTGATTCATGAGATAAACAATTCAACTTTTTGAAAAGCCATGTGCCCCCCTCCCAATTGAACTATCTATTATAGAGGAGAAGTTAGAATCTCGTCGCGAAATGTGGCAAACTAGTAATCTCGAGGCTTTAATAATTCTATCCCAACTTCATGATCTTTTAGAAGTTCTAAATTTTTAGAGAAGGCCAATTGGAGCATGGCAAGCCAATTGCCTTTTGCTTGAGGCGAAAGTTGGAGGATCTTATATCTCAATAGAAACTATAAGTTGGACGATCCTAGTACCATTGCTTTGAGAATCCACTTCCCTACAAGGACACAAAGAGCCTCTTTAGGATCCACCAAGTTTAATCTTCTAATATGACGAGGAGTGCAATAATTTGACCAACTAATCCTAGCCTTGCTATAGTGTTTGGAGCCTAGCCTGTCTATAGAAACTCTCTGATTGTAGATCTAATTTCCCTAATGATTTTGTAATAAAACTCCCCAAATGGTAATGAAAACCAGAGAGATCTAAGTAGGACTAAGTTAACAATAATTGCCTTACCAGCTAGAAATAAATGGATGCTTGTCTAGAACACTAGTTTCTTCCATATTTTGGCAACTAAAAATTCATCTACATTTAGGATGTGAAGATCTATGCTAAATGGAGAACCAAGGAGCTTAGATAGTTGATGCTTGTTTACCCAAGACAATCAAGGGCAAGTTTAACAAATAACTAATATGCCAAACTTTTAGGCCACTTTATCATTAATCCTAAAGCTAGACCATGACAATTGATCAAGAGCAAGAGACATTGAAAATACCGCTCTTCTCTCAAAATCATGAAATTAACATCATCAACATATTGGCTAATAATTTGATCTCTTGACATAGTAGAAAGGGAAATACCAAATAATTTACCATAATGCATGAATTTATTTGTGGCAGTGATTAAGCTTCTCCAACAAATAAGAATAATTGTGGAGCTAGTGGATAGTCTTGGCGTACTTCATGCCAAATAGAGAAAGGTTTGGAGTTGGCACTGTTAACACAAATCACCGCTTTTGCATCTATGAATAATAGTTTAATGAATTAGACAGAGCTTGGGGGTATTCCCATTGCCTCAAGAATTTTATAGATGAGACTATGAGAGGGAGATGGATTGAATATTAAAACTTTTTGAAAGTCGAGTTTCAACAAAATTGAATTCTATTGTAATTCCTTTGCCTAGGCAATAGATTTGTGAAGCAAACGAATTATTATCTAGAATATAGCAAGTAGGAATGAAAGTTGTTTGATCCGGGCTTATAAGATTTGAAAGGAGAGGTTGAAGGCGTCGTTGAGGACTTTAGCCATGATTTTATAGCCAACATTTAGTAAACTAATTGGTCTCTAGTTCTCCAACTCGTCCCAAGACCCTCCCTTACGTAGTACAATGATTGTGTCCATGTTTATTTGTTTGGAGGGTGAATGCAAGAAACACCTGTACTATTTGTTGTGTTTTACTACAATATTCATGATTTTTTCGGGAGTACTTTAAAATTAGAAAATTAATTTGAAAAAAATTTGAAAAATTTGAACAATGTATAGACCTCTAAGATGAAGGTTTTCACTGAAGGAAATTGATAGAAAAATTCTCTAAGTAGGAGAATTTAAAAAGTACCAAACCTCAAGAAAATACATACCTTCATGTTTTAATTCAGGAAAAATAGTAAAAATAAGTAAATACAAAAAATAAAAGTGTACATTTTCAAAAATTCTATGGAGATGGTCATTCACCAAAAAAACACCAAAATAATATTTTATATGTTTCAAAATTCAAGCAGAAAGAAGCTCACTTTGTAGACTTCTACACCACATAAAAATAACTTTTTTCAAAATCCCTCATGTTGAGAGATGTAAGTCTACTAGAAGACCATCTCATCCAAATTTCATCTCAAAATCATTAAAAAAAAGGTACTCCTTAGTACTTAAAGCCTCCAAATTGTCATTTGTGACATTTAATCACTAGTACTATTTTAGTATTAAAATATTTTTTAAAATAATGAAAAAATTATGTAAAATGTATAATAGTCATGAGTACCTTCTTTAGAAATCTCGAGTCATTTCAAGCAAAAATGCAAAAGTTATGGCCAAAAAACAAATCAACACTTACCTTGTGATGGACAATAGTACAAGTGTTTCTTGCATTCACCCTGGACAATGAACTTTTGGCAATTGAATCCTAGATCATGTTTGAAAATCCAACCAATGAGATACCAATATTTTTTTTTATAAAGTCAACAAGAAAGCCATTAGGTCATAGGCTTTTATTTAGAGCTATCTATAATAGGGCTTGGTGAAGCTCTAACTTTGTAATTGGTTGCGCAAAGGAGTCCTTGGATTTCTATGATATGTCGTCTTTGAATAGACTTATAAATTCTTTTGAAGCAACATTTTGCTTTGGAGTCTTGACTTTAGCTTCATATAGGCAACTAAAAAAATGTGTGCATGCTTGACTCAGATTTGCATGGTTTTTAATGAGACTCCCATTAGCAACTATAAGACAAGTGAAGGTTGTTGAAGTTGGTTTCTCCTATACAACCTTTAAGAATTCTGCACTAATCATATCACCTCAAAGTTTCCATGTAATTCAAGTTGTGGTTCTTTGGTTGTTTACTTTTTGAGTTTCCACCCCTTGGAGGCACAATCTTACTTCTTCATGTTTGGTCTAGGTGGCTGAATTTTCAGGATTATTTTTAAGTTCTTTTGTTGTAAAAAAATGTTGATCTCTAGCAACTGTTTCCTATTCGTGAAGTTCGTGCTCTAGTTCATGTTTCCTGTTTATGATTTGCAGAGGTAGAAACCTTGGTATGCACAAGAGAGTGCTTATTTATTTATTTATTTATTTGATAACAAATGGAAACCATTGCATTAAAAAAGATAGAACTAGAACAAAGCCAAGCCAAAGGTTGGTTAAATCACTAGTAGAAAATCTCCCTGGTTCTATTGATTTGGTCACGTTGATGATCAACAGATTTCTGTTAATCAACAGAAATCTGTTGATCATCAACGCGACCAAATCAACAGAACCGGGGAGATTTTCTACTAGTGAATGAAGAAATATGAGCAAAAAAATAAAGAATCCAAAAGTAGAAAAAAAAAAAGCTAAATGAAAGAGCAGATGGAGGGTTTGTCTTTAATCCATGTAACTCTATTGCCTTGTCTATGCACAATGGTCGAAGAGTGGGTCCAAACTTGATTGAATTGTTTCTAATAATGGAATGCTCCATTAGGATTGTTACAGATTGCTAACTGTATCTTAAAGAGTGTGTGAGTCCCCGATTTGTCACCGGGGACTCACGGGTTCTTTTTTCGAAATTCCTACATAAACTAAGGCGTAATTGGGCTTATAAAACCCACAAAAGGGCATTAAACTGGTATTGGCATTACACGTACCAATGTGCCAATTGGTCATTAGGTGGGATTTAGGATAGTTTACATCCAAAACACCCTTGTCTTAGCTAAATAGACGCCAAATTGATAGAGATGTGCAGGATTAGGGTAAGAAGCCTAAAAAGGCCCTGTCTAGGCTAGGAAGTCCTCATAGGGGGATCTAGGAGGAATCCCCCACTCCCCATAGCATCGAAGAGAATACGGACAAAATACTAACCTTGAATTGCAGGTACCGGGCGATTTCCTAATTCTTGGAGCACGCAGTGGGGATGCAGATTTGCATCCAAGTGAGGGGATCCCATGGGTGGTCCCCTCTAAAGTTTGGGAATTTTCCGACTTTGTTTGGATATTTTCCCAGACGGTCAACCGCGGTGGACTTTGAGTGGGAATTCGAAAGAATATCCCAAAGTGCGGTAAAATCCCACTAAAAATACTGCGAGGCGGTCTCACACCAATGGAGCGCTTCTCCAAGTTTCAAGACAAAATGATAGTTGGAAGATCCCGAATCGGCAACATTCCTCCCCAACTAACAAATTAAATGACGGAAGCTGCAGTTGACCGGCGTATCGGGGCCATACGACATCGGAACGAAGCCTATGTTGGGTCTATTCCTACCCCCTTCCATCTACTTAAAAGATTGGTGAAGGTTTGGGGTCCAAAATTGCCAAACTCCAAAAGTTGGGAATTTATCCCAACTTTGATCCTAGCTTACGCTAAGATTCCTTGAGAATTTGGACATAGTTTAAGGGGTGAGGGATTCCCTCCAAGCTAATTATGGCCTTCCGGAGCCAATGGCGCAATCCGTTTGCCATTTGGAGCTAAACTCCAAAAGTTAGCCTTTTGGGGACAACACATGGAGAAGAAATGGGGGTTTAAGGCCCCCCAATGCTTTTTGGGGGAGTTTTGGCCCCTATGGCCGTGGGGAACGCGTAAGGAACGTGTGGAGAACTCCGGGAACATGTGGGAGCAAGTACCACCTCAAAAAGTTAGTGGAAGTGGCTCATGTGCTTTGGTGTAAGTAATTTCAAATCAAGTAGGTGGGAACACATGGGAACTTCTCCTATGTGAGAACTTGTAGATTTTGGGGAAGGTAAATTAGACGGTTTTGCAAGTTCTTGTAAGGTTAGGTAAGATTTGAATTTCTCAATTCAAATTGTGTAGATTTTAGGTGGATAATTAGATTTGGGATGGGTAAACATGTACGGACCTCCTAAATTCCCTCATCTAGTTATTCTTAGTAGATTAAGGGGGGGGGTTGTTGCTCCCTTTTGAGTATAAAAGGGGCGGCATTCTCCTCTCATTCTCTCTCTTTTCTCACTCCTACCCATTTAAGGGAGGAAGACTATTGGGCCCAGGTTATGTCGGATTTCCTTTGGCTTTTGATGCCAAGGGAGCCTTTGATGGTCTTTTGGGGTTTTTACACCCTTTGGTAAGTGTGGTTTTTACTTGGGGACTTGAGACCCCCCCAAGTGGTGAAACTTATTGCAATCTAAGCTCGGTTTACTCATTGTATTGTACACTATTAAGAGTTGTTGTGGGAGAGACTTGTGAGGAACCGAGGGGTAACTTGGGAGGTAACTTAGAGAGTATGTTTGTAATTTGTACTTCTCTCTTCTCCCTCTTCTCTTAGTCACGGGGTTAATTTAGTCCCATAGGGGACGGCGAAGCTTTGACTATAGTATTAGATAAATTGTGTGGACACTCTCTTCTCCCTTTTCTCTTAGTTACGGGGTTAATTTAGTCCATAGGGGACGGCGAAGCTATGGCCTCCCCCCCTTCCTAAGAAGCTAAAGTCTTAGCCACGTGTCAAAACGCCTCACTCTCACGGCGAAGCTTTGAACCCCCTAAGTCTTAGCGGGGTGTCAAATAACCTTCCCTTTGAGTTAGAATCAGCGTTTAGTGTCCAACACGGTTGGCACTAAGTCAACGTTTAGCATCCAACATCCATTGGGTTAACCCCCTTGGGCCACATCAATTGTTCTTTTGTTAGAGAGGTTCCTAGTCTCCACTCAAAAAGCCAAAAATTGCAAGTCTAAAATTGCCAAGCTCCAGCGCTGGACCAGCCAGCCAGGGCCCCAGCCAGCCAGAGCCCGCAGCCAGCCGGGAGCCCTAGCCGTGTACCGCAGCCAGCCAGCTGGGCCCGCAGCCGGGTACCTCAGCCGGGTCCGCAGCCAGCTAGGGGTTCGGGGAGGCTAGGGTTTGGGGAGCCAGGGTTCGGGGGGTCCAGGGGCCTTCGGGGGTCCAGGGTCCTTGCACACAATCAATAGAACTTAGTGGGGTTAGGAGGTAGTATAGAAATTAGTTGGTTTAGGAGATAGTATAGAAATTAGTTGGTTTAGGGGATAGTATAGAAATTAGTTGGGCTAGGAAGTAGTCTAGAAATTAGTTGAGCTAGGAAGTAGTTGCAAAAAAGACCTACTTGTAAGAAACACCCGGAAGGGGATAATTAAAAGAGCCGGGCCAAGATATGGCAATGATGGACGCGGCGTGGAGTGAAGAGGATCGGATGCACGGAACGGAGGTGGGCCTCTAAACCTTCCTTTGATTTGAATTAATTGATGCAATAGGGAATTAATTAGTGGAAGAGTCTACATCCCAAGTATGATTAAGGTCCGGTGATTAGCAATCACGAATAGGAAGACAACCATAAAGAGAAGGAAAGTAATGAATACCCAAGCGTAGAAGTGGAGGAATACGTAGAGTAGAAGAATACATAGAGTAGAAGAATACATAGGGTAAAAGAATATAAATACATAGAGTAGAAGAATACATAGGACAAAAGAATACAAATACATAGAGTAGACTAAGACAAAGACGAATACGTAGAATAGGATAAAAATACAAGAATGTAGAGTAGGCCCAAACAAATACGAAGACGTAGTATAGATTAAAAGAATACCAATATATAGAGGTAGACTAGACAAATACAAAGATGTAGAAGTAGATTAAGATAAATACCAATACGTAGAATAGGATAAAAATACAAAGATGTAGAGATGGGGTAGGGAATACCATAAGTAAAGTAGGCTAAAACAAATCCAAACACGTAGAAGTGGGATAAACAAGAACAAAGCATAACAGTAGGACAAGAGAACGAAACACATAGAGTAAGGAGCAATTAGAAGTAGGGTAAATAAGAACAAAATATAAAAGTAGGACAAGAAAACGAAACACATAGAGTAAGGAGCAATTAGAAGTAGGGTAAATAAGAACAAAACATAAAAGTAGGACAAGAGAACGAAACACATAGAGTAAGGAGCAATTAGAAGTAGGACAAGAGAACGAAACAAACCCTTGGTAGGATAGGTAGGCTAGTAAAGAAGATCCATTGCTTGGAAGGCACAATGGATTGATGCTTAGACACCCGTAGGTAATAGAACTGTTAGGACCAGAGCCTGATTGTGATCGCTTAATTCCAAGGGTGGGAATGAAGCGCCCACAGAGTGTGGCCCTACCAATGTCAAGAATCGCTTCCCAAAGGGCTTTCTATATGAGATGCATTGGCCACCAATCTTTTGCAAAAACTTGGTGGTTGTGGACGATCGAGCTCAACCAAAGAGCCGCCCCTCAAAGTTATGTCCAAAGTGTTCAGATCCTATGAAATTTCCTAGGTACCTTAGCTCCAAAGATACACTGAATAGTGATAAGTCTATGATGAACACCCAACGTTTGAGAGGGGCCCAAGTTTTGGTAAGCAACCAATAAGGCATAGATCTAGACTTCTTGAGCTCATACACATGCATAGAATTGGTGAAGTAGTGTCTATCTTTGGATGTGCAGCATATACACTAGGTGTCGATGTCTGGGGCTATGTGAGCCTGTTAAGAATTAACAACAACTACATTATGCCAAATTGACCAAATAAATGTAGTCTCCTTTTGTGGTCGGGTTTTGAGCCATACATCTTTCCACAAAGAAGAAAATGAATCTGGAAGGAGTCCATTCTACTAGGATGCAATGGAACACTTGGATTGGTCAATTTTTCAATAAGAGTTTCTTGCCAAGAGATGCCAAATAATCATACAAGCCTCATTTGCTGGTCCATTTTCATCTTCCAGAATCAAAATCCATTGAATTGATGGTGCCAAAAAAACACCCATTGGGGCCTTGTACTTTGCCTTCTTCAAATTGGGATGATTCTTATGTGTCAAACAAGGCCAAAGTAAGCCTCCCCAAGAGCGTGGGTTGGTGAAAAGATCAATTGCTGTGATTTAGGGCTTATTGTTGCTCGGAGAGAATCTAGAGGGATAAAGATATCTTGTAGTTGAGGCCGTAGCAGGTTGGGATCTACAATTGAGATTCTCTAGAGGGTCAAAACAATGTAATAGGAGCCAATTTTACCATAACCATTCCTTTTTTAGGATAATTATTGATTTTAAAGTTCAAATTTGAATAGATTTGTCTTAATAAATTATGCTTCAAGAATCATAGATGTTATAGTCTCATGTTAAAGCATTTTATTGTCTATTGTGTCATTGTTTTATTTTAATTAAGCATAAAAACCTCATATAACTAGTGCTTTTAAGTCCTTTGGTGAAATTCAAAATAGAAGATTTAGGAACTTTTCTATTGAAAGTTATAATATTTTGAATAGAATTTGTCAATATCAACAACTTTGAACAATTTTTAGAATCAATTTTGTTGAAATTAATAGAGTTTTTGAATAAAACATTCCTTGAAAATTTCAAAAGGATCTCCAAAAGGACCTAGAGATGTGTCAAAATTGGCTCCTATTACCTTGTTTTGACCCTAGACTAGTGATGGGAGATGGTCCATAGGTCGTGTGAAGATCCCAACTGAGTCATTTGGATTTGCCTAAGAAGATTGAACGACTAGATATTGAAGCCAGTTGTTGGAAATTTGAGCCAGTAAGAAATACCAATGGTGTTTCTCAATTGGAGTGAACGGGAATTCTAATGATACAACCTCCCAAGACTTAAAGTGTTTACAGTATGCATCCCATAAATCTTGTATTAAATATAAACGAAACTAAGCTAGCATTCAAGTCCAATTTGTTGAAAAATTGAAATTGGAACCAATGAATGAATTTAACCACCATAGGCTTGTTTGATAAGACTTCACTGGCATTAGATGGGAGAATAGATTGGATATACTTGACAAGGCATTTTCAACCCAAAGGTCCGAGGTAATGCAATTCGACACGTGTGAACCTCTTATATTTGATGGTTGATGTATCATTAGCCAAGCTACTAAAGGATACCAATATTACAATTTGGGGTGTGGTTTCATCTTATTGATGTGGTGCTTGAAGAGAATTTTCAAGCCTAAAATACCAAGTTCTATTGCATACAAGATCCACTTGGCCAATAACATGTTAAGGAAAACCTCCCGGTTGAACATTTGAAGACCATTGAAAGCCTTTGGTAGATAGCATGAGAAGACTGCCTTTACCTTTTTGAAAAAAGAATGGAAGAAGGTGATGTTACTACAAGAAAGTGTAGATATAAATGACTCAACAACAATAACGGCTTGTCCGATTTGATTAAACAATGACTGTTGACTCCATAATTGTACCAACTCTATGCTCTTCACAATTTCAAAGTCACTTTGCAATCATGATGACGACTTGAGGATGAAGATGTGACAAAATCAAAGAATCATTTGTGAAAATTCATTCAAAATGTCATCACTACTAGAAAATGATGTCCAAGTCAACAAAAAAACAACAAGTTTTTGTTGAATTGCATACTGTATTGACCGTTTTTACAATTTTATGTTGATTTGGACACTGTATTATCCAAATCAACAAAAAATTTGTTGATTTGGATAGTATAGTATCCAAATCAACAAAAGAAATTGTTGATTTGGATAGTATGGTCTTCAAATCAACAAAAAAATTAACAAATATTTGTTGCAATTGACTTAAATTTTTCTTAAGTAAGTTTTTTTATTTAGGCAATAATTAAATAATCTTAGTTTGAAATCTTTGTATCATGAACTTTTTAAATAAAACTAATTCCTCACAATTCAATGTTTTGTGAATTCAACAGACTTTGGAGGCAATTTAAGCATGGTAAAATATCTTTTTTGGAAAAACTTCTAACTAAGAAAAGTTGTAAAATCAAACAAATTTTCACCTCCAAAAATTCATTTATGATTTTATGTCTTCAGTCAAAAGTTATGAATAAAATTCAGAGAGAGTGTTTGAAAATCTCAAAAAAATTGTTCCTTGCTACCGCTATGAATTTTGTCCATGAATTTTTATTGAAATTTCAAAATTACAAACGGATTTTAAGAGATTAAATTTAATTTAACTTCTCAACTTTTTTTTTTGTTTAAAATTTTTCCAAAAAAGATGTTTTACTATGTTGAAATCGCTTCTAAAGTTTACTGAAATTTAGAGACACCGATTTCAAAATCTTTAAATTTAAGGAATAACTAATTTGTCCAATATTTCTAAAAAATTGTACTATACTTTGTATATTTAAGGAAGATTATATTATTACTATGTCAAAATGTGTTTAATTAAACAAAGTTGCTATAATCTTACATTTTACAAAACTTATTGATTTAAAACTTCACTTTGACTTCTTCATGGTTAATTTTTCTATAACCTAATAGGATGTTTTTGTGGACTTGAAAAAACAATGTCCAATTTAAGGAAAAAAAAAATTTGGTTAATTTTGAGTAATTAGAGTTTCCAAATTAGAATTTGTCTTAAATTAGAGATATGATTAATCAATATGGTTTGAGTTTTTTATAAAATGAAAAGTTTTAATTGAATTAAACATTCACAACTTGGATTTTGTAAGTTTAGCTGACTTCAGAGCTCATTTAGGCATAGTAAATAAACGTTTTTATAAAAAATTTGAACTAATGAAAGTTGAAGGTTGAAGTAAAGTTTCACCTCTAAAAATCCTTTTGTCATTTGGAGATTTTAATAGAAATTTATTGCCAAAATTCAAAGACAGTTGAGTTATTTGTAAAGTACCCTAAACCGGGGTTTAAACTCATCAGTTTTGTAAAAAAGCCGATTGAGTTAAAAAAGTCAAAATAAAAGTGGGTACGAAACTTATTTTTCCATCAAAATGGTGCCTAAAAAAGTTTGGTCCCCACTTTTGAATTTGTGTGGGATAAGTATCTTGCAAAAAAGTTTGATGCTTCAACTATAGTTGCCTTCTCAACTTCAAAAAAAGTCATGCCCAAAGTGGGGGGGACTTTACAAATAACTCAAGTGTTTTGAAAAAAACTTGACATTTTTTAACACTGTCTTTGAATTTTGGCCATAACTTTCTATAAAAATCTCCAAATGACAAACGGATTTTTGGAAGTGAAACTTCACTGGCGGGTTTAAAAAGATTTATATACTAAATAACTTCAAAAGTGTTCATAAGTACTTGGAGGTGGCTTGGTGGTTTGAAACCCTTCCCTCCCAACTATGATGTGGGGGGTTCAAACCTCCATGCCAACACCCCATTGAGGTGACAGTCAATGTTGACTGCCATATCAACAGTGACCACATGGATTGCCATGTGGCAAATGTTGATTGGTTTATTCAATTAAATTTTCTTTTTAAATTATTTTACAACATGACCAAATCAACAAAAAGTTTAACAAGTTTTTTCTACATACTGTCCAAGTCAACTACACTAAATCAACATAGAAGTGTTAGACCAAATCAACACTTTTTTGTTGATTTGGACACAAATTTTCTAGTAGTGCACTGACTAATTGTTTGTCACACACTACAACTACACATTACTATTGTATGACTTTGAAATGACTGCAAGGTCTCAAATAGGTCATGGTGCAATTTTTTGTACTAAGGATGGGTACAACACTAAGATAACATAGATAGTAGTCATTTTTGAATTACTAGACTACGACTACACTCTACTACTATACAACTATAAAATGATTGTAGGGTCCTAAATAAGCCATGGTGCAATTTTTATACTAAAGATGGGTAGGACACTAAATTGACGTGGATGGTAGTTATTTTTGAATTACTAAAGTGTGACTATGCTTTACTACTATACAACTATAAAATGACTGTAGAATCTTACATAGTCCACAGTGCAATTTTTTGCACTAAAGATGGGAAAGGCATGAAGCTGACGTAGATGATAGTCATTTTTGAATTACTAGACTATGACTACGCTTTACTACTATGCAACTCTAAAATGATTGTAGGGTCCCAAATAGGTCATGGTGCAATTTTTGTACCAAAAATGAGTAGGGCATTAAGTTGATATGGACGGCAATCATTCTTAATTTATTGAGATGCAATTGTGTCTAAACAGTATTAGAGGTGCATCATAGTCAAATACAAGTATAGTGGCATTAGGACCCAATTGTGGAGCTCATTCAAGGATTACTTTTATATATGACTCCGTCATCACCTTACTGAGCTTTTGAGCCCATTTGATAGATTTTAGATACAGGTAGTTTCTCCTCTCATCAATCAATGTAGGCAAAAAAGGTATTCAATTTTGACTAGGACTAAGACATTATGACCAAATAGTAATTTAAATTTACATTAAAAATGAAAAATGCCTTCAATGAAAGACATAATTAGCAGATACATACTTGAAGTACAAAAGCAAGGCAAAGTGCGCATTTCATAGTTTCAATATGTGTACATTACACATAGCATTTATATTGCCTCTATAGTCACTATAAAATTATTGCATGCAACTATCGACAAACAATCTTCAACTCACAAACTATTGTACACTTAATGCTCTAATTCAAAGATGTTCTTGATATTATATTCTTGTGCACATGATCCACTGCCATCATGCATGTTGATCAATGCACTATGAATGGAGTGATTCAAAAGATGTTTGGCTACTACAACACCATCATGCAATTTAAGATTTTCTAACATTCACATCCTAATATTCTTCTTGAGATAATAAGTTCTTTCTTAATCTTTCCAATTTCCCTACTTTTTGTTTATGTTTTTCATTTTTTAAAAATTTCAATAGAAGACTTCTTTTGTCTTTTTGTTTAAAATCATGCATTATTAATGGTCTTTTTGTTTATTGGTGTATATTATTTTCTTCTTCAAGGTTTATTTGTATGATTTGTTTAAACTCATACTAATATTCTAACAATAACTTCTAAAAACTTGTGCCATTATCATTGCATTACTTTTGAGCACTTCATATCACTCATATTTGAATTCCTAGGGTCTCAACAAACATACATTAAGGTATTTAGATGTAGGTGGTGACAATTGTTAAGTCCCATTTCTCCCTTATATAGACAACATTGTTACTTTGGTACTACTATAGAACAACTTCTTGCAATCGCTAAATGACTTCTTATGACTACCAAATTACTACTTAAAAGTCTCCAATTATTGTGTAGCTAGTTTACAATTGTTTCAAATCAACATCTTGCACACTTTGATTCATTGTACAATTTGTAAACATCTTAAGCAATCATTGTCACACTTTCCTTGCATTTAGTGAGGAGACTTAAGACAACTATATAGTATATACATCCTTGTTTAGCGGAAGTCGAATAGGTGACCCTAGTACTCTTCCTATGCCAATCCTTTTAAGATTTGTTAGCAAATTTGTCTATAACTTTTGATTTGAGGCTTAAAATCTAAAACAAATTTTTAAAGATGAAAGTAAGATTGATTTCTCAACTTTTATTAGTTGAAAGTTTTTTGAAAAAAGTTAATCTAGTATGCCTAAATGAGGTCTGAAATTTTACTTGTATTAATACAATTCCTATGTTTTATATATCCCCACATGTTTGTCTTGACTCCTACCACCCCTCTAGTATAAAGGGTTTGTCATTTCCTCACATACTAAGTGGCTTTGGAAGTCATATGGCACATGTACCAAAAATAATGTATGGTGTATGTTATATTGTATATGGTATAATATATACGTTGTATTATGTATGATATATGGTGTATGGCATATTGTATATGGTATGTTGTTGTGGAATTTGGAATGTATTCATATGTGACTACAAAATGACTACTCCCTAAACATTTGTTATTACACTTTTCTTTACATACATTGTCTACAAATTGTAAATGACAGAAAAATGATTTTCTACATTCTTGGAAAGTGACCTAAATCCTAAATCCATGGCACTACAAAATGACTTATTCCATCATAACTTTTGAATGACTGCATAATGACTTTAGAATGACTTCTACATGACTCTGACATGGATGTCCATGTCAGTAGTGCTTTGACTATATCACAACTACAAAATGACTACATAATCGGTTGATGTGGATGTCTATATTGACAAAAATTCCTTTGAAAATGGGCAGCTACTCATCTTTTCCCAAAAATTTACTTGTCCACCTCATCAACCATGTAGAATTTGTCATCTTTTTTTTTATCTAAGTTCCAAATGGATGGTGATTATAAAATCGCAAACATTTAAAGAATAACTTGTCCACAATGACTTCAAGGGCTTGAACTCATTTTCCAGTCATTATGGTTTGGAATGATTATTTTGTAGTCATTTAGAATAGTCATTTATACCCCCTATTTCTTGTAATGTCTATACCAAGCACATTCAATAACTTCCTTAGCTTTGTCCAATTGGCTCTTGTTCATCTTCTATTTGTTGGACCATAGTAGAGTGGTATAGAATTCAATTTTTGCAAAAACTTCTGAGTGGTTTGACCATCTACAATCCTTCAAATCAAATAATCAAGCAAATTTTGTTGTGACTACCCTACTCCATTTTTAAAAAAATAAACCTTATGAAGTCAGGCTAAAATGCGTTGATTTGAAGTCTTAAGGTTGTACCACAAAAAAAGACTTCCATTTGATCTTGAATTATCTTCAATATGTAAGTGGCATTTGAGATTGATGAAAAGACTTCTTCCTTGAGTTGAACCTAGATGGTTGTAAGGATTTGTTTTATCATTACAAGATTCCACTATGTTGAAGTCACCAACTAAAATCCATTGATAGGAAGATGCATTAGTAGAAAAGTATGTTGTAGTGAATAAAACAATGTTGGGTTGATTTTGTTAATGATGTTGTTGAAAACATAAATATCTAATTTTGAAATGTAGATTTTTGTATTTTCAACAACGCAATTAATAGAATTGATCCAATATTGTTTTGTTCACTACAACATATTTTCTACTAGTGATGGGAGCTCACGTATTAAAGCATCCTATAATTGGCAGTAGGCTTGTATATCATTCAGAGCATATATATTCACTATCTTGACGTTGCCCCTAAGGATATCTAACAAAATAATCCATTGGGCTCTATTCTCCGTCACAATGCCCTAGCTTGTGACCATCTTGGCAATTCTTGGCAAAACCAAAGTTATGAATCTACCTCGACCTAACTTAGGACCAAGTGAGTCATTGTTGTACCGTACGCTAGTTGTTTCCATCTACAATGAAGCTCGACGTTAGAGAAGTTGTCCCAAATTGTTTGAGTCTTGATTATAGAGCTTGTGTTCTTAGAATAGGACTATATTGAGTTGAAAGATAGACTAAATGTAATTGCAAAGACTAGTGGGATGGATCAATGCTTTATCATCAAGCCTCCGAATGTTAATCAATAGAAGTTGTAAGATCATAAATCTCTACTAGTAGAAGCCCTTTTTTTTGGGATGTTAGCAACAAATAAGAACATTTTTAGAACAAAAATTGAAAGTGAAATAACATAAGTTTGAACAAAGTTGATTGCAACCCCTTACAAACCTTAAAAACTCCTCTTAAAGAAGTACTTGATACTAATAAGAATTCTACAAGCGTTCTATAACTCTGAATGAGGAGTATAATATCTCTTTGAAAAGCTAACACAAAATCCTACAAATCCTATAAATTTCAACTAAAATTAAGATATTGTCCAATTTTTACAACTACTCAAAGTTCTCTCTTTCCAATTCAAAAGTAGTTCATCACTACTTTGCTTTCAAGGCTATAACTCTCAAAATACAATTCCAAATTGATTGTGTGATGTCTCTATAGAAAGCTAGCACAAAAATATACAAACTTCTATATCTCAACTCCAATTAAAATACTATCCAACTTCTATAGCTGTTCAAAGTTTCCTCACTTCAAATGAAAGGTAACTCCTCACTACTTACTCTTAAGCTCATAACTTTTTGATCCTAACTCTAAATCTAGTGCATGATATCTATACATTAAGGAAGCTTAGAATATTCTCTCTTATTTTGTTTGTTTGTCACATTGAGATCTCTCGGAACATGCATCCCTCGGTCCCACACTTGGTATTGTCGGAAAGCTCTTGGTGAGGAAGGGTGCATCAGCTTGGCTTCGTGGTGTTCTGACCTAAGGTAGGTAGATCCATATCCGCCTGTTTAAGGTTTTAGGGTACTAGGATGACTCAAGGAAACTAAAGAAAATACACATCCAGTTAGCCTTTTGACAGGCACTTCGTAGTCAGTAAGAAATCTTGAAATAATGCAATAGAAAAGATTTTATTCAAGTTCAAAGTCAGAACTATGAGCTTTCTATAATCACCTATAGACCACCACTATGGCCGCTTGAAGTCTTCTTCTTCACTGAGAGGTATTGAAACTTACTATAACCAGTAATTGACCCTATTCCAACCTCTACAAACCCTAACATTGTTGCTTTCATCACCTTTGAAAATGCGACCAATATAGATGTAGCGTCAAATCAAGAGCTTACAAAAATGCCACCTATAAAACCATGCAAACTATATTCATTGTTGATCCCCTGTGTTAGGAAAGTCACACTGTCAATTTAGTAATATGTCCCCAAGGTCTTCAAATCAACATGCACCTAATTTCATCAGCGTTTGTTACATTAGGGCCACAGTTTAAAGTTCACCAATGAACGCTGAAAGGGAGTTATGTAGGGTGCGGGATTGGGGACCAATCGGAAATGGCTTTGCCTACCTTATTGTGTGAAAGTTATTGATTTTTGAATATTTTTTATTTTAAAAAACCAAAAATTGAGATCTCCCGTACCCTGTGTCTCATGATTGTGTGCTTGGTACTATCGAAAAGCTCTTGGTGAGGAAGGGTGCACGGGCTTGGTTTTATGGCATTCCAACCTATGATGTGAAAATTATAGATTTTTGAACATTTTTGGTTCTAAAAAATAAAAAAATTACCTTTACTTATATTTTGGTTGTGATCTTGGTACCATCAAAAATCCCTTGACAAGGAGGGGTGTACAACATTTGTTTTGTGACATTTGGACCTATAGTGTGAGAGTTATTAAATTTCAAAGTTTTCATGTATTACGAAATTGATAAATTACTTTTATTTTGGATTTGACTATGGCAACGGCACAAGGCACTCTAGTCTTTTTGAAAAGCTAACAAGTAAATACACAACCTCACCAAATATTTTTTTTAAATACTTCCTCACCACATAGTTATGAGCCCTCAAAAATTTAGCCCTCACTCTCTATAATAATCTTCCTTCTCCCACTTCCTGAAGCATAGATTTTGCATAAAAACTCCAAATGGAATGAGTGATAAGGTTTTGAAATCACAAAATTAAGATAAACAACTTCTTAAACTTTCATTGAAAAGCTCTCCCTATACAATGTGCGATGAATCCTCAAAGTCCAAGTTCTCTCAAAATAAATCAAGGAAAGGAGAAAGAAGAAGTTATATCCTATCCACCACCTAGTTAAGTGGAGTTTGACCACTACAAGGCCACATGGACTTGACTTCAACTATCGGCCTTCATTTTTTCCCCATAACCCTATCTTTATCTTTACATAAACTTCTAGTTCTTTAAAAAAACCTAAATGAAAGGTAAAACAAACTTCACCTTTCTTTTAAACAACTTTAAACTCAAACTAAAGCCCTAAAATGACTTCAAGTGTAAAAAAAATCAAATTAATACCAAATAGTTGTTTAATAGAGGTAAAAAAAGTAGAATCTACTCCATATGGATGGATTGGATCCCCCCCCAAATTCTCTACTTTAGCAACAACCTAAATTTATATGTAGTGTACGCCTATACAATGTGACAACGTTTGCATGGGATTTTGTTTTGACTCCAAGTAAGTTTTTAGAAGTTACTAGGAGCTAAGGTAAAATGATAAACAAATGTAAAATAATAGGGGAATTGAAGGGCATCCGCATAACAAATTTTTCAAGAAACCAATTTTTTTTTTAAATAAAAAAAATAGTGATATTGCATGCTACATCAGTACACTTTGATGCCTCTTAAGAGTTTTAAAATTGTTTTTCAATGTTAGCTAAGATGTCAATTGAGATATTAATGGTGATGTCAAGTGAGACATATAAATGTTTTTTGTGACGTTCACTAAGATGTTCAAATAGACAAAGTTCAAAGTCCAATAGACCAAATATATCCTATATGGTTTGTCTTCACTCCCATCGCCTCATTTGCTTAAATATCAAGTTGTTTTCACATCTAAATATACTCACAATAAGTGGCTTATCAAACCATGTAACATAAATACCAAGTACAATGTATGACATATTGTACACAAAACGGTGTGTATGATGTATGGCATATTGTATATGATACATTTTGTATTGTATATAATATATGGTATATTTTGTATTTTGTACTATGTATGGTTTTTTGTATGGTATATTGTATATTTGAGTATGTATGGTACATTTAAGCAAATGTTTCAAAAAAATGTCTAAACATCTAATTTAACATTAAAAAAAACAATCAAAAAATCCTTCCACAAGTCTTTGTCAATGTTGCTAGAAATAGTATGAAATTTTTTACAACATCTACATTGATGTCATTGAAAACAATACTTGTCTTTTCAAACATTGTAATGTTAGCTGCCATGTCATTGCCAAGTCAAGTTTAAAAAATCCAATGTGGCACTACCCGCTTGCTTGGCACTTATGTGGAGGTGACAGGGTTGCCTTATGGCAAACTTTTGGTACATTCTTTGATTGTGTTTGCAAATATGTCACTCTAAAAACAATGGACATTTAAAAAAAAATTCTCTTTGTTTTTGCCATGTCAATTTTGACGGATTTTTCTAGACGTTCATAGTAGACATGTTTGATGTTTCATAAAGCATTTGTCTTTGTTCAAGGGCTTGTCCAAAAAAACACAAGTTCCTTCTAGTGCTCATTTGGATTGTCAGGGCCTAAATGCGGTAGCCTCATTGCGATCCATTGAGGAGATAGAATTATATCCCTAGCTATTAAACCTATTGGGAATCAAGGTAGTATGAGAAATGATCGGGACCTAGCTATTGCCTTGGCATTTCAAATTGAAGAAAAAAACTCAGTAACAAGAGTTGTTGGATTGGTGGAATCAATTACCTTTTATGTAAGCTCAAACTGAGGTTTTTGACGAGCCTGGCTTCTATCATTTGTAAGCCAACAAAGGGTTTGATATACTCGAGCATTATCCTAGGACTCAACTCTGCTCATCAAGGGAGGAGGAAGTAATATTCAATATGAACCTTGGGAGTCCCTCAAGTTGTTTTTTTGGCAATTTGTGGAAAGGTGATAGCTTTGGGCATCAAAGTTGTCCTTTTACCTTGATTGTTACAACTTGGGTTGATTACTTCTAGCTAGATGGGTGAGAATTGAGAGCTTTGGACATCGTCATATACTTCTTCTTTTTGTATGGATGGGCCATCAATCAACTTCAAGACCGTTTCAGTGGAATGATTGTTCCATACTTTGACTTGGTTTCTATTCACACTTGTGATTCCCAATACACTAGTAGAAAATCTCCCTAGTTCTGTTGATTTGGTCGCATTGATGATCAACAGATTTCTGTTAATCAACAGAAATCTGTTGATCATCAACCCGACCAAATCAACAGAACTAGGGAGATTTTCTACTAGTGATATAGCTCAAGAGTAATATTAGTGGGTTGAAGTTGGATCATCTTCTAGTTAGAGGTTCTACCAATACAACAACTACTAATTCGAGAAATTGGCCAGTTTTGCTACTAGGATTGCTAGGGTCACATCTATATATTACACTTAACTGAGGTGTAAACTCTTCTTCATGCTCCTTGGCTAAGTAAATCATATAATGCTCTATTTCTACTTTCATCTCCATGTCAACATCTTCACTTGGAACAAGCTCATTTGTAACATCAAGGATATGTACAGGGTTGACCAAAGAAGATAGTAGAGGGGCTTGTAGCAATACCTGGCTCTTTAGGAAATCAACTGATGAGATTTGAGGTTCTTGAGGGGTAGATAGTGAGGTTAGAAATTGGGGCAATTGATGGTGGGACTCTTTATGTTGTATAATGGAAGAGTGTTTGGGCTAATGAAGGAAAGAGAGGTTTCTCCTTAGAGACCTCGAGAATCATTAGGTAGTTCAATCTCCATCATAGTTGGACTGAACTTCGACAGATCAAATTCATTGATGCTTAGGGACCTAGAGTAAGATTTCCTTGGTTAATAGGTCTTGAAACATGGTTTGCGAGAGCAATATTCTCCCACTTTGAAGCCTTCTTCATTTATTGAGTGATGCACTCCCAATGGAGATCTCGTATTATATATCACATTATGACAATGATGATGACTGTGTGGGTTCATGTAATACCAGTCACCTCCAAATCTTGAGTATGAATCCATATTGGAATTCCAATAGGATGAAACCTGAGGTGATCTCAAAATACCTTTGCAAGAACAAATCTTCTTATCATCATCCCTTGCCAAATAGAGGCTACATCAAGGGTCTTGAACTTTATATTCCACAGTTACTTCCTAGAAGTCTCCTACAATATTGACAACTTAAAATTTTGAAATATACACACTAAGGAGATCAATGGCTACAAATAATCTCATATCTTCTTTGACTTTGTTTCTTTGGTCCTCTTCTAAAATGATCCCTACAGTATTAAACTATATTTTTTGCCTTGCATTGGTAGAATTCTAGTGGTGGATTTTTAAAAGCTATCTAGTTGGAGATGAGAAGTATTGTAGGATGGTATGGATTAAATACTAGATTCCAGCATTGAAAGGGAACCATACCAATCTTAAATCTACAAAGTGTCAAAGCCAAGGCCTACCTAACTATATCCACTGATTCAAGTTTAATAAAATAAAACCCTCGTCTTGCATCTCTATGTAGAACAATTTTTGTTTTTAGGCAACTCTTCTAGTTCTCAAATCCAAGATTTGTGACGTACCATGTCAAGAAGGCTAACTAGAAACCTTGTAAAGATTATCTGTTATTTAAAGTATGTAGCCTCTTTACACAAACCCACCATATCAAAAACCATGGTTGGAATAACTATGCAATCATGTACGAAGACTCCATTAGGATTTCTAGAAGTATCCAAAGGGAGATATGCGGCGCATACCTCTATTTGCTGACAAGATGTATTTGATGATAGTAGTTTTGGTAATTCCGCAACCTCCACTCAACGGAAGGGCCTTTGAGATTAAGTTGTTGACACCTTATACTCTAGACCAGAGACTTGTGGCTCCCGTCATAGCCTGTCTGCATAGATAACAAGTTGCATTCTAACTAATTAGGTTTAGGAAGCTCACAATCTAGATCTTGATAAACCATCTTTAATAGTATGATATATCAAATTGCACGTTGAGACGCATGAATGCAGATCTAACAAGAATCTAGAACAAATGGGTGAACATTTGCTAATTGATGGTATTTTTAATAGATGACTTTAAAAGACCTACCTATTGGTCCAATAATTGGACTATTTCGGTGACTATCTTCATCATGGGAGTTCACATCCTTCTAGGAATTACCTTCTAAATCCTAATATGTTGTTTCATTAGGGGAAATTTGAGGGCATTAGAAGACTACGAGTTATCTTGAGTTCTCAAATTGTGGAAATACACCACATCAGTAATCAAATGTAGCCTAGATACTACCACGTCAGAAACTAGTAATTTTTTTAAATTTAAAATTATTTAAAATTTAAATCAATTTTAGGTTTCTTAACTATTTTTTGAATTTTTGAAAAAATTGATTAATTTCTTTTTCAAAAATTCAAAGATTCAATCATTATGATTTATTGTTTCAAGACAATACACAAAACAAACAAGGGAATGGCCTCGAAATGGCCCTCCCTTGCCCTCAAATCTCTCCTAATGAGGAAAACTTAGTTTTGAACACATGTTTACAATTGCAATTTTCTACACATCAATGAATAAATCACCTAGGTCTTTATTACCTTCTACAATCTCAAGGCCATTTTTTCATCAAAAAACACTCAAAATTGTCATTTTTAATGTAAACAAAAAATTTAAACATTTGCTCTTTTACATCTCCAATTGTAGTATTTTGTACTAGATTAGTATTAGAGTCTTTGGAAAAAATTTCACAAACTTTGACTATATCAATTTCAAGATAGAAGCATTGAGAATGAAAACAACAAATTTTCAATCACTCCTAGTTTGACTAGATTGTAAGGTGGCTTTGAACCTTATTTACATTATTTCCTCAAAAATTTGCTAAGATTACTCATTGAATAGGAAACTTCATAAATTTCACATCACTTATGAAATGGAATGAATAAAATATTTCTACATATTTAGGCAAAAATATAATCTAGATATAAGAAAAAACATGTATTTTTTTAAAACTATTTCAAGTTTTTGTGGAATTTTTTGCTATCCACCCTAACTCGTTTAAGGTTCATTATGTCATTTTTTTTCCTTGTATGTGATTGAAATAAAAAAATTACACTTTAAGCAAGCTAATCAAATTTTTCTATCTTGAATAAAAATTTTGAAGGAAATCTTGAGAAATCTTGCAAAAAGTTGAGGTACCTCATAGGTACCTATCCTCTAAGGAGACTCTTAGGACTTTAAGTGTTAAAGTTACCTACTATCTTAAGTTAACCCCTAAAAGACCAAGTGGTCATCAAATGACTAGTTGGAAATTTTAACAAGTTCCTATTAAGTCAATTTTGAATGGATCTTTCTAAAAAATTGACACAAGAAGTAGACATGTATACCTTATTTGGAAATGTAATTGCTTCTAATTAGGAGCCTAGATCAATTATATTTCCAAAGGTATTTTGGATATTTTGGGTAGCTTATGAAAAATCCTCCTTTTTGAAATTTTACCAAGTATATCTCTAGTACAATGTAGGATTGTAGGATGCAATCATAAAAAAAATATACCAAGTGTATTGCAAAAATCCCATTCAAGGAAGTGTTGAAGATTCTTATCTTCTACTGGACATGGTCGTAAATGAATTTCTCCTTCTAATTTCAAATGCCATGATCTTGAAATTTGTAGAGTCAAAAATGATGAATTTTTTCCCTATACATTCTTATATTAGTCAAATTTACTTTTGTATAATTGAACAAATGTAGATGAAGTTGGATGAGTTGAGATGACAAAATGATGGTATGAAAGTATGGTGAAACCATATTGTATTGATTTTATCTAAAATGATTGAAGACTTTCATATTTATGAGTGGCCTTGCAAATTCGCATGATTCCCAAATCAGCTCACCATTTAAATTATCTTGAATAGAATGGGACCATTGTACACCAAATACATCTCTCCAATTCATGAAAAACTTGTCACCACACTTGGTAGTAAGTTACTCCCTAATATTCATTGCATTCAAAAGTTGATTTCTTCTTTTACCAACAAACCATAAGGGAGAAACACCCATTCCCAAACGTGTCCCTTGTAGTGGACTGTAGAGTCATCCAATTGCGTTAGTAGAATTCCCTTCACGTGTTCATCACATGCTTGATTCTAATTGGCTGACGCATTTCAAGGACACATATAAATATTTGATTGGTTCAGTGATGATTTTAGCAAGGTTTAGTTTTGGGTGCACCTATTGCACACTTTAATGGTCTAGAGAGCCAACACTTTGAAAAACCAGAGAAATTACATACAACATCTGAAAAATCTAATTTAAAAAAAAATATTCATGATTTTCGCTTGCTAGTACTAGAAAAGTATCATTTTTAGAAAAATCTGCCTCCAACTATGCTGAATCCCTTATCTAGACGGTTTTGGGTCCTTCCACCGTAATTGCATCTCCCTATTGAAAAAACTCAGTCACTCTCATGCTTCCTTACAAAACACAGCCTTCACAAATTGCTTATTAAAATTGATGTTAACCCCTAAACGACGGGCGGGTCACCGTGGGGAGCAGCGGCCCGGTGAACAGTATCCATTTCTGCGCAGACCGCTCAAGCTAGACCAATCGCAGATGTGAAATGGAACACAAGTCAACAAAAGATGTAGTCCAGCGGGCAATTTACAAGAAGGGCAGTGTAAATCCGACACCCTCTTCTGAGAATTTGGGCTCCTATAAATATATGAGTTGGTTGATTGAGGATTTTCAGTGCACTGCATGATGGCACACAATCGTAACTTTGCTACAGAAAAAAATTAGATGAAAAACTTTGTTTTCCTCATGCGGCAGACTGTTTCGAAGTCATTCATCGACCAGAAACTGGCGTGAGCGTCGTTTAAGGGTTAAAAAAAAAATTGCCCCAGAACCATGATTGGTCGGCCTTCTTTCAATTCTGTAACCACAATTGAACATTGGGGGGCTTTCAGTTGCAGGACACCAAGGTTTTTTTCCATGGGGGCAGCGGGCTCGAATGAGTGGGTACAATCAAGAGCGAGTCCCACTGAGATGGACGGAGCCTTGAGTCACGGAGAAAAGTTCATCAAAGTGAATAAAAGTTAAGTTGTGTGAGGAGCATGAAAGATTTTTAAAATGAAAAATTTCAAAAAGAAGAAGAAAAGGGTTGTGAGGAGCGTTCCATGCTTGCATAATGGGCCATCTGTCATGTTCTCAAACTGCATGAGAACAATCATGGGAACAAGGAGAACAATCACAAGAACACGTAAGAGACCAATCATGACCCTAATGACATTTCAAATTTCACCCATGACTTTGGGATTCTTCTCAGATACTGCTCCCTTAGCATGGGGGCCTCAATAAAGTCTTGGAAATGGAAATTGTCCTTGTGTTAAAAATAAATAAATAAAAGCCTTGGTTGATAGTAATAAGTTGGTAAATTATAATCTAACTTGAGAACATGCAAAAAATCAACAACTGGGCAACTGCATCAGGAACTTCAAGGCATGTGAATATAAGGTAGGTACACCCAAAATGGCACCTGGACTTAAAGCACCCTGTACAAGGTGCATACATTTTCAAAATCAGTCATGTACCCAGACTGTAGATGGCGCTTTCAGAAACACACTTTGACTGTTAATAACTTTTGCATACGGTATCCAAATCCACTGTTCTTTGGTGCGTTGGAACATGCTTTCACTCACCAACAAGACTGTAAAAACTCTGAACAACATAATAATAGGAACTAGGCACAGTATGAAAAACTGGTGCTTTTGGGTGTACCTACCTTAGTGCCATGATGGTGCATTGAAATGCAATCAAGTAAATTTGGTGCCAATCCCTATGTTATACCAACTCAATATGGAGAAAATGGTACCTATATTGTCAAAATGCAACCTTTGGTGTAAAAATAGCACCAAAGTAGTCTGGCCCAACTTTTTTGATGTGGTACTTCAGTTGCCAGTGCATGGGCTTGACTCCAGGCTCTCACTTAAAGTTGATTTGCTTGTGCCTAATTTATGTATTCATAATTGTTCAAAAAACATAAGGGAGAAACACCCATTTCCGTCCCTATACCTATTTCTAGACCTTAGAGTATCACTAAATCTGTCCATTAGCGTTCATTAAAGTGTCTCACAAATGTTTAATTTTAATTTGCTGACGCAGTTGTAAGACACATGTATAATTTTCATTCACTGACAACTGATTTCAGCAGAGTTCAGTTTAGGGTACACCTATAGGACAGTTCCAGTGGTGTAGGGAGCCAACACTTTGAAAATTTATAGAAATTACATACTGATTCCAGAAATTTTAAATTTTTTTTTGGGATATATGTGATTTTCACTCACTAATACTAGAAAAATATCATTTTTAGAAAAAAGATGCCTCCAACTATGCTGAATCCCTTATTTGGACAGTTTTGGGTGTTTCCACTGTGTGAGCTATTGAATTCTAAAGAATAAGCTGAAAGTTATGTGGAGTTTTATTGTGTAGGCAATGAAGGTAGAGAAAACACATGAAGTGGTTTTTTTGAACTCAATTGTGAAAAATTTGAGATAAAAATAAAAAAAAGGATAACTATTGTTTACTTGAACATTCTTACCTTTTAAATTTATTTTTAAAATTAAAATTTATTTTTGGAAGGGTTTGAAAAGCGTACGTTTTGAAGTTTAGACACATTGAACTTGCAATCGATGGAGATGTTCATTCTAAAGTTTTTAAACATTGTATTCAAACAAGCAAGGCAAAAAATGCACATTAGAAGACATTTGAGGGCAACAGAAGATTGCAAGTTCCTAGATTGCGGGAATGTAGGATCTGCCACAGGAATACAAATCTGACATGGTCAAGAGAGTACTATATCATCAATTCTGTTCTGCAATTAAAAAAAATTCTTCCACATTTCAAAACCCCAATTTTAATGTTTAATAATTAATTTTTTAATTGTTGGCTTGACAATGGCTAGTAGTTAAGGGAACACTTTTGGGAACAATCCTGAAACGGGCTTCTAGAGCCCTCAAATCTCCTCTAATGAACTACAATGGAATTTGTTAAATGAAGGATGTAAGGATTCTACCCTTTCTTTTGGATACAAATATCCTATATGAAAGTCTGATAAGATTCAAAAATATTTAAATCATTTTTTGTGAAAAGGTATTACATGCCATCTTGCAACTTATGTGAGTTGATGTGGATCCTCAAGAGTTTGACTTGGAAATTCAATTTCAATATTAGAATGTTGAATCAAATCTTCATCTATAGTACGATATTTTGAAAGAGTTTTGGACCTCCAAACACCAAAGGACTCTAATCAAGGGTTAATAATATATCTACTTGTTGTAGGGTTTGAGTGCCTCCACCTTTGTGATTGCATGAAGAAAATTATATAAACTTATGGTCGAAGATGACCCTTAACTATCGGATGATGATGGAGAGGTACCCAAACCAAATGGCGTGGTTGCAAGTTTGAAACTTGGCACTAACAATTGGTTTATCTAGTGTGAAAGAAGCCCCTCTTCTTGGCATAAACATGTGCAGAGTGTTCTTCGACACTCTTATTTCCCCCCAAAAAAAGTTATATAGATTTAGACCAAGTTTCTTTTGGAAAATGATTCAAAAGAATATTAGGTGATAGATTTTGCCTTCCTTCCTTCTATAAAGAATTGCTACAAGGTCTTGTATTGATATTACCAACTTTTTAAGATTACTAAATATTGAAACTAAAGAATGAACCAAAAAATCATTACGTTCTTCCATGCATTTATACCTTAAGATATATTGTTTGTTTTGTTCTTCACATTGAGATCTTCTAGACCATGTTTCCCCTAGTCACGTTCTTGGTACCATCAGAAAGCTCTCAACAAGGAGGGGTGCATGGGATTTGTTTTGTGGCATTCCAACCTGTGGTGAAAAAGTTATGAATTTTTGAGTTGTTTTTGGTTCAAAAATTAAAAAATTACTTTTACTTTGGTTTGGGCTGTGGACAACGACACAAGGCACATTATACCAAAAAGTATATTTAGTGTTTAGTGTTTTTACCCCCCTACCCGACCGAACACTAAATCTCAACTTTACTAGGATTAGTGTAACACTAAACTTCAATGTGCTGCGTTTGTCTTTTCTTCCATTCATTTTTTTAATATATTCTAACACTAAATGTAAACCTCTTCAGATTTCAGATTTACCATAGAGTACTTTTTGTCTTAGAAATGAGATTTAGTGTTACTTACTTTAGTAGGCTTAATGATATTTAATGTCATGGTTTGTAAATAGTGTTGCTAACACTAAATATACTATTTAGTGTAGTATGAATGAAAATAGCTTTCTGAAGAGCCCCCCAGGCCCCCACCCACTCCCCTGAAAATTATTTCTGAGTGCTCTGCCCCAAATGAGTGAGTGACTGAATAAAAATAACCTGACCTGGACCCTTAGTCACTGAGCAAATGAAGGACACTTCAGTTGCAGTAAAGGGGTCCCTTTATTTGTGTAAGTTTTTTATTTTTTTTAAATTTACAAGAAGCAGATGAAGGACACAGTTATTTAATCGATTCAGTGAATGATGGACATTGTCACAATAACCCCTAAAAGCCTCAATCCTTTTTTGATTTTTTTTGCATATTTTTACTTATAGCTTTGTACAGATTTACCATTTATCAGATTTTAATGAATTTGGTTATGAATGAAGGTTGTCTTTTTTTAGATTTAAGTATTACATTTGATAAATGAGAAGTTAGTTGGATGAAACAGAGCTTTAAAGCCCTTTGTTTCATTGTCCAAAATACAATGGAAACACCCAAAACCGTCCAAATAAGGAATTCAACATAGTTGGAGGTAACATTTTCTAAAACATAACATTCAGTAGCAGTCTGTCACACTACCTCCCAATGGATGAAATGGTGTGGAATATCCCACACCATTCAGTAACTAAAGTTGCAAACTTCAAGAAATTTCAGATGAAATTAGGTGATGGGGACTTCACAAAAGGAAAGGCAGTCCTTCTATGGGCTACAGAATGTTATGAACTGATATTTTTCAGTATTAGCGAGTGAAAATCATGAATATTAAGAAAAAAATCAAATTTTTTGAAATCAATATGTAATTTTTATAAATTTCCAAAGTGTTGGCTCCTTAGACCACTGGAACCATCCTGTAGGTGTACCTTTAATTGAACACCTGCTGAAATCAATTGTCAGTGAATGAAAACTATACATGTGTCTTACAATTGCATCAGCAAATTAGAATTAAACATTTGTCGGACGCTTTAATGAATGCTTATGGACGAATTTAGTGGTACTCTACGGTCCAGGAATAGGTCCAGGGATGGAAATAGGTGTTTCTCCCTTATGGACATTGAAGCACTTCAGGGTTAAGTTACTCCATGAATAAGTTTCAACAGAGAATCTGTCTGTCCATGGAAGATTGGAAGGGGACATTTGAAAAGTTTCAGTAAGTGCATGTACCTTTTCCTCTTTCAATGGAAATGGTCCGTGTGTTTCAAGAAAAAAGAAACAGTTTCAGTGAATGCCCTAATTATTTGGACTGGCCCCGACCTAGCCTACTGCGTAGAATGATCAGATAACTTACAGCTGAGGACAAGATGGTCAAGACAAAGCGGTTCGCTTTGCTGACTCGGAACTGCTACCGTGAAGTAAAAATAAGTACAAGTTTTTCGGGGTGGTAAATAAGGAAGTACAAACGGTGTGGGGATCGTGGGACGGAGGTCGAGGACGGATTCATTGAGGCAATTCGCAACTCCCCATGCTCATCATTTTGTCTTGTTTAGACTTGAAAACTCCCCCAAAATATGAATCCATCCCACTTTCAATCTCAGTGTTGTCCACTTTTGGTTGGCCTCGGGAATGAAATCAAGGGACAGAGAGTGTTTCAAAAATAAAAAATAGAAATCTAGGGAAGAAGTTCAGATTTTTCCAGTGAAAATCAAGGGGTTGGATGCACAGTCATCGTGAACGAGACTAAAGTATAGGCCATTGCTCTTTCTGAATGGAGTTCAGTCGTACAAAGAGAGTGGAATATCAATCAAATCCGTGTGGGGGCTTTTTCCTTGTTGCTTTTGAGGCAAATTGGTCTTTGAGCTACCTGTTGGATGTGTTCAACAGGCAAACATGGTTGGAGCAGAAAGAAAGCAAACTATAAGGTAGCATGCTCTGAAAGTGACCATTTAAGAGCTGATTGCCTTTGGGGGAAGCGAAACTCCTTGAATCAATTTTCAGTAAATTTTCATAGGAAGGAAAATGGAATTGGCACCTAATCCAAGTTGTTTCATCTTTTTTGGACCTGTGTAGAATTAGTTATGAATTTTTAAAGTTCAAATGCAGTGAGCACTAAAAGCAACCACTTGCTGAAATGTACACCACTAGTACATTGCAGAAACCAAAATGTACCCTTGTGTCATGATCGCTTTTAGAACAGTGCTCGCTTTTAGAGCATACTACCTTTCTGCTAGGGGGCTACACACATGAAATGTTTAGTGGGTTGTTTATATCAATGCGTTTTTGTTTTGTTTTTTAGAGAAGAGGGGATGTATGGTTCTCTACAAGAGCATCTCCTACTACTAAGTCTCAACAAGTATTGAAAAAATCAATCCAATTTGTCTCATTAGAAGAAATTTGAGGGCATTAGGAGACTGCGGGTTCCCGGACTGCGGGAACGCAGTTTCTGCCCTGTGAACCCGAATCCTACGTGGTCGGGACACTGCCACGTAATATATATATATATTTTTTTTTTCAATTTTTTTTTGGACTTATTTTCATATTTCAGGACCCAAAAAAAAAAAAAAAAAATTTTTTTTTTTTTTTTTTCCCTTAAAAGTCGGCCTGACGAGGATCTGCGGCATTGGGAGCCGTTTCGGGAACAGACCCGAAACGGTCTCCTAATGCCCTCAGATTTCATCTAATGATTAGAGCATCGCTACTAGTTGCACTATAATTGACCGTGGAAGCAAATTGGTCGGGAGGTGCTTATTGCTACATGAGATGTGGTGGTGCTATAGTCACCCAATGCTATGCACCAACCGTTCATAAAAAAACATCATTATCTAACTTCCACTAGGGTGCTAAGTCATGATTGCTTCTTTGCATGCCCTAGTAGCCTCTTTCTCATCTACTAAGGCCATGATCAAAGTTGCCCACATTAGCAGGGGTATAAAATTGCCTTTGATAAATGCCCTCTATTGCTGAGCAATTGTGGGAGTGATGGGAGGGACAAAAGAACTTATATCATGAAGAAATGTTGGTGTGGAGCCATTTGGTGCATCTAAACAAGTGTGACACAACCAACATAGCATTGTTGAGGGCATTGGCAAAGTATGTGGTGGCAATGCTCTTAGAGATGTTTACTATAGTGCATTTGGAATATTGCATATGAAGTCCTCTATTGTATCAATTGCAAGTCTAATATTTTGTCACTTTGTTGTCCATTTGAAATAATGCATGTGAAGTCTAAGATCCTCAAGTTCAATCCTATGTTTGTCCATGATTCCCTAGTAGAATGCCTTTTCTTGCTCTAATCACATCTAGATTCTAAGGCAAGAGCTTTATATAGTATACTTTTATACCTATGCATTGAGGTGCCTTCTATACCTAAATTAGCCATGACAATATACTTTATGAAAGCTCGTCCATCCTAAAGGGTATCCTAGGTTGCTATATTAGTATGTATTAGATATTTTCTCACAAATATATGTCTATTTGGCTAAATCCTCTAAAATATTTGCAAATGTAGTGAACCTAATACAAGATGTGGTGCTAAAAAAAACACCTTTGATTCATATGAATTCACTTATTGAATACAATTAAAAATTGAAAGCCTTGTTAAAATTCTCTAAAATTTCTTAAGCCTTCCTAAAGAAAAGGCAAAATTATGAGAGGTAAGGATTCCTAAAACTTTAAAATGGTTGCATGTAAGGGCCCTCTCAATTTTAAAGGCTTGCCAAATCCTCTTCAAAAGGTGAGAGTAGTTTGGAAGACCCATTATCATTGTATTAGGTTGGGTGAATATAAACAAGACTTATTATAGCCTGAGTGTGGAAAAAAAAGAGGGATGCCAAAGTTTTTGAGATATTTTTGGACAATATGTGTATTAATGGTCAATTTCGTTAAAATGGCGGTATTCCAAGTGCCATTTTGACATATTCTATGTGCCACTTTGACAAATTTCAAGTACCATTTTGACATAGAGACCTAGAGGTTGAAGAAGAAAATGTGCCACTTTAATGGAATGTTGTGCCATTTTATTGGAATACCGCCATTTTAACGAAATTGACTATATTATTGTGATTTATTGAATATATATTTAGAAAATATTTCAAAATTTGTCACAAATGTATTGATCTCATCTTTTACTTGTAGTATATTTATTCATTTTTGAATTAAAAAAATTTGCGTAATACTATTTTTTTTAATGATCTAGATTCAAAGTCTACAAATTGTAGACGATAACTCCTTTAATGCTTGCTCATGGTTAAAAAAATACCTCCAATTGTTGTCAATTAAAGAGTTTGTTTATTTGGAGCCCTACAATACTTCTTGAAAAAAATGATGAATAACTCTAGGACTATGGTAGAACTATCCATAGTCGATCACTTAAGCAATTTTTAAATAGCTCATGAGCAATATGAAGCAAGTGAAATTTTGTCAAGTAGGAAGATAGAAAATATAGAGACTGCAAATTTTTTAGAATTTTATTTCCAAAATTGAAATTACTATGATTTTTAGAAGCAAAAAAAGTTGTCCAAACTAATAGCCAATGTTTAGACTCTTCCAATTCCAATCATAGACTAAATACTTTTCCATTCACTGTCAGCCCCCAATTCATCACTGGGGACTCATTGGTTTTTTTCTTTTATTCTTATAAAATTAAACATACAAATATATACAAAATCCCTAAAAACAATATAGGACCAAAATAAGCATACTATATACCAATATAATATGTGATCTAGAATAATATTTATACATAGTCACAACCTCAAAACCACTCTAAATAGGTTGAAAGCCAAGAATTACAATAAAAGATAGGGAAGTGGGTAATAAGCCCTACATGCAACTAAACTTGGCTATTTTGGTCCGAGAGAGCCTTAAGTCAAATCTAGGATAGAATTTTGTGGAGAGCTTTCAATTTTCCCATAGTATCAAGGAAATAGGAAATCCCAATTGTTAAGATATAGGTGTTGTTGTGCAAAATAAGTCAAAGGAAGACATCCAATCACCTAATTTGTTGATTTGAGAGTAGAAGTGCATAAGAACCCAACAACAGGATCAATCTTCCAAGATTCCCTTGACAAAAAAGATTTTCTAAAAGCTTCTGAAAGGGTTTGGGATTTTTATCCTCCTATTTCAAAGGTGTAGGTCAATGACATGGACCTACTTGTCCTTTGAAGGATTCTATAGGAAGTTCCCCCAAAAGTCTTGGAATTTTTCGATAGTCAGAAGATGCTTTTCCAAGTGGTCAACTTTAGATTCCCTTGGATGGAAATTCCTAGGAAATTTATAGGGAGGGGTAAAATTCCACTCAAAATTAGGATAGATTTTTTTATATAAATAAAACATCTCTATCGGTTTGAAGACTTTCTGATAGTTAGAAGGACCCGAACTGGTGAGATTTTTTGACAACTTGCGCATTCAAAAGTTGTAGCAGGGTTAACCAGTGTATCAACGGTGCTATTCTGTGAGCTTGTGAGCATGAGCCTGTGAGCGTAGAGCAGGGATTCTGTGAGCACAGAGCTTAAAAATTAGAATCTTCATTATAAAACTTAATTTTATTCATTAAAATTGATTCTATCTTAAAATTTGAATCAAAATTTTCTATTTTTAATAAATTGTAGTACCTATTTTTGTAGACCTATTACCGTGGTCATGTTGAAATTGGATGAAGATTCTAATTTTCAATCTTACTTAAAAGTATACATTACAAAAATGAAGAACTCAATTGATATGAAAGATGAATAAAGATGGAATTAAGTTAATATAGAGTATTGGTTGATCATTATCCTATAATAATGTAGATCTTTTTGAGGCCTAAAAAAAGGTACTAATGATTTTTATTGATGTATTATTATTACAGTTGTTTAGATTTTAGAAAGAAAATTTGTTGATAAAAATCTTTGCTACACTAAATTTTATTTTGGTTGATCATGTCTTATAGCATTATAAGTCTTCTCAAGGCCAATAGAAGGGCATCAATTATTCCCTCTTCATTTTTATGTCAATGGGCTTGTTTAAATTTTAGAAAAAAATTTGTTTGTATGATTTCATTATATATGGAAAGAATTTAGTTGCACCAAATTTCATTTTGTTCATGATTATCTTTTAGTAGCATAGGTCTTCTCAAAGGCCAATGTAGGCACCTATAGTTTTGTCTTAATGTATCAAAATGAAACTTGTTAAGATTTAAAAAAATATATTTGATTGATAGGGATTACTTTTGTAAAGAATGAACTTCGTTTCATAAGATTATTGATTATTTGACTCATTATCATCTTGTTCATCCAATGAAGGGATTCATTTCTTCTTTCTTGATCCAATGGTTGTTTATTTATCATCTTGAAACAAAACTTGTCAAGTTTTGCTAGATTTTTGTGAACACTATCCTTGGTCCTGCTTCTTAGTAATCCTCGGCGCTGAGAGGAGTCCCATGGCTCCGATAAAATTATTATTGCAAAAAAAAAAAAAAAAAAAATTTGGGCCGAGGGGAGTCCCATAATTGGGGGGGGGGAAAGAATTTTTTATAATCGGAGCTATAGGACTCCCCTTGATGTCAAGGGGTATTAAGAAGCAAGACTAATGAGAGTATTCACAAAAATCTAAATTTGTGAAATAACCTCATTTGATTTCAAAAAAATTATAATCAATCACTAATTTTTTTCTTCATAAAATCTAGTTAAGTACAATAAATGGTAAAACAAAGTTATTCAAGGGACTACGGTAATAGGTCCACAATAATAGTTCCACGGTAATAGGCACTAAAATTTACCAAAGTTAATCAAATTTGGCCAAAAGTTTTAGATGGAATGGTCAAAAAATTGTGTAGGCTCGCAGATTCACAGGCTCACAAGCTCACGCTCACAGGCTCACAAAATAGCAACGCTGACCAGTGTATCAAGAGCATACAAAGGTGGAACGAGACTGATATTAGGTCTTTTTATATCCCCCATACATCTACTTTAGAGCCTAATGAAGTTATTTTTGGCAAAAAGATTGAATTCCAAAAGTTGAATTTTTGACCCAAATTGGCATCTAGCCGACACTAGGTTTCGTTGAGATTTTGGACATAGAAAAGAAGAAAATGGTTATTTTAGCTAATTATGGTATTCTAGATCCAATAGCACAATCCTTTTGAAATTTGGAGTTTCAAAAACAAACCAATACATGTGGTGGAAATTTAACCTTGGAGGTCCATAGTGGGAAAATTGGAAAAGGGCCTCCAAAATCTGTAGGGAGCCCATTGAAAACCATAGGATTAACTTAGAAATGCAAGGACATCATGAGAACCAAGGCAACATAAGTTCCAAGTCAATTAGATGTAAATAATTTGAGTTTGAATTTGTTGTCAACACCTAGGTAGGTAGGTGCACAAGAAGAAGTGGAGAATTTCTAAATTTAGTAGATTTTGAAAAGGTAAATGTAGGTAGCTTGTTAGAGTATGTAAGTAGGTTATGTGGAATTTGAAATTGGCCCCAAACCCATAGATTTTGGGCCAAAACTTAGATTTAGATGAGGTTCATGTTTAGCCAAATCTTAATTTTGAATCTAAATTTTCTAATTAGAAAATTGAGGGCAGAAAGTTGAGTATTATGTCTAAGTATAAAAGGATGCCCATTTTTCCCTCAAACTTTCTCTCTCTCTCTCTCTCTCTCTTTATCCACACTTTTATTGTATGGGACCACTGGGTCCAATTTATATTGGAACTTTTGGCATTTTGGGCCAAAAGACCTTTGATGGTCTTTTGAAGTTTTTTTAAAACCCTTGTATTGTCTGTTTCTACCTTTGAAGGCTTGAGAGCCCTCCTTGGGTGCAATTTGATGAGTCCTTTGGTATTTACCACGTGTTTGAAGAGTTGGAGGGTGAGTGACTTGAATAAATTCTCATTGAAGATGGAGTGATGTATTAATCCCAGAGTGTCTCTCTTATGTCTTGGCGATGCCGCTTTTGAAGCCTCAAGTTTATTAGGGTGATTTATAAGTGACTGGTTTAAAGTAATTGTCACGTGTTCATTTAGCAATATCTCTTTCCCTTCTTCTCTTGTTAGGAAATTTTTAAGTGAGTCTTGTAGGGACGGTGGAGCTTGAACCTCCTAAAGGTCAATTCATTTTAACATCCTTTCTTCCCCTTCCTTTCTTTTTAGGGAATTTTGAGTGAGTCCCATAGGCATGGTGGACCTTTGAACCCCCTAAGTGTTGATTCCCTTTAGCAAAGTCTTAGTGGTGTGTCAAAACATGTACTATGACCAAGCTTTGGATCCCCTAGGAGTCAATTAGATTTACCAAAATCTTAGTAGTGTGTCAAAATGGGTACTATGGCAAAGCTTTGAACCCCCTTGGTGATGAAAAAGTCTTAGTTGGGTGTCAAACCCGAGTCCTAGGGAAGGATTGGTACCCCACACTATAGCCTTTGTAATGTTTAATTTCCAAAACATTTAGAAGTTATCCAAGGTTTAGTCTGCAAAAACTAAAATGTTCTCCTAGTTGAGGGAAGTTGATAGCAAGAGGGAAATAGGTCTCTTACACTACAAAAAAACAAAGGATTAAATGACTTGTCCATAGAGTCATTGTGGACAACAATAGTTACAAAACTGTCATTTTGTAGTCATTTTGCAGTCACTACTGTCCACAATGACTCTATAGACGTGTCATTTATTCCGGGTTGAATGCAAGAAACACTTGTACTATTTGTTGCGTTTCGTCACACCCTATTTTTTTCTTTTTCTTTTAGCTATAACTTTTGTGTTTTAGCTCCAAATGACTCAAAATTTATAGGGAAGCTACTCATAGCTATTATATATCTAAAATGAATTTTGGAGATTTTTCAAAAATAATTTATTATTTTTAAATAGCCCCGAAAATTTCTCACAGTACTTGATTTAAGGGTTTTTAGCACCCCGTTTCTCCAAAAGAACGAATTTTGACCTAAAATTTGGAGAGCATGGTCTCCTAGTAGACTTATACCTACTGTCCAAAGGAATTCTAAAAATACTTATTTTTAAGTGTTGTAGAAGTCCACAAAGAGAGCTTCATTTTGCATTTTTTTCTAAAGGTATAAAACATTATTTTGGTGATTTTTTTGGTTAAATATCATCACCAAAAAGTTTTTTCAAGTTTAGTATTTTTTTGTATTTTTCAAAAAAATAATAATATTTTTAACAAATTAAAATGTCACAAGTTGTATTTTCTTCACCGGAACTTTGGACATAGAATTCTCATAGAATTCTGGTGAAAAAAATACAACTTGTGACATTTTAATTTGTTAAAAATAGTATTATTTATTTGAAAAATTATTTTAAAATACAAAACTTGAAAAAACTTTTTGGTGATGAGATTTGCTAAAAAAACTCACCAAAATAATGTTTTATACCTTTGGAAAAAAATGCAGAATGAAGCTCTCTTTGTGGACTTCTACAACACTTAAAAATAAGTATTTTTAGAATTCCTTTGGACAGTAGGTATAAGTCTACTAGGAGACAATTCTCTCCAAATTTTAGGTCAAAATTCGTTTTTTTGGAGAAATGGGGTGCTAAAAACCCTTAAATCAAGTACTGTGAGAAATTTTCGGGGCTATTTAAAAATAATAAATTATTTTCGAAAAATCTCCAAAATTCATTTTAGATACATGATAGCCATGAGTAGCTCCCCTATAAATTTTGAGTAATTTGGAGCTAAAACACAAAAGTTATGGCTAAAAGAAAAAGAAAAAACTAGGGTGTGACAAAAGGCTTTAAGTGTTTCTTGCATTCACCCTTCCCTTGTTTTTTTGTAGTGTTAGGTGACAATTCCCTTCCTCCAATTTTGGGCACCTTGTATCTATTTAGCCCAAAGTGTTAGTCTAATTTTACAACCCAAATCGTAGGATCTACACTCCAACCAACCCTTAGTAATACCCTACAACACTCAACAAACCCCAACAGCATCCAATAGACCCCCTAGACTACATCAATACGCACAAGACCTTCCAGACCCAAGCCGGATCCTCTAGACCCTGCTGGTCTAGGTAGACAAGGCCACTAGATGGCAGGGCTGAGTACTGGGCTGGGCCGGAGGGCTAGGTATTGGGGCCAGGTATTGAGCAATTAAAGGCCGATCAGTAGGTAGGCCCCCGTCTTCCCTTTTCGGGCCAAACAGTAGAATATTTTTTGGATGGAACAAGGAAGATTAGGATAGACATTAGTGCAAGGGAAAATTATGATAGAAGTTGGTCAAGGGAAAAAACAACTACCATATAGTAATCAAGTTCGATTCACTTCCACAAGTAGAATAGTTAAGGGTCCCCTACAACAAGAGCAACAACAAAGGCAAAGGGTGGGAGAAGCGTTTAGCCCTTGAATCGACCACAAAGCACAATATGGAGTGGAAGGACATTGGAATGGAAGTCCCGGCTATCCTCACGCTGGAGGTAAGCCCCTATAACTTTCTTCCTTTTGCATTATTTTTGGGAAAAATAGGATTATCAAAGCCAATTAGAATTAGAAGTTGAGTTAGCAAGTCAAATCTCGGGGGGGGGGGGACACTCTCACTACATTTAGGGAACCCATGTGCGGCGGAGGGGTATTTTTTGGGGGCCTATTCACCTCCTAGACAATATTAAGAGGGCCCCTATCATTACCTAATGCGGAAAAATCTCCTGTATACTCATCTATATCATTACTTATAATATGCAGGTCAATGCAATTTTTTTAACTTATATTTTTTGTAAGTAAAAAAACTAAATAAAAACTAATGAGAAAGTAAAAGTGACAAGGAAAAAGTTCATAGAAAAAAAGATTCAATTTCTAACTCAAAATCTTATGCAATCTCAAACAATGCTATGTTCAAAGTTTAGGAAATGCATTTATTTATTTATTGAAAGAACACTTTGAACATACATACTTTGATTACTTTCAAATACATTGACATGTAAATGTAGCCGTATCTTGAATTAGAGGCCATATGAAGAATGTATTCAAAAACACAAAGCCAAAATCAATTAAAGTACTAAATGTGCAAAGCACTTAAAAAGTATGCTAAATCCAAAAACACCTCTAAGAACTCAAAATACACAACGGCTACCCACAAAAACCCTACGTCCCTAAACCTTGAAATTGCACCATGATCAATTTACTATATTGTAACTTTGATGTACAAGTACTCTACTGTAACTCTGACATAGTACTATATTGACCCTAATAAATATAATTCCTTGGGTTCAATTCTTTTGCTCCTAAATTACATGTACATAAAAATTAATGGACCATATTTTTTGGCTACCTACATTACTTATAAAGGACTTGTTACTTTCATGTCCCCTATTTTATATGTAATTTTTTTATAAATATTATCCAAAATTAATTAAATCCACCGTATGTTCCGCCGCACATAGGTTTCTAAAACACAAGAAGTGTCCCTCGCGAGAGTCAAATAGGATTATCCAAGCCAATTAGAATTAGAAGTTGAATTGAATCAACTTAGCAAGATGCATTACGGTGGATTACCCCCTTCCTCTAATTTAGAATCAAGAAGGGTCGTTGCAAGAAACACTTACCGGTTTTGGCTCAAAATGGCTCAAAATCAATGAGTCCTGTGAGTCCTATGACCCTTTGAAATAAATTTTTTTTAAATTGAAAAAAATATGGATAATTTGAAGAGCAATGAGAATATTATGTCTCTTGAAATTCAGACCTAAGAAATTTTTTCTCTAAATGTTATAGACAATGGAAAATACAATGAAAATAGCTCTTTTTTCACTAATTTGGTAAGAATAGTAAAAAAATTCAAAAAATTCAAATAAAAAAGCCATTTTTTCTTCAAGTAAAGGTCTTTCTTTTCCAACAAATTTCATCTTTGGAAAAAATAAATTCTATTCTCTACACTTGCGCAAAGTCAGCCACTTTGACGACATGTGGAAGTTGGACAGTTTCATATTTTCAAAAATCCTTTTTAGGGATTGTGTAACTATATTATAGATATAAGCATGCCAATTTTCAGCTCAAAATTTGCATTTTGGGGTCAAAAATAGGACTAAACCCCCCCAAAATGGCTAAGGTAGACAGCCAATCGGGGGCAGTTTAAAAATAGTAAAATAATTTTAAAAAAATTGAAAAAATTACACAACATTTAAAACTTTTGTGTGAACCTTCATTCCAAATTTCAAGTTCATAGGGCAAACGATGCAAAAGTTATGAGCAAAAAACTACCTGTTGGAGGTCAAGGGGACAAAAAATAGGACAAGTGTTTCTTGCAATCACCCAGAAGTCAAACCAAAGTAGCAATTTGAATTGAGAGAAGCTATTGGAAGTTATTTGAGTTGATTAGAAGTTGAGAAGCAAGTCCAAATAGTTAAAAGGAACTAGAATAGGACTACCCACCCAATCCATTAGCAAAGTTGAATAGGTAGGAAAAGATCCATTGCTTGAAAGACACAATAGATTGATGCTTAGACATTGTGAGCCCCCTAGTTGGTACTTGGAACTCTGGATCTATTTTTCACAAATATTTTACAAATTTTAGCTTAATTGTTGAAGAAAAAGACATAAAAAAAAGTGTTAAGAGTGTTTTGGTAGCAGTCTCTACTAAAGTACCGAGGAAACATCTTAGAAGGTAGAAAATTCTTAAATCCAGTGATTTCCATCATTCTAAGTCTTAGAAGTATCATTGAGAGAATAGTTAGTAATTTCGAGAGATGTGAGGAGATGAGTGTGGTAGCACAAGGCAGCACAAATCCTCATGTAGGTGTTAATTTTGAGTTAAACATCGTTCAAATGATTTGTGTATCATTCCCAAAGGATTTTACTCGTAGTTTCCTCAAGATGTTAGGAATAGGGTGCAAAAAACAACCCCAAGACAACAAAAACCAAATGTATGACTGAAAACTATCTCAACACTTCCGCACTTTCTTAAATCACCTCTTTCTCAAATCTCTCAAATCTTGTACCATTACCAAACAAGGAGGAGTATCATTACCTTATGCCTCTCTCTATCCGAATCAATGAAATAGTATCCAATTAGGTGGATGCGGAACTAAAAAGAGTGTCATAACCTTGTGCCTCTTTCAGATCCATTTTCGGATCCACTTCCAGATCCAGTGACTTAAGTAACAAATAATAGAATTTTAGCCTCTATATCAAAGGGGTCCACTATTGGTACTTAGGAAGGATGTGTTGAATCCTATCCTTCTAAGGATTAAAGTGAATGAAGTTCCACTAAAAAAAAAGACACAAAATAAATAGAATGCAAGTTCTTCCTCACAACTAATCTGGATGGCAATTCAAACTAGTAGGTCACTCAGTAAATTCAATCTCCACCTTACTACAACAATAGACCTATCCAAATCCAATTTCTAAGGCAAAATCTGGGGACCAAATAACTAGGCAACCTTAACTACTTGCTGATCACTCACTTCCGGTCGTAGTAGGACCTCATCAACATGTCAATTGGCATGCACCCACTCCACCTACAAGACACATCCAATCCAAGAGCAACTATCCCACACAAAAGTCTCCAAGTGACCGCAATCACTAGATTTTACTCCTAGTACACACAATCTATCATCCAGATCACTTCAATATCTTGGAACTGGATTCAGATAGAGTTTGGGGAAGCCACTTTTTTGTCCAACACTTGCAAACCTAACTAGCTCGCATTAAACAATGGTTCTAGCAGTGCTGGCATACCAACATAGAGCCAAGACTTTTCAGACTAGTGCTTATGAAGTAGAAATCGGTAAATTAGATTACAAAATGAAGGAAAAACAAAAGTAAGAACACTCGGGGCAACAACTAAACTTTAAACCCTTAAATACCAACTTAAGAGAACCCTAAAAGCCCCCAAGGAACAAAACTAAGGACCAAGGAATGAAACGTCACATTCCCTATCGACAAAATGTTGACTTTGCTACCATGTGGCAATGTCGTAGCACAGGAAAGTCAAGTTTCTTCTCTAAGACCGGAAATGGTCTTAAAGTGACTCGTTTATCGTTCCCACAGAGATTTGGTTGCCAGATGACTAATATTCGGAAATCAGAACAAGGATTACCACAAAATCCCAAGCACACTTATCTAATCTTACCTTATCATACTCTAAAACTCTACAGACCTCTCTTATTTACAAACTTACAGAATCCAAACCGGAACAGAGAGTGGGTAGCAAGTCCAGTTCTCCTACATCCTAAGATACTTTCCGGTTTTTTCCTAGTAACTAGTGTCCGGAATCGAGTTTAACCTCTGAACAAAGAGGGATCTGCGTATTGTGAGAAAAGAAGGAAGCTTACAACCTACCCTCTACGTTTTAGAGTGTCAAGAGTGCCACTTAAATAAAGAAACAACAAAACAACATCAATCCTATTTAACCTAGTTTCCCTCACAACTAAACCGGATAGCTATCTGGCCTAGCAGGTCACGCAAGGAACTTCAGTCAAAAGCTAACTTAAACTACAACGACGGACTACTGGGTTAGTCTAAACTCTGGGCAGAATCCGGGACGGGCGGATTGAGAAGTCGTCACCTTCCTTACACATTTCTAATTACTAAAGAACCTGTCTACCGCTTGAACTGGAGTTGTCCGGAATCATCCACGACTATGGCTCCAAGTGACTGGGACTATCATCAGATACCGAAAAACCGGAACTGATCGCACTGAGGGATCAGGAATCCACCATCACACACAGATTGCACTTACACTCCCAAGAATCCAGATAAACCCAATATCCGGGCACACTCTCTCCCTACCTATTCCTGCAATTCTACAGAACATACACCAACAAGGTTACCTACTAGAATACACGCCGCCACCTCAATGTGAACCAGAAAAGCTGATTTGAATTGCACAATGCTAGGAAAACAAGGTATGAAAATGCACACAAATAAACTAAAAACTAACACCTAAATACTTTACAACCCAAGGGAAACTACAACCCAAGGGAGATCAAAGCTAACCACAAGGGAATGACACCTGTCATTCACCTTATCCAACTCTGAGTTGACTTCCACTGAAAACTAGGACTGACCGTAAAAAGTGGATCTCAGATCCGAAAAATCCGGATCCAGTGGAGTCAAAATTACCTACTCATCTAAAAGCAACTTGAAAAATGCTTTCTACCAAAAACTTAGGTTTTCAGCCGCCTACCTACTATAATTCCTAACCCTTAATCTATTTCCTTGGCCGCTTCCCTGGAGTCCCTCCTGTCTTGGCGGCGCCCTTCCTTGGTGGCTGTTTCCGGGCAGAACCGGAAGTGTTCTTGCGCTTCCTCGCCTGAGATGATTTTGCCTTCAGTTGGGCCTTGAGCTTCCGTATCATGGCCAACTTGGCATCCGGATCAGAATCCGGTTCTGACTCCTCGCCTCCAGATCCAAAGGTAGACTCTTCGTCTTTTTCCTCCTCAGATTCGTCTTCTTCCTCCTCTTCCTTGACCGGAAGTGGTTTCTTCTTCTTCTGACAGTCCGTCACCTTGTTCTTGGATGGGGAAGGCTTGGGGGAAACTGTAGGTTTCTTGCTCTGTGGAGTTCCTACATTCCCTTCCCGTTGCTGAGATTGGCTCTTGGTCAAAGAAACCGGTGTTTCCCCTGTTCCGGATTCAAGGACGATGGTCGATTTGGAAGGTGTGGTTATAACCACATCCTCAGATGGCTCTCCGGTTTTCTCCTTCACCACCGGAGTTGCTGGCTTCCCCTTTGGCAAGGGTGGCTTAGAGGGAGTCGCCTTTGTCACTTTCTCCTCTTCCGGTTTAGTTTCCGGTTGGAGGGGCGGACTGACCTCTCCCATGACTTTCCGCATTTGTACCAACAACTTCTCCATCTTCACGTTGAAGGAAACTAGGACGTTGATCACCTTATCCCCTAGCTTCCTTGTTCCCTCCAAGACCTTCTCATCAAAGAGTTTGGCCTTATTCAAGACCTCTACCGGAACGCTAATGAATTCCTTAATCCGGTCAAGGGTCTCTACTGACTGAACTGAGAATTTCCGGTTTCGCTCACTTTCCTGCTTCTACTCACTCAGCTCTGCCTTAAGGGAGAGAAGTTCATCCATCAACTCCTGATACTTAGCCTTTCCGAATTTCCCCTCAGCATCCTCTATCAGGTTCCGGATTTGCTCTACACACTCAGTCCCGGGAATGTCTCCCAACATCTTCCATACCTTTTTCAAGGTTTCTCTTTCTCGCTCATAATCCTCACGGACTTTCGTGAGTTCCCCAATCATCGACTTTAAAGGGTCGCTGTTCTAGACAGGGTCCTTCTCTTTCCCCTTTTCTACCTTGACCCATGTCCTCTCTTGCTTTTCCGGTTCCGGTTTCCTAGTCGGACCGGAAGGCTTAGCCTTTCTCTCAACTTCCTCCATCTTGTCATCTGAATCTGACTTCATTCCGTGAGCTAACTTCACCTCTCTCACTGCATACTCTTGCCTCTCAGAATCCCTTATGCAGTCTTGTGAATGGTAGAGGTGGTAGAGAAGGGAGAAATGCTAGAAGGCTTGGTCTTGCCGACTCCCTTGCACAGCTTCCCGACATAATCCCTCATGACTATGCCCCAGTCTATTTTCCGGTCACCGCTTAGTGCACCAAAGATTGTATTCCCCAGGGTGAGAGTCATCCGGTTTCCCCTATCCGGACTGAGAATTGGCACTATGAACTCTAACACCCGCCTCTCTCTTGCGTTCTTGCAATCACTCACGGTGTACCCATCCTTGGAGTGAGGTGCTGTCCGGAACTTACCCACCACGAACTTGTTAGTCCGTGAGGCACCTCCTTCTCCTTCCTTGGCAAAACCGTAAACTTCCCACCAGACTCCAGCCGTCCACTTGTCCGGAAGCGCCCTCAATGTCTTCCTCTACTCATTCGACTGGGGTTGCAGCAACTCCCGCACCATCACGTCGTCCTTGAAGCTCCATGGCCGATCGATCAAGCCGGCGCAGCCCATCTGGCTGAGGTCCTCCAACAGGTCCCCACACTCCTCTGTATCCTCCGGAATAACCGGAACCACGTTCTTCAAAGATACCTTGGTGGTGACCTCCTCCTCGGCTTCGCTTCTAGACATGGCTCCCACTCGTGAAGCTCACACAACTCTCAGAAAACGCACACAAAAACCTCACACACACACACGACTAACTCGCTCGGATACTCTCACTATCACCGGAACCGGAAAATAGGAAACCAGCAGCAGGAGCAGCAACGCGTGCACACAACCTTCAAAGCTCAGAACTCACCAAGAAATCACAACAATGAGGTTTGGAACTCCGAATGACAACCTAAAAAGACTTCATTCAGGTTTACCCCCCTCCCCCACTCTCGGCCGCTGGGAACGGAGTTCCCGACATTCCGACCGTTAAAATCCTGTGGTCCCTGGCTTCCCACAAGACTGACCGTTGGGTGGTACTTTCCCTAAACTCCCGGTACGATTCCTACTGACTTGATGCGTGTTCTAGCCTGTTCCCGATAGACTTAGTACAATTCTAAGTACCCCTGGTGTCAAGCTCTAACCTAGTTTCTGACTTTCCTAATCCAGGTGGATATTCCGATTCCGGTTCCGGTAAAAAGACAATCCCTCTCTTAACACTATTATCTCCTTACGGTTTCCCGACATTCCGGTTTTCCTCACTATACTATAACTGTGGATATAGACTACAAAAATCAAAAATAAATATGACAAATAAAATAAAATAAAAGCTATTTTATACTATCTAGACGAAAGAGGGGTGTTAGGGTTGTGACATCACCCCATTTTCACATGTGAGCGTCCTTGTGAACACTGAAGTCCTCAGTGGGGTTCCTTCCTGTTTCTATGTCCGGATCAGAGTTTGAAAATGAATTCAGGTTATACTTTTTCACCCTTGATCCATTTACTCTAGTATCTAGTGTAACTCCACCTAGATCTTTAAGTTGGAGAGAACTGTTTGAGAAGATCTGCCTGACCTTGTAAGGTCCCATCCATCTGGTATGTAGTTAGCCCGGAAACTCTTCATGACGGTTGTCATAGAGCAATACCAAACCTCCTTCTTTCACTCCGTGGTTTTTGGGCAGTTTTGCATCAAAATCTTCCTTCCTTTTGCTCTGCACTAGAATGGTTCGTTCCAAAGCATCTTCTTAGGCTTCCTCCAATTTGTCAATGGCCAATAACCGGAAACTAGAATTAAGATCCCGATTTCCCCTTCTGGCTGCCATTACTCGATGTGACTCCACCTCCATCTCAATCTTATGTAAAGCAGTCTGCCCGAACACAAGGAAGAAATGACTCTTGCTTGTAGTAGTCTTTTCTGACGTGTTGTAGGAGTGTACTACTGATGCTAACTTCCGGTTCCAGTCTATTTTATGGGCTGCGACCATCTTGTTCAGGATCTTCCCGATAATCCCGTTGGCTCTCTCCGTCAATCCATTAGCCTTGGGATTGTAAAGAGTTGTCTTCCTATGCTTGATCAAGTAGGTGTCAGTGATTGACCGGATTGTATCATTCAGAAAATGGGTTCCCTGATCACTGACCAACTCCAAAGGATGACCAAATCGCATCATGATCTCCTCAAACAGGAAGCAGGCTGCAGTCTTGGCATCGTTCTTCCGGGTTGCCCTTTCTTCCACCCACTTAGTAGCATAGTCTGTAGCCAAAATAATGTACCTTCATTTCCAGGCACTGACCGGATTGATAGGTCCAATATCATCAATCCCCCATTTTTCAAATGGCGCTAGGGGAATGATTGGGATCAATGGCCAGTGGTTTCTGAATGAGGGTGCTCCTGCCCTCTGACACTGGTCACAAGTTCCAACAAATGTCTTCACATCCCGGATCATGGATGGCCACCAATATCCCGCCATCCGGATCCAGTTGACAGTTGTTATGGCAACAAAATGTCCTCCTGAGGGTCCAAAGTGGAGTGCACTCATGACCTACTTCCTTTCTCTTTTCTCCAAGCACCTCCTCAGTTTATCATCTGCTCCCATTTTGAAAAGAATCCCGTGTATCAAAGTGTATGGGGCCACCTTTTGCTGAAATACAATCTTCTCTTCAAGTGAAAAACCATCCGGAAACTTCTGGTTCACTAGATAATCAATGATGGTTTGGAAATCGGATACCTCAGCTCCTGCTATGTGGAAGACTGTTGCTGCCTCTTCCCGTATACTCTGAGTTTTCGGTTCCGGAAGTTGAAGATGGAGGAACTCTTCCGGAAAGTCAGCGGATATGCTCTCCACTGCCTCCAGTCCTCTCTGCCTGGAAAGGAAATCCGCGTTTGCGTTTGCCTTTCCAGGTTTCACTACAACTTTGTAGTTGAACTCTTGCAACAGAAGGATCCACCTTGCTATCCTTCCGAACAGATCCGGTTTATTCACTAAATACTTTAGAGAGTCATGATCCGTATGGAAAATAACTTTATACCCCAGTAAGTAGTGCCTAAACTTTTTGCAGCCATAAACTACAGCAAGAGCCTCCCTTTCTGTAGTAGAGTAGTTCCTCTCTACTCCACTCATCTGCCTACTTGCATAGTAAATCGGACATTCCGATTTTTCCTTCATCTGCCACAAAATGGCTCCAAGACACCATCCGGATGCATCCAGGGTTACATGGAAATCCTGTTTCCAATCTGGTGGTGACAGGATCGAAGCTCGTACCAGCCTGCTTTTCAACTCATCAAAAGCACATTGTCTAGCTTTGGTCTAGATGAACTCTACCTCTTTCTTCAGGAGTTCAGTCAAGGGATTAGCCAATTTGGCATACCCGTCAATGAATCTCCTATAGTATCCTACACATTCTAGGAATCCCCGGATCTCCTTAACTGAGGTTGGCGGAACGAGTGTCAAGATTGCCTTGACCTTGTCAGTATCAACCTCTAATCCCTTTTCACTCACAACATGGCTAAGTAGAATTCCGGACTGCATTCCCAGAAAACACTTACACGGATGTAGCTTCAATCCAGTTTCCCGACATCTCACGAATGTCTTCTCCAAGCACTCCAAGTGATTCTCATGTGTACTGAATACTGCAAAGTCATCAATGAATATTTTCAGGAAATGTCGAAGGAAATCCCGGAAAATATCCATCATCAACCTTTGGAAGGTTCCAGTTGCATTGCATAATCCGAACGGCATCCGGTTGAAGGCGAATGTCCCCCATTCTGTGGTGAACGTTGTCTTCAGCTAGTCTGCAAATCGGATGAACACCTGGTTGTATCCGGAAAATCCATCCAGGAAATTGTAACATTCCTGACCGGATACATGATCAAGTATGATGTTAGTGAATGGCAACGAGAAGTAATCCTTCTTCGTTGCTGCGTTCAGTTTTCGGAAATCCTGACATACTCGGATCTTCACCTTCCTGTTAGCTCCAACTTTCTTTAGAACTACAACAATGGGTGATACCCACTCCGAGTTGTTAACCGGATAAATAAATCCAGCTTCCAACAATCGGTCTATCTCTTCTTTCACCATCAGAGAATACCTTGGGTTGAGTCAGTATTGACGTTGTCTGACCGGAACGGCTCCCTCCATAAGGTCAATCCGGTGTTCACCCAACTCTGACGGAATCCCACTCAAATCCGTCGCTGTCCAAGCAAAGACATCCAAGTACTTCTTCAACAAATCTACATATCTCTTCTTCTCCTTCTGGCTCAAAGATTTGCCTAGGAAAAAGGATTTTCCCTTCTCTACTTCCACCTTCTCATAATTAGATGGATTTACTATGTTTTTAATCCAATCTGATTCCTGTTCTTCTGGTTGAACCGGAAAATCACTCCAAAGAATGTCTGTCCTATTGGAGTTTAATCCGACTGAAGACAGATTTCCTTCAGAGATCTGCTTCTGGATCCACTCTAAGGTCAATGGTACACTTGCCTCACCAAGGGATCTATCCTCCACTTGAGGATTTGAGGAATCGGGAAGACTGTTCTCTTCCGGTTTTCCCAACTCCAGTGTGGATTGAGGAAACTCGAAATCAGTTTCAGTCATTCCATCAAACTCTTTCACAAAATATGATGCCGTAGAGGAGGAGTCCCCAGGATCAGACCAGTCCGTCATATATCCTTCCGACTCGCTTGTCTCACCCATGTATTCTTCCAGTTTCCAGGGAATCCAGACACCCAGTTTCCCGATGACAAACTCCTTATGTCCCCAATCGACAATCACCCTTGCAGCGTACAACCAGGGTCTCCTTAGCAAGATAGGAAATGGTCTTCCCTTATCCACCCGAATGATGACAAAATTCAGCAAATACGTTGTCTCACCAATCCGGGTTGGGACCTGAGAAAGTCGTCCAACCGGAATCACCCTTGACTGATTTGCCATTCGTAATACTTGGATTGTGGTCTCAAACTCAGTGAAGCCCAAATCAAATGCAGTCTCCTCCAGCATTAGATTCACTCCAAATCCTCCATCAACTAGCACCTTGGGAATTGTACATCCTTCAATTTCCACAACAACTTCCGGTGGCCTATAGTCTTCTACCTTTGCAAAGTTGACTGCTACAGCCGGAAGTTTGAATCTTCGTTTTCTCCTCTTGGTCTAGGCATTTCGGATCAGCTTTTGGTATTGGGTATTGTCTTCAAGAAGTTGCCCAATAGTAAAGTTGGCTTTCTAATCTTTGATGTCCTGTAGGATGTTGTACTCATTCCCCTTCTTGTCCGGATCAATGATGATCGGACTGTTGTCAAATCTAACCTTTCGTGGAGGAACAGGCACACCGGAAACTGGAACATCCTTCTCCAGTCTACTAGACTCAGAGGCTCTAATTTCCTGACTAACCTGCTCACTGATGTCCTCTGGTATCCCTCTGGACTCTACCCCATTTTCTGCGTTTGCTAAGGGTCTAACTCTCACAGATTCAGTAGAGTGGTCAGAACCACTTGAATCCGGATTTTTCAATCTGGCTTTCCTACTCCTCCTACCACTACTCTTCTTTCTACTCTTATCTAATCTCTTTTTCTCGACGGAGCTACGAGGAGCTACGAGTATGAACTGGTTTCTCCGATCGACTTTGTAGCTCCATCCCAAAGAGTCAATTTTCCGAATTCTCAATCCCGGTTTTTGAAGCGTAATTGAGACCGGTCTGCTCTCTAGGAGGGACCTCTACTTGCTTATAGATGACCTTCTGCTGAGGTGCCTTATGGCACTAAGCAACTACATGTCCATATTCCTGATAGTTCTGACAAGGAAGGATTAAAGGAGCTCCCTGACCGGGTCCTTTAAATGGGCATACATTGGCATAGTGCTCTGCTGACCCACAAATAAAACAAAACCCATAAGGTTTTGACTGAGAGACCATACCAAGACTTATCCCAACTGGTGCTGACCTTGGCATGACATTCGCTCTCATCAGTTGCTAAGGTGGTCTTCCGCGTCCGTATGTTGGCTGGATCGTAAAAACCGGATTCAACTCCACCTCTTCTTCTTCTTCTGGAATTGTGTAGTAGACGTCTCCCTCTGGAATTACGTAATTGACGCGCCGTCCAAAGGGTCTTGTGCATTCACTGGGGTAGTGCTCCACCTCCTGACATCTTGGGCACCTAAATTTAGTCTACAACCTCAAGTACCAGAGCAAGCAAGTCTCCAACCAAAGAATAAAGCAATTAAAAACAATGGGAATTCAACTTCTAGGACAAATTTTGGAAACAAGCTTGACATCCTACAATTTCAATATTGTTTTGCATTCAGTTTTCACAGACTGAGAAGACCTAAATTAAGTAGAAGATATTAAAACTAAAGCTAGTGCTCTAATCGCATTTCCTAAACAAGCCCTTGTCACTACTAACTCATATTTCACGATCTTGGTTTTACTTATTAGCAACTAATGTATACAAAACTTAGTCAACTGCCTATGACCACTAATTAATGTTTGAATGAAAATGGCGTTGTCTAAAGTGCCTTTAATAGGGGAAACAAAATCCCAATTTCAATGATTGCATATAAATTCTGCACACACTGGGCTATAAAACAATAAGAGAGTTTGGGCTCTTGTAGATTACAATGTGCCCCTTCCAGAGCTTCAACATTGATCTCTAGTACTATAAGCTCACGCACCACATGATATCCTACATCTAAAACAGAACATTGTATTGATCCTCATGTGCATGCCTTATCAAAGAGATTATTTACTACACTTAAAGTGTACAAATAATTATACTCTTGTATGTTTCTGAGTGGTTAATACCACCCAATCAAATTAAAGCCAAATTGCATAGAGTGAGTGACCAAGAATAAACTCATCAAGTTTACAATTCTCTACCTATACCAAATAATTTCCAAATTAGGTAGTCAAGTGTCTCCATTAAAAGTTGCTAAACAAACTACACACAAAATATATGTGACATTAAAGAACACCAAAAATATTGATGTATTAAGTACTCATGCATAGCCTCGCTAATAGGTTGATTGAAACAAGTAAACTACATTCTTTTTGAAATAGCAACCATATATGGTGTAAATAATTCCAAGTGCTACTTACTCACAACGCAAAACCAAGTTGTACCTTTTGATTAATATTCCGTAAATCAATATCGACATTTCCTTATCCAATATAGACATGACTGCTTCTTCAACGTATGTTTTCAACTTCTTTTACACTTCATCCAAAGTAGGATTACTCTACAAACAAACCATTTGAATGAACTATGCCATTGAGAATCGCAATACTAATTGCAAGACTTCAAATAAAGACCATACACTTCATCTTGAGAGCTTCCAAAGCTTCATTTTTGCACGTAGGTTCTCTTCATGGTACATAGTAAAATTCAAACAATGTCATGTAGAAGAATTTGATGCTACGTGAGCAAGGATGAGAAAAGAAAGCTAAGAAACCATTCTATTTAACAATTTGAGGTTGTTGTTGCCTTCTCCCAAAAAATGGGACTTTTCAACTGTTTCATTTTCACATTGAAGGTGTCTCCTTTGTTCACTTTTATAATGTTAGGAATTTATTTTCTTCATGCAGAACTCTTCACGTTCCATACTCCTTTTGTACTTAAAAAAGTGGAAATTTTGCCTGCTATCTTGTTTATTCCAAATCACAACTTTTTTATCTAGAACTAATTACTCCAATGAGGACATTTTATGACTTCTGGGGATCACTCACCAAAATATGAATGCATCCCTCCTCACCTATGTTATAAAATGTTAAATAACCAAATTAAAAAAAAGGTTGTTTCACATACTACTCAATACAAGTTTGTCATGAAGACTTACTTTACAAGTAAAAGCTAGTGCTCAATCCTCAATATTTTTGAACTTTAAAATTTTGTGCTTACATCTTCATTTCCTTTAGGTACAATGAAAACCTTAGAGTAAGACTTTGAAAACTTAATGTGGTTGTCTCAACTTCAACCACCAAAAATGCACCTTCACATATATTTGTCACTTGTGGATAGGCAATGCTTAAAGTGATTTCAAAACCTCTATTTAAAAAAAAAATTTAATTCAAGGCATGTTCGTGAACTAAGTGAATCGAAAACTTCACCCATTACACTATTCATAGTTGTAATCTTCACATAATCTTACCAATGACATTACTAATCACAAAGATTGGGATGTTTGGCCTACGAGTTGTCAATGCTCCAAGCACTGCACATTTCTTTATTATATAAGTTGTTATTGTCACCCAATATGGAATAAAAACAACACATATCAAAGATTCAGAGGAACACAAAAAAATTGCATCTATATCTTTCTCTTTGACACCATAACATAACAGCATACCCTAGGAAACAATGAACACCATCCAATTCAATCTATATATTTTTCATAGTTTCATCAAACAACTAAGAATAACTACGTCAAGTAAAACACTTCATAGTCTTTCTTTGCAGACATGTTCATACTAATACAAAAACAAAGACAAAAAACTCAATATTTCTACTTAAAGACAACACTAACTTCATGAGTTTGTACTCTAAGGTACTAGCTCATGCATCTCTTACACATTTGTTACACTCTTCTACCCATATTTTGTTTATTTAGTCATCGTCGTACTCAGAAACACTTTGCAAATCCAGACCTCGAACCCTATTCACTTCCACATGCCTAGTCTTTGTTGTTGATGATGTTTTTGATGCGTATCAATCTTCAATGCAAGAATCAACCCTTTGCCCAAAGAAAAATGTATCAAATACAAGTCTACAACCCTTTGAAAATATCCAACTTTCACCTAAGCTACTAGCTACATACTTCAATGCACAGATTGTATCTTCTTATGGAAGGTACTTCAATTCTTATCAAATGCTCAACACCACTGTCACAACCAAATGCGCTAGAGTCATAAATGAATACTACCCGAGAGGATGATCCTTTTGCTACCGCATCACCTTTAACTCTTCAAAGTTCAACCTTGAGCCATGCAATGTAGTCATCTTTAGATGTAATTCTGGATTCAACAGGAACTTCTTTTCTTCTTTCTATGTCACTCTTTTGGGAAACCTAGCCTTTAGAGTCCCCCTACATTTTACACTAAATTCCTCATTTTCCATTAGAATTACCTCACTATAACAAAACATGGTCTAAAAAACTCATAGTCACAATTGACTATGGTTTTTTCAAACCATGTTTTGTTATAGTGCCTTAAGCTCCTTTATGTTTTTGAGTTTTTAAATTAAAAAATACAATGACTTCTCTAAAAAAAATTTGAAGGATGTCAATACATACAAGAAGGTTTGTTGTTGTTTGCAAAGATTTTCCAATACTGTATTTGCTTTTTTTATTGCAATATGGTTGCACTTGATTGGACTGTGATGGAATTCCATCAATAAGTCATTGCATCCCTTACTAAAGATGCCTTGAAATTTGACATGAATCCATGTCTTTCTTCTCATACCCTTTATTCTGTTGCACTTCTTTTGCAACTTTGTTCAAGTCTAGTGACCTCCCGTAAAATTTGCTAAGTCTCTCGTGCATTCCATTAACCCCTACTGAGCTAGTCTTTCCTACTATTCGACGGCAAGAATTTGCATACTGTCTATGCTTTGAACAATTTTCCTTCTACTTATTGCTTGCTAGCTTTTCCAATTTAAGCCAAATTTCACTATCCAAATTTAGTGATTGCTTAGCATCTACTCTATATTTCTTGATCAATGATATAAATTTAGTCCTTCTCCTCATGACAACCTTCCTAAGGACAATTCTCAAGTGGTCTTGATTCAAATCTCCAAAGTATTCAAAACAATTATGTAGATGATCCTTCAATATGCACAAGTCTTCTTGCATTTGCTTCTTTATATAGGTACTTGATGGATCTAGCCCTGCAGCTAACTTATTGACTTTAGTTGTCCATGTTGGTTTATCTAGTCCATAAAGTATTCCTTTAGCATTCAAAGTCAAGTAGAAAGGCTTTTTTCCTCCTTTCCCCTGTTCCATTTTCTCTGCTTCACAAACGGACTGCTTATAGCGTCTCGTTCTTCTTTCCAATGAGGTATTTGATAACGCTTGTTCTTGGTTCCTCATAGTCTTTTCTCCCCTCTCATCTTTAAGGACTACATCTTGTGATGGTGGCAGTAATGGAATGGAAAGTGATCTACATTTCTCATAAGACAAACTCCTTCTTCGTTGTCTTCTGTTATGTTATATTTGTTGAAATTGACTACTGACATTTAAACTCTCTATCACTATAGGATGAATCCCTCCTATTGGGTCAATGTCGTTCCTCAATATGCAACCTCCCATGGTCTTGTACATTTGTAAAAAAATTGGGCAATCAATGATCAAAATCAAACAATGTGCTATCACAAACAATAATCAACTCTTACATCAGTTACATTTAAACTTATGATTATGCATACTACTTGGCAATCCAATTCATTCAAGATGCAACCTAATTTACTATTGAAAACCACCATAGTTTGTTATTAGGCTAGCTCCATTTGGTTTACTTGTGTTTGATACTATTCTCAAATTATATTCCAAGTCTTTTACTTTGTTTAACCCATGCGCTCCCTAAGTGAACAATTCTAAAAAAAATCATTAACATTTAGTTGATTTATTTCCTGTGACTGGTTGGATCAAACAATATGTAAAAAACAAAAATAAATCAAGAAGTCCTCTACAACAACATTAGTCAATACAAAGGAAAGGAAATACTACCAAACATGATATATTGTGGAAGATAGCATATACCATATTCTTATTTATAGTTTCAAATGTTACGCAATTCATCTTGGGTGCTTTCAAATCTTATACTTTTGATTGGGCTCTATCGTGGACTCAACACTATAAGAAAACTATGTTTTGGGTGTTGTTTTATAAAAACATACCATGTTTTTTGAGATGTCACGCATTTTGCAAAAAATATTTGCAAAAGTGCAAATTTTTTGTGATGTCAAGAAAAACATGTGCAACTACATTGGAGAACAAGTAGATGTCACCATAGACAAACATGTCTTTAACAATGTTTAGAAAAACAAGTTCATGTTTTTTGTAACATCCAAAAAAACATAGACTGCCGTGTCAACAAAAAATTTATTTTGATTATGGATCAATTAGTAAAAACTTCTACAATTAGTGGTAAAATTTTGACCGAAAGTAAAAAATTTAGAGAAAGGGTAGCCACATGGCATATTTTTCAAAAATAAAGGGAATCGATGGATAATTTTGATGTATAACATGGATGAAAACAAATGATCTTTATACAAGTGCAGTGGTAGGAAGAGAGACAATGCATATGGGATAAGTAAAGCAACAACTCTATTCAATATAAAATGTCAAAAACAACATCAAGATGTCTGAAAAAACATTCACATGAGTGAAATGATGTCAAAATGTTCAATGTTCAAATTGCCATATTCTAAGATCCATAACTTTTGTCTCACCTTGGGCTGAAATAGGATATAAGTATGCTTTCTCTCCCCTTCATTCTCATTAACTTTAAATTAAGTAATTCATTCATTTTGGCATAAAAAATTCTTTGAATGGTAGATGGTAAGTTTCCTTCAATTTTTATTGAATTCAACAAATTTTCTTGTTCATTTTATTTTATTTTTTAATTAATTAATTAATTAGTTTTTTGATTTTGCTATATGGGTATGGTATGTAACATTTGATGTTTTAAGAAACGTCTAATTTGACATCTCAAAAAGCACAGTTAAAATTTTCAAATAACAAAAAATGTCCTGACAAAGCATGCCACATTAGCATAATTTGGAGTCCACATTAGCGTAATTTGGAAGTCCACGTCAGCTTAATATGGGATCCACATTAGTACAATGTGAAGGTCCATGTCACAAAAAACATAGATGAGGCAATGGATGAAAAAAAATTCATACATAGAACTGCTTGCCAAAAATAAGCTTATGCGGAACTTTTAAATCTGCCAAATGGCACATTATGGGACCCTAGAATGACCACGTCTTAAAGGATGTCCAAAAAAATAGGGCATGTTTTTTGGTTTTTTCCTATGTTTTTAGCCTGTCTATTATTATAGATTTTAGGTGACATCCTATTTGATATAAATTCGCGCTTTTTTTAACATCCTAGAATTTGTTGTTTTCTTATAGTACAATGATCTCACTCTCCGACTTTTATTGGATGGATGCCTAGAAGGGCTCTCCCGCCCAAAATCATGTGAGCATTCCCTCAGACTCCGTTGAGGTGGACGTCTGTGTACATCAGAGACATCCAAATTTCTCTTTTTGTTTTTCTCTCTCTCCTTATGGAAGTCTACAAGTACATTCCCACATGAAACTTGATTGCCTACAAAATTTTCACTAATCAGAAGTGATACAAGTATGTCAATACAAAACTAAATGGATGAAGTTTAATAAAGACCACCTTCATTAGTGAGAAATGCTAACTACAATCAATGTTATTTGTAATTGCATCACAAAGATGTCGTAGCACAGGAAAGTCAAGTTGCTTCTCTAAGACCAGAAATGGTCCTAAAGTGACTCGTTTATCGTTCCCACAGAGATTTGGTTGCTAGATGATGTGGGCGCTTCATTCCCACCTTTGGAATTAAGCGATCACAACCAGGCTCTTGTTTACAAAACTACTCCTACGGGTGTCTAAGCGTCAAACCCACTGTGCCTTCCAAACAATGGATCTTTTGCCACCCTAATTATCCTAGGTGTGTACTTGTTTCGTTCTCTTGCCCTACTTCTAATTGCTTCCTTCTGCCCAATCTAGGGGGTTATTCCTCCTATTTTACCCCCATAGGTTGCCTTTGTTTAACTCTACTCTATGCTTGGCATTTTCTACCCCATCTCTACGTATCTGCCCTTTTGTTGATCTACTCTACGTCTTTGTCTTTGCTTTATTCTACTCTACGCATTTGTCTCGGTTTTAGTCTAATCTATATCTTCCTCTACTCTACGTATGTGTATTTGTCTACTCTATGTACTCTTCTACCCTACGTATTTGTTTTGATCTACTCTACGCATCTATATTTGTCTACTCTATGTATTTGTATTTGTCTACTCTATGTATTCTTCTACCCTACGTATTGGTTTTGATCTACTCTATGTATTTGTATTTGTCTACTCTATGTATTCTTCTATCCTATATATTTGTTTTAATCTACTCTACGTAATTGTCTTCCTTTAATCTACTCTACGTATTTCATTCTATGTTCGTGTCTTCGTTAGTTTACTTCTCTTCTAGTTATGGTTGTTTTCCTATTCGTGGTTGCTAATCACCGGACCTTAATCTTACTTGAGATGTTAACCTCTTCCTACTAACTAATTCCCTATTGCATCAATTAACTTAAATCAAAGGAAGGTTTAGAGGCCCACCTCCGTTCCATGTGTCTGGTCCTCTTCACCCCACGCCACGTCCATCATTGCCATGTCTTAGCCCCGGCCCTTTCAATTATCCCCTTCCGGGTGTTTTTTACAAATAGGTCTTTTTCTCAAACTACCTCCCCACCTACTAGTGTCTACTATTTCCTAGCTCAACTAACCTCTAAACTATCCCCTCAACCAACTAATTTCTACACTATCCTAAACCAACTAATTTCTAGACTAGCCTAAACCAACTAATTTCTAAACTAGCCTAAACCAACTAATTTCTAGACTTAGTTTTTTGCCCAAGGGACCCCCCAAACCCCCTGGACCCCCCGAACTCCCTGCGGTACCCGGCTGCGGACCCGGCTGGTTGACTGACTAGGCGCGGTCCCTGGCTGGCTGGCTGGGCTCTAGCGCTGGAGTTTGGAAATAAACTTTGGATTTTTGATTTTCAAGTGAAACTAGGAACTTCTTAACCAAAACAACTAATGTGGCCCAAGGGTTTTAACCCAAGGGATGTTGGATGCTAAACGTTGACTTAATGCCAACCGTGTTGGATACTAAACGTTGATTCTAACTCAAGGAGAAGGTTATTTGACACCCCGCTAAGACTTAGGGGGTTCAAAGCTTCGCCGTGAAAGTGAGGCGTTTTGACACGTGGCTAAGACCTTTAGTTTCTAGAGAAGGGGGGGATTCATAGATTCGCCGTCCCCTATGGGACTAGATTAACTCCATGACCAAGAGAAGAGGGAGAAGAGGGGGAACACACAATTTATCCAATGCTATAGTCAAAGCTTCACCGTCCCCTATGGGACTAGATTGACCCCGTGACCAAGAGAAGAGGGAGAAGAGGGTGGACACACAATTTATCCAATGCTATAGTCAAAACTTCACCGTCCCCTATGGGGCTAGATTAACCCCGTGACCAAGAGAAGAGGGAGAAGAGGGTGAACACACAATGCAACATACTCTCGAAGTCACCTCCCTAGTAACCCCTCGGTTCCTCCCAAGTTCTCTCCCACAACACCTCTCAATAGTGGCACAATACAAGAGTGAACCAAGATTAAATTGCATAAAGTTCCACCAACTTGGAGGGGTCTCAAGTCCCCAAGTACAAACCACACTTACCAAGGGTGTAAAAACCCCAAAAGACCATCAAAGGCTCCCTTGGCATCAAAAGCCAAAGGAATTCCGGCATAACCCGGGCCCAATCAGCATAACCCGGGCCCAATAGTCCTCCTCCCTTAAATGGCTAGGAGTGAGAAAAGAGAGAGAATGAGAGGAGGATGCCGCCCCTTTTATACTCAAAAGGGAGCAACAACCCCCTTAATCTACTAAGAATAACTAGATGAGGGAATTTAGGAGGTCCGTACATGTTTACCAATCCCAAATCTAACTATCCACCTAAAATCTACACAATTTGAATTGAGAAATTCAAATCTTACCTAACCTTACAAGAACTTGCAAAACCACCTAATTTACCTTCCCCAAAATCTACAAGTTCTCACATGGGAGAAGTTCCCACCTACTTAATTTGAAATTACTTATACCAAGCACTTGGAGCCACCTCCACTAACTTTTTGAGGTGGTACTTGCTCCCACATGTGCCCGGAGTTCCCCACGCATTCCCCACACGTTCCCCACGGCCATTGAGGCCCAAACTCCCCCAAAAAAGCATTGGGGGGCCTTAACCCCCAATTTCTCCTCCATGTGCTGTCCCCCAAAGGCTAACTTCTGGAGTTTAGCTCCGAATGGCAAATGGATTGCGCCATTGGGTCTGGAAGGCCATAATTAGCCTAAGAAAAACCCTTACCCCTTAAACTATGTCCAAATTCTCAAGGAATCTTAGTGTAAGTTGGGGTAAAAGTTGGGGCAAATTCCCAACTTTTGGAGTTTGGCAATTTTGAACCCCAAACCTTCACCAATCTCTTAAGTGGATAGAGGGGGGTAGGAATAGACCCAAGATAGGCTTCGTTCCGATGTCGTATGGCCCCGGTACGCCGGTCAACTGCAGCTTCCGTCATTTAAATTGTCAGTTGAGGAGGAATGTCGCCGATTCGGGATCTTCCAACTATCGATTTGTCTTGAAACTTGGGGAAGCGCTCCGTTGGTGTGAGACCGCCTCGCCGTATTTTTAGTGGGATTTTACCGCACTTTGGAATATTCTTTCGAATTCCCACCCAAAGTCCACCGCGGTTGACCGTCTGGAAAAATATCCAAACAATGTCGGAAAATTCCCAAACTTCAGAGGGGACCACCCATGGGATCCCCCCACTTGGATGCAAATCTGCATCCCCACTGCGTGCCCTTAGAATTAGGAAATCGCTCGGTACCTACCTTTCAAGGTTAGTATTTCGCCCGTATTCTCTTCGATGCTATGGGGAGTGGGGGATTCCCTCTAGATTCCCCCATGAGGACTTCCTAGCCTAGACAGGGCCTTTTTAGCCTTCTTACCCTAATCCTGCACATCTCTATCAATTTGGCATCTATTTAGCTAAGACAAGGCCCGTTTTGGATGTAAACTATCCGAAATCTCACCTAATGACCAAATGGCATATTGGTATGTGTAATGCCAATACCGATTTAATGCCCTTTTGTGGGTTTTATAAGCCCAATTACACCTTAGTTTATGTAGGAATTCGAAAAAAGAACCCGTGAGTCCCCGGTGACGAATCGGGGACTCACAAATGACTAATATCCCGAAATCAGAACAAGGATTACCACAAAACCCCAAGCACACTTATTTAATCTTATCTAATCATACTCTAAAACTCTGCAGACCTCTCTTATTTACAAACTTACAAAATCTAAACCGGAATGGAGAGTGGGTATTAAGTCCAGCTCTCTTTCATCCTAAGATACTTTCTGGTTTTTCCCAGTTACTAGTGTCCGGAATCGAGTTTAACCTCTGAACAAAGAGGGATCTGCGTATTGTGATTAAAGAAGGAAGCTTACAACCTACCCTCTGCGTTTTAGAGTATCAAGAGTGCCACTTAAATAAAGAAACAATCAAAACAACATTAATCCTATTTAACCTAGTTACCCTCACAACTAAACTGGATAGCTATCTGGCCTAGCAGGTCACGCAAGGAACTTCAGTCAAAAGCTAACTTAAACTACAACGATGACCTACTGGGTTAGTCTAAACTTTGGACAGAATCCGGGACGGGCGGATTGAGAAGTCGTCACCTTTCCTACGCATTTCTGGTTACTAAAGAACCTATCTACCGCTTGAACTGGAGTTGTCCGGAATTATCCAAGACTATAGCTCCAAGTGACTGGGACTGTCTTCAGATACCGGAAAACCGGAACCGATCGCACTGAGGGATCAAGAATCCACCATCACACACAGATAACACTTACGCTCCCAAGAATCCGGATAAACCCAATATCCGGGCACACTCTCTCCCTACCTATTCCTGCAATTCTACAGAACATACACCAACAAGGTTACCCACTGGAATACATGCCGCCACCTCAATGTGAACCAGAAAAGCTGATTTGAATTGCACAATGCTAGGAAAACAAGGTATGAAAATGCACACAAATAAACTAAAAACAAACACCTAAATACTTTACAACCCAAGGGAAACTACAACCCAAGGGAAATTAAAGCCAACCACAAGGGAATGACACCTGTCATTCGCCTTATCCAACTCTGAGTTGACTCCCACTAAAAGCCAAAATTGTCCGCAAAAAGTGGATCTCAGATCTGAAAAATCCGGATCCAGTGGAGTCCAAATTACCTACTCACCTAAAAGCAACTTGAAAAATGCTTTCTACAAAAAACTTAGGTTTTCAGCCGCCTACCTACTATAATTCCTAACCCTTAACCTATTTCCTTGGCCGCTTCCCTAGAGTCTCTCCCGACTTGGCGGCGCCCCTTCGTGCTGGTTGTTTCCGGGCAGAACCGGAAGTGTTCTTGCGCTTCCTCGCTTGGGTGGATTTGGCCTTCAGTTGGGCCTTGACCTTCTTTGTCATGGCCAACTTGGCATCCGGATTAGAATCCGGTTTTGACTCCTCGCCTCCAGATCTAGAGGTGGATTCTTCATCTTCCTCCTCGGATTCATCTTCTTCTTCAGTTCTTCTCCTTCCTCTTCCTTGATCTTGATCGGAACTGCCTTCTTCTTCTTCTGGCTGTCCAACACCTTGTTCTTGGATGGGGAAGGCGTGGAGGAAACTGTAGGTTTTTTTACTCTGTGGAGTCCCCACAATCCCTTCCCGTTGCTGTGACTAGCTCTTGGTCAAAGAAACCGGTGTTTCCCCTGTTCCGGATTCAAGGACGATGGTCGATTTGGGAGGTGTGGTTATAACCACATCCTCAGATGGCTCTCCGGTTTTCTCCTTCGCCACCGGAGTTGCTGGCTTCCCCTTTGGCAAGGGTGGCTTAGAGGGAGTCGCCTTTGTCACTTTCTCCTCTTCCGGTTTAGTTTCCGGTTGGAGGGGCGGACTGACCTCTCCCATGACTTTCCGCATTTGTACCAACAACTTCTCCATCTTCACGTTGAAGGAAACTAGGACGTTGATCACCTTATCCCCTAGCTTCCTTGTTCCCTCCAAGACCTTCTCATCAAAGAGTTTGGCCTTATTCAAGACCTCTACCGGAACGCTAATGAATTCCTTAATCCGGTCAAGGGTCTCTACTGACTGAACTGAGAATTTCCGGTTTCGCTCACTTTCCTGCTTCTACTCACTCAGCTCTGCCTTAAGGGAGAGAAGTTCATCCATCAACTCCTGATACTTAGCCTTTCCGAATTTCCCCTCAGCATCCTCTATCAGGTTCCGGATTTGCTCTACACACTCAGTCCCGGGAATGTCTCCCAACATCTTCCATACCTTTTTCAAGGTTTCTCTTTCTCGCTCATAATCCTCACGGACTTTCGTGAGTTCCCCAATCATCGACTTTAAAGGGTCGCTGTTCTAGACAGGGTCCTTCTCTTTCCCCTTTTCTACCTTGACCCATGTCCTCTCTTGCTTTTCCGGTTCCGGTTTCCTAGTCGGACCGGAAGGCTTAGCCTTTCTCTCAACTTCCTCCATCTTGTCATCTGAATCTGACTTCATTCCGTGAGCTAACTTCACCTCTCTCACTGCATACTCTTGCCTCTCAGAATCCCTTATGCAGTCTTGTGAATGGTAGAGGTGGTAGAGAAGGGAGAAATGCTAGAAGGCTTGGTCTTGCCGACTCCCTTGCACAGCTTCCCGACATAATCCCTCATGACTATGCCCCAGTCTATTTTCCGGTCACCGCTTAGTGCACCAAAGATTGTATTCCCCAGGGTGAGAGTCATCCGGTTTCCCCTATCCGGACTGAGAATTGGCACTATGAACTCTAACACCCGCCTCTCTCTTGCGTTCTTGCAATCACTCACGGTGTACCCATCCTTGGAGTGAGGTGCTGTCCGGAACTTACCCACCACGAACTTGTTAGTCCGTGAGGCACCTCCTTCTCCTTCCTTGGCAAAACCGTAAACTTCCCACCAGACTCCAGCCGTCCACTTGTCCGGAAGCGCCCTCAATGTCTTCCTCTACTCATTCGACTGGGGTTGCAGCAACTCCCGCACCATCACGTCGTCCTTGAAGCTCCATGGCCGATCGATCAAGCCGGCGCAGCCCATCTGGCTGAGGTCCTCCAACAGGTCCCCACACTCCTCTGTATCCTCCGGAATAACCGGAACCACGTTCTTCAAAGATACCTTGGTGGTGACCTCCTCCTCGGCTTCGCTTCTAGACATGGCTCCCACTCGTGAAGCTCACACAACTCTCAGAAAACGCACACAAAAACCTCACACACACACACGACTAACTCGCTCGGATACTCTCACTATCACCGGAACCGGAAAATAGGAAACCAGCAGCAGGAGCAGCAACGCGTGCACACAACCTTCAAAGCTCAGAACTCACCAAGAAATCACAACAATGAGGTTTGGAACTCCGAATGACAACCTAAAAAGACTTCATTCAGGTTTACCCCCCTCCCCCACTCTCGGCCGCTGGGAACGGAGTTCCCGACATTCCGACCGTTAAAATCCTGTGGTCCCTGGCTTCCCACAAGACTGACCGTTGGGTGGTACTTTCCCTAAACTCCCGGTACGATTCCTACTGACTTGATGCGTGTTCTAGCCTGTTCCCGATAGACTTAGTACAATTCTAAGTACCCCTGGTGTCAAGCTCTAACCTAGTTTCTGACTTTCCTAATCCAGGTGGATATTCCGATTCCGGTTCCGGTAAAAAGACAATCCCTCTCTTAACACTATTATCTCCTTACGGTTTCCCGACATTCCGGTTTTCCTTACTATACTCTAACTTTGGATATAGATTAGAAAAATCAAAAATAAATATGACAAATAAAATAAAATAAAAGCTATTTTATACTATCTAGAATAAAGATGGGTTTTAGGGTTGTGACAAAAGACCCTTAAAGAAGTCATACATTCACATCAACTAAAGGAACAATAGTACACAAAAAAGACAAAATTATCACAACCTAATATATTCCATCTAGACGACTTCAATATAAGTAATAGGAGACTACTTACCCATAATCTACCCCAATTGCATGGACTAGTCTTCAATATCTTTCATAAAGAGCGAATTCAATTATAGCCTCTAGAATTTTTGGAAGTATATCTTAATATCACCTACGTACTCCCACCAAGATGTTTTTCCTTGCATTTATAGCATTTCTTTCATTTTTAGAATGCTTTGATCTAACACGGGCAAATACTATTTATTTTGAATTCACAATAGTTCTGGACAACCAAATGTGCAAACATAATTATGTGCCAAGAATGCATGGAACCTTAAAAAAGGCTACTATGGTCCGAAACTAGTCCACTGCATACCTGCTCACCTATTATACCAATGTCATTGTTTACAAAAAGAAGGGAAAGTTGAAACTCAACAATACTAAATGGGCACATGGAAAATGAGAAGTTTCGAATCAAAACTTATGTTGTTGTGGTATTGCAAAGGAAGTGATGGACTATGCAAACATAGTTTTGGATCATCCACTGACATGACAGAGTCATAGAAGTTTATAAGTTCCATATCAACCTCCATTGTTGATTCCACCATGACCCACGATAGGTGGCTCTAGGAACCCTTTCAAGTTTTTCACTTGTTGGTTCACTTCTTTTAGACTAGAATCTTCAAAAATTGCATAGGCGACTCAAGGACTTAGTGGAGCGTTCTCTTCTTCATGAAAGTCTGCAAGGAAGACACCAACTTCATTACAATCATTATTGAAACTCAAGGTTCTCCATTTCAATGAGGATATCGAATACAAGCCATTGAATAGTAAACAATGAAAGTGAGTCACCAATGGATAATCATGTTAGTGATGAACTGTAATGTGGTCTGCTTGATTTGAATGACCACTACAAGAAGAAGGGGGGTTTTAAATACAATTTTAAGGCCAAAAAACCATACTAGAGGCCCATGTGTTTTAAGTAAAAGTTCCTTTATATGTTGTGTCTAGGACTTGCATTAAAGTACTATTCTAAATGATTCCTTCTCAGTCTTTTCAATACACATTTCTGTGACTTAAAAGTTTGGTTCTTCAGAACTTCAAAACCATCTCTTAGTAGCTGTTTTTTCATAAATTTTGCATGCTCATTGGTTTAGCAATTCTACTTTATGCACATTCTCCCCATTTGACATGATCTAATGTCATTAGATGCATGCCTTCTGCAAATTTTGAATTCATTTCTTGTTGATAAATGGCAATTCAATAATTTAATATAAATTTGTATTACTACTTGCCCCATTTTGGTAGTATTGTAGTGACTATTTTTGATGTTTCATTTTTTATTTTTGTTTTTGATACAAATGAAATGCGGATTGATGTTTAGTTTTGATGGTAGTAGGTGACCAAATTCTACTATGAGCTGGCTTGTCAATGTTGCTGGCGCTCGAACCATTGAAGTTCTTGAGCTAGGACTTGCTTGTAGTGAAGCAGAATACATAAACAAATTCCCCCCGCTACTAAATGCAAGATGATGCTAGTCATTCATTATGCTAACTTTTATGTTGATATTGATACATAAAAGAAGAGTGCTTCTACTATATAGAAGGATGAAAGATTTCTAGAATTAGTGGAAGTATGCACAAACAAATCCAACAAGAATTTGATGTTGTCATCATATTGGGTACCTTTTATCGGAGAAAAAACTATTGGATTCCCTTGCAACAAGTATGTTTATCTCTACTAACGTTCTTACAAGATCTGGATTCCAATATCACATACTAGCATTAACAGATCCTCCTAAAAACTCAAAGCTTCCATGGAACAAACCAACGCTCTCCGAAAGATGTAGATGATCCAAGACACTACCAACATGAGGAAAGGACCAAGATTAGAGCAACGCAACAATGTAATTCAAGATCAGAAACTAATATGACAACAACTGGTGTGACAACAATCTAAACACAAAGGTAGCTAGAAGGTGAACACCGACTCAAAAAGTACCTAGTCTTGACTTCAATGAAAGATTTTTTGACAATGCTTCTAAATGGTGCAAAGACGTCCAAGTATCACTTACAACAAAGATATACCAAAAACAGTTAGAAAAGATGATGGACAAATGAATACACAATTTGAGCTTGAGTAAGATGCAATACTATAGTTTAGCCCAAGAAAATATTGCATACCTCGCAGAAGAAACAAAACCCAGAAGTTCAAGTAGAAGAATCAAGTGAAATTGAAGAAGGCTCTAAGTTCTCTTGTTGTTTCTCTCAAAGCGAAGGAATGGATTGATTTTCTTAGCCTCTTTGCATCTTTTATCTTCTTCACAGCACTCATGTCAATCTAAGCAACCACACAGGCCCTACCTTGCTGGTTCTAGCGTTGCCCTTCGCGCACTAGTAGCGGCAACCCTACCATCTTGCAGTCTTGAGTGGACCCCATCCAACTGCAATGTTTCTTTAGTTTGCTCTCATGTCTCTCCTTTTTTTTAATACTAAGAAGTCCAATTTTTTGACAATGTATAGATTGAAAATCAAACTTTTTTTTCCATTACAAATTGGATGAAGGTCATCCTAATTTTTAGAGATATTTTATATAATCATTATCCTACTCAAAGGTGGATTTGGTGTTATTAGAGTACATTATTTTTCTAAAATCACAAATGCAAAAGTTTGTTAAGTGGTAAACCTAGCCAAAATTGCATTGACTCTAGTTCAAATATGGAATTGCAAAAAAAAATCGTGGAATCAAAAAACATAAAAATTCCAAAATATAACCATGTCAAGATAACATCATTTTAAATCCATTCAAACAAAATTTACTCAGAAAATGACAATATTTTGTTTGTTAGTGAATTTTGAAGGAATTTTGAATTTTCCTTTTCAAAAGTTATAGAAAAATATTGGTGATAGCATTGGTGAATCTAATCGTATAAATAGACTCTAAAATTCAAATTTTAGAACTTTTATTTGTACTTCAATTCCAAAATATTCTTTCAAATAGTAATTTTTTTTAAATTGTCAATTTAAGAGATGAGTTTCGTCACTTAGGGGTAAACCCTTAAGTGCTCTGACATCCAATTTTTGGATGATGTATAGATTGAAAATCTGATATCCTTCTCATTATAGCTTGGATGGAAGTCATCCTAATAGTTAGAAATACTTTATGAAGTTGTTGTCCTATCTAAAGGATAGATTTGGTTTTACCAAAGTACAAATTTTTCTAAAATTATAAATGTGCAAGTATGTCAAGTAACTAACTTACATTGACTATAGTTTAAATTTGGAATTGCAAAATAAGGTCATAGAATAGAACAATACAAAAATTCTGAGAAATCACCATGTCAAGGAAATTTCAAATTTATTCCAACAAAATTTACTCAAAATTCAATATCATTTTGCTTTTAATTCAATTAAAAAGGAATTTTGAATTTATTTTTTCAAATTTTTTAGAAAAATAATGATGATAGCATTGGTAAAATCTAAATGTATAGATTGAAAACTCAAACTCTACAACTTTTATGTGCATCTCAATTCCAAAATATTCTTCCAAATACAATAGTGCTTTATAATGATTTTTCCATAATCATCAATCCTAGAGATGAATCTAAAGGCTTAGGGGTTAATGTGATATAAATGTTACCATTATTTTTAATATTAATATGCGGTTTTGCATTGATTTTATTATCCTATTAGAAGACACTAAAGACAACAATACTACTATGGGTCCTCATATGCCAATTACAATTGCCTTATTTTGTCAACTGGCCCCACAAACGCAATTTCCTTTTAAAAAAAGTAACTGCATTGGAATTTGCAAGAGGCCAAGAGTAGTAGTTTTGTATCATTAAGAAAGGCGTACATTAAAGAACCAACTTGGCATTGTGACCACTAAAGTAGGTATTTCCACATCTTCAGTGACCAAAAAGAATTTCAAAGCCTGATTTTATTCATTATGCATATCAAACGTGACCTTCCAACATCATGAAATGAATTTCAACATTTCTATACTTATATCTCATCTTAAAAACACCCCATTCTCTTGTAGTGGACACATTTATTTGGATCTCCTTTTGCAACACACTTGAAGCACTAGAAGAAAACTATGTTAGAAATCTGCGAAACGCGTGGGCTGAAAATGCATTCCAACGCAGTTTTTTGCGCTGGAAACGTGGAACTCAACAAATTTCAGCCCACACGTTTCGCAGATTTCTAGCGCAGTTTTCTTCTAGTGAAGTAGCTTCCGTCTCTAGAGGGATAGGGCTCTTTGTTGATGCATTTCCTATAGTTCTAACCACTCTACTACACTTCAGTGTATCAGCTTCTCTCTTTTGACAAAGTTCATCGACATCTGCTACAGAGTTTTGTAATCCTCCATTTAAGACATCAACTACTATATTGGATATAATTTTCCCTTTTTTTTCCTCTTTACTCGATTGGTTTCTTTGAGTACAGATTTTTTGCATCGAGTGCTTTTGCTAAGCTAATTATGTAGAACTTCCTTCACTACATTTGTCTCAACGGCAATAGAAGAGGCTTTTGTTGTTACTCTAGACTTTCTTTGGGTAGAACAAATCCAAATTAGCATTTGTTTCATTCCTAACTGTTGTTGTCATCTTCATTTCATTGTCACTCTGTTATAAGAGAGAAGAAAATTTTTCCATGGTCATCTAATCAATGAAAGAAATACAATGAGTGTGTGACTATCACTTAATTAACATTGCAAAAAATTTCAACAATGGAATACTTCATAGAAGTTTGTACATGATGTCCAACACTTTGTCAGCATGAAAACAATACACATTGCTTTCAATTTAACAAAGTACCACGGTTTTAAGAAATGAACATGATCTTCAACAAAAGTTCACAAAGTGAGCATCCTACAAGAAAATGACACATCTAAGAACTTTAACTTTTGGTCTCTCACTATTCTATCTTGAAAAGATGGCTTCCCAGCCTATAAGATTACTATTGCTACAAGGGCCTTCTGTACAATATAATTCATTATAGACACTAGGAATGCACTACAAACATAAACATATTCTTATCTACAAATACAATAGTTAACAATCTTTCATAAAAATAAACCAAACCTGAAAAGAACTCACTTCTTCTACGTTTTTCCTTTGGGACTCAATTGAATTGGTTGTTTTGATTGTATGTCGTCTTCTCCACCAAAACTAACTATCTCTATTTATAGAGGCTTCTATGCTATTTATTAGTGGTTCTTTCTCCTTTTTTTGTATGTACTTGGTGAAAGTTTTACAACTATTGATCTAAGTGCTTTGTGTATCTAAGTCACAATTGCTTGCATGGAAGTCAAAGTTGGTGTCTGCAGTGGTGTCATCACTAAAACTAAGTGGACACTTGCCATTAGAAGACTCTGTGTCATCGTATTTCTCACATTGCTACAGGACTAGACACTACTTACATCCCTCGCCACATTGACAAAATCCTTCGTCAGTGTCACTAGAGAGTAATATGGGCACTTTCAATGATGGTAGCTCTAACCTCTATTTGATACCAAGATCAGCAATAAGCTTTTAGTTTTCCACATTCTACCTTGTATCTTTGGTGGTTCCCTTTTCAAGGTCTGGAACATCCCCTTCTGAGTCAGTTGAAGGTATAGATGAAGGAGTTTTCACTCTAAATGTCCTCACATACAACTCAACATCTTATAGAGTTTTTTGATCAATTGGTTGTACGTGCATTGGACAACAACATAGAACGGTGAAGTGGAAGAAAATCACATTTGCTTTTATTTGACATTATTCTCATGTCCTACTATTAGCGAGAAGCACTAGTAAGTTCAAATATTTTAAGAATTTACTAATGGAAATTGAACAATGTCAAAAAAATCACATACAAAAAACGAAAAGAAGTAGTCTTTACATTGCTTCTATAGCCTAAACCAAAATCCCTTGGAGTCTACCTCATTTGTATTCTCCGCTACAACAGTAAGGTAGTACTACAACAGTGAACTAAGTAAAGACAATAGGCCTCCATTAAGACGTAGAAGGAAAAAAAATTTCATCCATTTTTATGAAATTAGGGTTCCGACAAGGCACAAGTTACGAGGCAACTAAAAGGTCAACACCTTCGCCATCGGATGAATTAGGAATTGAAGGTCGATGCCACATGCATCTGCAGAACTTGATTTAGAATGTATCATCTTGCACACCTATGCCACATAATTCCTCTCATGCATTCAATTTCAAGATTCTATATTCATTTTTGGAGACAAACTGCGCTAAGAATGCTTCACTAAGGAATTTTACATTTTAAAATGGAAGTGGCACGACTAATGGTTAAGGATGGGGGCCATGTGTATATCCTATATTATTTTTTCTTTCTATAGAATGGCCTTTGGTGATAAAATTCTTGGCATCGAGGCTTTTCCAGATTTTTGTGCCTTCCGCGATGGCAAAGTAGATGATGAAGTTGTACAAGGAACTGCCATGGCCACCAAAAAAACCTCAATGGAACAACTCCTAATTCTGTAGAAATCAACAAAATGTGGCAAACGTAATTTTTGGAAATCCACAAGGTAACGATTCCTCATTCACATTTCCGTTGAAACATTGACATTGAGTTTTTGTGGTAGAGGGTGTTGTATAATTGTTTATGGTTGTGTACGATGACTTGTAAGTGCAAAACCTCAATTTCTAAAAGAATTGGCATATTGCACACGTGTCTCAAATTGCCAGTGTGTTCTCACTATAAGTAGTACATAACACACTACACCTAGTTTCGAGGAGTAGCTACAAAGTTCAAGACCAACAGGAAAATGTCTCCCTTGCATAAACAAATTGTAAATTTGGCACTTGGAATTGCAAGTGACTACTATTTTCCTTTAAAATATCTATTGTAAAGTTGGTGATGTAATTACTAACCTATATAATAAGTTGTATACATCAATCATGATGTGTAACTTAATGAACTTAGGATTTCTTGTGATTGCATTAGTAAATTGAAAAGTTCAATTAACATAGAGAGTGCAAAGCTCTGCGTAGACTTTAAAAAGGGTATTCATTTACATTGACATTCCTATTTTTCAACATGGCAGATCACAGTGTCGAGACATCTTTTGCTTAAAAAGTTTTATATGGTAAGTGCAATATTAAAATTGTTTTGGTATTTGACATCCCTCACTCCACTCTTACTATTGTTTAAGGAAGACGTAGTTTTGAAACACAAAAGATGCTATAGTTGGCTCTATTCAGTGGATTCTTATTGAGAATGTAGTTATTTTCTCTACTCTTGTGTGACTTTGCTCAATCCAGTGCTAGACGGGACTGTGTTTTATTGTTAATTTCTTAGATCAAACTAAAACTACATACATTACTAAAAGGAAAGACAATCTTTAACCACATGAGGGGCCTCTTTAAGTTATCAATTACTCATGTGTATAACGTATACATTTGCCACAATTTTGCAGGTGTTCTTGCCTTTAGAAATGCAAGGTGTTTAACTAGTCTATACTTTGAATAGTGAAGTACTCTTTTGTATTTCAATTAATGAATGATCTACAAAGACAAATTATAGACTTTCTAGTCATTGATAGAATGAATATCAAAACAAAGTAAGAACTCAGTATAAAAAAGAAAATGGCCACCGATTGAATAGTTATCTCAGTTGACATTTGCAGTGAAACATATCTCACAAGTTGCATTAGTGTCAACATCTAGCATGGTCTACGGAATTTTCATCTGATTTTGTAATTAGATTGGTTGATTGAATCTTAAAATTTAATTATTCATGCAAATCTTATTTGTATGATTGCAGATGAACCGAAGACTTTTTAACTGGAGAAGAGATATTCAATGGTCATGTGTATAGCAAAAACTAACTTTTTATCTCTAATTCTTGAGATATATACCTAGAGTATATTATATTTCAGTTCATAAAACAGGTGTACATTGTTCTTCTATTATTATTTTATATTTAAAATGATGCAAAGTAGAGGTCAATCTGAGTTTTAGCTATTCTTGTAAGTGATGAAATTGTTCACAATTGAGACATGTATGGACTTTACCTTTTTTGTGTTTTAATGTCCTCTACTTTTTGTGGATATTGCACACTTTCTTTTGTTTCTAAAAGTAGATGAAGAAGTTGAAGTTGTCTTCATTTTTTTAAAAGGACTTCATCAAAAGGGGTATTTGTAGGAGAACCTTTGCTATTGGGACATGGATAATTACTCATTGACAATTGGTTGTGCTTTCTCTAGCAATTGTAGTAATCACTATTGTACTCTATGTGGGCAACCTCATTGTGCATTGAAGCATATTGTTTACAATATGATGATGATAGCAATTTCACATGTCACATAGGATGTTTTAACAGACTATTACATTTGCACTTGTGAAGTAATTTCAAAACTTCTTATATTATTCAAGAAAAAATAGAATTAATTTGAACATATATTAGTGTTGTCTAATTCCACTTATAGAAATCCTCCTTATTTTTTATAGGTATGTTTGAGCATTGTAGAAGACTTGGAAGCATATGGGGCAAGAGTTCAATATACAGACCTCCATCTTCTTTGTGAATATTTTGTCAACCATGTCATCTAGTCAATGCAATAATGGAATGGTCACTCATGTAGTTGTTCCTAGTGCAACATAAGTTTATAGAAGTTGACCCTAAAATCAAAGGTTTTGAAATCTGTAGAGTATGCAGTGAAAAAAGCTACAAGGAATGAATTGGTACATTGGTCGACAAACGTTACTTATATTTCTGAATTTATGTGCATGAACTTCACCTACACATCCTTCTCTCATTCAATGTGGTTCCCAATTTCTCCACTTCCTAGTTAAAGATTCCTTGAATTCTAACCAACTATTGATTTGGTTGAACACATGGCAGTTGAAGGTCTCAAAATTCATGGATTGCATAGAATTCAGTGGTTGTAACAAAAGCACAAATTCAGAAAGCGATGACAGCAAGGCAGATTAGTGGGTGGAAAATGAACATTGCCACATAATTTGCAAAGCCATACTACATTCACAATATGCCTTAGTGCAGTCCAATTGCCCGCTCCTAGAGAATGTCATGATAGGAGTCAAAAGACACCCTTGAGGGAAAATTACTTGTCACACCAAGAAGACAAAATGAGGAAGCAGTTGTTAGATATCACTATGGTTTTTTTAAGTGTATTTTGAATCTTTACATCTTTTAAAGATTTAGGCCCAAGAAGGTCAAAGGCAACAAAATGTCTTCATTTATTAAAAAATTTGTTTTGATTATCACATTTATATAAGAAGGAATTAACCTATAAATGTCAACACAAATGTTCAATGTCTAGTGGATGATAAAGTATCTTTTTGTTTTGGATAGAAGTGCAACTATTCATCTTCATAATTTTCTATGGAAAGGGGAGATCTTCTACACTAGTTTGACTTCTAATGAGTGCTTTTGGATTTTTGTACACCAATGATTTCCATAATATCAAAATGAATGACTTCAATCATTAGTAGTCCATCCTTAAGGATTAAGTAAATGAAGGAATGTAATTGCTTTATAAACAAAGCATTTATTTTATATATTGATATTTGAAATGTTTTTCTACTAAAATTGTATGAAGGTTCCAAGTGATTAATAATATAGAATAGTTTTTATTCCCAAAATTTAGATAAATAATACACCACTAGGAAATTTTTTGATGATAACTTTCCAATGATACTAAATATTGATATTATTAGAAGCTAATTGACAAATTTTAATACAACAAGTCATAGATATTGGAGACCTTGATATGGAACTTGATACAAAAAGTTGTTTGAATTGTAGACTTACTTCTTTGAAATAATAGTTTTTTTGCTAAATTTATACAAATTTAGTTGATTAATTCTTCCTTTTCTAGTTAATTACAATTACATGTGAAAATTCAATTAATGCTTTTGTCTTCAAGTGTACTTCAACTTTGCCAATCAATTAGTCACAAGTGAGGTCACAACTACTGTGAAAAGTCAATAAATTCTCCATCTTCTAATGTAATTGGCTATTGAAGTTTGCAAATTTTCCTTTTATTAATTGGTCATACAAGCATGGAAAATGTCAATGAATTTTTTTCCTAGCGTACTTAGCAAACCTTGCTTATACATGGAAGTGTGAATAAAGTAGAGACCAAATTGACTACTTTATATAATGCACAAAAGCACCCATTTGGTAGAATCTCACTCAAAACTAACTAAGGGTCTAATTGCATGCTTGAAATTGATGGAATATCTAATTGGATCCAAGTGGTTCACATGAAAAAATCCCACCTAACAAATTTTGGTTATGAAGACTAAGTCCCTATCTTTCTCTACTCTCCTTGATTATAGGATTAGTAGAGCACATTTGGAAGCATGATGTGGTATAGACTTGACCTTACAACTTGGTGCCTTGAGCTCCACTTCCAATCCCATCCAAGCATACAAATAGCACCTAATCTCCATTACAACCACAAGACTTGTTTTACCTCACTAAAAGACCAATTGGCTATACTTCCATGGGCAAAGTTAACAAAAATGCTTTGTATTTTAGAATACTTATTAGTCATTTTTGTAGGCACTATGCCAATAGAAGTATAGCCAAAGTAAATATCCAATTGACCACTTGATATGATGCCTATTTGGTGGAATCTCAACTCAAAACTAACTAATTTCCATTATAACCAGAAGACTTGCCTCATCAAAAGACTAATTAGGTACACTTCAATGTGCAAAGTTGACAATGATGCATTATATTCTAGCCTATTTATTAGCGAATTTTGCAACCATTAGGCCTACTGAAGTATAGTCAAAGTAGACGCCCAATTAGCTTATATAATGCAAACAACTAAAACAAGCGCCCATTTGGTGGAACTTCACTCAATACTAACTAATTTCCATTACAACGAGAAGACTTGCTCCCTCTTATTGAAAGACCAAATAAACCACACTTTTATGTGCCAAATTGGTCAAAACAATTTATATTCTAGCCTATTTATTAGTTGACTTTGTAAATATAGGGTCCAATGAAGTACAACCAAAGCCAAGACCCAATTGACCACTTGATATAATGCAAAGAAGAACCCATGTGGTTGAATTTCACTCAATACTAACTAATTTCCAATACAACCCCAAAACTTTAATTTGCAACAAAACCCATTAGTCACACTTCTATGTGTCAAGTCAACAAAAGTGCTTTGTATACTACACTGATTAGGTATATTATCCCCTACATGTCCAATCACCATTTTTAGCAACATAGCGCTTTCAGACAACTTTGTACAGTGGAATTTTTTTTCCCTTAAAATTTTCACACAACATGTGCCCATGGAGTAGCTTAAAGGTGCAACAATTTTCATAATTTTTAACTACATGGTTAGTAAGTTATTGCATATTTGATATTGCATAAGTTAAATATTTGATATTGATTCTCTAGATTTATATATATATATATATCAAAAGCTTTGAATTCATTCCATTTTGATCAATGAGATGAAAGTTATAAGGAGTTTTATTTTGCAAGTAGGTATAGTTTTCAAAGACTTTATATCTATACACAAACCAAAACTCTTTTTAAATTTTATCCCATTGATCAAAATAGAATGAATTCAAAGCTTTTGATGTATATATAAATTTAGAGAATCAATTTCAAGTCTTTTTTTGTTTTTTAAATGATTTACAAAAAAAATTTATGAACTACCCATGCTACTTGTTGAATGATGAAAATGACATATTATTAACCATGTAGTCAAAAATTATGAAAATTGTTGTACTTTAAAGCTACTCTACAAGCACATGCTATGTGAAAATTTCAAAGAAAAAAAACAAAATTCTATTCATAGTAAGCTATCCAAAATTACTATGTTGCCAAAAAATGGTCTTTGAACCCTTAGGAGTTGAAGAGACCCATACTAATTAATTGACATTTCACACTATTTAAATATCTACCTAAGTTGTTGTACATTAGTGGTTAATTGAAGTGTCTCAAGGGTGTACATCATGTTTCAAACATCTACAATTTTCCATGATAAGTTCTTTTAATTTTTTGGTCTATTTAATTCCACTATTCACTTTAGCATACTTAACCTTTGAACATCAACATAGATGTTTAGTGTTTGATGGATGACATAAAATCATAATGCAACTATTTATCATCAAAATTTTATATGAAAAGGGGAGACCTTCTACAATATTTTGACTTTTAACAAGTGAAATTTGGATTTTTTTCAAAGAAATCATTCTAGGAGTATCAAAATGGATGATTTCCACACTCACTATGGTTTGTCCTTTAAAGGTTAATCCTTGAACGTCAACATCGATGTTTGACATCCAATGGAAGACATAGAATCTTGGTATGTAGGATGAATGTATCTATTCATTCTCAAAATTTTGAGTGTAAAAGGGAGATCTTCTACAATGCTTTGAGTTCCATTGAGTGTTTTTGGATTTATTTTTTAAAATATTGATTCCTGCAATATCAAAATAGATGATTTCTCAATCACCAAGGTTCATCTTTCAAGGGTTAACCCTAGAAGAACACTGCAGACAAATAGTGTCCATTAGATGACAAAAAAGATTTACATGTGAGATAGAAGTGCAATTGTTCATCCTTGAAATTTTGTGAAAAAAAGGAAGTCATAAACAATAGGGGTAGTCACACCTTTTTCAACAAGCAAATTTTGCAGAAGAAGGGAGAAGAAACAAGAGCCAATCCAATGTCATTCTAAATGAAGAAGGTGTGATGCCCCGTTTCAATTCATTGACAAGGGAGATTCAAAAGTTACAAAATCGATTTACTTGCACACAAGACAAGACAATTAGAGAAGACTTGAAACATAGGCTATGCATAGCTCAAGCCACCACAATAGAGGTGAATCTACGGAGCGCCAAACTGGCCACAGAGGTGAAATCAAGGAGCGGCAGGTAACAAGAAATAGCTCACGAAAGCTTCAACCTACCCAAAATCCACCTTCGGAGTAGAATAATTGATCTCATGAAGGCTTTGCAAGAGATTCCAAAGCTTTGTTCAAGAGCATTCAGTTAACCAAAAAAACCCTAACATGTCCCCCTTCTTCAAATCTAAGGTGATGCAAAAAGAAGGTGTGACTACCCTTACCCTCTAAATGCCCAAGGCACCCAAAAGCGGCGTCAAAGAAACTTTGAAGTTAAATAAAACCTTACCAATTTTCTATTTTTAGTATTTTCTATTTTTGGAAGATTCTTTTTGAAATCTAGTTTTAGCATCAATAATCTAATTTTGAAAATGAATGATTATGATTTTTTCATTCAAGATTTAGTGCAAGGGTACCCATTGCAATCTTGACATTTTGCAGTATTAAGGACTCTTGGAAATGAGCCTCAAATACACTAGATCTTAGAGAAAAAATCACACCAAAAATTCATTTAAAAAAATTGTAGAGTAGATTTTGAGAAGTTATAAATTGATTGGGGTTATGCTTGTTAGGCCCTTCAACCTCATATTTTTTTGGTGACCAACTTTTTAGATTTGACATGCAAAAAGAGGGCTCAAAGATTTTCATAGTTTTTACACCCTTAGGATCAAACATGATAATCTTTCAATCCATAAGTGATATTGTTATGTTTTCTTTTCCTTTGTCATCTCTAACATGTCTACTTTGAATTTGTACAGTTACAATTCAAAAGAAATTGATTCAACTTATCAAAATGTTGGTTTTTTGTTCGATTTAGAGCAAATTCCAAGAAGCTCAAAACAAGCCTTGGGCATTTAGGGGTTAACCCTGAAGTGCTCCGATGTCCATATTCTAGACGATGAACAGAGGGCTTCAAGGCACTACATCATCCAATTAACTTCTCATTTATCAAATGTAACACTTGAATTTAGAAAAGACAACCTTCCTTAATGACCAAATTCATTCAATTCTGGTAAATGATATATCTGTACAAAGCTACAAACGAAAATGCACAAAAATTCAAAAAAGGATTGAGACATTTCAGGGTTAATAGTTTGATCTTCAATGAACACTTTTGATTTATTTATTTTTAATAGAAAATGATTTGCACTCAGTTGCCAAAAGGATGATTTCCACGAAGGCCAGCCCGTCGTTCTAGTCTACGGTTAAGCCGACTTTGCCGGCCCCTGCCCCAGCCAAAGTGCGTGGAGAGTCGAGACCCAATTGGCCCCGGGCTCTGATGGAATCTCGTCCGTCCGTCCGTCTGGTGGACAGCATCTGTCTCTCTCTCTCCCCAGCCGGCCAACCAGTTTCCATCCCCACCCCAAGCCAACAGCATGCCGGCCATGATGGAACTGAATTATCCACAAATTCATCCATCCAACTCCTCGGCTTTGAACAGAAGTGCGGGTCCTTTTCATCCATCCCCGCCCCCCCTCGTTAGTTGCCAACTGGACTTTCGTTTTGCCTGGTGAGCGAATGAGAGGGCCAGCGCATGATTCTAGAAAGGTCGTGCCCATGTGAAATGGAATTGCACCCACGTGAAGGGGAAGGTTCCCGGGGGGGTCCGCGTCTTTTCCAGGAAAGCGGGGTACCCAGTATCCTTATCCACTGGCTCAAGGGGGACACTCATGGACCCCACATGAATGACCGAACTTACATTAACCCCTAAGAGCATCCCCACCGCATGGGTCAGAATTTGACTCAAAATCAAGCCCTTTGCAGGGCAGAGGATTATAACCCATGCCGGCCAGAGTTGGAGAGCCCCACTGCTGAACAGTGCAAACAACCCTCCAAATGAATTTTTTTCCCTTAAAAACAAGTTTTTCAGTTTATTTTGGCTTCAATTAAAGCCCAAAAACATTGGGCTTTTTTTTTCTTTGAGGTCTCATTCTTTTTCCTTGAAGAGATTTCTAAATATTTTGAATTCGCAATGGGGGCAAGACTCCTTATATCCCCATGGGGTGGAGGGAGGTGCTCCAACCCATGTGGGATATATAAATTTCAACTTGTTGGAACTAAAATTTGAATTTTGAATTTCTAAATTTTTTTCATTCAAAAATGAAAAAATTTGAAAATTCAAATTTTAGTTCCAACAAGTTGAAATTTATATATCCCACATGGGTTGGAGCACCTCCCTCCACCCCATGGGGATATAAGGAGCCTTGCTCCATTGCATACTCACTTCTTCCTCCATACACTTCATAGTGAATGTAGGGAGGCATGAGTTTCCAATAGAGGTGGAAATCCCTACATCCTCTTGGGGAGGAGGGAGGAGTTCCAATCCATGTGGGATAAAAGAAGCTATGAACTCATTTTTTTTTGAGATAAGAATTCTCTCATTTTTGTTAATGAAATTGCTTGTAAGCATTTCATTTTTGAAAAAAAATTTGAAATTGGAAGGTCAGCAGGGTCTGTACCTCGATTTCGGGGTCTAAAGTGCAGTCAAACTCCCTTCCGGCCCCTGGGTAAAACGCAGTATTTTCCCGTCTGCCCAGTAAATTTGGCAGCGCCGGGCCATATTTTGAGTCTTATTTTGCGTGGGGTGGGGTACAGATAGTTGGCTGACCCGGCCAAATACCCAGTTTGAGCCAAATTCTGAGCTGCAGTGGGGATGGTCTAAACGTCTTGATCCATTGTGAAATGGTCAAACATCATGTCTGAACTAAATTTGGCCTTCTAAATTGTGTTCAAACAACAATATTATATTTTTATTACTTGAAACTAAGAATTGTATATCACTATGAGAAATTTCAATTTGTTTTGTGAAAAATTATAATTGTTATCATTTTTGTTGCAAAAATTGAACATAAATAAGTAAAAACAGCAAAAACAATCCAAATTATTTGAATTTTTCATAAGTGGTACAAGTAGAAATGGAGATTAGTGTGAAAAATTTTCAATTGGTTATTTTATTTTTTACATCCAAAACAACCACAACAAAGACCTTGAAGTCAAATTCAACTATCAAACCAAATTTATCCTTTTATTTGATTGATGTATAAAATTTTGATATTTTTCACTAGTGGAAAAGTGCATTTTCTTTTTACACTGTTTTTTTCAATAATTTTGAAGGAAAATAAAATTATTGTGAATTTTTTAAGCTAAAGGTGGAAATAAAATTATATCAATTAGAAAATATATTAGAAAATTTTGTAATTTTTACTATAAATCAAGGATAGAATGAAAAATATAATTTTATAGTTTAAATTCAAATTATATTTAAAAAAATAAAATATGAATTAAAAACACACTATATTGTGTTATTTGGATTCTAACACATGGAGCTTTCAGTTGCAATAATTCTTTCAATTTTTGACATTTTTCAAAATTTCAAAATGGAATAGAAAGAAAACTTGTCAAGCTTCATTTTCATAGTTTAAAATATATATCAATAATGGATATTTTGAAAGTTACAATCAAGGTTGACCAAGGCGCATCCACTTTTTGGATGCGCGGACCTCAAAGGATTAAGTGGTTCAGTAATCGACCATCTAAGGGCTGGAACTGAATTGCGGGGGAGGTGAACCATCTTGAAATATTTTTCAGTGAATTTTCCTTGAAAGATAGATAGAATAGGCATCTAACCCAAGTTGTTTCATATTTTTTGGAGCTTTGTGGAATTAGTTATGAATTTCTGAAGTCAATATGGCATAGGGCTCCTAAACTCCCCCCCCCCCCCTTCCTCAAATGTACACTATTTGTACATCACTGTAAAGATCAAAAAGTAGCATGTACCAACAATGTACATTTGGGAAGGTGAGTGGTTTGGGGGCTTGAGCGGTTCTCCAGCCTCCTACCTTAAGTGGTTCAATAATCAACCACCTAAGATTCATCTGAGGTTCACCTAAACATTTGAGATTTTTTTTGGTAGACGAAAGAGAAAAACGCAGGTATGGCAAAAAAATTTGGTACATTTTTGACCCCAACATAATAAGATACAATTTTTAGAAGGCAAAGGTAAGTAGGGTGCTATTCACATGTATAGGAAGTAGTAATGATCACCCGGATTGTCTCTATTATTAGAACAAGAGAGTCCAAAAATCAATTTGGAAGATGTTGTAAATATTCAACAAAGTCAACTTTTGCACTAACCATGTGTTAAAAAACCAAGCAAGTTCTTTTTGCAATGACATTCCATTTCATTTGTTTAACAAAACAACAATCAAGACACATATATACTGCTCATTTGGCCAAAACGTGACAAGTAAGCACATTTTAATGTTGCTTTTATTGTCATTAGAATTTATATTTAAGTTATTCAATCACATAGTTTAAGCCATACACTACTCATAATAGTTGTCCCCATTGACTATTGACTATCTTGAAATCACTCACTTTTAATGACATTTTTTAGGTTCAATAAAACTATTCCATTTTGCAGAGCATGTGCATTGTTTCAAGGCCCTTTGTAGGAGCTGTTCAAAAAGACCACTCAATTTAAAAGCTTGTTCTTATAGTAGAAAGAAAGATTATGGTAGATATAGCGGCACAATGCAACCACCTTATCCTTTTTGTCATCACAAGGGATTTGAGGACAAGAATAACCCATTTTAGAACTGTTGCTCTACATGTTCCCTACGTTGTCTAGAATTTGTAAATTAGCCCTATTGGCTGAAATTTTTGAATTTTTGAAGGAAAAAAAATTAATTTTTTCAAAAATTCTAAAAAGTGTAAAGAAACGTAAAATTGATTAAAATTTTCCTATAATAATTTGAATTAAGGTTGAAGCACTAGTAATCAACCATGCCCCCCCAAATGTAGGGTGAGTTGTTTCTAACTTTAGCATAGAAATGAAGCTTGGAATGTTTTTTTGTTTTTTTATTTTTTATTTATTTTTCAAGTTTGAGACTAATAAAGAAAAGAGACATATCCAAAAGAAGTTAGTGAGATAGTAGTTCTAGATTGATAGGAATTGAAAGACTCTAAAGATTGAAAATAAGTGCAATGCACTTTTAGGCTCCCAAAATTCATTGTAATTTTGATTTTAACGGTAAAATTTTGAAAAATCCTCTATCCTCATACTTTGGTCAAGGTGAATTGGCCCTTTTGCTCGGCCACTCCAAATCATTCCATAAGTGTAGTAATATTAAAAGCCCCCTATTTTGTGCTTGATTAATTTATTAAGTACATCCTTTCTAGATGATTTGGGGCCTTTGATTGCAAATATCTATTCAAAATTTTCAAATTTGATTATGTGTAGAAAATTAAAAAAATTTGAGCATTTTACTAAGTAACCAAGTAAGGGGGTCAATTCATACTGGCCTATATTTCCTATCTTCCTACATGGAAAACAGACTTGTTTTTACAGAAATCATCCTTTTTGAAACAATGTGAATCATCTACTTTAACCCCTAAAGGACCAATATAGCAATTTTGGACAACTCACTATGGATGGATTTTTTCTTTTTTGAAATTTTCACACAACATGTGCCCAAGGAGTAGCTTTAAGGCCCAACAATTTTCATAACTTTTGACTACATGGTTCAAAAGTTATTTTATGACATGTAGTTTTCATTGCTTAGTGGGCAACCCGGGTAGCTAAAAAGACTTCTACAAAAAAAAAATTTAAGAAAAAAAATTTTTGAAATTAGTTTTTAGATTTATATATAAGTGGAATAGTTTTATATCATTTCATTTTGATTAATGAAATAAAAGTTATGGAAGTTTTAGTTTATAGGTAGTTTGTAGGAAGTTATGGATTGTCTCAGGGGGGACATTTCCCGCGTTTTAGGAACCTACATGCACTAGAACGTAGGGTGGATTTAATTCATTTTGAGTCATATTTATAAATATTTATTAAAAAAATTACATATAAAGTGGGGGACATGAAAAGTGGCAAGTCTATTATAAAAAATGTAGGTAGCCAAAAAATATGGTCCATTAATTTGTAGGTACATGTAATTTAAGGGCAAGAGAGTTGGATCCAAGGTATTGTATTTAGTGGAGTATGTTTGTACTACATCTGAATTATAGTATAGTAGAGTTGCAGAATAGTACTCACACGTCAAAGTTACAGTATAGTACTTGCACATCAGAGTTACATTAGAGGATGAAAATGTGAAGTATTACAATGTTATCTCCAAATCATTGGATGAAGGTGTAATTTCAAATCTTTAGACTTTAAGGTTAGGTCGATTCGTCAACAATTCACATACTATAGTAAAAAAAATCTTCATTTATCCCTTGTTTGTGGATTTCATCTATTACTATATGGCTCACACTAGAAATGATTGGATCTTTGAGTTGTATGTATTATGTAAGCTTTTTAATGTTTGTATGCAATTTTCATTTGAATGTTACTTTCAATTAATTGAAAATAATCCTTTTGATTATAAAAGTAGTTTTGGTAATATTTTCTTAAGAAGAAAAAATTATTGTGATTAAAATGAATCAAATTGCAAGGATATACTAAAGAAATATATTTATGCACATATTATAGATATATATTACAAACATTCTTACAAGATGTTGAAGCAATACATTAATAGTACAATACAACAATTTGGTTTGATGAGACATTTTTGTCTCTAAATGAAGTTGATATCCAATGGTCAATTCAAGAGGTTCACATATTTCAATAGCAATATGGATGGCCATTGAAATAGCAAAGATATGATAAGGTTATATACAAACAATATTACAATTATTGGTGGTTTTATTTTCAATGGCCTCATTTAATATGAATTGAGGGAATTGAGTTGTCTTCCTTGATCGTGTGTCTCCAGAAACCACAACCTACGCTACATATTTGAAAGTAACCAATATAATTCTGATCAATTTTGGAATTTAACTAGTATACAAGAACTTCAATAAATACTTGAAAGTATGTCTTACACATTATGATACATAGCAATTCACATACTAAATTAGATAGTTGCAACAATATTCCAAAACACCTAATTATTAGCAATTGACTTCAAAAATTCCTTTTACAATTTATATATTGGCAGACCTTTCAATTTTAATGTTTTGTGTTTGATTCATTCATGCTAATTTGTGTTGAAGTGTACTTATTGTGTACATTCACATGTCAATGCATCTGAACGTATGTATGTTCAAAGTACTCTTTCAAAAAAATTGCATTTCCTAAACCTTGAACATAGCATTGTTTGAGATTGCATAAGATTTTGAGCTAGAAACTGAATCTTTTTTTCTATGAACTTTTTCCTTGTCACTTTTAGTTTTTCATTAGTTTTTTATTTAGTTTTTTTACTTACAAAAATATAGGCTAAAATTTTTGCATTGACCTATATATTATAAGTAATGATATTTTGTACGTATTGTACGTATTGTACATATTGATATTTTGAAGATGGAAAGAGAGTGAAGATGACGGTTTCAAAAGGGTGTGATTTTGGATGTATCCACCTACCTTAACCTTATATTGTTGTGGCTAACACTAGGTGTCTAATAGACGATAGACAATCCTTTTGTATGAGACAGATGTGCAATTGTTCATCCTTGGATTTTTGAGCAAAAAAAGGGAGGTCTTGCACAATACTCTGACCTCCAATGAATACTTCTATATTTCTTTAATTCCTAAAGGTTTTTTACTATGTTTTCACCCAAATCGCTCTAAAATTGTCATTTCTATGACAATAACCAAATTTTAGAATATTTTCTTTTAATAATTCAACTACAAGATCTTTTAGTATACTAGTTTGAAAAGATGTAGAAAAAGTTTCAAAAATTTCCACTCTATAGATTGCAAAATGTTAGTGTTTGAAGTTACAAATTTTTTTTTACCACTACAAAAATCCAGGCAACTACACTTCAGAAGGCTACATTTGTATGAAAAAATGTACAAAATGGTTGTAACTCTTTGGATTCATTTTTCAATTCAAATTGGCTACATGCTTGAAATTTTTTAAATCATTTTATTTTGTACAACATGTAAAAAAAAATAGTAAGTGAAAAGAAGTAGAAAACGATTTAAAATACTAAATTATTAACAATTCATTTATTGAATTGAAAAATGACCATCCCAATGGTTGTAATGTTGTAGTAGACAATCTACATCCAATGTTTGTTTTTTCAAAATTTATAAAAAATTGAATTAAATAAAAGACTTCAAAGTTTATTTTAGAATACACAATTCACTTGGGGGGTCACTCTCACTACATTTGGGGGACCCATGTGTAGTAGAGGGATATTTTTTGGGGGCCTATTTACCTCCTAGGCAACATTAAGAGGACCTCTATTATAACCTAATGCAGAAAAATCTCCCATATAATCATCTATATGTTGAAAAAATGATTCCAAAACATGTACACCAAAAAACTGTTTGACCTTTCATACCTCTTGCATATTTAGTGCGTTGGAACCTCTTTTCCAATAATAAAATCAATGAAAATTTGATTACTCTAATAAGATAAAGAAGGCACGATAGTAAAAAGTCATGGTTTGAGGGTGTCCCGTTGGTACAAGGTCTTTTTCTTGTGTGGGGCTTCAAAAATGTGGTTGAGGCCATCAATTTCACATGTGAATTTGGCAAAATGTTTGGCCTATATAGATAGCTACAGAAATTTTAACAATTTTACAATAAAATTTTCATCAAAACCGCGGTAATAATTGGTTACATACTCACATTTCTTCTTTGATATTACAATAGGCTTATATCTAGACCAAAGTATTTGTAGGAATTTGACAACATTTTGTAACCTCCAAACAAACAAGCAACCCATGGTAGGCCCCCTAGGACAACATTACATCTAGTCTTTGTCAACTTCTTAGGGTGTAAAGCCCAGCTTCCATGTGAGCCGGGCCGGTAGCAAAAGAGCTAGGAGACAAGAAGCTCCCACTGAATGTGTTGTCCGACTTGGTAAGCAGAGAAGGAAGGTTTGAAGTTTCACCGATATCGGTAGACAAGCCCATTGGTGAAGCTTGATCGAACTTCAAGGGAATCATTACGTGTGCTTTTCTTACTCAACATCTCTCCACCCACCGGGTCCACATAGAAGTGTCATCACCCACTTCTCATTGTAGCTCTCCCTGGCAAGTTCTACTAGCCTAGTTCACATGGAAGCTAACCCTAAGACCCAAATTTTTCAGTGAAATGAATAAATGTATAATTTTCCATCTATTTGAAAAAAAGATAATTTGATATTTCTCAACATCTTTAGGGTAGTTTGGAATGGATTCCCATTATGAGTTCAAATTCTCCAAATTTGATCATCCCCGGAAAAAATGGAGCACAGGGTGGGTTCACAAGTGGACGGATTTCTGATCTAAGGTAGCCCTGACCCACCTCTTGGCCCAATTTGTATCTCTCCTGAATGTGGATTGGCTGGAAACAGGGGATTGTCTACAATCCCAGGAAGTCAGGAAAACAACGATCAAATAATAAATAAATAAAACAATATTCAGTTCAAATAATATACTTCGTATTTTTGCGGCCGGGTTGAACCGACCCGGTTTTGTCTAAAGTAGTGCGACGAGCCAATTGTGGAGCCCTAGGCAAGGGTGAAAGTAAAAAAAAAAGCCCCCTAGTTTGAGTTGTGTTAATGCGGATGATAACACCTCCCGAAACTAATTTGGGGTCTCTAATTGTAAATAAGAACTTAGAATTTGCAAAATTTTATGTTGCGCAGTAAATAAAATGTTTGAGTGTTTTTTCCATGATAAAGAAAGAGGGGCAAAACAGCCTCTGCAATCGGCTCATCGCACTACTATGGATGCGATCAACCGACCCCTCACTTGTTCCCAAGAGAAAAGGCACTAAATTTTTTTATTTGTTGTGCATGATAAAATTTGCAAATTTTGGATTTGTATTTGCAATCAAAGGCCCTAAAATAGATAGGGGAATTATTTATACATATGCATCTCCAAATTACTTTTGGAGATGGGCAAAGAGGTTGGTTTACTCTGACCTTTCTATGTGCGGTAAGGAGACTACTATCCTAGAAAATATTAATTGATTAATTTTAAATTAATTTTAAAAGTTTTTAAAGTTTTTATAAAGTTTATTCTAATTCAAATATTATGACTAGCAATGGCTAGTTCATAGTATAGAAAACAATAAAGGGAACAACCTTGAAATGGCCCTCCCTTGCTCTCAATTCTCGTCTGTTGATTTTAATTCAACAAAAATACAACAACATGCCGACAAGTAGAGCTAAGGTGGATGCCCTTTAAAGCACCCCTACTAAAAACTGACATCATCACTTTCTAAGCATCTCCAAAGTCAATATGTACCTTTGTTGAAGAAATGATTTTAGAACCTCTACAAGAAAAAAACTTTGACCTTTTGTAACTTTTGCACATGTAGTATCTAACTATCACATTATTTTGTGCATTGGAACCTCCTTTCATTTATCAATTAGAAAATATAAAATTTTGATCAATCCGATAATAATGATTTATAGGACAAATTTGTGGGCCTACTTTGATGCTTAGTGCTCCTATTCTTCAACAATTCAAAAAAACATAATTAGGGAAGCCATATCTAATTGAAGACAAATTATGAATAGAGTAAAGTTGCCAATCACTATACAAACACAATTCAAAACTTCCTCCATATAAATATGAAAACTTGCATGTTTTGAAATTTTCCATGATTATTAAATGCCATCTACAAATTCACCTTTGAAAAATTCACATTTTAGTAATACCAAATTCAACCATTAGATAGGACAAGAACTTCATAAAGTGTCTCTACTAATTAGGATGACTTTTATCCAAGCAATTTTGAAAAATAAATAAGAATTTAAATATATTACTTGTCTAAAAATTAGACTTTGGAGCACTTGACAGTTAAAGATATCAAGAAGTTAATAATGACAACAAATTATTTCATGAAAGGAAATAAAATATTAGAATTTGTCTACAACCATGCTAGAATACAATTCAACTTGGAATTGCAATAGGACACTTTAAAAAGTAATCCAAATATCTTGATTTTTTTCCTACATGCACATTATCAATATTAGTTGTAGATTCATAATTCTCAAGATACAACTAAAGCTTTAGTATCCTATACCACATCACAATCTCTCAGTTAAAACAAAATGTCATTTCCAACAAATCAAATTGCCTCTAGTCCTTAAAGTAAGAATTTAAGACCTAACTCTTAACGTTATTAGTTCCTAACTAACTAGTTATACAACTAAATGCATTAACAACTTGAGGACTATAATGGAACTACATCAGCTTGAATACCTTGATACAAAAGACATCTACAATAGAAGTGATGTACATAAATATTACACTATGTTCCATTCTCTACAATTTGACCACCACATTAATGCACACATATTAGCGAAATTACACATACTTGAAAAAATATTCACAATCACAATTCTCAACACATTCTATCTTGATAATTCATGAGAAGATATGGGGTAAATTTACTTACAACTTATTGCAACTACAGAATTGAAATTGTAGCCATCTTTACCAAACCGCACAAAATTCAAAAATACTCGTATGCCCTTTTCTGTGTAGCATAACATTCAGTAGCCCATGGAAGACTGCCTTCCCCTTGGTGAAGTCCCCATCACCTAATTTCAGCTGACATTTCTTGGAGTTGCAACTTTAGTTACTGATTGGAGTGGAATACCATTGGTGCTGGATGGAATGGTGTGGAATATCCCACACCATTTCATCTGCTGGATGGAATGGTGTGGGATATTCCACACCATTTCATCCGCTGGGAGGTAGTGTGACAGTCTGCTACTGAATGTAATGAGGGGAGATGTTTTGTACTTGAGAGAAACGATCCATTTTTGTGACAAGTGAGACGATTCCCACTTGCAGCGCTCCATTGCTCTTTTTGCTGTTGCTCAGTCCCTCGTCAACCCCTCGCAAAAGTCCTTGATCCATCCATCGCCACGGATCCTCTGTCCACCATGTAGGAACCCTACTCAGACAAATTTGTAAGCCACACTCATGATCAGGATCAATTGCATGATCAATCACTTCTTCAATCGCTTGGACAATCATTTGCTGTTAGTCTACTATACTGCTTACAATTCTAGCTTGATTTCAGCTGAATGAGCTTCTGAATGTTGCAGTTGGTGTGAGACTCAGTAACAATTTTGTTACTGTTCTTTTGTTTTCTTTCATTCGGGTGTTGGTAATTTGGGTTGCATCTTAGGTCTGATTGTGCGGAGGTTGCTGAATTTCATTTCCTTGCATTCAGTCGTTAGTAGGAATTGATGTGTTTAATTGCATCCGCTTTAATCGTCTCTAGAATACCATGTAACTATTCGTCCACGAAATAGCGACCCTATTCGTACAGATTTGTAAGAGACACAAGATCATGTTGAATTGCATGAACAATCGCTTGTTCATTCATCTGTTGTCAATCTAGAGTGTTGCTTCCAATTCAAGCTTGATATCTGAGTGAGGTTGTTGATGGTGCAATTGGGGTGAGATTTAGTAGCGATTTTGTTGCAGTATCTTCTATTTTCTCTCATTCGGGTGATGAGAATTTTGGTTACATTGAAGCTATTTCTTAGGTCTCATAATGCGAAGCTTACTGAATTTCGTCTCTTTGAGCTCGGTTGTAGAAATTTATGTGCTTAATTGCATCCACGTCAATTGTCTCTAGAATACTATGTAGCAATCCTATTCATACAAACTTATCAGAGATATAGGATCATGTTCAAATGCAAGATCAATTGGTTTTCTGATGGTAGTCCAGTGTATTGCTTCCGATTCCAGCTTGATATGTGAGTTAGAACGCTTCCAAAGCTCCTGGCACACACTCGCCAACTGACAGAACGAAGGAGCATGGGGAGATTTTTTGGGTTTACTAAGTGCTAAACTCACTACCATTACCACTTTGGAAGTGGTAATAGTACTGATTTTACCACTTAGAATGTGGTAATGGTAGTGAGTTCACTACGTAGTAAACCCAAAAAATCTCCCTGTGGAGGCAACCAGTCCTAAACAATCGACCACAGAAATCGACGATTACGCTACAATGCTCCTCTCTCCTTGGAACTGAATCATTGTCGCGCGGTCATCACCGAAACAAACATCCACCCACGCCTGCTGCCAATATGAACATCGCCCCCGCTCGCTCTGCCTCCAACAGCACTCTCGTTCCACGACCATGCACGCTACAACGTCCCCCCAAGTTCCAAGTTCCCGAAGTTCCCCTCATTGGGAGCGTAAGCGTCTACCAAGGGGCCCATAAAAATGGAATATAAATTCTTTTTTGACTTCTCAAAAAATTTAACAAAACATAAGGCCATTTTATAGTAGGTACCAATTCTCAATTGCTTATCAAGTCATATTTAGGTGTAGTTACCTTCATAGAAAATTGGTATTTTGAAGTAAAAAGAAAATACTTAGATCTAGAGTTAGACAATCATTACAAAAAATTTGGGGTCTCTAGAGGGCCACTTCACAATGACATGTTTCTAGCTATAATTCTCTATTTCATTGGTGTTAGAAATAGTGACACGTATCTAGCAACCACATCATTTGACTTCTATAATTGCTCTTGAAGTAGCGAACTACACTTTGCTCTCATACAAGTTTTGTTATTTTGTTAGGCAAAGATAGGAAAACAAAACATTGCATAGGACAATTTAAATTGGTGGACAAGGTCTCTTTCAAGCTTGTTTTAGTAGGCCTCTAGAAACTTGAAATTGTTTGTAATGCACTCACTTCCAAAGTTCATCTTTGAAGAGCTCAAATTCTTAACCATAGGGGCAATGACATATCCATAATTAGGCACATGTACTTGTTGCAAAAATTCAATGAGTATTCCTAAAGGTAGGATCACATAATGGCACTTATTCCATGGATTTTTTCCAATGACTTATTTTATTGGGTTGATTGCAAGAAACAATTGTTGATTTGGTTGCATTTTTTATAATACACATACTTTGCATTTTTGAAATATTTTAAAATTAGAAAAATAATTATTAGTTTAAATTCTTTTTACTAAGGTGTACACCTAAATCTTTAAATGATGTAGGGGTCACCTAGGAAATCATCTTTTCCAAAACCATAGAAATCATTGGTATTAAAAAATCCAAAAGTGCACATTTGAAGTCAAAGAACTATAGAAGATCTTCCTTTTCCATCCCTAATTCCGAGGATGAATGCTTGTAGTTTGGTCCTGCATTGCAAAACAATCTTGTTCATCAACCAAAAAATAGGTCAAGCATCGTTTATGGGTTAAAGAAGATTGTATCCTAGGAAGATAGAATATATGAAAAGTATTTAGGTAGGAGAATTGAAACACTACAAAATCTCAAGACTTAGATAGGTAGTTTGATGTTTTAATTTGTATAAAAACTGGAAAAGAAACTAAGAAATTTAAATTTTTTGTTAGTTTGTAGTAATCCACAGAGATGGTCATCCGCACCAAAGAACCACCAAAATAATATTTAACATGGTTTGGAATGCAAACAAAAAGAACCTCACTTTGTAGAATTCTATACAAGCAATTAACTAAATGATTAGAATTGGTTTAGACAATAGTTGCAAGGCTACTAGTTATTTACTCATTTGGAACCAAAATGCAAAAGTTATGGCCAAAAGAACAAATTAGTATATGTGTTTCTTGTAATCATCCATTGACAGTTTATCATAAATATAGATCCTTCCTTTCGCTTTTATACCATCATTTTAGACAATGTTGATAATTGATGCCTATATTTTAGTGATTCTACACAGTAAACCTGTCACATATGAAGTGTCAAACAATATTCAAGAATTATCTAATTTTTTAGAGAAATTTATGAATATGAATATTCACAACATTCAGTGAGGTTTTTTTGGCAGTAAGCCTATAACTTTTGCGGAGTATGTCTAATGTACGTGAAATTTGAAATGAAGGTACATGTAATACAACATATTATAGACTAATAGTTGTAGACAGTGAATAATTTTTAGCATACTTTGAAAATTATTTTAATATTTTGAAGAGCCTCCAATTAGATGTCTATTTTATTTACCATTTGGAAGTTTTGAATCCTATTTTCAACCTAAACATCAAAATTGAGAGTTGAAAATTGCAAAAGTAGTTGTTCTACCATGGTTGCCAGTATGTGAGCATAGAAAGTGTGAGCCTATGAGCCTACAATTCTTTACACCTATAATACATGTGTCTATATCATTAACACATTCAATGAGTGTAGGATAACCAAATAAAGTTTGGATATATACTAATCAAAAAATACAACAATAATTAGGCTATTTTGACTCTCTGAATGAAAATTTCCTTTACAAAAAAAACCAATGTCCTTTGAGTTGGTGAAAAATTAGGCTTAAAAATAACATTGTTGAATTCATTGAACCAAAATGGCTTGAAAGACAAAAAGAAAAAAGAAAGAGGAAGAAGTATAAAGAAAGACATGCTTGTATCTTATCTACATCTTTAGATGGGGAATATCATGGGCATCAAACTAGGCATTGGATTATTTAAGTTGAAATATGGGAATTTTTAATTCAACATTTTGAAACTCATTGTTGCATTTAATCTAAAAATATCACAACAAAGTGTTTTTTCAATGTTTTATAGATTGTGTTGCATCTCTATCTCCATACACATACTGTACTGTACACATACCATTGACTGATCACACATGACTTAGCACTCAGTGTCTTTAACTTGTGGATACTAGAGAATTTTAAGTATTTTGGAAATGTTGAATACTAATGAAATTGGTTCCTAGGTACAATTAAAAAATTAAGGATTTATGGAAAAAATTGTGACCTTTTTCAAATTGAGCTTACAAAGGTTTGTAGCTACTAGGGTAGGCAAACCTAATTCTAGTTGGTCTCCAATGTTGCATCCTATAACAGGACTCTTCACCCTGCAATGCAAAATTCTAAATCATTTATACTAAATAGTAAAATTGGATGTCTATACAATTAGGTTGTCCTACTCCAAGAAAATTACTCTATAAGCCATCAAAGTTGACAAAAACTTCAACAAATACTTCCATTTGTACACATGGAGGTTCATGAATTCCAACTACACCAATAACTAAATCAAAAGTAGAGCATTCTTATACAGTAACAATAAATATTTATATAATTTAGAGTGTCAAGAAATTAGTCATGGGCAACCTAATTTCACTATATAGTTTAGTTATTGTTGTACATTCAGTAGGTAATGTGTTAGACACCTTTGAGATTAGCTAGATGCTAATTTGAAGGTGGTAGTTAAATTAAATAATGTCTTTATGCATTGTGAGGTGTGTGTGTGTGTGCAAACAAAATAAATTGGCGATGGTAATTGTTCACAAATCCATAGATCAATGAATGCTTCTGACATTGTAGAATATTAATTTCAAAGTGATGGGAGCATCAATATCAACAATTGGTAGGGGTTGAAATAGGGTCCAATAAAGGTAGGTGTTACATTGAATAATGGTGAGGCTCATGCTAAGGTAAGAGTGATGAAACTGCCTATTTTTGTAAACAACATTACGCACCTATAGAGTGGCCTACAAGCAATTATAGGCACCTATGACCCCTACCTTTGAACCTTCATAAATCATTTAGCATGCTTTTTTCCTAAATTCTTTTGTGTCCTTGACCATGCAATCAAAAGGCTAATCCAATGATTGGTTTCTTCAATATCTTGGATTCTTCTAAGTATATAATTTGCTTAAACAAGTAGGTAACAGTTTACCTACCTTTTGTGAGAACCCCATTGACCTTCACTGAATAATTCAATGAGACTCTTATTTTTTTATAATCTTAACCAAACATTTTCTCTTATTCAACATACAATTCAATATGCTTGGTTAACTACTCGTTTATTGCAAGTGTCCGTTCATTGGCACATGTTTGATACATGGGAGTCAAACTAAAGTAGAATCACCTATAACCAATCATTTAAGGTATTCTAGACATCATCTAGTGTAGTGGAAGGTAAAGCAAATATTTTGAGAAGTGCAATGATAGAAATGATGGGGATTGCAAAAATATTGGGAATTTTATCTTATTAATTGATATTACTATAAATTTTAAAAGGCAAAAGGTGCACTGGACCCATTGCCAACTTGTGGACTCTTCTAATTCCAATCACATTAAAAAACACTTTTTTATTCACTTTTTTCTACTTTCTCGCACACTACATTGGGACATGTGCCATGAACTTTGAGTCCCAACTTTGAAAAGTAGAAAAAAACCCATTCTAGCCTTGGTTGGAAATGTATCCATTGATAGGTTGGTTATGGGGGACCGATTGCTTATGGGTGCTTCTACCTTCACAATTATTTAATGTTAGCGTCACATGGTGAAGGCTCATGAACATAATGCAATGTAGGCAAGCTTAGCATATAAGGGTAAGGTTGTTAGAATCTCAAACTCTAAACCCTTGAAACAGGCTGTAATGGGATGTAAGATCCCTAAACCCTAAACCCCACAACTCTTGCCTGTTTTCTTGCTCTGTGGTGTCAGATCAGCAACTCTTGTGTGTAGTTTCTGCATTGTAAGGTCATATAGACTTGCTGGGTTCCTGCGCTCGGGTTCAATAGCTTTACAATGGTAAAGCCATTTAAAAGAGTTTCTTATTTTACAATTGACAAAATTTGGAATTTGGCAAGATTGCATTTTAGTGATAGTGAGCTTTACCATGTAGACCTTCATTTTACAACACTGGGATATAATGCTAAGTGGACATTTGATCAAAGCCTTACAATTAAATGCCAAGTACCGTACATGAAGGTCTGGTTTGCTGAAATTGAGTTCCACGTTAGATTCTCAAGGGCCCACATCACTTTCGACCAATCACAAAATGACATGTGTCACTTTTTCCCTTAAAAAATGACTTACTTTTTGCCCAATTTGACCTTTGAGTATGGTAGTGCAATTTCCTCATTCGTTATGCAGGATAAGCAACTTCATTACAAGATTGAAACGTGGGCCTAACATAAACGTCCTTTACTCTCAATGCAATTGCTTGCTCCACTGAATAATACAGTGAGCTTTGGACTAAGGTAGCAACACCAATAACCCTCACCCTCACTGTACCCATAATCATCTCGTCTAAAATCTTGGAAAATCTTGGGAAGTGAATAGATGTGATTACAAGGATGTACTACACTTGAAGTTGAGATCCTAGTGTTGGTATGTGGTGCATTCATTGTTGGCTCTTCAAAAATTCACAACTTACACTTAGTGTCCAAATAATACATTTGAAAGTGCATTGAAATTATTTTTCTCTTGCTTGTAGGGTCCAATAATTTGTAGAATGTCTATAGATAGAAATCATGTTCAAAATCGTTAAATTGATGGTTATGGGTGTTGCTACCTTAAAGCAAGTAAAAATAGTTCCAAGAGACAAACACACCAAAGTATGAGTCTCTTTAACACATTTATCCTTTAAGGACGGATTGGTAACTATAGAAGTCATCCATTTTGATATTGTAGGAATCATTACTTCAAAAAAAAATCCAAGAGCTCTTGTTGGAAGTCAAACTATTGTACAAGATTTTCCCTCTTTATACAAATTTTTGAGGATGAATAAGGGAAAAACACCCAATATCGCACTTGTACCATGCATTGGATCCTAGACTCATCCAAAACCATCCCTAGATTGCAGTTAATGTGTTTTCTAAATGCTTGACTCTAATTTGCTAACACATATTAAGGACACATACCAAAATCTAATTGGCTCACTACTAATTTTAGTAGTGTTTAGGTTTGGGGGCATCTATTGAATTGTTTCAGTGGTCTAGAGAGCTAACACTTTAGAAAATTATAGAAATTACACACGACATCTAAAAATCTATTTTTTTTAATATTTATGATTTTCACTTGCTTATCAAAAAAGAAATATTATTTTTAGAAAAAAGTGCCTCCAACTATGTTGGATTTCTTATTTGGACGATTTTGGGTGTTTCCATTGTAGTCATTAGATGTTTTTTGAGGGATTAGAAGACTATTTTAGACCCATTCCTAATGTTGTGAACAATCAAAATTGAAAATAAATTTTAAAATTAAAAAATCTTTTAAAAAAATTTAAAATTTAAATAAAATATTATTACTTGATGTGGTAGTCTCTGTGCCACATTAGATCGCATATGTGGTAGAGTTCCCCAATGTTCCCACATTTGGGAACTCATAGCCTTCTAACCCGCAGAAAACAAAATCTGATGAGTGTACTTTTGTCTCACATAAAAAGATTCTTTGTCATTCATCATACCGTAGTAGAAATCCAACTTGGATTGATACAGGTTTTAGACACACAATCTAAACCATCTAAGACACATATAGATTTTACACCACAAGGTCTGAACTGTGAAAGTGCCTGAGTTGCAGAATAACTGCCATTTTAACAGCATTCCCATTCAGTCTCAAAGTTTTTTGAAAGTAGGGTAGTTTCTCCTTTCATGACAGGCAAATTGCTCTCTCTCTGACGTCATTTCATGTTACCAGATGCTGATGCAATCAACTCAATCAAGGTCGGACATCTTCGTGGTAAGTAAGTTGCAGTTCTCATCTTTGGAAAGATTTCATGAAATTGGCACCGCTTGAAGTGTAGCACGTGAAACTGGAGGAATTTGGGTCAATCAAGGAAATCTAGAGCAAATTTTATTTGAATTCTCCAACTAAAACCTCAAACCGGATGGCTGAACCATAAATCTATAAAAGATTTTGAGGTTTGAAAATAACAAATACATCCATCCTAAAAAGATTTTTGAATGGATTTTTTGAGCTTGAACAATTGGCATTACAACAAATACATCCATCCTAAAAAGAAATTTTGGACCCCATTCAAAACTTTTGGCACTTTGGAATGTGCCAATTTGACAAATAGGAGATTTTTTAAGGTGGTTACACCTAATTGCATCAAAATGCACAACTATTCTTTAATTTAGAATTTAAATCTATGATAGTCATACTTGTCTTGTGAGATTTGTGTTCACAAAGATGAAGTATACATTGTGATGCAACTAGGTAGGGGTTTGCAAGTAGATGAGCTTACCTCATATGTTGAATGAAATAGCTTAGTCATTTGAGTTATTTGTAAAGTCCCCCCACTTTGGGCATGACTTTTTTTGAACTTGAGAAGGTAACTATAGTTGAAGCATCAAATTTTTTTGCAAGATACTTATGTCACACGACTTCAAAAGTAGGGACCAAAATTTTTTAGGCACCATTTTGAAGGAAAAATAACTTTCATACCCACTTTTATTTCGACTTTTTTAACTCAACCAACTTTTTCACAAAACTCATGGGTTTAAACCCCGGTTTATTGTACTTTACAAATAACTCAATTGTCATGGTGAATTTTGTTAAAATGACAATCATTCCACAATCTTGGCACTTTTACAATTGAGACTTTGCTGTCTGAAATCTATACCTATCCTAGATGGTTTAGACTGCATGGTCTGAAAATGGCGTATGGAATATCTCCATTTTACCGAAAGTTGCCATTGCCACTCACCGCGAGCTGTTGCTGGACATGGTTTGTGGCAATTTACCAGTAAAATATTTCATGTTAGTGATTTGGATTCAAGCTCAGATACTCGCATTCCTCGAGAATGGCGTGCTTCAGAGTGCCAAAATGGTGCTGGTTAGAATACCCTGGTTACATATGAAGTGAATGTTCAAACCAAATCGGCAGAATCCTATCTAAGCAATGAATTCCAATTCAATTCCACGCTGAACTCCAGTTCAGCTTCAGCTGCTGGTGGTGGAATTAGCCAGCTGCCGCAACTACGCTAACACTCAAGGGTGACCGGGGTACGAGGCCTTGAGGAGCTTGGCCGTGGCCGCGTCGACGCCGAACGACTTCTCGATCACGGCGCTCGTGATGTTGGGCTCGAAGATTTGGTTGGCGGTCAGCAGCAGCCCCGGTTTCTGCGACGTCAGCGAGTTGAAGGTGATGGCGGTCTCGTTGCCCACGTTCAGCTGGAAGTGCAGCAACGCGCGTGGAAACAAGATCACGTCGCCCACCTCCAGCGTGGCCGCGTACAGCACATTGTCGTCGCTGATGAAGCCCGTGTAGATACGGCCCTTCAACACGAGTAGCGTCTCGGCGGCGCGCGGGTGCGTGTGCAGCGGCACCACGCCGCCCAAGTCGAAGTCCAGGCGTGCGTGCGTGATGCCCTGCGTGTTGAGTCCCGGGAACTGCACGGGCGTGGCCAGCGCCGCGATGGCCCCCGTGGGCGACTTCTTGACGTCGGAGCTTGGCGCTCGGAAGCCTGTGTACACGAAGTCTTTCGCGGAGACGCTGCTTCGCGGTCTGCATGCGAAGCCGTTCATGAGAGTCGCCGAGGGCGACAGATCCGCCACGCAGAAGTCTTGCAACGGGTCGGGGTCGGCGTTCGCAGTGCCCACGACCAGCATTACTATTGCACAGCCCATGACCAGGATCATGGCGCTTCCTCTTCCCGAGCGGACCATTGCTACAGTCATCCTTCCCAGCTTATATATCAAGCGATGAATTGAAGACTGCCAACTGAATTGGCGAAGAGCAGCTAGCAAGGCTAAAAACCGCTTGTGGCTGTGAAGAAAAATGGATGTTGACGATGTTGGAGTGTGAGATTGAATCCCACTTTGACGAGCCATTTATACACACACACACACTCCGTGGCCCGCGAAATACCTCGCATGTTCGGTCTGATTCTTCACGAGTTCTCGCAGAGTCTGACCCAGATCCACCAGTATTGGCATGGAGCCTTCGAGGGAGCCTTCCAGGATAGTGTAACTTGGCGATCCCGACGTCCGTCTAGCTGCACCGAAAGAGCAGGCAAGTGCTGGCAACTCGTTCGGACGCAGAAAGCAGATTCAATTCATGGGTTCTGCTGGAATTGGTGACTCAATTCACACATGATCGCGTCGGACATGGAAAGGAAATCCTTGTGGCGGGCGAGTTGATATTTCATGCACGCGGATAGGATTGAGAGTGAAAATTGTACTTTCAGGGGGAAAAGTCTCCGGGAAGGGGTTATGGAGATGCGTTTCGAAGGTGGAGGTGACATTTGTTTCTTCGTGGTAGTGAGAGCGAGCAGCATAGCATGTCAACCCAAGATACAAGTAATTAGATATCCCATGAGCCGCAGTAGCGCCGAAGGGGTCAACCAACAGTTTTTGCAATGGTTTTGTAATACCCCCAATTTTGGTTGAAATAGCCTTGTCATGGTTTTTATTGAGTGTTGCATTAAATTTGCAATGGTTTGTACTTTTGTAAGGTCTCCAATAGTAGTTTAAATAACTTTGCAATGGTTTTGTTTTCACTATATTGTTCTACATTTGCAATAGTTTTGTAATGCATGCAATATCGCATAAGCATTGTCCTTCGGAGGCTCCCAGGAAGTATAAAGTGCTTGCCTCTCAATTGCAAGAAATTAACATGTTCTTCAAGTCTAGAAGAAGTGCAAGTTATGAATATGATACATATATTATACTATATAGTATATTGTATACATGATCGTATATAGTACACAAACGGTATATAGTTATGTGTACAATATTGTACAATTAAATATTGAATTGTATTATTACTACTCCGGAGTTCTACATTACAAAATACAGTGGACATGATAACTAAATTTAACAAATTTGCTATGATTTTGCAATGACCTTGCAAGAATTTTGCAATGATTTTTCCAATAAACAATTATGTTTTTTACACAATTCTGCATATGAAACTTTATGGATTTGTAAATTTAAAAAAATGCAATACAGTGGATTCTATGTCCAATACTTTTGTATTGAATCAATGACAACTTTGCAATGGTTTTTCAATGAATTATTTCTCTTCTAAAATCCAAACTCAATTGCGTTACACATCATTCCAGTACAAAACCATTGCAAATGAATTGCTCTGGTGTTGTAATCATTGGATTCTGTTGTAGTGGGTTATCTATGTAAGGTTGTCACAATACTTGCGAGGCTGGGGTATTTTCCTAAGAATATCTACATGTCTGGTCGTCACTGGTTGTTCGCGGTAGCCGTATCAGGAATCCCTCAAAAAGTCTGAGTGCCGTTTCTCCTCTGAGTGCCGTTTTTCCTCCTCTGCGGGTGAAGAAACGGCACTTCTGAAAAAAATTCTCGCTGAATTTCTCAAAGTGCTTGGCCTAGCGCAAGTGGCGGAGCTCCCACCCAGCTCCGCATGTCAGAAATTCCTTATGAGAATCACTCCAAATGGCATAATGGTGTGTCACACCTCCTCCATCTAGATATTCTGGATCGGCTCATGATTGGTTCCACTTTTCTCACTGATTTCTTCAACTTCAAAGAAATTTAGTTCTTGTAGGAGCTCTGACTACTCCTAATACATAGATTATTGTTTGGCAACAACTTCCTCTCAAAGCAAAGGGGTGATTGCAAGAAACACTTGTACTAATTTTTGTCACATGTTGCATTCTAATTTGTTTTTTGGCCATAACTTTTGCGTTTTGACTCTAAATGACTCAAGATTTATAGAGAAGGTATTCATGACTATTATACACCTTTCCCTAATTTTTTCATAATTTTTAAAAATAATATGTCATCGAAAAATAGACCCCAATTGAATGTCACAATTGCCAATTTGAAGTTTTTTAGTAATATTTAGTAACCAAGAAAACAAATTTTGAGGTGAAATTTGGATGAGGTGGTCTTCTAATAGACTTGTAGGTAGTGGTTGAAAGAATTTTAAAAATAATTAATTTTGTGTGGTATAGAAGTCTACAAATTGAGCCTCTTTGGATCATTGCAAGAAACACCTGTCCTATTTGTTGCGTTTTGCAACAGTACTCATGAATTTTTCAGGAGTACTATAAAATTAGAAAACTAATTTTAAAAAAATTTAAAAAATAGGAAAAATTTATATACCTCTAAAATGAAGGTTTTCTCCAAAGGAAATTGATAGAAAAATTCTCTAAGTAGGAGAACTTGAAAAGTGCCAAATCTCAAGAAAATAGGTACTTTGATTCAAAAATTAGGGAAAAATAGTAAAAATAAGTATTTTCAAAAAATAAAAAGTGACCATTTGCAACAACTTTATGGAGATGGTCATTCACAAAAAAACCCACCAAAATAATATTTTATATGTTTCAAAATACAAGCAGAAGGGAGATCACTTTGTAGATCTCTACACCTCACAAAATTAACTTTTCTTAAAAATCCTTCCTTGGAGAGCTAGAAATCTACTAGAAGACCATCTCATCCAAATTTCATCTCAAAATAATTAAAAAAAGGTATAGCTTAGGTACTAAAAACCCCTAAACTGCCAAGTGTGACATCCAATTTGGGTCTATTTTTGGATAGTAAACTATTTTTGAAAATTATGAAAAAATCAAGGAAGGTGTACAATAGTTATGAGTACCTTCTCTATAAATCTTGAGTCATTTGGAGTTAAAACACAAAAGTTATGGCCAAAAAACTGATCAGCATGCAACATGTGACACAAAATAGTACAGGTGTTTCTTGCAATGACCCCTTTCTACTTGTATTTTGAAACATATAAATTTTTTTTACTAATATATATGTTGTTACAAATGGTTAGTTTTTATTCTTTGTATTCATTTATTTTTACTATTTATAATTAATTTAAACATCAAAGTACCTATTCTCTTGAGGTTTGGCACTCCTCAAGTTCTCATACTTGGAGAATTTCTCTATGCATTTCCTTCCCCAGGTACCTTCATCTTATAGGTGTTTACATAAGTCATATTTTTAATATATTTTTTAAATTATTTTTCTAATTTTAAAGTACTCCAGAAAAAGTCATGAGTATTGTTGTAAAATACAACAAATAATACAAGTGTTTCTTACAACCACCCAAAGACCCTCGATGATAGGAACATATCATTGTCATTGTCACTCCAAGTGCATCTCTTATAGTGTATGAAAAAATAGAAGTGAATAGATTGGAATGAAGGAAAAAACTAATTGCAATTAACCCCTATATTTTGAAGGCATTTTTTGAGTTTTTAGAAATTTTCTCTAAATTGAAAAAAAGTCAACAATTTGATACGCTTGATCAAATTTTTTGGCAAGTAATTGCACAAATTCAATCTAGACATGTAAGAGATCACTTAGAAAAAGAAAACTCAACAATTTCACTTATAGATTGAAAGATTATAATGTTTGATCATGAGGGTGTTAAAAGTGCAAAAGTGAGTTGAAGTCTTTTGATCCTCTTTTTCCATGTCAAATCTATAAAGTTGGTCACCAAAGAAATATGAAGTGAAAAGGTCTAATATGCATAACTCTAGTTTATTTATGGCTTCTCAAAACCTACTCTACAAGTTTGTTAAATAAATTTCTAATGTAGTTTTTTCTCCAAGATCTAATTTATATTTGAGGCTCATTTCTAAGAGCCCTCAATGCTATAGAAGGCCAAGACATCCTTATACAAAATCTTAAATAGAAAAATCATAATCAATCATTTCATAATCAAATTTTTAATGCTAAAACTAGACTTCAAAAAGAAGTTTTTAAAAATCTTAAATATTGATTAAAGTAACTTCATTATGTTTTATTTAAATTCAAGGTTTTACAACATTAAATTTTGGTGCCTTAGGTATTTAGGGGTTAGAGCCTTAGAGGAACTTGCACTTGGTTTGGACTCCTTCTTAAAATGGACCTGTATAGTTACTTGCCTTAACCCATAAATGATGCGAGGGCCATTTTCTAGTTGATGAATGAGAGAGTATCTTGCTATGTAGGATAGAAGTGCAACTATTCATCCTTGGATCAGGGATGAAAAGGGAAGATTTCCTATTATAGTTTGACTTCCTTTTGAATATTACTAAGCCAATGATTTACATAGTATCAAAATTGGTGATTTCTATAGCCAGCAATGCATTGTTTATAAATTAAATGTATTGTATGTGTTCAAGATTGCATGTGTATAATTACATTTATTTTTAGCAATTTGAAAATTTAAATTCTTAGTTTATATGTATAGAATCCTTTTCAAAGGTATAAAAATGGAATCTAAATTCTTTTCTGATTTCTCAAAAAATTTAACAAAACATTAGGCCATTTTATAGTAGGTACCAGTTCTCAATTGCTTATCAAGTCATATTTAGGTGTAGTTACCTTCATAGAAAATTGGTATTTTGAAGTAAAAGGAAAATACTTAGCTCTAGAGTTGGACAATTATTACAAAAAATGTGGACTCTCTAGAGGGCCACTTCACAATGACATGTTTCTAGCTATAATTCTCTATTTCATTGGTATTAGAAATAGTGACAAGTATCTAGCAACCACATCATTTGACTTCTATAATTGCTCTAGAGGTAGCCAACTTTACTTTGCTCTTATACAAATTTTGTTAGTTTGTTAAGCAAAGATAGGAAAACAAAACATTGCATAGGACAATTTAAATTGGTGGACAAGGTCTCTTTCAAGCTTGTTTTAGTAGGCCTCTAGAAACTTGAAATTGTTTGTAATGCACTCACTTCCAAAGTTCATCTTTGAAGAGCTCAAATTCTTAACCATAGGGGCAATGACATATCCATAATTAGGCACATGTACTTGTTGCAAAAATTCAATGAGTATTCCTAAAGGTAGGATCACATAATGGCACTTATTCCATGGATTTTTTCCAATGACTTATTTTATTGGGTTGATTGCAAGAAACAATTGTTGATTTGGTTGCATTTTTTATAATACACATACTTTGCATTTTTGAAATATTTTAAAATTAGAAAAATAATTATTAGTTTAAATTCTTTTTACTAAGGTGTACACCTAAATCTTTAAATGATGTAGGGGTCACCTAGGAAATCATCTTTTCCAAAACCATAGAAATCATTGGTATTAAAAAATCCAAAAGTGCACATTTGAAGTCAAAGAACTATAGAAGATCTTCCTTTTCCATCCCTAATTCCGAGGATGAATGCTTGTAGTTTGGTCCTGCATTGCAAAACAATCTTGTTCATCAACCAAAAAATAGGTCAAGCATCGTTTATGGGTTAAAGAAGATTGTATCCTAGGAAGATAGAATATATGAAAAGTATTTAGGTAGGAGAATTGAAACACTACAAAATCTCAAGACTTAGATAGGTAGTTTGATGTTTTAATTTGTATAAAAACTGGAAAAGAAACTAAGAAATTTAAATTTTTTGTTAGTTTGTAGTAATCCACAGAGATGGTCATCCGCACCAAAGAACCACCAAAATAATATTTAACATGGTTTGGAATGCAAACAAAAAGAACCTCACTTTGTAGAATTCTATACAAGCAATTAACTAAATGATTAGAATTGGTTTAGACAATAGTTGCAAGGCTACTAGTTATTTACTCATTTGGAACCAAAATGCAAAAGTTATGGCCAAAAGAACAAATTAGTATATGTGTTTCTTGTAATCATCCATTGACAGTTTATCATAAATATAGATCCTTCCTTTCGCTTTTATACCATCATTTTAGACAATGTTGATAATTGATGCCTATATTTTAGTGATTCTACACAGTAAACCTGTCACATATGAAGTGTCAAACAATATTCAAGAATTATCTAATTTTTTAGAGAAATTTATGAATATGAATATTCACAACATTCAGTGAGGTTTTTTTGGCAGTAAGCCTATAACTTTTGCGGAGTATGTCTAATGTACGTGAAATTTGAAATGAAGGTACATGTAATACAACATATTATAGACTAATAGTTGTAGACAGTGAATAATTTTTAGCATACTTTGAAAATTATTTTAATATTTTGAAGAGCCTCCAATTAGATGTCTATTTTATTTACCATTTGGAAGTTTTGAATCCTATTTTCAACCTAAACATCAAAATTGAGAGTTGAAAATTGCAAAAGTAGTTGTTCTACCATGGTTGCCAGTATGTGAGCATAGAAAGTGTGAGCCTATGAGCCTACAATTCTTTACACCTATAATACATGTGTCTATATCATTAACACATTCAATGAGTGTAGGATAACCAAATAAAGTTTGGATATATACTAATCAAAAAATACAACAATAATTAGGCTATTTTGACTCTCTGAATGAAAATTTCCTTTACAAAAAAAACCAATGTCCTTTGAGTTGGTGAAAAATTAGGCTTAAAAATAACATTGTTGAATTCATTGAACCAAAATGGCTTGAAAGACAAAAAGAAAAAAGAAAGAGGAAGAAGTATAAAGAAAGACATGCTTGTATCTTATCTACATCTTTAGATGGGGAATATTATGGGCATCAAACTAGGCATTGGATTATTTAAGTTGAAATATGGGAATTTTTAATTCAACATTTTGAAACTCATTGTTGCATTTAATCTAAAAATATCACAACAAAGTGTTTTTTCAATGTTTTATAGATTGTGTTGCATCTCTGCCTCTATACACATACTGGGTCATTGCAAGAAACACCTGTCATATTTTGTGTGACACGTCGCATTCTAATTTGTTTTTTTGCCATAACTTTTGTGTTTTAGCTCCAATGGACTCAAGATTTGTAGAAAAGGTACTCATAATTATCATGAACCTTCCATAATTTTTTCATAATTTTCAAAAATATTTTACTATCCAAAAATAGGCCCCAATTGGATGTCACACTTGGTAGTTTAGGGGTTTTCAATACCTGAGCTATACCTTTTTTTAATGATTTTAACATGAAATTTGGATGAGATGGTCTTCTAATAGACTTCTAGCTTACCAGGAAAGGATTTTAAGAAAAAGTTAATTTTGTGAGGTGTGGAGGTTTACAAAGTGAGCTCCCTTCTGTTTGTATTTTGAAACATATAAAATATTATTTTGGTGGTTTTTTTTGTGAATGACCATATCTATAAAGTTTTTGCAAATGGACACTTTTTATTTTTTGAAAATATCTATTTTTACTATTTTTCCATAATTAAAACATGAAGGTATGTATTTTCTAGAGGTTTGGCACTTTTCAAGTTCTCCTACTTAGAAAATTTTTCTATCCATTTCCTTCGGTGAAAACCTTCATCTTAGAGGTATATATACTATTTATATTTTTGAAGTTTTTTTAAAATTAATTTTCTAATTTTAAAGTACTCCCGAAAAAATCAGCCAAATGCAACAAATAGGACAAATAGGACAGGTGTTTCTTGCAATCACCCTATTGTACACATACCATTGACTGATCACACATGACTTAGCACTCAGTTTCTTTAACTTGTGGATACAAGAGAATTTTAAGTATTTTGGAAATGTTGAATACTAATGAAATTGGTTCCTAGGTACAATTAAAAAATTAAGAATTTATGGAAAAAATTGTAACCTTTTTCAAATTGAGCTTACAAAGGTTTGTAGCTACTAGGGTAGGCAAACCTAATTCTAGTTGGTCTCCAATGTTGCATCCTATAACAAGACTCTTTACCCTGCAATGCAAAATTCAAAATCATGTACAATAAATTGTAAAATTGGATGCCTATACAATTAGGTTGTCCTACTCCAAGAAAATTACTCTATAAGCCATCAAAGTTAACAAAAACTTCAACAAATACTTCCATTTTTACACATGGAGGTTCATGAATTTCAACTACACCAATAACTAATTCAAAAGTAGAGGGTGTTTGCATGAAAAACTTGATAGTGTGGTTGCGTTTTGCTTTTGGAGCGCTATAACTATTGATGTATGAATCCAATGCAAAACAAAAAAATATATTTCTAAAAATCTTGACAAAAATTGTATTCTTTACTTTTCAAAATTTTTTAAAAATCATTTTATATTTAAAAGTTAATTTTGTTAATTTATCACACTTTGACATAGTGGGGTTTTTAGTACTATTGAGCGGTTAAAATTAATTTTTTTAGCTGAAATTTCTATGTTATATTCTCTTAGTAGGTATACATGTTTCTACCAAAGGAAATCTAAAAATACATTATTTTATATCCTCCACATTCGTGCAAACAGGCCTTCTTTGCACGTGCAATTCCAAACATTAGAAATGGTTTTGACCTCATCTTTTTAATCAAATAGCATCACAAAAAAGTCTTCCCAAATTGCTGGTTTTTACTTTTGTTGAAAATTGTTTTTCCTATTTTCTACAAATTAAAACGTTAAAGCATGTATTTTCTAGGACATTTTTTGGACAAGGAGTTTTGTTCTACAAAAGAAATTTTGGAATGTCCCAATTTGACAAATAGGAGATTTGTTAAAGTGGTTACACCTAATTGCATCAAAATGCACAATTATTCTTTAATTTAGAATTTAAATCTATGATTGTCATACTTGTCTTGTGAGATTTGTGTTCACGGTATACATTGTGATGCAACTAGGTAGGGGTTTGCAAGTAGGTGAGCTTACCTCATATGTTGAATGAAATAGCTTAGTCATTGTCATGGTGAATTTTGTTAAAATGACAATCATTCCACAATTTTGGCACTTTTACAATTGAGACTTTGATGTCTGAAATCTATACCTATCCTAGATGGTTTAGACTGCATGGTCTGAAAATGGCGTATGGAATATCTCCATTTTAAGGAAATTTGCCATTGCCACTCTCACTGCGAGCTGTTGCTGGACATGGTTTGTGGCAATTTACCAGTAAAATATTTCATGTCTGTGATTTGGATTCAAGCTCAGATAGTCGCATTTCTCGAGAATGGCGTGCTTCAGAGCGCCAAAATGGTGCACCAAACAAGGACTGGCACAGATCTGAGGTTCGGAAGACAGGAACTTCAATTTCGCTAACTTGGCGAAAATTCAAGACTTCGGCAGTTTTAAAGGGCGAAACTCTGCTATGGTTCGTTTGTTCATCTGTCTGGGTTTTGAACAATCCAATTTTTTTTTCCAGCTCTATTTCTGAAAGTGTCAGCATTCATTTGTGAAACTATGCCAATGAATTCAAAATACTTAAATTTGTAGGACATTACAACTTCCGAATACGACCCACCATGAAGGATTAATACGGAGGACGAAGAATTTCTCAAGTCCAGTAGATCTAAACGTCGAAATCCATACGTACATTATCATAGCCCATGCTCATATAATTTGTTGGGTCCAGGTTGTCAGGATGATTAACCTTGTCCGCAGTATTCCACTTCTATTTTCTTCTGTTTTCTCCAGATCTTTAAAGAAAAGGCTCCAATCTGACATGAATGGGTGTGCGTGGAGGAAAACATCGATTTCCATGAGCTTACAAGCAGGAGGAAATAATTCTCATCAGGTCATATGTGATGTACTAATAAACTTTCCGCTAGTCATGACTGTCACGATTCTCGCAATTTTATCATTCAAGCACATTCGGCGAATGATTCAAGTTCGAAGCTCATAAACTGGCAGGCACCTGCCTAGCTAGTGATTATTCCAAGCTCCCAAATGGGTAATCAAAGTTGCTAATGGACGTCAATTTCGTGAAATGAATAGAATCGGCGGATTTCCACGACTCTGACAAATTTCCGGGGGCATGGACTGGAAACGTCAACCTATAGGCCGGAGTCCAAATTGAAGAGCTCTGTGCGGCTGAATGTCACCATTTTGGCGCCCCGAATCGTCCCAATTTGGTGTAATTGACGATTCTATTGCAAACTGAGGAGGAAGTAATTTCTACGGAGACGAAATCTGCTTGAATGATCAGTGTGATTGCAATGTATGTCACCAATACTGAACTCTGATCCCGAATTGATGCAGCATTTTGTATGCACTAAAAAAAACTAGAGGGCCTCAATATTCCTTTGGGAAATTACAATAATCTCGGACATCGGAGCTCATCAGCTCACTTGACTGAACAAGTAACGCACCACTTATTTGTGGAGCACACACCCAGTTCAGTGGAACGATTTCAGGCAACACCAAACTGCTGGTGGATGTCACTGCCTTTGAATGGAATAGATTACTAACTTATAGAATACCTTGGTTACATATGAAGTGAATGTTCAAACCAAATCGGCAGAATCCTATCTAAGCAATGAATTCCAATTCAATTCCACGCTGAACTCCAGTTCAGCTTCAGCTGCTGGTGGTGGAATTAGCCAGCTGCCGCAACTACGCTAACACTCAAGGGTGACCGGGGTACGAGGCCTTGAGGAGCTTGGCCGTGGCCGCGTCGACGCCGAACGACTTCTCGATCACGGCGCTCGTGATGTTGGGCTCGAAGATTTGGTTGGCGGTCAGCAGCAGCCCTGGTTTCTGCGACGTCAGCGAGTTGAAGGTGATGGCGGTCTCGTTGCCCACGTTCAGCTGGAAGTGCAGCAGCGCGCGTGGAAACAAGATCACGTCGCCCACCTCCAGCGTGGCCGCGTACAGCACGTTGTCGTCGCTGATGAAGCCCGTGTAGATACGGCCCTTCAACACGAGCAGCGTCTCGGCGGCGCGCGGGTGCGTGTGCAGCGGCACCACGCCGCCCAAGTCGAAGTCCAGGCGTGCGTGCGTGATGCCCTGCGTGTTGAGTCCCGGGAACTGCACGGGCGTGGCCAGCGCCGCGATGGCCCCCGTGGGCGACTTCTTGACGTCGGAGCCTGGCGCTCGGAAGCCTGTGTACACGAAGTCTTTCGCGGAGACGCTGCTTCGCGGTCTGCATGCGAAGCCGTTCATGAGAGTCGCCGAGGGCGACAGATCCGCCACGCAGAAGTCTTGCAACGGGTCGGGGTCGGCGTTCGCAGTGCCCACGACCAGCATTACTATTGCACAGCCCATGACCAGGATCATGGCGCTTCCTCTTCCCGAGCGGACCATTGCTACAGTCATCCTTCCCAGCTTATATATCAAGCGATGAATTGAAGACTGCCAACTGAATTGGCGAAGAGCAGCTAGCAAGGCTAGAAACCGCTTGTGGCTGTGAAGAAAAATGGATGTTGACGATGTTGGAGTGTGAGATTGAATCCCACTTTGACGAGCCATTTATACACACACACACTCCGTGGCCCGCGAAATACCTCGCATGTTCGGTCTGATTCTTCACGAGTTCTCGCAGAGTCTGACCCAGATCCACCAGTATTGGCATGGAGCCTTCGGGGGAGCCTTCCAGGATAGTGTAACTTGGCGATCCCGACGTCCGTCTAGCTGCACCGAAAGAGCAGGCAAGTGCTGGCAACTCGTTCGGACGCAGAAAGCAGATTCAATTCATGGGTTCGGCTGGAATTGGTGACTCGATCAATTCACACATGATCGCGTCGGACATGGAAAGGATCGAAATCCTTGTGGCGGGCGAGTTGATATTTCATGCACGCGGATAGGATTGAGAGTGAAAATTGTACTTTCAAGGGGAAAAGTCTCCGGGAAGAGGTTGTGGAGATGCGTTTCGAAGGTGGAGGTGACATTCGTTTCTTCGTGGTAGTGAGAGCGAGCAGCATAGCATGTCAACCCAAGATACAAGTAATTAGATATCCCATGAGCCGCAGTAGCGCCGAAGGGGTTATCTATGTGGGGTTGTCACAGCACTCGCGAGGGTGGGATATTTCCCTGAGAATATCTACATGTCTGGTCGTCACTGGTTGTTCGCGGCAGCCGTACCAAGAATCCCTCGAGAAGTCTGAGTGCCGTTTCTTCTCCTCCGCGGGTGAAGAAATGGCACTGAAAAAAATTCTCGCTGAATTTCTCAAAGTGCTTGGCGTAGCGCAAGTGGCGGAGCTCCCACCCAGCTCCGCATGTCAGAAATTCCTCTGTCACACCTCCTTCATCTAGAATTCTGGATCGGCTCATGATTGGCTCCACTTTTGTCACTGATTTCTTCAACTTCAAAGAAATTTAGTTCTTCATGAGAGAAAATGTGGACTCTCCAGAGGGCCGTCTAACTTTGACAAGCCGATCTATATAAAGATTTATGTGTAAGTCTGATTTCTTTATAAAGTACTCGATTTCTAACAGAAGATGTGGTTAAGCTTGTGTGAATATCTTCACTACCACGCAGAATATGTCAGTTTTTACAGCTTTCGTCTAATCAAATTGAAGAGCTTGTATTTCGAAGCTCTAATGTTTGGCTGCATTGTTGAGCACATGACACTTGTACATTACAGCTATAGGGGAAATATTCTGCGTCATGTTAAATAAATGTAATGAGGGGTCCCTTCGGCCACTTCTTAGCGGCCCTCTGAAGAATCCAGATTTTCTTTAATCTATGTACTCCTAATACATAGATTATTGTTTGGCAACAAATTCCTCTCAAAGCAAAAGGATGATTGCAAGAAACACTTGTACTAATTTTTGTCACATGTTGCATTTTAATTTGTTTTTTGGCCATAACTTTTGCATTTTGGCTCTAAATGACTCAAGATTTACAAAGAAGGTATTCATGACTATCATACACCCTTCCCTAATTTTTTTCGTAGTTTTTAAAAATAATATATTATCCAAAAATAGACCCCAATTGAATGTCGCAATTGCCAATTTGGACGATTTTAGTAATATTTAGTAACCAAAAAAATAAATTTTGGGGTGAAATTTGGACAAGGTTGTCTTCTAATAGACTTGTAGGTAGTGGTCGAAGGAATTTTTAAAATAATTAATTTTGTGTGGTATAGAAGTCTACAAATTGAGCTTCTTTCTACTTGTGTTTTGAAACATATAAATTTTTTTTGCTAATATATATGTTGTTACAAATGGTTAGTTTTTATTCTTTGTATTCATTTATTTTTATTATTTATAATTAATTTAAACATCAAAGTACCTATTTTCTTGAGGTTTGGCTCTTTTCAAGTTCTCATACTTAGAGAATTTTTCTATTCATTTCCTTCCCTAATCCCTAGGTACCTTCATCTTAAAGGTGTTTATGTAAGTCATATTTTTAAATATATTTTTTAAATTATTTTTCTAATTTTAAAGTACCCTAGAAAAAATCATGAGTATTGTTGTAAAATGCAACAAATAGTACAAGTGTTTCTTACAATCACCCAAAAACCCTTGATGATAGGAACATATCATTGTCATCGTCACTCCATGTGCATCTCTTATAGTGTATGAAAAAATAGAAGTGAATAGATTGGAATGAAGGCTAAAACTAATTGCAATTAACCCCTATATTTTGAAGGCGTTTTTTGAGCTTTTAGAAATTTTCTCTAAATTGAAAAAAAGTCAACAATTTGATACGCTTGATCAAATTTTTTGGCAAGTAATTGCACAAATTCAATCTAGACATGTAAGAGATCACTTAGAAAAAGAAAACTCAAAAATTTCACTTATAGATTGAAAGATTATAATGTTTGATCATAAGGGTGTTAGAAGTGCAAAAGTGAGTTGAAGTCTTTTGATCCTCATTTTTCATGTCAAATCTAAAAAGTTGGTCACCAAAGAAATATGAAGTGAAAAGGTCTAAGTAACATGCATAACTCTAGATTATTTATGGCTTCTCAAAACCTACTCTACAAGTTTGTTAAATAAATTTCTAATGTAGTTTTTTCTCCAAGATCTAATATATTTGAGGCTCATTTCTAAGAGCCTTCAATGCTATAGAAGGCCAAGACACCCTTACACAAAATCTTAAATAGAAAAATCATAATCAATCATTTCATAATCGAATTTTTAATGTTGAAACTAGACTTCAAAAAGAAGTTTTTTTAAATCTTAAATATTGATTAGAGTAACTTAATTATGTTTTATTTAAATTCAAAGTTTTGCAAACATTAAATTTTGGTGCCTTAGGTATTTAGGGGTTAGAGCCTTAGAGGAACTTGCACTTGGTTTGGATCCTTTTCTAAAATGGACCTATATAGTTACTTGCCTTAACCCATAAATGATGCCAGGGCCATTTTCTAGTTGATGAATGAGAGAGTATCTTGCTATGTAGGATAGAAGTGCAACTATTCATCCTTGGATCAAGGGTGAAAAATGAAGATTTCCTATTGTAGTTTGACTTTCTTTTGAATTTTACTGAGCCAATGATTCACATAGTATCAAAATTGGTGATTTGTATAGCCACCAATCCATTGTTTATAAATTAAATGTATGTGTTCAAGATTGCATGTGTATAATTACACCTATTTTTAGCAATTTGAAAATTTAAATTCTTAGTTTATTTGTATAGAATCCTTTTCAAAGGCATAACAAGACGTGTGGGCCCCAAAGAGTCACCTACAAAATCATGTATTGAAAAAACTTGGAACTACAATAAAAAATAATTTTTTACAATAATTAGTTTCTTACTATAACATTGAAAATAACTATACATGTGCAACAATGTAGACTATTGTTAGACTATTTATAATGAATACTTAATGTCTAAATTTTTTTTGGGCATGGCCAATCTTTGCAACATCTTTTAGTAAATAGCTAGAGGTTGAACTTGTTGTTATTCTAGCATAAGTTTCATTGTAGAATCCTTTATTTGTTGAATTGAAATTTGTGAAAACTCAAAGGGTAGATCCTTCCAATCATCATTATATAAGTTGAATATCACTTTGAATTGATAAGCTTGAAATGATGATAGTTTACTAGAAAGCATTAGGTCAATGGGTGATTGCAAGAATGGCCTCCCATTTTTTGTCTCATTTTGAAATAGTACTCATTTTTTTCAAGAGTACTTTAAAAATAGAAAAGCAATTAAAAAAAAATGAAAAATATGTTCAATGTATATTTCTTGAAGAAGAAGGTACTCTATGAAGGAAAAGTGAAGTAAAATTTTCTAAGTAGGTGAACTAGACAAGTGCAAAATATCATGAAAATGAGCACTTTTACATTTTTATTTGTAAAAAATAGGAAAAGACATTTTTGAAAAAAGTAAAAATTTTCAATTTGGGAAGGATTAATGGTGATGAGATTTCTCCAAAAGAATAATTTTGAATCCATTTTCAATGCCCTTTCTTGCAATTACCCCAACATCTTATGTGCATGTGGTTTGGTCAACATGCTTTCTATTGCATTATAGTCAATTTCATAGATATTGATGGACATCTTGAGTTTAATTTTAGTCAATACAATCATTTAGTAACCACAAGCCAATTTTATCTAAATCCTATGATTTTAAAAGAGCCGGTGAGTTCCAAAATATAATTCTTGCAATATAAGTTGTAGAAGGTTTAAGAGCTAAATTAAGGAACAAAAGCATCCTCTAAATGCCATTGAATGTCATAGAATAAATTGCAAAAGGATAGAGCCTATAACCACATATCCAAACTTGCATGAATGATTAATCAAACAAAAATAATGAATATTACCAATAGAAGAAAACATATGTGAAAAATGAATTTTTTGTAAAAATTAGTAGGGACACAATAGTTTTAGGGCAAATTTTTTTACATCCATTACTATATATGCTAAGAAACCAAAACATTTTACCAAAGGTGTATGTTATCATTAATCTCTCAACTTCCAAGGTCTTCTCCAAATCTAACAAATTGAAAAAAATCATCATAAAGCACTATTTGGAAGAATATTTTGGAATTGACATGCCTAGAAAGTTGTAGAATTTGAATTTTAGATTCCATATATACAATTAAATTCACCCATACTATCGCCAATATTTTTCTATAAATTTTGAAAGGAAACTTCTAATTTCATTCTAAATTCAATTACAAACAAAATATGATCATTTTTTTAAGTAAAACTTGTTGGAATGGACATGGAATAAGGTTATCTTAATACGATGATTTCTAAGAAATTTCTAGTCTTCAAATTTATGACTTCATCTTTGCAAATTCAATTTTGAACTAAAGTCATTGTGATTTTGGTCTCATCAACCATTTGACATACTTTCACATTTATAATTTTGGAAAAATATTATAAATTCACATTCCTTGCATCCCTTTACTTTACATTGTGCCACTCATTTGGCAGTGATATGAAGTTTTGTTCCCATCACAATTGAATTGATATTTGAATTCTACAATCATTAGAAGGGATTTGAGGGCAAGAGAATCATGTTTCAAGACTGTTCCCTTGCATATTCCCTGTGCTCTCTAGAAACTACAAACCAACCCTATTAGCTGAAATTTTTGGAATTTTGAAGAAAAAAATTAATTTTTTTTCCAAAAGTTCAAAAAAGTGTTAAGAAACTTAAAATTTTTATTTTCTTAAATTAAAAATAATAATATTTTCCAATGTGGCAGTGCCTTGATCACATTAGACTATTGATGTGGCGCATTCCGACAATTCAGGAACTCAAAAAACTTGTGGGCTTCTAATGCCCTCAAATCTTCCCTAATGTAGTGTTCTCTAATTAAAAAAGTTTATTGTGCATTTTTGGATTTGTGTTAGAAATGGTCCGTTTACTCTAGTGTTTCTTTAAGCTTGCTAAAACTTGATGTGTCTTGGAAGCTCAGTAACAAACCTTCAATGAATTTATGGAATAAATGTGAAGAAATCAATCCCCACGTTCTTCATACAAACTTTCTTCAAATTAATAGAACATATTCGAGGAGGCCTTTACACTAGTAACACCTTCTAATGAGACTTCAAATGAGCAAACCAAGGTATAACTTTGAGAAGTTATAGTCTACTTTGTTACCATCTATAGTTGTAATCTTTGGATTAAAGTTCCTAAAAGGATGTCAAATTTTTTCAAGATCTCCTTATCCCTAAGTCTTCCTTCAATTTTTGAAAGAGTATTTTGTTTTTCTTGAAAGTGCACTTTTGAAGATCCAAATTAGATCCCTTCAAAGACTTGTGATCATGACCAATGATTCTTTCTCTAATTTCTCTAATGATATCTATAGTAATTTTCATTTAGTTTCATACTTCAAAGCAATAATTTATGTATCTTTTGGCTTACTTGTTAGTAACTAATTAGTACAAATTTCTATTAACATATAGTTTTTAGAAGAAAGTTGTGATGATTTTATCAATCAAATCTTCAATTATTAAATTTGTACACTTTTTTTTTGCTAATCTTTAAAGAATTCACATTCTATAAATATGATTTTTTTTAGTGAAATGTCAATGTATATTGCTTTGAAATTGATTTAAAAAATACACATACATATATTGGATGATTGCAAGAAACACCTGTTGATTTTGTTGTGTTTTCATGATTTTTTAGGGAATACTTTAAAATTAGAAATATAATTTTTTAAAATTTAAAAATACGTGTGCACCATTAAGACAAAGGTAATCATCAAAGGAAATGTATAGAAAATTTCTCTAAGTAGGAGAACTAGAAAAGTGCCAAATTTCAAGAAAATACATACTTTGATGTTTAAATTAGGGGAAAATAGTAATTTTTAAGAAAAAATTCTATTTGCAATAACTTTATGGAAATGGTCATTCACCAAAAAATTAACCAAAATAATTTTTCACATGTTCCAAAATGCAAGCAAGAAAGAGGCTCACTTTATAGACTTCTACATCACATAAAAATAATTATCTTAAAAATCCCTTTAGCTAATAGCTACAAGTCTACTAGAACATCTTCTCCAAATTTCAGCTCAAAATTTGTTTTTTTGGGTGCTAAATAGTACTAAAACCTCCAAATTGGCAAATGTAACATTACATCGGGTTCTATTTTTGGATAGTTAAATATTTTCTTAAATTAAAAAAAATTTAACAAAGTGTATAATAGTGATGAATACCTTTCCAATGAATCTTGAGTCATTTTTTCTTTTGTGTTTTGGCTCTAAGTGACTCAAGATTCATTGGAACACAAAAAAAATGGCCAAATAAACATATCAGGATACATTATATGACACAAAATAGTACAAGTGTTTCTTACAATCACCTTGTTTCCAAATTTGATTATACAAATAATTTTTGTTTATGATGCATAATGTAACCACTTCTAATGAAAACTTCACTAAAGTAATAAAAGACATATTTCAAAATATATGTTTAGATTTTGTTTAAGCACCTATTTTGGTAATACCTAAAGAATTTCAAAGACCAAAATCAATATTTGTATTTTGAAATAGACTAGTAATTTTGGATTTTGGTTCACTTTTTAATATTCTAGTACAGCTACTAAGTACATCATCTTCTTCATGTCAAACTTTATTTATAAAATTAGAATGAATATTGCAAAAGTTGTAGTTTTATGTTTTTTAATTAAACTTGGACAATTCAAACAACTAAAATTTCTTTTCTCCTTTAAAAAAATATAATATAAACTGATTTTGTAATTTTATATGTAGATCATTTTGTTTTGATTGATGAAATGAAATTTATGATAAGTTTTATTTTATAAGAAATCTTGATATCTTTCATAATAATAATATTTGAAGTAGTTTCTAAAATTCAATCCTTGAAAGGTATATTTGGTGAAAAAAACGTGTGTAGTGTAAATAGCCTTCAATAACATTTTCACCTCAAGACTAGAAGTTTTCAAAAATTCTTTCTTGACTTGTATAGCAAGTTAATATTTATTATTATTGCAAGTAGCATTTCACTTTAAAAAAAGGTTTAAGACTAATTATGAAGTATCTATTGGTCATTTTTCTTTAATGTATCTTCAACTTATTTCTTCAAGATGAGATTCTCAAATTGAAGGTCATACAATTTTTTTTTTTTTTTTTTTTCTTTTGGCACAAATGAAACGGAATTTCATTGCAAAAAAATAGAATACAAGCCCCAACCCTAGCCCCAGCCCCAAGTGGCCTGGGGGACATCATACAAATTCTTTGAATACAAAATTGATTGGGGTTGATCAATTAATGTCCAACCTACTAACATTAATGAATGGAAAGGGATATATTTAGATATTAGTATTAGTGCTAATGTATTACAAACGTCCTATAGTTTATAACTTCAATTTACAATGGACTCCAAATGCAAATACAAAATATACTTAATAGAAAAATTGTTTTTCAAAAGTTCAAACCACCCAACAATAGAGAGAGATCAATCTCCCAAGAGATGTATCTTCACCCCAAAGCTTTTTTATAATGAAGGCTATTAATAAAGACTAGCTATCAATCTTTAAGATAAACTAGGACTACTTTTCTATATTTATCTTTCTATCTTTGGTTCTATCTAAAACCATCCACTAAAGTTATCTTCTCCAATTTCATCCTATCAATTCATATCTTATCCAAATCTTCATCTTAAACTGGGAGTTATCTAACTCCAAGTTTGAACACAATTGTGTTTATCTAATGTACTAGTCATCTAGGTGGAGTTGTTTAATTCTAGTGCATTAATCCATCATTTGCAAATATCCATTCCAATGCCCTTGTCATCCAATTGGAGTTGTCTAATTCTAGTGCATAAATCCACCATCTAGAGATATCTATCTAGAGACAATCTTTGCTTATCTACTAGTGCATATTCCATCATGAATTAATTCATGATCATCCATCAATGCATTCATCTATCAAAGGTCATGACAAAAATCATGACACAATCATCAATCCTTTCATCTATGCATTTAATATAATGTATGAAAGTTGAATGAATGTAGATGAAAATCGAAGAACAATACTATTTTAAAGATTTTGTAAATCATATTTTGTCAATTTTATGTACAATATAGCAAACTTCTATGTAAAGGTGCCTTATAAATTCACAGTTCCAAATTAGTTTAAAGTAAAGTAATGCTATTTCTAATGTGAACATTAGTTGAATTGGTTAAAGTGTCAAACACAAGGCTATAGCATTAGAGCTCAATCCACCAAGACCTATATAAGACTTTGATATCAAGCTTTAATACTATAGTTTGGTTACTAAAACCTTAAGCAATAAAAAAATGGTTAGCTTGTGGCTTTAGAAATAGAGTTGTATTGAAGAACCTAACCTTATTGATAAGTAGAAAAAAAATTAAGACAAGAACTTAAAGGATCGAATTTTAACATTGAAAGATTAGAATGTGTATTTGCTTATAAATATGCAATACATGTCTAGTGGAAGAACATGGAGTTGAAAGTTGTTTAGAAAAGATTATCCAATAGGTTTGTTGTCTATTTATTAAGAAGATCAATCATACATTCTATAGTCTTGTATACATCAAACTATACTATACTATATGCTCTAGATTTCTTTAGCATGTGAAGTTTCTATGTAACATTCTTACCAAGCATTCACTTGCATATGCTCTCTATTAAAACTTTATGCATATACTAAGATGATCAAATATGCATTTTTTAAGCTTAGATACATCAAATTGTACAATACCTAGCAACTTTCAATTGTCCACCACATTTTGGCATTGAAAATAATTTTTCTTAATGTATATTATGATTGCCATTTTTTTCTTAGACAGTCAACATTCAATTCTTATGCAATTTCAATCAAGTATACCAAACTTGGGGTTAAAAAAAGTAAAATTCTATTTTTGGTGGTTAATTTCATTTTAAAAAACATAGTTTTATACGGTAATTCATAAAATTGTTGATGAATTTTTAAAATTTGATTATGGCAATATATAGGAAACATCTTCATACACATCTTTCTTCAACAAACATCTCCAAAAAGTTTTTGAATTTCCTCACAAAGGTTTCAAAAATTAGGATGACAATGTTCAACTTTTGGAAAATTGATACTACATATTTCTTTATTGTAATATTAGATTTTGGCAAAGCAACTGTACCATCAAGATCAAATGTCCAAAATTAGTGACAATGTGAAGGTAAAACAACAATTTTTAATTACAATGAAGAAATATCTATTTTTAAAAATTTGAACATTGTCATCCCATCTTTTGAAGCCTTTGTCAAGAAATTAAAAAAACTTTTTGGAAATGCTTATTGAAGGAAACATGTACATGAAGATGTTTCCAACATATTTCTGCAATTGAATTTACAATTTCATCATCAATACTTTTCAACAAATTACCATGTAAAATCCTTAAAAATTTGATAAAACAATTCACCAAAAATGGAGTTTTGGTTTTTCGAAATACAAATTTCGTATGCTTCATTGTAATTGCTTAGAAATTGAATGTTAATTATGCAAGACAAAAAATGTTTATCATATGATGCATTTTGCAATTTTCTTGTGAATGGCAGACTGGGGTGGATGATTGAGAGTTACCAAGTACTGTACTACACTACATACTCCAGATTTCTTTAGCTAGTGAAGTTCACATGAAACATTTTCTGTTTCTTTCTATTCCTCTACGTAATATAGCTGTGAATTTGTTCAAATCACCAAACCGAGCAAGGATCACACCCAACTTCAGAAACAAAAACTGTTCCTCCTTCAGAATGCTACAGTAGGTAAAATGAGTCGAATATTAATAACAATGAATTTTTGAGAGTTCCATGAGGTCTAGATCAGTGAGCATGCTCAAAAGGTGCTAATTACCAGTAAGTGCAAGATTTCACTTCCTAACAAGAAGTAATATGAGTTCTATTTTCTAAGAACAGGTTCACTAACACTCTCGTGTGGAACCTGGTCACCTACGAACTTGCACTTGAGCATAACGTAAATTCTAAATGTAAATAGAAAATAGATGGTCTTGCAATGATGCTGGAAGCGGGCCAGCATGAATGAGAGATCAATTTTGCAACAAATCAATGAGATGAATAAATAGAAAAATGAATCCTCTGTAACTCCAACCGGGAGGACTGGATCACACCTTTTTCTGCCGTTCATACCCATGTATCACCCACGTTCACTTGTCGCTCCTGCTGTTCTCAAATCTGTCAATCATATGACTGCATTTTGATGCCATGATTTTCACTGTTTTGCAGAGTCAGCACGCCATTTCTGATATCCATATGCCTCTCCATTTGCAATGAGAGCTTTCACAGTGGGCAACCCAAGGGGATCAGCCTCTTCCAACACCTTCAACACTGTACCTCCTCCTGTGAACATGTAGTACTTTGGACTGTCTAGCGCAGCATGATACAATCCTGGGTGCAAACTGTTACAATCACCCATGTAGGGAAAAGTCAGAACGAAACACCTCCAGCTCTCCGATAGAAAAGGCATTTCTGAAAGGGAAAACTCTATCCTGAATGGCAATGGTTGTTGTGCCACAGCTACATGGATACCACAGGATTGTACCGTGAAAAAGGACGTGGATGACAGCAACCACAGGAGAGAAGATGATGTAAATAGAACTAAAAGAAGCAACAACTGATGATGACTGTTATATTGCACATGCTGTGGATCGAGAGCAACACAACATATGCTTATGAGATCATATTGAAGCATTCAATCAAAACAATCAGGTAACTCATCACATCTCACACACAATGTGCACAAGGTCTTGAGGTCTTGTTTTCAGGCAAAAAAATGCGAGGATTGAGAATATTTGAGTAGAGAAAGTGACCTTTTGAACTCCTGGAGCGTATCACCTCCTCCAAAGAATTTTTGAGCAGTGCGGTTACGGTCAATGGTTTCATCCATCTTGCTAGTTCCATGCCAGAAGGATGGCATGAGGCCCATGACGGCATTCACAAATATCGTTTTAGCAGAGTCGAGCCCCTCGTGTACTTTTGGAGTCTCGAAAGAAGCAGGGTCCACGTCCACAATAAACTGATACTCCTGCCCTGGCTTGAAGTCCTACACAAACGAGAAACATGGAGTTGTTAAGCAGCCAGTCTACATAGAAAGTATTCAAGGACTTTGACAAGGTTAAACTATGTATGAGAAAAAATACCTTGATGTCGACTGTTCGAAACTTTCCTTCAATGCGGCCTTCCAATGTATCAGACTCCACTAGGTAAGGCAGTTCCAGAACTTTCCCCTGAATTTTGTCCTGTTCCACAAGCTCCTTGGCTAACGCAATGTCGGAGTCCTGCAGAGGACCAAACAGAAAATTATAACTAAATATCCCAAAATGATCCTTTGAAAAACGCAACCCAAACTAAACACTTAGGATCACATTCACACCTGATCTAAGGACTTCAATTCAAACTCCTCAAGGATAGATTGGATTTCAACGCACCTCCACACCCTTGATCTTCACACCGTATTTAGCACACAGGAATGTGTTGTAGATAAGCCCACCGAGGATGAGATGATCCACTCTCTTGTAGATTGCAGTCAGGGGCCCAATTTTGGTGTCATACTTTGCACCCGCGACTATTGCTAAGAATGGCCTCTTGGGTTCTAACACTGCCCTCACGTTGGATAGCTCGTCCTGCAAAGCGAAATACTGAATGAGCAAAAGGATCTACTCCCAGATCTACCAAGTCAGTCTGCTAAATGAAACTTGTGAATGAGCTTAATTCAATACTGAAAAGTGAAGCATGGTAATATTCCCGCAGGCCCCAAAGTGGACGCATTGGAATCTACAGGTTAGCATGCTTCAAGGAAGGTAACGAAAAGTACCGATAGAAAGAAGAATACATTCCCTACAATCTTGGACAATAAAAATACGATTTGAAAGCTACTAAGACTTACTTCTATTAGCTTTCAAAGAGAACTTTCTATAAGGACCCAAGTGAAGAAACCCTTGAATATAATGCAATGGTGTGATCAATAGACTGAAGGCCGAATAGTGAATTACAGAGCTTACAGGCAAGCTTGTAGAGAAGCCATCTGCATGAAAATTACCTGCATACAAAGGCCAGCGAAGGAAGGCAGATACTTGGTAACGTGGTAGGTGGAGGTATGTGGTTGCCATGAGCCGAAGGCATCGTTCACATATACATCAGCAAGCCCAGCTAGTTGCACAGCAAAGCGCTCCATTTTCTCACCCTTGTCTTCTTCTCCCTGTACATTGTCCAGGTAAAATTCATTGGTTACCGTTCCCCCACATGTTGAAGCAAAGCGAGAAACATGAAGTGCCTGAGTGGTCATATACCAAAAACACGCATGTGCAGTTTCAAAGAAATTTATACCTCATAAACACAGCCTCCATGAGATTGACAAAAAATTTAACGTTCGGTTAACAGGTATTCGATTCATATAATCTTGTTGAATTCATGTTGAGTTCGTGTTAAGTGTACCGCAAATGGTGAAAGCTTCACTTCACTGGGATTTGTAGCCTCAGGGGAGGAAACAAAATATACCAATAGAAAGAAGAAATCATGACCTACATTCATTTAACAATAGAAACTACTTTTGGAAGTTACTGTTTGGCTAGGAGTTTCAAAATTAACCTTTCTATTTTCAGTTCAGAAAGTAAGATTTAGTTTATCATAAAAGTGCTTTAATGTTCATCGATTTAATCAGAATGCACTTACAGCAAACCAACGAGTATTGGGCAAGTAGATGCCACCAATTTTGCGAGCGCGCAAGTCATGGATTAGCCAGTTGACGGAGGTATCCACATCTTCAATCCCCTCCTTCTGGAAAACATGGAACTTGGGAATTGCGAACTTGATACGCAACTTTCGTTGCAAGTAACTCACGACAGCATCCACCGCATCATCTTGCTTGACAGTCAAAGTTTTTGTTTTCTTGTCATATGGGCGTCCAACGTGACTCATTATAATCAGCCTGTCAAGAAAATAACATTCGTCAGAAACTGGAAAATGCAGTATGGCTAAGTTAATACCAATGTACGCGTTTTTTGGAGAGCGTCATTAATTATGTCTCATTTTCACACACATCTTCATTATTGTAAGAAAGCCAAATTGTAAGCCAAAATCACCTACATAGCTATATCCTAAACCTCGTCAAAAATGTTGGCTCAAGAACCTCACCTGCCACCACGTTCAATGATATTGTACATAGTTGCCAATGTGACGTCGATACGATACTGATCCAATATTTTCCCTGTCAAACCCTCATCAAGTGAGCATACAATGTTACTCTTTAAACCGGCACGCCAGGGGTAAAAATAACATAATCAATATCTACACTCAAAAGCTCAAACTGAGATTTGAGGCTCAATCCTCAATTCAACGATATGAGAGAATTCTTGTTGAAAAGCTACTGAAAATGCATCCTAATGAGCTGAAGTGAAATATATATCCTAACTTAACATATTAAGATAATCAAAGATGTACGGAAACTCCAGAGAGAGCCAATAAGCAGTTCAATTTTTTTTGAGATTTCGTGCTCATTTCTGGATCAAACCATGCGAGTGATAGCTTGTTAGAAACCTACGTATATGGTGGTTCTAACAAGCCATTACCTGTGTTCTAATGCCCATTGAGGTTTGCTGGCTAGCGTTTCAAAAATGACGACTAGCAAGGCTTTCATAACCGACTTTCCAGTTAAAAAAACAGGCTCTTCAACCATTTAACAATCAATAATAATGTTTTTCTGCAGGTCTGGTGCTCCTTCAACTCATGTAAATGGATTCTACTTCTACGGTAATTACACCTAAAACCATCCGAATAAGCATCTGGGCTTTCAGCATGCATTCTTTGGAAACCCTAAAAACTAACCATGAATTTTCAAAGTGTTGAAAATAAGCGTACGCAAAATCGACCTCATCGACCCAACGCTCTTAGGCTCTCATGAATTGAAACTATACGTTTTAGCTTCGATCGGTTTTGCAAAGAGGTAGCAAGTTGCAATTAGGTGTAGTTACGTTACGAATTCCAGGAGTTGTGCACTTTCTAACGACAAAAGCGAAGTTTCTAGAATCTCCTTCGCAAATCGTCAGGCTGGATCATTTTTCCAGAAGCTACACTGATTCGTCCAATAGTGCGTGTGACACTAATGTAACAAAGTAACACTGTTTTGAATTAGTGCTGAATATTCCGGAGTACTATTTAGTGCCAATTTCCACAGAAACTAAACAATTTGGAGTGATTGGCAAAGACCATGGCGGACATAGAATTCTGACCTTTCTTTACGACATTGTGGTCGACACGAAGCAGAACAACTTTGTCCTCAAGATCGGCATGTTGGAGGAGCGGCAGTCGAGCGTCCAGAGGCTCCTTAATATCATCGTGCTCGTGGTCATCCACCACGTATCCCACTTGCAAGCCGTTGCCATTGCCATCCTTTGGCTTCAAATAGGGAGTCATCGGAGCAATCAACTTGCTCCTGCCACTTTGTTTCTATCAGTAAGCACACAACACGGAAATTAGTCACAATGGTTGAAATTCATCTTTCTAGACCAGTCGTGCATTAGATTGACCTACAACTCTAGGGCTCTGCAATAGATCATAGAAAACTTGAAAGCATACTCTGAAAGTTAAAATGGTACACAACCAGCATCAATTTCCTCAGTTCAAAATAACACAAACCATTTTTGAGCTCAAATCCGAATTGGGAAATTAATCTAATCTGACTAACTCGCGAGAACTACTTGCATTAGATTGACCTCCAACTCTGGGGTTCAGCAAGTGATTGACCCTAAACTTGAAGAGTACTCGATGGAATTCGCAAAAGTAGAGACCCAACGTCTATTTCATCAGTTAAGAAACACAGGACATGTTTGCAGCGAAAGTAAAATTATGAACAGCTAATCTACGCATACTAGATCAGTCATGCATTAGATTAACCTCCAATTCTAGAGTTCTGCAAGTCTAGGTCACCTAAACTTGAAAGCACACCGTGAAACGCGCCATAGAACAAAAACCAACACAACAGCTCAATTTCCTCAGTTCGAAAAACACAGGAAATAATGTTTGCACTAAAAGAAAAATCAAAAAACAATTCTAGGCAATCGCGAAAACTGTACAATCTGACTAGAAACGCAATTGCGAAGACGTACGTACCGCAGGAAATGTTCGTTACCACAGCTCTCCCCACAGTAACACTCCTCACCAACGATCTGAATCTATCTCAGCAAATGATCAATCGACAATGAAAAATTCGAACCGGAAAAAAGAAATAGTATTGCACACCAAGAAGACTCTTCGACTGCGAAGCTCTTATGAACCTTGAGGATCGTCTTCCCCAAGCAACTGCGCTGTTACGCCCCCCGCAAGTCCGCAGCATCGGATCGCCACACCGCGCGGTCTCGGTTACGCGCGCTGTTTGTCAACACAATCCCTGGTTTTTTTTGGCCTGCGCGCGGTTCCACCCTCAGTTGGATTGCCAGTTTTCTTTGATGATTAGGCAGAGTTAGGTGTATTCGTGGTCTGTGCTCCGCGTTTTCGATTTTTTTACCTTGCGGAGTCACGAAAAGGCCAGAGATTTTGTTCTGCTTTGCATGCGGTGAACTGCCTGGAACTGAGGAGCGCAAGTTTCGACATTGGGTTGCAGGGGTTTAGGGTTCAGTGGGGTTCAGTCTTTTTTTCCCCGGAGTGGCTGGTCATGGCGGACTCTGCGATCCCTGCCGCTGTGCAGCGGAGCGTCTCCCAGCTTGAGGTTGCCGTGTTGGATTTGCAGAAGCAGATTCGATTGCTGGTTTCGCCGGAATCGCAGGAAGCGGTTGCGTTGCTGTCTGCCGCGGACCGTGCTTTGTATTTCTTGGCTATCTCCAAAGCGACCAACGCGCTCTTTTGTCGTAAGTGCTCGCATATTTTGTCACTGGTCGGATGTAAGAGGTCGCTCTTGTCGTGCTGTAGTTCGAGCATTTTGCTGTTGTGGTCTGGACTTTGCTGTCGGCACTGCTTTCTGAAACTGTGAGTGGTTTAGTCGAAAAATTGAACTGGAATTTGCTGTTAGGGTTTAGGAATCGGATGCAGAATAGATTTGTCGGAAGGATATGATTCTTCTCGTTGATTGTCCTCTTGAATTTTCACATTGATACTTTTCATTGGAGCATAGGAGTGATTGTTCTACCGTTACCGTTTTGTCAAGGTTACATTTCTGCCAAGAATTTGTCTCTTCTTGCAAAGGTTGACGCGGTAGTGGTTGTTAAATTTTTGTAGTAGACTTGTTGTCTCCAGGTTAAAACTAATATAGCTTCTACAGAGTACCCAATTAGGAGCCAGTATCAATTTGTGGATTGATGGCCCTTTCTTGTGAATCTCACGAATGTTCTTGAAATCGAAGTTGAAAATCTATTGGACAAATATTTAACCCTCGGATTCTGTTGGAACTTGCTTAGGAGTAGGGTTTCAAGGGGCAGTCAAGATTATTTGCAACCTCCAATCACAATCCCTGCTTTTTCCTACTCCATCAAAGTGTAGGAAGACAGAATCCTAAGACATATTCATTTTCTGATAAACCCTAATAATATGTGTACATCAGAATCAACCTGTGGATTTTCTAATTTAGCTGGTGTCGAGAAGTGTGTCTTGTCCTTTTCAATTTCGTGGAGTCTTGCATAATTATCATGATATTTGTGTCTATGGCATCGACAACTTCTTCATGGTAATTCGTGACGCTGGGTGTCGTTATGGTGTGGGTATGCAGTGCACTTGAGGACTACAGGTCAGACTCCAGAGAAGCACGGTGTCAAATCTGAATTGGTATGATACTTGTGCCGTTATATTACTCTAATTTAATGAATTCTCGTCACTTGGGTATTTTGCGTTTTATTTTCTGAGGTGGCCATCTGACCTGCAATGTGGTAACATGACTGCAGGAAAGGGTGAGCGTCTATCATGATAAAGTTGCGCACGCCATAGACAGAAGTACAGGTAAATTGCACATTGATTCTTGCAGTGGGGTATTTCTCTTGTTTGTATTTTTACTGTTACTGTCTGAGTGCTTTGTAATTTATCGAGATGTTCTTGGTTGCGGGTTTATTCGAGGACATTGTAATTGGATTGTTTGCTGCATACAGCTATACACTCCATATTACTTACTATCCCTTTGTGTTTTACAGCCCCATCTAGACCAACATCTTCCGTTAACGTGCCAGCAGCAAATAGGTTCATCGAACATGCAATACCAGATTTGTCTGAAGGTATTCACATCACTTTCAGAGCTCTACTTTAGCGTTACTTATTTATCGTGATTTCTGACTTGCAAATATACTTCACATTGAGTGTTGGCGACCGGATTCTTGAAACCTCTCAAAGTTCTCTTTAACCTATTTTACTTGTTTTGAAGAATAGTTGTTTATCTTGATGTAACGTAGAAAACTCATATCCAATTCCTTAAGATTTTCATGATAGTTCAGAGATGTGAAGTAAATGGTGACAGTTAGATATTGAGAATCTATTGAAAAAGGCAATATACAACTGTTGAAGAGTCAAAGCTTATTTTCGGAATTCTCATTCTATGAACAAAACTTGAAAATTCGTAAGTGACATGGTAACTAAATAGCTTGTGATGTAGAGTGTTGGAATCCTTTCAAAAGTTTGGACAAGACCCACAAATTTGTTTCTATTGTAATAATAGAATGCATTTCAAAACAGTTGAAAGTCACAGTAATGGGTTCCCTACCTTAGAATTCATTAAGTTGAAATTTCTGTAGAGTCCAAACTTCTGTCTAAATTATTGATTGTCACCTCCTCTTGTCTCAACTTTACCATTTACCACTAAGTTCTCTATGTTAGGTCAAATTCATTATGTTTGACTGTGAAGTTGAGATGAGTTGGAATATCTTCGATCACCTTTGACTGATTCGGAGATTTAATATGGAAGCCTTTCACAACTGGTTTCATATCTGTATAATGTGGAAAACGAAATCACTTAGTGGTACGTAAGCATGTGACTATGTTATCTCGTATGTTGCAGAACAAAAACATCAAGTCCGTGAGGTTAGCAGAAGGGGAAACAAACGGAGCATGACATGGGTTCGAAACCCTAATGAAAGCTCAACTCAAGCGAATAAAAGGCAATCGGTGATGGATGCAGCAGCTGCGTTTCTTGCAGAGGCTGCGAAAGATCTGGTTCCCATATCTGGTACCTCATCTGACGGTTAGCGTTTTTCCGAAATTCCAACTCTGCTATTTCCCACCTTGAAATCATTCTTCTAATGTGAATCCTTATTAGAGCCAAAGCACTTGGGGTTGTCTGGCTTTTTGGGTCTCAACCACATTATATGAAGCTGTCAATTGGTGCAGGGAATTCAGAAATATTTTGATTATAGCTTAGTGAAGAGTGTCTTAGCACGACAAGCCAATTCCTTTTTGTGTTTTAGACCTACCACATGTACCATAGCATTTGAAGGAACAATTCATTGATACTCCATCCCTCTACACTCTACAGAGTTCTATCGTGGTGTTCAATTGCATGTTTCCTCGATGACACGAACTCCTACTAGCGAATACTCCGTATAATTTGGGGGCTCAGGATGGCACAGAGACGACTGAAATCTGCGAAGAACTGTTGCACTGAACTTAACCGGAAATTTGACAGTCTGAAAGATGTTGGATACCTTATTAGTACAGGCTCATGAGGGCCTTGTCAAACCACCTCACTTTCGGCTCTTCACTTTCCCTGCAGATGTAACTTAAGTTACTAGCCTTTTTCAATGCAAGACTGCCTCACCTTCGGTGGTCCAGAGCCAATAATTCCTGGGTGCCAGACTTCAAGATTCCATACTAACTGCTTCTATTCTTCTGTGCTGTATCCGAAAATTACTGCTTATTTTCATTGGTAATGTTGAGACTTGGTGGAGATTTGTTTCATCTGGTCATTTTGTTTAAATAAACTTTGGGCTTCGCTTTTCAACATCGATTCGGTCGTTGTAGTATAGTGGTAAGTATTCCCGCCTGTCACGCGGGTGACCCGGGTTCGATCCCCGGCAGCGGCGCATGTCCGAAAAGCTCACATGAGGAGAGCTTACTTTTGATTGTTTTTTTTCAAATTTTTTTGTTTGAGTACTTCAGTGCTTGATTCAATTGAAGATTTTAGTTTGAAAGGTTTAACCCTGAAACGTCTCAATCCTTTTTTGAGTTTTTGCACATTTTCACTTAAAGCTTTGTACAAATATATCATTTACTAGACTAGAAGGCCTCCGTTCATCATCTAGAATATGGATGTCAGAGTGCTTCAGGGTTAATTGGTCTACAAGGATAAGACTCCCTCTTTCGAATTATCAATGGCTATAATTATGTAACAATGCAGTAAAAGTATACCTATGAATCCACACTATGAATTGCCATATCAATTGATTTTATCTTTTAATCTGTAAAGTACCAACTTTTATTTGCCCAAACACATTCAAAAGTGAAATGTGTGAAATTAATTTTAGAAATTTTTATAATACAAATTGCAAGATATCTACATTTGAAGTGAAGAAAACAAGTTTTTTTGCACATTAGGGGGGGGAGATTATTTGACCTTGAAACCTCATAGCTTAAATTTTTTGCACTACAAAGTTTTGAGGTTTATGATGGGAAATTGTATTGAAAGTTTGTGGAAAAAATTTTAAATACCTAATTTTCATTCTTAAGAAAATTGTTAAATAAAAATAGGTACAAGTTAGCAGGAAAATCTAAATTATTGATATCTTTAAGATGGAATTAAATCAAACTAATTCCAATGGTGAGATTGCTTTAGTAAGAAAAATAAACCGTGCAAATCGTTTCTAAAAAATTGTATAAAAAAACACATTCAAAAATGAATTTCACAAGTTATTCTTCCAAATAGATGCTTAGACTACCCAAAAAATAAGATTGTCCAAAAATTTTACATTACTTATTCAAATAAAATAAATCAAAGCTTTCCATGTAGATAAAAAAAAATATAATCTATGAGTTGTTTTTTAAATTCAAAATTTTTTAATTTTTTTTACTTGATCTCCCATATTTTAAGCTTATTTGGGCATAACTTTTATTTTCGGCACTAATAGGGGAAAAAATCATATCCCAATAATGATTATAATTAAAAAAATTATCTTCAAAAAAAGTTTCAAAAAATTATGACAAAAATCAAGACCATAGATGGGTGATTGCAAGAAACACTTGCCAATTTTGTTGCGTTTGGCTGATTTTTTCGGGAGTACTTTAAAATTAGAAAATTAATTTTTTTTAAATTTTAAAAATATGAATAGTCTATATACCTCTAAGATGAAGGTTTTCACCGAAGGAAATGGATAGAAAAATTCTCTAAGTAGGAGAACTTGAAAAGTGCCAAACCTCCAGAAAATACATACCTTCATGTTTTAATTAGGGAAAAATAGTCAAATAGATATTTTCAAAAAATAAAAAGTGGCCATTTGCAACAACTTTATGGAGATGGTCATTCACAAAAAAAAAAATAATAATAATATTTTATATGTTTCAAAATACAAGCAGAAGGGAGCTCACTTTGTAGACCTCCACACCACATAAAATTAACTATTTTTAAAAATCCTTCCCTGGAGAGCTAGAAGTCTATTAGAAGACCATCTCATCCAAATTTCATCTTAAAATCATTAAAAAAGGTACTCCATAGTACTAAAAACCCTAAACTACAAAGTGTGACATCCAATTGGGGTCTATTTTTGGATAGTAAATCATTTTTGAAAATTATGAAAAAATTATGGAAGGTTTATGATAGTTATGAGTACCTTCCCTACAAATCTTGAGTCAATCAGAGCCAAAACACAAAAGTTATGGCCAAAAAACAGATCAGTACACGTAGCGTGACACAAAATAGGACAAGTGTTTCTTGCAATCACCCAGATGCAATTTGTCAATTTGAAGGAACAATAGTCTTTTAGAGTGAGGATAAACCTCTAGTAGAATACTAAGTGGTGTTGCCGGAATCTAAATAAAAGTCAAGGTAATTATCTATAATTTAAGATCCAAAAGTAATTCAAAAATCCATAATTTTCACCATAAGAGGTTTTTTCAGGGTACTAAGAGATTGTTTTAGTCTCGTTCTCCAATTTGTGAACCAATCATTGCTAGTCAGATTAAAAAAAAATTAAAAACAATTTTAAATTTTTTTTTTAAAAATTAAAAAATTAAAAAAAAATTAATAATATATGATTACCTAATGTGGCAGTCTCTCTACCATAAATCGCTTGTAGAATAGATTTCAGCAAATTTCTATAGTCCGAAAACTCGTAATTTTCAATACAGTCAAAAAAAGTCTTGTGATTAAAGATTTAAATGTGACAAAATAAAACCCATACACCCTTCCATGTAGATAACTTTCTAGCAATACCAAGAATATGAATGGGGGACACAATGTGAAAAATTAAGGACCTTATTAAAAAAAATGTTGAAGAATTTGAAATCATTCTTTACAAACTTGAACAATATTTAATTCCAATTGTTGAATGCCTAAATAAGTATTTCAACATGAAGGGCGTTCAATTTGACTTGCATGTATGGTGTTTTTTTAAGATAGGATGTCTCATCTATAATTAAAGTAATCACAATCTCATTGTAACTTGTTAGTAATACATTTAGATTCTTGGCTAAAATGTGAGTCCTTTGAATATGAAAATTTGAGGTCAATTTTGAATACACCTATTATCAACACTTTGAAAATGCATATTTTTTTCATAAACTTCTAAAAAAATACATGCCAAGAGTTTATATAATCCCTTTTTTACCCCCAATAACCTTTACTAATAATTCAAACAATCTACTAATGAAAAACAAGCTCAAATGCAATCAAATTCTCATGTAGTTACCTTACCCCTTAAAGGTTTGTAGAGAATTGATTTTACCACATCATATGTGACTCTTAGAATATGAATTATGTACTAAAATATAGCAAGACAAATACCATTGCCTTGTTGATTCAATAATTAGTATCTTTAATTGAATGTCACTTTAACATCTTCACCTAATTAATATGTTGAAATAAATGAGCATTTGTAGCTTCTACGATGTGTAGAAAGTGCAATGATGATTCAAATTAGAACTGTCATGTGCCATTTGAAGCAATTCAAGATGAATACAAAAAATCCACCACTACAATATACCACACAATTGATGCACCTTTAATATCAAATACCAACATTGATGCACAACGTTGGTCAAATAACACCATGTTAGTAATGTCCGAAATTCCACTACCCATACCTTTCAAAATTCACTGCCATTTTACTCCCAAATCTCCAATTAGCTCACATTTTTCTTCACAAACCCTACTCAGGATAAAACTTTAAGAGCCTCCACTACAAACTTCGTACATAGCCTCAGAACCTTCAGCTCGGAATCCCAATCTTAAACCCTACGACTTGAGGTCTTCGGGTCGGCCAGATCATTGCATTCCAGTCCACCTACAAGCACAGCGATGGAGGGACGGCAATCGTGGGTTTCAGTTTGAGTCGCCACTTCCATCGTTGCAGATTCTCATCGTTTCGTAGGATGTGTGCATACGCATTCTTCAACTACAACCATCGTTGCACATTCTCATCGTTTCATAGAATGTGTGCGCTCGCATGCTGCAACAACAACGACAACTAAATTGAGAGAAGATGGAGCTTCCAAATGGTTTGCTACCCCTTTTGATTCCAACGACGGAAGGGAATCGATCCATCCACATTCGAAATCTCCAACCCCAAGCTCTCCTCTGAAACCCACTCTTGATGGATTCGAGCTGTAGCCCAAGAGTGTTTCGCAGGCAATCTCTCGGATACGCTCTCCTTGATTGGTCAATCACCGCTTGGGGATTCGGAACTGCAAGATGAAGGTGACGAAGCTGTGGGAGTCGACGATGGCCTGCCAATGCCGGCACACGCAACTGGCGCGCACCGCCGCTCTGATCGGCATGCGGGCGAAGATGTGCACCAGAATCTCCTCGCTCAAGCTCCCCCAATCCACAGCGGAGAGGGAGAGGGACTCCTCCGACGGCTGGGACTTGGAGGAGTGAAGGTCGCGCGGGACTCCCAACTGAAAAATGCATTCGTACATTTTGGAGAAGTCGAGGACGAAGCCGCAAGTGAAGAAAGCAATAGCGGAAATCGAGCGATCAGTTGAGGGTAACTAAGTTAAAAACTCTGCATTGGCGTTGGCTGGGGGGGAGCGGGGGGGAACGAATCAATCCCGGTATGTGCAGTCAGTGATCTCAACACTGCTCAAGAGAATCTCCCTGGAATTTACCGAAACCCGAAACTACGGCCACCAAAACCAGCACCATAATCACACGCTGTCGAAGTTTGAAAATCAAAAACACATAAAGATTGTGCACGACGTCTTCTGGCGATCACTACGCTCCAAATCGTCCAGGAACTCGTTACTAAAGTAGTCATAAAACATTGATGTGAACGCGATCACTGCTAAGGGGTTACAGGTGAGACGCGTTCTCCAATCCGCAATTCCACAATAATGCTGCACCCGTAGAAACCTCTGGAGATCGATCGATCAACCGAAGCAGAGGCGAGTGTACGAGGTTAAGAACTCTGCATTCACCCTGGCTATGGCGAGAGACGAAACCAGTCCCCAAACCACAACAACGCTCAAGAAAACCTGCCCAATGCAAGAAAAATTGAACAAAAACCCATCAACACTACACCACCCCAATCGCAAGCTGCCAACTAATGCTTGAGAATCGGAACCCAAGCAAATTCTGCAAGGCTCCCGCAACCACTGAGCTCCAAATCGTTTCAGCAAATTGTTACCAAAGTAGTCACGAACCCTTGTTGCAAATTGATCAATCGATCAAACTCTTGAGCACCTACATCACAAGCGGCCAAAGCTCGAGAATCGGCGCCCCAAGAGATTCTACAAGGCTTTCCAACACACACTGAGTTCTAAACCCTTTTCAAAAACTCGTTACCAAAGAAGAGTAACGACTCCTTTTCGTGAATCTACCAATCAATCAACCACTTGAGCAACCAAATCACAAGCTGCTTGAGAATCGGAACCCAATTACTTCTCAGTACTCCTTAATCGTTCCAGACACACGATCACTACTTAGAGCATGGCAATCACGAAACCCAAAGCACGCCAAATTCCCAGATTCTCAAACCTACCCCCCCTAAATTACTCCAACTCAACCACAAGCGACAGCCTACAAATTCGGCGACAACTCTAATTTCTGCGTGAAGTTGTGCGCATTGTGGTCAAATGCTCGGGAGTTATAGCCACGATCCCACGGGGAAGAAGCCCCTGTCGAAGCAGCTCGTGGCCCTTTCCAACTTACAAGGACGATGTCCCTCATGAGGGAGACGAACAAGTTTGGACTTTGGACCTGGGACCTTCAGTTGGACCGTGTGGGACCTTGGATGATTCGGAAGCTATAAATAGCAAGTGGCTGAAAAGTCCCTGAAAAGTACCCCACTGGACTGGCCTTGTGGGTGGGATCATAAACTCTGGAAACACAACATGTATCTCTGGGTGACGCCGAGTCCGTATCCCTCCGACCCACTTGCGCCGCTGTCTGACTGCAATCTGATTTTTCTTTTTCCTTTCCTTTTTTGACACAAATGAAATGGAATCTGCAATCTGATTTTCATTCATATAAATATGCCCTCAAGTTGCCATACCTACTCAGGTTGGTGGTGTTGTTTTTCAATTATTTCTTACTTTGGGAGTGGTGAAGCTATTTACATCCATGGAAATGGAGGAAACCTTACTGCAACGGGTGTGGATGAAAGTTTATTTATTCATCCAAAAGAATGTAAGGTAGAAGGTCCTCAAATGGACCATCTAAGCACTGAATCTGAATTTCGGGCAGGTGAAACTTCTTGAAATATTTTTCAGTAAATTTTTATTGAAATACAAGAGGAATTGGCATCTAATTCAAGTTGTTTTACATTTTTTCCTTTCCTTTTTTGACACAAATGAAATGGGATCTGCAATCTGATTTTCATTCATATAAATATGCCCTCAAGTTGCCATACCTACTACTCAGGTTGTTGGTGGTGTTTTTCAAATATTTTTTACTTTGGGAGTGGTGAAGCTATTTACATCCATGGAAATGGAGGAAACCACACTACAACGTGTGTGTGGATGAAAGTTTATTTATTCATCCAAAAGAATGTAAGGTAGAAGGTCCTGAAATGGACCATCTAAGCACTGAATCTGAATTTCGGGCAGGTGAAACTTCTTGAAATATTTTTCAGTAAATTTTTATTGAAAGACGAGGAATTGGCATCTAACCCAAGTTGTTTTACATTTTTTTGGATATTTTTGAATTAGTTATGAATTTTCAAACGAGACGTGTTGTAGGTCCCTATTTATGATCCTAGGTCCTTCTCAAAGTGTTCATTGTAGCTTCCTGAGAAAAATGGGAAAAACAAGGGAAATGATTGGCTCTTAGAATAATGAATAATATTTTTCTTGATTCATTCAATGACTATGGAGCAGGGGTTTTATTTTGGTTTTTAGGCAAATGGTAATGTGGCCTTCCTTTCAAGAAGGTATTAAGTTGATTGGCTCCTTAATTTAGGGGGCTTGAATTCAAGGAGGTCAATTTTAAGTTTATAATTTTGAATATGTAATTTTTGTATGCAATTTTGGCTTTGCATGACAGATGAAATGGCATTTTAGAAGCATGTTGGCAATGATATAGAGGGTTATTATTTCTATCTGGCATTTTTTGTCACATTTATCCTCATTTTTCTATAGGCTTGAAGCTGCCCAATTTGCTTTTGAGGAAATTAGGCATTTAAATGCCTAAAAAAACCTTGCTATAGAAGTCAATTTAGTAACCACATCTAGTCCATGCAACCACCATTTATAGGGTCCATTCTTAATGCCCGCTCCATTTCAGGAGATACCATTTTTTGAAGCTTTTCTGTAAGATAGAAAAACTTGTTAGATTTTTAGGAATATCATTTTATTTCAATTGATGCCTAGAAGCAAAAGTTATACTATAATAATCCCAAATTTCAACTTAGCAAGCAACAAAATAATTCCACAAAACTTGAAATATTTTTTCTAGAAATATGTTTTTTATAGATTGTTATTTTATCTACATCAAAATTTTTAATTCATTCCATTTGGATTTGTCATGTGAAAGTTATGGAGCATCTTTTTAAGAAAATAATATGTAGGAATTGTTTTTCAACTCTAGTTTCACATTTTTTTAATAGCAAAAAGTTCCACAAGGTTAATCTTGATTGGTAGAACAATATCACTACTAAGATTAGTGTGATTTAATTTCATCTTAGAGCTATTAATTTGAATTAGCATTTCTTTCTATCTTGCATTTGCTTCTTTTTAATAATTCTTGGTGAAATGAAAGTCACCTTCTTTTTTTCTTTTTTTTTAGACCTTAAATTCAATTTTTCATAATATAATTTTTTAATCCAAAAGAGTTCAAAATCTCATAAATTATTTTGCCAAAGTACCAAAATCAATGTTTTCTTCACTTTGAACACATTTATTTGGCAACATATGTAGTCAAAGTTTCTTAAATTTCTTCCACACATTCTCATACCAGTCCATTGCAAGATACTATAATTAGATATGCAAAAAATGACATATTTAATTTTTTGCCTTTGCACTAGAAATGGCAATTTTAAACAGTTTGTCATGAGAAAAGGCCTTACAACTTTAGAGGTTAATAAATGGGATAGTTGTCATTTATAAGAACTAGTAGACCTAAGGAATTCAAGGGTACCCATAAACTTGTAATTATCTAAAATCCTTACTTTTATTTTCTTGACTATTGTAGATTGCACCTTCCACCAAAAAAATTTAAGTGACTGGAATGTTGAACACTTTTCAAACTTCTTATTATCCATTGTAAGCCAAAACACCAATTTTTTTTCATATTCTTACTAAGATGCACTTTTTCAAAGTGTATTGCCCATTTCTTTTATTTACCCCAAAAAAACTCTAATTTAAAACTAGATTATGTATTTGAATACAAGTTAGAAATTTATAGTGAATCTAGATTTCTAAGAAAATGAATATTGTTTGAAGTGCATCCTATACAAGGAGTAGATTTGGAATAAATTAAATCCTTTTTTGTTAAAAAATGCCACATGTCATCTTGTGATTGGTGTGAAATGACATGACCCCTCGGAAATTTGACATAGAAATTTAATTTCAATACATCTTTGCAAATATCAAATCCTTACAAATTGTCTACTTGCCCACTTAATATATTGCTTAAAATAATGTAATAAAAATTCCTATACTTAACCCCATAATAATGTGGGAGCATAAATTTTTTCAATAGATGTCAAAGAATCCTTTGATGTAGGACATAATTTAAAGGCAAAAACACTCATAAGTCATAACCATCCTTGTACCCATCTTTGTACCCATCTACCCATCTTTATATCCAAAACTTCTACTAAATGTGTTCCTAGACATCCAATAATATATCCTTCTAAAGCATCATTGAACTATCTCATTACTTAACAATGATTTATTGACTAAAGATTTTGTTAGTTTTTAGTTTTAGATACATCTATATGACAATTTCAGTGGTCTAGGTAGTTGCTACTTTGAAAATTCATAGAACATATATGCCATGTTTGAAAATTGATTCTTTTAAAACAAATTTAAATTCATGATTTTCAATTGCTAATAAGTACTACAAAAATATTATTTCATGAAAAGGTGTCTTGAACTATGTTGAATCACTTATGTTGAAATTTTGGATGTTTCTATTTAAAGTGTGTGATAAAAAAAAATCCTATATTGGATAAAAGTGAAGATTTCATTCTCAAAATTTTGTGTGAAAAGGAAGTTCACTCTAACACAATAAAGTAGATAAGCCAATTACCACCATCATTTACAATTTAAATATCTTGTGGCCAACTCCAAGAAGGATACATTTTTTTTCTCAATAATGGACATATTTCACAAATCAAACCCAAATAGAATTATAATTTTACAATTAAAATTACTATCTCTATGAATTTTTGAAGCGGTCTATCTAGAATTAAAAAATTGCCTATACAAGAGAATCAAAAGTATCCTTCAAACAACCTATAATGGACATTCCATATACCTATCAGCACTTGAATATCAACTAGCCAATGACAACATGACCCAAATTTGAATTGATGCACTAAAATTGTCACAAAAGTAAATGGATTTGGATGAGTTCTTTCATAGGAGTGGGGCCAAAAATAGGATGGCAGAAATAGGAAGCTAGTGGAAATGGTTGGTCTACCTTACTTTGACCTCCAATGACTACTCTTTTTTTAAAGCAAATAATTGACACTTTACTATAACATTTTTAGGGGAGCATTTAAATGCCTAATTTCTTCAAAAAAAAATTTCAGCTTCAAGCCTATAGAAAAAAAGAAGGAAAATGTGTTGAAAATATGCCAAGCAACAATAATGCCATGCACACCATTGCCACAATGTTTCAAAAATCACATTTCATGTGTTGTGCAAAGCCAACACATACCAAAACTACATACAAAAATTACGTATTCAAAATTGCATACTCAAATAAGGCCACCTTCAATTAAAGTCCCCAAAATGAAGTCCAAGAAACTTAGAACCTTCTTGAAAGAAAGACCACATAACCATTGGTCCAAAAAAAAAACACCAAAAAACAACTATGCTTTACAATACCCCAAAGGATGATTTCCATGTTGACTAGCCCCATACAACATTCTATCCAGGATGATTAATATTTACAATCAAGGCTTTTTTTTTCTTTGTTTCTTTTTATGAAATGCCAAAGTGGCTACATAAAATGTTAGAGTGGTACTCGAAATTTCAACATTCATCCACATATTGGATATAAAATATCACATTCCTACTCACTCATTAGGAAAGTAACCCCTCATTGAAACAATATTGTTTTAGTGGTTACACAGTATAATATTGAAATTATACAGTTGCCAGCAATACAAAAGCAATACTACAACAATGTTGTTTCAACAAAAACATTGTGTACCTATTAGAGTAGATTTGTTGCAATACTACTTTTGTCTTGCAATTGTATAATTTCAATACTATATTGTGTAAACATTGAAGCAATACTGCAATAGGACTGAGGAAGTGGGGGTTATTTCTAGAGTACATATTTATCACATGTCCATAATTTTGTTTTCATTCACAATCTGACGATTTCATCCAAGATTTTTTTTGGTAATTCAAAGTTTCATGACCAAAAACTTCACAATTGGTTGCCAATTTTCAACCAAATAATTGTTTATTATTGGATGCAATCCAATACCAGAAACTGAAGCCCAAAATTTAAAAAACCTGGTTATTTAACAATTAGAATAAGGTAGGGGTCTGTAATTGCAACCCTATCTCTAAAAGCGATCTGGTAGATTTTGACTCTAACATGTACCAAAAGTGTAGATTTCAGGAGGGGGTCGCTTTTAGAAACCACCGTGTTGTCAACTTCAAAAATTCATAACTAAGGTAGGTACACCCAAAATGGCACCTGACCTTAATGCGCCACCTACAATGTGCATTCATTTTCAAAATCAATCATGTACCCAGACTGTAGATGGCGCTTTCAGAAACTAACTTTGACCATTAATAACTTTTGCATATGGTATCCAAATCCTCTGTTCTTTGGTGCGTTGGAACATGCTTTCACTAGCCAACAAGATTGCATGAAAATCTGAACAACATGATAACAGGAACTAGGCACAGTAAGAATAAGTGGCACTTTTAGGTGTACCCACCTTAATTCCATGAAGGTCCAAAAAAATGAAACGACTTGGGTGAGATGCCAATTCCATTTTTCTTACCACGAAAATTTACTAAAAATTGTTTTAACCCCTAAACGACGGGCGGGTCACTGTGGACATCAGCGGGCTGTGAACAGTGTGTTCTTCAGCGCAGACTGCGTGAAAAAGTATGCGCTATGAATAGTGCGAGAGAATATGAAAAGGATGTTGAATGCAACCATAGTTTGCCCGCATTTCAAATTTTGAGTTGGGCACTGTGAGCTACATCTTGTGTTGAGAGAACCTCAACCTCCCTAAAAATATAAGTTTAGTAATGCAGTTTAATTTTTAGATTGCATCACAGTGCAGGATCATGAGCCTGCTACCCTAAACCCACTATCTTAAGTACCCAAAAATAATTTGATGAAAAATGACTTCTCTCCATTCTGCAGAGCGCCCAGAAGCCATTCATCGACCAGAAAACGGCGCCCGCGTCATTTAAGGGTTAAGGAGTTTAGCTTCCCCAAAATGCAAATCAGCTGGTAAAGGGTCGCTTTTACAGCCCCCTACCTTAATAATAAGCGGAGCCGTGTTCCTCTCTTTCTGCCTTGGGATCTCCGTCCACGGAGTGGGGGAGCACTGGAGTAGTGGAGTCTGTCTGTGGCTTGGCTCTGATCCTGCCTGTGATCCGATTCCCCACCCCCACCGCCGCCCCCACTTGGCTCACGATGCCGTTTCTTTGGGAGAACTCATGTGCGTGCGCATGTGAGAGCTGCTCTGCACTGCGTCGGTCGGTCGGCCCTTCGCCCTTTCTTCAATCATCACACGCAAGTGGAGAGACCCTTGCCGGCAAGGCGGACACGTGGACACTTTGCATAGACCAAGGAAATGACTACAAGAAAAGAAGGACTACCATGAAAAGTTAGTCCTTTTTGGCTGTTGGGTTGTGGGTCTTTGGTTTTGTATGTTAAGTCATCATTTCCTCGGTCTTTGAGAACATGAAAGGTCTTTCTTGGAAGGCTCTATGGTAGGTTAGTTTACGGACTAGTCAAACTTGTCCTTTTCAATCCAACCAAACCCTTACCATATTTGTGCAGTGCGATATGATGTGGTCGTGGATGGGATTTGGGATTGGAGACTTTGCAACCAACAACAATGTTAGGGGTCGTGTCCCTTGGATACAACCAATAATTACAGTGAAATTGCATGTGATGATTGTAGTGTAGAGCATTTGTTGGTACCATGGTTTTGGGGTTTTATGGGAGAGGAAATTGCCTCAAAAAATAAGACTCACTTGAGAAAGAAATGTTCAATAATGGTGACTTGATCCCTACTTGGACTTATGCAAAATTTGAAGTCAACCTTGACTATTCAATGATTTTGTTTATGAAGAGGCAAAGATCCTATGCTTTGTGGACGCACCACACAAAAGATGGGGGGTAAGGCAATTGTGAGGTTGCTCCAACAAAATTTTATTGGTGTATGTGTGGTAGAAGATACTTATCATTCTAGACTTGTTGTTCTACAATAGAAGGGCATGCATGATTTTGAGCCACAATGTGGTGCTCAACTATTTGGATTGTCTTGATTTTTAATGATCACTTTAAATTATATTTTTACTAGTATTGGAAATTATTGTTGCATCATAAATTCATTGATTTTATTTTTAGATGTTTTTTTATTTATTAAAAAAATATTGTACAATACAATATTTACACCTAAAATTGACATTCAAAATTTTTAGATAATATGTGTATAATTATATATGTATTCCTTAGTGGTGAGGATGTACACCATCTAATTTGAAATAATTTACTACGAAAACTTTGAACACACCTAACTTTTGTGCTTTCAAGTATAATTATGACCACATTATTCTTTGAAAATATTGTTTATAAACAAAAAGTTCTATATGTAATTTATGAATCTTTAATTTATTTTTTTAATTATTTGGAAAAATAAAGACAATCAGTAATTACTAATGCTAAGAATCCAAAATTATATTAATCATCAAAAGCCTCCAAAATATTTAAATGTTTTAGAATGGATGGAAGCTACATTATATATTTTACATATAAATTAATGGTTTCAATGTAGAGATTCAAAATATAAATTTGTTCAGTAGTATTGTAGGGCCATGAGTCATTGGCCATGGAACCAAAAAAAATACAATTAAATGTAAAATGTAAAATGCTAGGTTTAAAACTAAACTAAAAACCAAACTTGATGACTCTTGCATTGATTTAACCCCTAAAGTTCTTTGACTATGTTTTCACCCAAAACCTCCAAAACTGCCATTTCTAACACAAGTACCAAATATTTGAAAAATATTGTTTTTGGACACATATAACCATAGGATATTGTAGTATTCAGGTTTGAAAAGACGAGGAAAAAATTTCAGAATTTTTTACCTTGTGGACTACAAGATATTAATGTTTGAAGTTACAAAAATCCATTTTTTATCACTGCGAAAATCCGGGCAGCTGCACTTTACAAGCTCACATTTGCATGAAAAAGAGTCCAAAATGGTAGTGCTCCTTTGGATTCATTCTCCAAGGCAAGTGGGCTACATGCTCAAAAAATTTCAAATCATTTGGAATTGGACAACATATAGAAAAAAATAGTTAGTGAAAAGAAGTAGAGAATGAATTTATTTGTGAAATTGAAACTTGCCAATCCCAAAGGTTCAAATGTTTTGATAAACAACCTACACCCAATGTTTTTATTTTTTTCCAAAAATATTGAAAATTAAGTAAAATAAAGGACTTCAAAGTTTATTTTAGAGTAGGGAATCTATAACTACCTGCAAACTAAAACTCTTCATAACTTTTGACTCATTAGTCCAAATGGAATGATTCAAAGCTTTCCACATATATATATATATATATATATATATATATATATATATATATATATATATATATATAAATCTATTAAACCAATTTCAAATTTTCATTTTCTAAAAAAGTGATTTTTTATGATCTGCCCAAACTGCCCGAGTAGAGAAATAAACAACATATCATGCAATAACTTTTTTATCGTGTAGTCAAAAGTCATGAAAATTGTTGAACTTTAAAGATGTTCCTTGTTCACACCTTCTATTAAAATTTGGTCCCAAAATATGGAAACCTTTAGTCACACGTACTTGTCCAAAATAGTTATGTTGCCAAAAAAGGCATGTTGGTCCTTTAGGGTTAAAAGCCCCAAAAAATCATTTGAAAGATGAAAACAAGGTTGGACCAAAAAACCTCCTCAAGATTGGATGCAATGAGGTTGAAAACCTATAATGTGATGATGTATAATTTTGAAGAGTTTGAATTATTGAAAAACATTTCAATAAATTTTCCTTCACAAATAATGGAATTGGCATGTAGACCAAGTCATTTAATATATTTTAGACCATCACAGTTATGAGCCTTCAAGTGGGAATCATAGAAGGCTTTAAAAGCATTCATCCAATAAATATATATAAATATAACACTAAATATCATTATTATTGTAGTGCAGGTTACACTCAATGTCATTATTAGTATACTACAATGTAGTTTGTGTAGATTCCTCCACAAGGTTATGAGTCACTAAAACGCCTATTAATTATATTGGGAGATATAAGGTGAATACATCCAAACTAGGGCTTTTTTTTGGACCAGTGTCCCCTGTGCTGGCCTGATCCAGGAGGCCAGATTTTGGAGGGACGAACTAGTAGAGGTCAGAATTCTGACAAACTAGCAAAATTTCGCAAGAAAAAAAAAGCCCTGATCCGTACCTCTCATCATCACTTCAACTACATCTCTGAAATTACAGCTCTTGAATGTCTGTTCTGCATCCTTCAACTTGTAAATCATCGCCGAGAAATTTCCTGCATTTCCTGCATTTCCTGGGCGGATTATTTTTCTATAATCTCTTGTTCGCAGAGGAAACCGACCGTTGCAACGAGGGATTAATGAATGATCTACATACAGTAGGAATTGGAGAACTTACGATCAAGATTACAGGTTCCTCGACCTGACCTTCCTGCCCGATGTTTAGTACAGTAGAATTTTTGCTGTTCAATTTTGGTGAAATTGAATTCAGGGAAGGCGTTGTTTTTCGCGCTTTCCTTGAAGTATTCGACATCGAGTGAGGAACAATTCCATCGATTGGTGCGGTGCCTCGAGGCTCGCAGTTTTTTTACATGAATTCCTTTATTGTGCGGGATCACGATGTTCAAGATTATTTGCCATCAGCTGTTCGGAGGTGTCCTCAGAATTCGGATACGTGAAGAAGGGTACGTTCGCACTGGGAAAAAGGGTAGTTTGCAAATGGCTTGCTAAGACAGTCAAACAACGGCGACTGGGCGTGGAGGTTCGGCTGCTGGGTTCGGGACGGTGGTACGTGCAAAGCGGACGGTGTGAAATCATGGCCGTAGTGTATTCACCGAATTCGATCCCCAATTAAATCACAATGTGTAGGGTTTGTTTAGCTCCGATTTTGCAGAATTTTCAAACATTTGTAAACCTAGCATTGCGCTTGAAAGAGGGAAGCATTCTTGCTCTCCATTCTCGGTACTGCCCACTCACTTCCACTCAACTTCGTGATCACGGTGTGTATCTTTGATTATGGTCGTAATTTAGACGCCGAAATCGATTATCGAAAGATTCACAGTGTAGTGAATTTCTTTTTCTCAATTTTTCTCAAGAAATAGTATCACCTGAGAGATTGAGAGGGTTGGAATTCAGAAGAGGAGGTTCGAATTAGAGTGAGTTCACTGAGTATATACCAATATTGGGTACCCTTATGTGTTGGGTTTGTTGAGGACTGATTTTGCTGGAAATTTAAATTCTTTGTAACCCTAGCATTGCGCTTGAAATCTCCCGTCGCGTGTTGTAGGTCAATTTCTGGACATCGTGATTGGGGCGGCGAATGGACTTGTCTCCGGAAGTCCGGATTCAGCGATTTGGGCGGCAGCGTGCGGGCTTTGGGCATTGTCGTGTAACCTCCACCTCACCTGCCAGCTAAGTTCGGGGCCCTCGGTGTGGACACACGGCCTTCTGCCTCTCTGCCTGCAGCCTGTAACACCGCACTTTGGTTGCGGTGCGAACTTACCTTAAGCGATGGAGGTTTTCAGGCTTTACTGGGTTCGAGATTATCTTTCGTTTTAAGGGGTTGAAGCAGAGAAAGCGGAGCAGCTATGGCGGACATTCATGTGCCTCTCTGCTCCATTATTGCACTTGATCCTTCGTCGATTTGGTATGGACACCTTCTTCTTCGTGCAGTTCTTGGATTTTTTGGTCAGTAAGCGGTCTTTGAAGTGTGCGATTCTCATATTTCACCTTAGGTATTGGAGTGTGTTGATTGTGTCCTTCTTTGTTTACGGTCTCTCTTTTATTTTATCTGATTAAGCTCGTTTTCTTGACTTTTGGAATCAATCTGTATTCTTCATTTCAGATTTGGTATCACTAGGTCACCACCTAAAAGAAGCGCTGAGGGCAGGTTCACTATTATAAGGACGATGAATTTTTGTATTATTATTGCAAGCAAATGAAAGAGGATTCTAATGCTAAAGAATGTGTTACCATATGCTAAATTCAAATATTTTTTTCAAAATTGTACCGGTATCTGACCTAAAACCAACACAAGTTCTGATGCTGAGGTGGTCTGCATTCTCAAAATCAACATGAACTCTTCGTGCAAAATTTCTAGGGTATTGCATTTAGGGACGTGTCGCTATTAGATACCTCTACCTTACTCTCATGTTGGCATGGATGCTGGATTTTTTAAAATTATAGCCCTCCATGCAGTTGTTTAATAAACGCAGTCGTAGACCTTCTGAGTTCTGAAATACCTCACAGTGCGCCGTTTGATTATCTTTGCAACTGCACTAGTGATGCCAAAGCAAGTTTGTTGCACCGGAAAATTGACCACAACTTTCTCTTGGCAGTTACAGAGTATGTGGGTCTTGCGAACAAGTATTACCAGCGGAAATCAGTGGCCATGATCAGAATATTCACCCTTGTGCGAGATGCAGGCGGCGGCCACGAAATCCAGCTTCACCAGTAACCAAGCACTTGTACAAATTGCTGGTAAATTGAATACCTCAACTTGTACTAAACGATTTGCAGTCTATTTGCCGAGTAAGGATTTACTTTAATCTTCCTTGTCCTGCAACAACTAGCTCGGGAAGTTCTCTTCGAAGTAATATACATGTTTTCTCTTGCAGATGTCAATTGTAACGGACCAATGCGCCATCATGGTGGTAGTTTTTGATCGAGCAGCTAGGATTTTGTTCGGCTGCCCTGCTGACGATTTTCTTCACTTCCTCTCACAGAATGCCTCCGCAGGTTAGCGAGAATGCATTCAGAAACTTGGATTATTGTTGTCGTTATTGGTTGGTGTATAATTATTTTCATTTGATTGTTGGCATCTGTTATAGTGGCTACGATCTGAAGGTTATGAGATTTGTGGGTGATAAGATTAGAATATTAGGTGAGCTCGAGTATCCGAGGTGCCGAATTGTGTGAAGCTGAGTGGTTGGCAATTCTCCCTCGTTGTTGTTCGCATATGTATGTGTTCATCAAGTAACTGTGTCTATTTGACGCAGCGGAGAAGGCAAGCAAGGTGCTGGAAGGTGAGATGCTGTCACTGGTGTTGCGACCTCCAAAGGGCGGCTATGGCCAGCACTTGCGAGCAGTTTCAATTGTTCCCCTTTCTAGCTCATTCCAACCAGTCATGGCTATTTTGCCTCAACTCTATGCATCTGGTCGGTTCTAGATTGAAAGACGTATGATGTCTTAGACTCCTTATTTGCTTATACTGGCTTTTGAAACAGTCAATTATCTCAAAAATCAGGAGTGCCATAGACCAGAAAAGAGTTATTTGTCCATGTGAGAGTTGTACTCCAAATATCTGGGTGACAGAGTGACGACTCCTGGACCTAGTCGACATGGAGATTGTAAGATTTTGATGTTCACCCTGCAAACGTTCAAAAGCAAAATGTGGCCAGAAGTTCTTGGTCATGCAGTCTTGGACACCTTTGTTAATTTCGTGTCTACGTGAATTTAGTTATGCTCAAGTCATATTGGGTTGGTTCAAGTCCTATTTTTTCTACTTTTATATGGGATATTATTGTTTACAGAATGGGATTCATATGTACTGTGTTGTGTAAGGTAGAAGGCTCAGTAATCGCCCATCTAAGGGCTGAAACTGAATTTGGGGGAGGTGAAACATCATGAAATTTTTTCAGTACATTTTCCTTGAAAGACAAGCAGAATTGATATGTAACCCAAATTGTTTCTATTTTTTGGAGCTTTGTAGAATTAGTTATCAAATTTTGAAGTTGAAAGGGCACAGGGCTCTAAAATGGTGCCCTAGTGAAAATGTTCATTGTTAGTACACTATTGAAGGCCATGAAAAAGCAACATGTACAAATATTGTACATTTAAGGTAGGGCACCATTTTAAAATTTGCTCCATTTAAGAGCCTTCTACCTTAATTGAACTTTTTTAAGGTGAGCTTTTGTAAGGTATTGACTTCTCTAAAGATTCTTTAGTATGGGGATTTGAGCTTGGTTCCAAGGCTATTATTTAAGAGATGTTCTTTTGTAATGGTTTTGATTCTTTTGTTCATAGATCTTGTTTAGATACTAATAGTGTTTTTTTTTGGCTCTTTCTCAAATGTAACAAAATGAAGTGTAGTTTCTATTTCACTTGAAAACCTCAACCCTTAAAAAATAACTATTCTTTGTAGTTTGAAGATGAAGGTTCATATCATGCTTTTAGGTACAAGATGATACACCAAAAAAAATTGTTGTTTACATTTAGTTTTAAGAGCTTATGATGTATTTGATATGAATTTCTATTTTTTAAGCTCAAATATTCATGGTAATTTCAAATCCTCACTAAAAATATCTAATGTTGTAAGTGATAGAAAACATGTGATTTCATCTCTAAAAAATCAAATCAATATTGAAATCAAAAGTTGCATTTCTTTGTGGTGTGTCAAAATAAATAAATAATGAAATTCTTTTAGGTTATATCCTCTACAATATAGGCCCCTTTCTAAAAAGATCAATAATGATATGAACAACTTTGTGATGAGTTTTGTGATGTTGAAACAAAATGATTATGTATTTACTTAAAATTAGTACTCTAGGTAAGGCTCAAGCTCAATCTCAACATCATCAATAAGGCTACAACCACTAAAATGGATTAAATAAACAATTGAGTTTCTATTATTGAACAATCTAATTGTTGTTCATTTGTATTGGAAGTCAAAATAGAATTTTAGATTCCCTTAGCATGCATTTTCATAATATCCTACAAATAAATTACACTTTTTAATGAACAAAAAATAAGGCTATTTAGAATGTATTCAATACAAATTATATCTTTAATGAAAATCTCTAGATGTGGATTTTGAAAGGATCATAGTTAAGTGCAATTATACTAATCCTCTTTCATAGCATTTGTTAATCAAATTACTTAAGCTACTAAAGACCATGGATAATCTGAAATTTAAAAATATACACATGAGTTGTAGAGTGACCTTAACCCTTTAAGGACCAGTCGACCACTTTTGGGTTGATTTTTGCACCCTCGGTCTAATATTGTTCAAAATACATTTGATCACAAAAATCTCAAAGAGTAACGCAATTAGAGTGTCTTCATGCACTTTAAACAAAATCAATTTCAAGAGAATTGGAGCATTAATGCATTAGCTATGAGGTTGTAAACTCAAATGGCTTGGACCCTCAAATGGGACGTGTTCAATAAAAATACAAAAAAATATCAACCAATTTGTGAGATTCTTTTGTATCTTGATGTCTTGACAAGGCATAAGTGTTGCTTTGTAATCTCATGAATGTCCAAAGTAAACTTATGCATTGAAATTTATGTAGCACAAATTCTAAAGGGTCATTCAAGTCATTGATTTTTGAGGATTAAGGGAAACAACTCAAATTCCAAGAAGGCTCTAAAAGCAAATATGATTTAGAGGCACATTTTTCTTTCTTCAATGTACCAAATCTGCAAATTTTAGAAGGGTATTGCTTTTGATGACCACATATGACCATTTTTTTGTGAACTTCAAAAATCTGTAACTAATTTCAAAAAGCTTCAAAAAAATATGAAATGACTTGGGTTAGATGCCTATTCTACTTCCTTTCGAGAAAAATTTATTGAAAAATATTTAAAGATGTTCTACCTCCCCAAAATTAAATTCTAGCCCTTAAAAGGTTGATTTATGGACCTTCTACCTTATTTATAGCAATTTGTACCGTTGGATGAGTTTGATTTTTTGTAAGGTTGAAGAATCTCCTTTATGGAAATACTTTATACGGTTTGATCTAAGATTACATCCTTAGAGTGGCCACAAAATTCATTTTCTTGAAGAACTACGCCCACCCTCTAAATCAACCATGGTCCTTAACCCCTAAAGCCATGAATTGCATTTTTTGGCAACATAGAAACTTTAGGTAGCTTACTACGAATGGAGTTTTTTCATTTTTTTTCTTTAAAATTCTTACAAAACATGTGTTCAAGAAGTATCTATAAGGACCAACAATATTCATAACTTTTGACTACATGGTTTTAAAGTTATGGCATGATATGTTGTTTCCTTTGAACTGCGGGCAACTTGGGCAGCAAAAGAAAATTCTTTAAAAATTCTTTTTTTAAATAAATAATTTTTCAAATAAAAATTTGAAATAGGTTTATTAGATTTTTACCTATGAGGAAAGCTTTGAATCATTCCATTTCATTAAATGAGTCAAAAGTTATAAGGAATCTTAGTTTGGAGTAGTTTGTGGGTAGTTATAGAATTTCTACTCTACAAAAAAGTTTGAAATTCTTTATTTAATTAAAATTTTAATATTATTTAAAAAATTAAAACATTGGATGAAGATTGTTTATTACAATATTTTAACCATTGGGATTGTCATTTTTCTTTTTTATAAATAAATTGTTCATTATTTAGTATTTTCAAGCATTTTCTACTTCTTTCTACTTAATATTTTTTTCCTATACGTTATACAATTCCAAATGATTTGAATTTTTTGACCATATAGCCAACTTGAATTGTAAAATGAATTCAAAGAGTAACCATAATTTTGAGTACTTTTTCATACAAATGTGACCTTGTGAAGTGTAGTTGCCTAGATTTTTGCAGGGATAAAAAAAGGGTTTTTGGTAGTTCAAATGTTAATATCTTGCAATTTACACGGTAAAGGTTTATGAAAATTTTCCACATATTTTCAAACCAACTAACTACAAGATCTTACGGTTAAATATGTCAAAAAATGTTTTTTTTCAAAAAAATTGCACTTGTACTAGAATCGCAGTTTTGTAGTGATTTTGGTGAAAACATAGTCAAAAACCTTTAAGAGTTAAAGGGTAAAAGACTAGTCTTGTTAAAAATGCATATGGATTGGCTAAAATGAAAATTAAGAAAATTAAGTATTTGAATTAATTTCTAGTTATTTCAAATTTAATGGATTCAAAATTCCTTAATTTGTTTGAATCATATCTTTATTCATTTGATGAATAGTAGGCATATGCCTAATCTTTGTAAGAAAACTTCATATTTATTGAAAGGGTTTGGCACATGCCTAATCCCTTATAATAAACATTAGATGGAATGAACTTGGGAATGAAGGGCTCATGCACATGTCTACTCCATAAGTTATAATGAAAATTAAACAAAGTGAGTGGGTCAAGTACACACCTAATTTGATACAATAAATATGATGATGAGTGAAGGACATAGATATATATTAGCATTCAATGTTAGTTTATAAAATAATCACATTTTTGAATGCAATTTGTATTTGAGTTTGGCATGTAAACTATACTATGTCTATATCACAAAGCTTTATAAGTCTCTCATTGTTTAAATATTGATTCTCATGTAATCAAATAAACTACAACAAATGGAATATGGTAGAATTTTTTTGGTTATTCTACATTGTATTCATCTATTAATCAAATACATTGCAAACCTTCATTTAGAAACAAAGATGTATTCAAAATGATAACTCACAACTTCATTTTGGTACAAAAATTTTGGTCAAACTTATCACTTTTAAGTTCTTCAAGAGAGGCTTTACTACAACTAATAGTATTTCTACAATCCTATACATTGGATCATATATTTGGTAAAGCCAAAGGGAGGTTTTTTGAATAATAAATATTCCCCCTATGCAACCTTTTAGGTGCTTGCGCATACTTATGTCCTTGTTCAAAAGTCATTTTCTTATTTTTAGATAAAAAATCTTCATTTTTTCTCTTACTAGCAACTTTTTGTGGAAATATCTTTTGACAACAACACAAGATCAATAATATTTCAAAAATAAATAAAACTAACCCACTATACACATACAAATTCCATATCCAACTACGGGCAACTTCTCTCAAATATGGATTATGGGCAATGACTTGAAGTTCTGCATGATAAATCTCAGGCACTCCATAACCTGTTGAATGGCCTACTTTGGGTTCAATCTCAACATTAACAGTAGCTGTAGGAGAATGTTCATTCTCTTCTTGTGATTTTATCATTTGAATTGAAAGTGTTTGGGATTCTTGACATAATCCCAAAACTATTGGTATTCCTATAATTGCACTTCTCATATATTTAATAGGTGGACTATAATATCTTAGCATACTTGCTCAACTAGCTTTATTCAAAGAGTGGCCTCTTGCCGAAAATGTCTCTATAGAAATCTAGACATTGATTTTTTGTATTTGGTATCAAAATAATATGCATTTAAAAATAATATATTAAAATATTCCAATAATCTCTCATCTCTTAAATTTAAAAAAATTTATAACTAGTTTTTAATAAAAGTAAATAAATCTATATTTATTTATTTTTAAATGATATATTTCATCATTAAAACCTTGGGAAAATAGAATTATATTAATAATCAAACTAACCAATAATCATCTAATTTACCAAACTTGAAGACAAATATTATAACAGAATATACATTGGTAGATCATTATTTCTTGCAACATAAATGAATTATGATAAAGATTTTAAATATTAAGGACTGTTGTTTTATATATATATATAGTTATTAGAAGAAAAACACTTTTACCTATGCTAGGAATTCTTCAAATTTAACAATATATGTCAATTTTCAAATGTATGTAATGAAATGGATTTATTATTAAAAATGTTAATAAACAAAAATAATATACAAACCTGAAACATTCCAATTTCTTGATTATACTTTGACTCTGGTAATGTAAGATGCACAATCATATTAAATACATAAGAGGGTGGAAAAGCATGTGCACTCATCACTTCTTTGTCAGGAAAATATCCCTTTGCTTTACCCATTATTTCTTGAGGCAAAAGATTTACAGTAGCACTTGGATGGTCTTTGGTATAATCAAAATTTAAAACTTCTCGAATTACAACTTGTCCTTGTATAAATCTATTAATAAAATAGAAATCTAGATCAAAGAGATTGGGAAGTAATAAAGAACTAAAAACAACAAGGATGTATATCTTACTAGCACATCTACAACCAAAATATCCTTTAGCTTTGTCACATCTATTTTGAAAATTTTCTAATATTTTTGACCTTATATTTCCAACACTTGTCATAGTCAAGTTCTTAAACTTCCTCAAACCTTTAAAAATTCCCCTCCAAAAGACTTTGAATAAATATAAGAAAAATAAAATCAATTTTAATACTAATTTAAATGGATAAATAAATATTCTAAAAATAATTTGTATTGGCCACAAAAAAATTTGATATTTGAATATATTTTTGCAAGAATAAGCTTTTGGATTATGATTAAACATTATTTTTTCTTTGCAATATCTTTTATTCAAATCCATTGATTGTACAACTTCTAAAGTTCTATCATTTTCATTTTCAAATCTATTATTATTTTTTTCAAAATTTTCAGGACATAATTCTTCAAATTGTCTATTTCTTGATTTTGTTTTTTTTTCTTCAATAATTTCTACTTCTTTTGAATGGCATCTGGATTCTTTTTGAATGATGCTTGTTGTACTTTCTTCTTTTTCTAATTGGGGCGATTTAGACATAGGAGTTGTCATAGCTGACTTGTACAAAGGAGTCATGTCTTTAGAATTGCATATTGGTGAATTCCTTAAAAATAATGTAGAGCATATTTTAGAAGGTTTCGTATCTAATGCCTCATTTGTTGTACATTTTAATGGCTTGTCAAAAGAATTATGTGCAATAGATGAAAATTTTGAAATAAGATTTGAACTTGGATTTGAAGTATGTAAACAACTTTCATCGCTATTGTTGGTAGTGCAGCTAGTGGGCTCACTTTCAAACTTTGTTCCATATATTGGATTATCATTGATATGACATATTCTACTAAAAGGTGTTGAAAATTTTAAACTCGGTGAATTTGGCATTGACAAGCCTTCTTCAATTTTCTTTTTTAAAGAAATCAAATCTACATTTGAATATAAGGTTGTTTCTAAAGTGTCAAAGAAAAAAACTTTACTTAAATATGTTTTTACTTTAAAATATTTTATTTATCTTACTTATATCTAACAATTGACTTTTTTAGCTTTTTACATGGGTTTCAATTTTTTGAATTTTTATTAGAAAAAAATTAATGTGCATTAACATTCAATGTAATATATTTCAATTTGTAATAGCCTTTGCTATTAATTTTTCTATTGGGTTGGACTTATACTAATAAGGAAATTTATATTAAATGTGAAAAAGATTTACCTTCATTTTTTTTATAAATTATATTTTGATTATGTAATGTTGAAGTTGAATCTATTACTTTAGATGGTCGGTTGTCTTGGTTTTCCACACTACAAGACGTAACTATTTCATTTTGACCTTCTACAAAATTTGGTTGATTTTCATGTAGGTGTAGTAAAGATTTATCTCTTGAATTGTAATAGGTAAAATTTTTGGGTGAAAGTGTATTCTTCTCACTTCTTTGAGAATCCAATCCTAAACCAAGATGTGTATTATAGATTTGACTATCATTAAAATGGAAACTTGAATTAGTTAATGATATATTATTATGTTCTAAATCTTGTTGTATTTTATAAATATGTGCATTTGATGATGTTTTATAATTTGAATCTAATTTTTTTCCATTCTTAATTTCGTACATTAAATGATGTTCATTGTATGCATTTGTTGTTGTTTTAGGAAATCCTATTACATTTTCTTGTTGTTGATCATTTTGAGATTTGTTTGGTTTACTTTGTTCTCCTAATTCATTATATGCTATATTATTTGATTCACTTTTAGATGTATTAACATCAATGTTTGGTGATGGTGAAGTTATTCTATTGCCACTTCTTTTTGCAAGTATTTCTAAAATTCGTTGAGTACCAAAAAGAAGGCTTTTATTGGGGTGACAATCTGAATTTGATGGTGATGAGCATTTTGATTTTGAATCTTTTGGGGATTTATCAAATTTTGATTTTGATACCTCTTGCATATTTGTATAAAATGAACTTTTGTCAAATTCATCTAAATTTGAACCAACTTCACTACTTTTTGTAGTTTCATGGTTTGTTTCTTGTAATTTCAATGAATAGGGATATCTTTCAAATTGTGTAAGTAAAGGGATTTCTTCATTATTTTTATAATTTGGATTTGGAACTCGATGGGTTGGAGAATTTAATCTACTTTCAGTCCTCTTAGCTACTAAGCCGAATATGCGTTGAGTGTCTGGTTTTTCCTTCAAGGATTTTAATTTATTAATTCTATCTCTTTGTTCTTTTCTGGAAGCATATCCATTCTTGCAAGCTATGCTACCATTCACATTCCAACCTCGTTCCCTCTTTTCTAATTCTATTTCTTCTTTTATTTTTTGAGCATCTAAAGTCTCAATAACTTCTTCTTTTTCATTAGCCATTGTATTATCTTTATCTAAATGATGACTTCCTTTAGGAAATGTTTTCTCTTTTCTTGATGTTGAATCAGTTGAATTTAGTGACTTGTATTCTTTTCTATTCAAAAGCGCAATATCTTTTCTTCTTAAAACCACCTTTCCATCTTCATTATATGTGAAATTATGAACCTTAGTGGCAATTGCATTTTGCAAAGCATCATGTTCATGTTCCACAACAAAATTTTCACTATGTGAATCTATCATGTAATCTTTTGAGTTTTCTTCTAATTTTGTATTTATTTCCATGACTAATTTGCACGTAGGTATTGCAATTGAATCATCCTTTAAATCATAATCAATTTCCAACCTCTCTTCTTTTCTATTTTCTTCATGACAGGGTTTTTTTTCAAAAGAATTTTTTCTTCTTGCACAAGCTTGACATTGTCTTATTGATTGCCCTCGTTGTATTGATGTTTCAATGAAATTACAATTTTCGCATATTTTACCTTGTGTCAAATCAAATAATGACTCATTCCTTTCACAATTTTTAGCTTCTTCTAAACTTTGAGCACTATTATCAATGTATTCCTTTGAAAGTAAATTTTTTAATTCTTCCCTTTCCATTTTCAAATCATTCAATTATAATGTTCATCTAGTAAAAACTACATTATTGTAGCAAACTAGTCTTTATTAAAAGATTTTTTTAATAATTTTGTTACCTTGATTATTGTATCATCACATCCCTTATTTTACTATAATAATTTTTGGTTGGTAAAGTTTCATTAAATTATCCAACTTCACTTGAATAAATTAGTAAATATTGTCAAAGTTTACTTAAATGCAATGCAATGTAATATTTTTGCATAATTTTTTTAAAAATTTGATTGATTGTCTTGATTTTTTTTAATGAAGTTGAACAAGTATATAATTTCTATGTAACATTGTGGTACTTTTACGTATTACCAATTGATGGCATATATTCCACTTACCAATGACTATATGTAAACAATACTTTGATATGATTTTAATAGAATATATAACAATTCTCAACTTCACACAAAATTAAATGTTTGAAGCATTCTTTGTACATTGTATGCCTTAAATTGAACCATAAAAAATTAATCTAGTTTTATAGTCACCAAATCCAAATTTTGAGTGAATAAGAGCTTAGCTTTTATTCTACAGAAATTAGAATTAAGCTTAATTAAACCATGAATGGAGAAGAAAATTGATTTTGTAAAGCATAATTTTTTATGCAAATCAAAAAGTTATTTTCCATTTAAATTCTTTAAAAAACTGTGGTTTAGATTAAATTTAATTCAAGCCAAACATTTTTTTTCTTTTAAAAATTGGATATGATATCCAAAATGAAATGTCATTGTTTAAAAATTCACACAAAAAAATCATCAAAATTCTTCATTTGTGTTTCAAATTGTTACTATTTGATATGATGAATATCACACTAAAGGATTTTCATTGTTTATTTAAATTAAAATAATTTAAATCTAAAAGATATTCATATTATTCTATAAATTTTAATTCTTTCCATTGTGAAAATTACAATTTTTTATAATATTACAATTTAGAATCTTATATCATTATATATCCTATTCCTTTTGAAAGCACTTTTTTTAGGTTAATTGATGGTATATCAATTCATTTAATGTTGATGAACATTATAAATGTTGATATAAATTATACGGAAACTTGGTTTAAATCCTTGTACACTTTTATACAATTATTAGATTTATCAATTGCTAAATTATTTCTTGAAAAATTTAATCTATTTTTTTTCAATATCTAGAATTTAATTATTTGCTGGTAACTAGAGAATTGGGAATTTTTTCATCTTCAACTATTATAACTTTTCAAGGTATTGATTGTTGATATCAAAGATAAATAATTTGATATAACAAATTAAAAAATTGAAAACAAAAGTTCACAAAATTGTTCTAAAATTGTTAGATTAAGTGATAACTTGACAATCTTTTCATTTAATTTATACCTTTGATTTCTTTAAATACTAAGTTGAATTTTTTCTTAAAGAAGTTGGTCTATACTCTTTCAAAAATTTAAATAATTGCATGTATGTAGAGAGACATGCACACAAACAAAAATGAATAAATTGCAAGCTTTCAAAGTTTATAAATTTAGAAGTTAATTTGATGTTTTTGCACTTTCTTTTTCCAAATCCTCAACAATAAGCCCAAATTTTCACAAGAAAAATCTGACAATTTTCATACAAATATGTGTAATTAAAATTTTGGTTATTAGGATTCAATTTTCATGTCAAATTATAGGAATTGCAATCCAATTCTAATGTGACATGAGTTATTTTCTTGACAATGAACAATTAAATTATGCTAAATCTACTTTACATATAAAGTATTGGATATTGTAAATAAGAAGATGTAAAAATTGGATATTCCTACTTTACAATAAAAAAATATATTCTAATTGTTATTTCAATTTGTTGATAATCTTTGAAACATGTATACAACAAAGTATTTAGGTTTCACAAAAAGATGTTTTGAATATTGTTAATAAGATATTGCAAGTGTTTCCTAGCACCCTTATAAGAGAAATTCAAATTTTGTTACTCAGTATTACTAATATGTCAACTTTGACGTAGAATTGTAAACGAATGAATTTGTAATAAATATTAATAATCTATACTTGTAATTTTTTTAGGGTGGTTGTTTGTAATTGAAATAATGGATTGAGAGTCCATTAAACATTTGCATATTTTTCTATCAAATCCTATGTACTTGCCTATGGGTAAAATTGATATATATATTTTTTCAATATCATACGTAGACTTTTGATATTTGAATGTTGTAGTGTTAAGTTCAAAATTTAATGATTTTCATGTGTTTGTAACATATTCTATATAGATGTAATACATGATTTCATTTTTAAATTTTCAATTCAATTCAAATGAATTACACACTATCTCATCATACAAATGAAATGACAATTATAGTGTATTGATTTTGCCTTCAATATGAAAGTAGCAAAATTCAATTGTATAATCCAATCCTAAGTCCTTGCTTAATTCACCAACTCACTACATCAATCAAAGGCATGTAATTGTGTCAGTTCTAACAACAAAACTCAAGGAAAAAGACAATATTCAAGGATTAAAGGGGACGGGGACTTCAAAGGTATAAATGGTTTCTTAAGGGCATTCATTATATTGAAGATTGATTTTTTAAAGATTTATTGGGAACAAGACACAATTGAATAGATAAGACTTTTTTTTCCTATTTCTTTTGACTTTATCACTAAACAAATAGGATTCCATAGAATAGTAATAAATATAAATGGATGACATTAGTTAGGAGGGATATAAAGATTTTGATATGCTATGAAAATGGATTTTTTCTACCAAACAATTCCCGTTTTTTTTGGAGAAATGTTTTTCCTAAAATTTTGGCATCTACTATTAGAATTATTTTATGACAACCTTACTCTATAACTATAGTAATTCAAATGGTCATTTATTACAAAAGTTTGACCTATTCCAATTACCAAAGATATTAGATTGTTGGACTTGGAATCATAGAACTTTTATACAAAAGATAAATAAAATTATTTGAAAATAAAAAATAAAAATATTCTATTTGTACAAAAAATAAAAGAAGATGAAAAATATATAAATTGATAATATTGGACATAGTAGCCGTATTTATTTGTGAGAAATTTACAACATGTAAAGCTCTTGTACTTTAGTAGGTGAGCGCAAAATAGTTCATTTAGCTTATTCATACAATATTCAAAATATACATGCCATAGTGCTTGGAAATCTTTTTTTAATTGTCAACAAGTCAAACCAAAATTTAATTTAATTTTTTAATAAATATAATTCTCAATAGTTTACTTGAAGGCTTGCAAGACAAGGTTATAGATACAAACAAAAGCAAAAGCACCCATTATAGCCCATGCTTAAATATTAATCCCTAGAGTGTAAGCAAGAGTGGTGGAAGAAGGCATGATGAATTATTAATGAAGAATGCATTTTAAAAAGTTGGTAAATATGTGTGTTTTTACATGAATCCACCATTATATTTGATTTTCTACATAAATAGTACTTGGAAGTTTATTTTGAAGCTAATTCCACTATCTGTTATCAATGTTTTTCAGTTGAATGAGTTTTAAGAAAATGATGTCCCTCCATTTTGAACCAAATTTTTTGCTACTTCCAATTCAAAGTGTCTTATCACCTATATGCCAAAGAAACAAACTACTCATATATTTCTTCATCCAAATTCATTCAATTTGTTGAAATTGAAGTTTATAATGACCACAAAAATACATAGCTTATACTCCCTCTACCAATCTACCCTACTCAAAATCTCTAAACATAAGAGGATTTTTAGCTACTCTGGAAGACCGTGAGTTATCAGGCCATGGGAACTCTCTGAACGCTGCCACTGAGGCGATCTGATGTGGCCAAGAGGTTGCCACATCAGATAATCATATTTAATTAATATTTTAATATTATTTTTTGAAAAAAAATTAATTTATTATTATTTTTAAAAAATTTTAATAATATTTTAATATAAAAAAATTATTTTTTTATTTTTTTATTTTTTTATTTGACGCGTTCGCAGACAAGGGAACAGGGCTGAAACGGTCTCCTGAAGCCCTGAAAAATCCTCTTATGTGAAGGATGCTTTCAGTTTGATTACAAAGCTTCTTCTATTGATTTCAACCATTGATTAAGTGTTCATGTTTTGAACAATCTTATAAAGGCAAGTGTAAAATCTAGGAACATTCCTTTTGTCTAATAAACTTGGCTTTTCCTATATGAGGCACCTTTTTTGATACTTGTTCCTTCCTCAAATAGTAGTATTGTTGATGAGCTTAGTGAAGTGGGTTAGGTTTCCTTGCTGTAGATATTTAGGTTGGAAAACATGTTTCTAAAAAACCATTGTAGCCACCAATCTCTAAATCATCTAGAATGGTCAATGGTAGAGGTGGCAACATATGCACACTATATTCAAGTAAAATACTTTCTACATGCATTTTTGGTACCTTCATAACACTTCAATCGGAGATTTCTCATAGATTTAACGGATGGATTTTTGGTTCTTGAATGCATATAATGCTAGCACAATTGCTAAAAATACAATTAATCCTTCACGAGGAAGATTTTTGGAGTTTTTAGTGGGACAAAGGGCAGCAATGCTATTCTATGAGTTTGTAAGTGTAGAGTAGGAATTTTGTCAGCGTAGAGCTTAGAAATTTGAAGAAGCATTAGAAAACTTAATTTTATTCATTAAAATTGATTCCATCTTAAAATTTGGATCAAATTTTTTGATTTCTAATAAATTTTAGGACTTACTTTTGTGGACCTATTACTGTAGTTATGTTGAAATTGGATGAAAATTCTAATTTTCAATCTTACTTAAAAGTATACTTTACAAAAATGAAGAACTCAATTAATATGAAAGATGAATGAAGATGGAATTCAGTTAATATAAAGTATTGGTTGATCATTATCCTATAATAATGTAGATCCTCTTGAGGCTTAGGGAAAAGTACCAATAATTTTTTATTAATGTATTGTTATTATAGTTGTTTAGGTTTTAGAAAAAAATTTATTGATAAGGATCTTTGCTACAATAAATTTTATTTTGGTTGATCATGTCTTGTAGCATTATAAGTCCTCTCAAGGCCAATAGGAGGGTATCAATTATTCCCTCTTCATTTGTAAGTCAATGGACTTGTTTAAATTTTGGAAAAAAATTTGTTCACATGATTTCATTATATATGGGAAGAACTTGGCTGCACCAAGTTTCATTTTGTTCATGACTATCTTGTAGTAGCATAGATCTTCTCAAAAGCTAATGTGGGCACCTACACTTTTGTCTTAATGTATCAATAATGGAACTTATTAAGATTTTAAAAGAAAAATATTCGGTTGATAGGGAACAATTTTATAAAGAATGAACTTTGTTACACAAGATTATTGATTAGTTGAATCATTGTCCTCTTGTGCATCCAATGAAGGGATTGACTTCTTCTTTCTTAATCTAAAGGTTGTTTATTTATCATCTTGATATAATATACTTGTCAAGCTTTGCTAGATTTTTGTGAACACTCTCCTTGATCTTGCTTCTTAGTACCCCTCGATGCTGAGGGTAGTTCCATGGTTATAATAAAAAATAAAAAATATATTAAAACTTTTTTCCATGCAATTATGGGTCTCTCCTAAGTGTTGAGGGGAGTGCCGTAGCTTTGGAAAAAAAATTAAAATTTATAAAAGAAATTATAGCCGTGGGACTCCTTCAATGCCAAGGGGTACTAAAAAGCAAGACCAAGGAGAGTGTTCACAAAAATCTAAATTTGAATGAAATAACCTCATGTGATTTCAAAAAAAATTCTAATTAGTCACCAATTTTTTAATCTTCTTAAAATCTAGCAAAGTACAAACAAAGTTGTTCAAGGGACTATGGTGATAGGTCCACAATAATAGGTCCACGGCAATAGGCACTAAAATTTAACAAAATCAATAAAATTTGGCCAAAAATTTTAGATGGAATTTTCAAGAAATTGGGTAGGCTTGCAGGCTCACAAGTTCATTGGAAAATTCAAATGGCACTTATACAAGGTATAGGATGAAGGTCATTTGTGAGAATTTTTGTTTCACTAAACAACCTACAATAGATTTCTTTAAGGACATTGATCCCAAAACAACAATGCTAATATGTGAACATGAAAATGCAAGCATGTGAACCTTAAGTATGTATATAAGTAGATATACAACAAGCATTGAAGATGATTATAAGTTAAACCCCTATAATATAGGTATTTATAGCATCGTTGTATTATAATTATAAAAAAAGTTCTATACTACAAACACTTATACTATAATTATATAGTCTTCTAACATGATGGGTTCACATTCTTAGGCTCACATAATAGCAATCTTCCCTCCAAATTTTGATTTAGTAAGAAAAAATAGGAACTCGCATAAAGACAAAACATGACAATGAAGAACCATTTTTTTCTATAATTCCCAATTTATAAGACATTCAACCACTAACTAAAAACAATTGGTGAAGAACTTTGTGAATAAGTGAAAAATGCAAAATGCCTAATTATGTGAACAATCCTGCATTTGAACATCCAAATTTCAAATTCATTTTATGGGTGGTTTATTTGACGTATTTATGGTTTCAAGAGCAATTACATGGTTTTCTATGCATAATCATGGGTTACATCCAAATTTTATTATGTAAACTCTTTATCATTTGTTTTTTGTTGAGCGGTTTGTGTAGATAATGCTCTCTTTACTGGGAATTGTGTATTGTGTAGGTAGTTACTACCTCTTTTGAGGCCATTGCCTATTGTAACTATCACATAATGGGCTCAAAAATTTTAATATTTGATTTCATTGTAGAAATTTTAATATTAAAATTTGATTTAATTTGATTTTGCATACACACCCTACCTCCTCTTATAATTTTGAGAAGGTGGGGTTCAATATAATCAATATGAGATAATGAAAATGTTATCCATATCCTATATATGTATGTCATACCCGTATCCATATGTAGTATTCAAGTATCCATATCCATATTTGATATTATATTTTGATTTTGTATTTGGATGGCTCAAATAAAATCTCACAAAAATCAATAGCTTGTGATTTTTTGAGAAATGAATAGCATTTTGGAAGGGAACCATTTTTTTTCTTCTTAACCCTTTAGTGACCGTGGTTGATTTGGAGGCGAGCGTAGTTCTCCAAGAAAGTGAATTTTGTCGCCATTCTAAGGATGTAATCTTAGATCAAACTGTATAAAGTATTGCCATAAGGGAGATTCTTCAACCTAACAAAAAAAATCAAACTCATCCAACAGTACAAATTGCTATAAATAAGATAGAGGTCCATAAATCAACCTTTTAAGGGCTAGAATTGAATTTAGGGGAGGTGGAACATCTTTAAATATTTTTCAATAAATATTTTTCAAGAGGCAAGTAGAATAGGATTCTAACCCAAGTCATTTTGTATTTTTTGAAACTTCTTTAAATTAGTTACAAATTTTTGAAGTTCACAAAAAATGATCATATGTGGTCATCAAAAGCAATATTCTTCTAAAATGTGAAGATTTGGTACATTGAAGAAAGAAAAATGTACCTCTAAATCATATTTGCTTTTAGAGCCTTGTTGGAATTTGAATTGTTTTCCTTAATCCTCAAAAATCAATGACTTGAACGACCCTTTAGAATTTGAGCTACATAAATTTCAATGCATAAATACTTTGGACTTTTATGAGCCATTACAAAGCAACATTTATGCCTTGTCAAGACATCAAAATACAAAAAAATCTCACAAATTGGTTGATATTTTTTTGTATTTTTGTTGAATACATCCCATTTGAGTAGGTTCAGGCCATTTGAGTTTGCAATCTCATAGCTAATGCATTAATGCTCCAATTTTCTTGAAATTCATTTTTTTTTGAAGCACATGAAGACACTCTAATTGCGTCATTTTTTGAGATTTTTGTGATCAAATGTATTTTGACCAGTATTAAATTGAGAGTGCAAAAATCAACCAAAAAGTCGTCAACCAGTCACTAATGGGTTAAATTAACAGCTCGTGTTTTTTTCAAGAAAGGAGAGTAGAACTAATGCAAATTAGGAGGTGACAAGTGACAACCTCTTTTGAGCCCATTAAGGAAAAAAATGTACCTTTTTTGAACTTCACCCTCTTTATCAACCTACATTTTCTTGCAATTTCTTCATTAATGGTCAATTTCATTACAATGGCGGTATTCTAAGTGCCATTTTGACAAATTCCAAAGCCATTTTGGCATATTCCGTGTGCCACTTTGACAAATTTCAAGTGCCATTTTGACATAGAGGCCTAGAGGTAGAAGAAAAAAATGTGCCATTTTATTGGAATACCACCATTTTAACAAAATTGACCATATTAGGCATTATCCTATGTTGTACAATAGTGTATAGGTCAAAATGCTGTTTTTGCATTCTTAGGAAATGAAATTTCACTGCTACCAACTTTGACACCCTTCCAAATGTAGAAAAATTGTTTATTTACCATAAAATTTTCTAAGTGAGATCATCTTTTTGTTAATAGTATGTTAATTCGAAAGATTCAACCAAGAAAAGATATTCAAAATCTACCAACATTTGTAGTTGTAAAAAATCATTTTTTAGTCCTTGGTATAGAGTCATATTGTTGATTAAAGTTTCTCAAACATGTAAAAACTCATTCTAACAACTATATATGGTGGTAGATTTTGAATATCTTTTTTTGAATGAATCTTTTGAACTTGAATTTGGCACACATGTTATCAACATAAAGATGATCTCATGACTACAATTTCACGGTAAAAAATAGTTTCTCAGCCCATGAGAGGATCTGGGAGAATTGGCCCCCTTGCTCGGCTCTTCCCAGTAATTCCAAAGGTACAATTAAAAAAAAAAATCCTATTTTGTTCTTGAAAAATTTACCTCTTAGACCACCTTAAGTTAACTTGGGGCCACTAATTGAAAATATAAATTTAGAAATTTTAAATTAATTTTATCATGTGTGGAAAATAAAAAATTTCAGAGTTTTTTGGAAGCACTGAGGAAGGGGGGAAAGAACGCCATTTTGACTTGTACCCTACTGTACTGTAATAGTTCTCCCGGATTTACGAAGCGACGATAGACGTGGACGCACGGCACATGGCGGCCGCGGCCGCAGCCGGCAACAGACAGTTCCAGGCAGCCGCCTTGGACCCAGCCTTCCCTCCTCTGAGCACCAGCCATGTTGCGAGAAATCCTCGCAGCGTGGAAGCGATCGTCGGTGCCGCCTTATGATCACCAAATGTCGGCCTGCACTCTTTTCAATCCTCGGGGAACCGGCCGAAGAAGAAACTTTCAAATTGAACGTGACATACGAGAAGGAAAGAGCTTCCCATTTGAGTGAGAATCCATTTCTTGTATTAAGTCCTACTTGTTGACCTCATTTTCTGTGGAGATGGTGTGAGCGCGCGAATTTAGGGTTTGAAGGGTTTGGTGCGGAGGTGATTGATGCGATCGTGGAGGGAGCAGATTTGGAAAGAGCTTCTCATTTTGAGTGTGAACTCATTTCCTGTAATTCTTGTTGGTCTCATTTTCCGTGGCGATGGTGTGAGTGCGCGAATTTAGGGTTTCAAGGTTCTGGAGCTGAGGTTGATTGATGCGACCGTGGAGGGAGTGGATTTGGGAGGAGTCATATGGTGGAGGTGGCACTAGGTTGCGAGAGCGAGGTCGGAGTCCAGAAAGGTGCGATGCGGAGTAAGGGTCTCGGGAACAAGATCGATGATTCATGGAAACCGCCTGTCGGGGATGTGTTTTCTCAGTTGAACGATGAGGTTTTACTCAACATCTTGCGGCGCTTGTCGCCCGCTCCGCACTACGCTCTCGTTTGCAAGCGGTGGATGCGGTTGCACGGAACCCTAAGGCAGTCGATCAAAGTGCAGGATTGGACATTTTTGGAGAGCGGGCGGATTTGTTCTCGTTTTCCAAATCTTACCGATGTAGACTTGTCGCTCGCTTGCATTGTCGCTCCGCAGGCAGGCAAAGGCGGTTCCGCCATTCTTCTGACTCATCAGGGCCTCACTGTCCAGCTGAGAAACGATGCCGTGGACCCGCCGTCGATCGAGCGATGCATTGAGGAGCAGCAACTCTCTCCCGCGAAGCTCGACAGAGGGTTGAAGCTCCTCGCTGATGCTTATCCCGGATTGCAGCGCCTCTGTGTGGTGGACGTGCGACGCTCGAATTACTTCGGCCGAGCAAGGTCCATGTCCAGGAGTTTGTCGAAGTCGAAAAGTATGAAGACACTGCGAACGCCCGACTCCGACAAGAAGTTGAACGATGCTAGGGATGATTCTTCACTTCCTGATTTGAAGAATTTGAAACTAGGGAGCTTGGATAGTCCCATTGCTACCACTCCCAAGTCAGTGGGAATCCAATTTCAGAAGACGAAGACGGAAGAGACAGGAATTGCGAGCATTGCGAAGAATTGCCCGCTTTTGCAGGAACTCGACTTGTACCAATGTACAGACGAGACGTTGAGGGCCATAGCCGCATGTGAAAATTTACAGATAGTGAGGTTGATTGGCTCTGTCACAGGGTTTTACCATTGCACATTCACGGATATTGGTCTCACCATCATGAGCCACACCTTCCGACGGTTGGTGCGGTTGGAGCTTAGTGGCTGTGAAGCGAGTTACGAGGGCATCTCGGCTATTGGCAAGTGTTGTGTCATGTTGGAAGAGCTCACACTCTCGAATAAAGGCTTCTACGCGGGTTGGGTCGCAGCCTTGTCCTTCCTTGATTGTTTGAAAACGTTGCGGCTCGAAGGCTGCAAGGAGATTGATCGGAGTCCAGGTCCCCTTGCGCATGTCGGTCGGTGTTCGGCTATCGAGCGTCTGCACTTGGAACGATGTGATCTGCGAGACAGGGTGGGGTTTGCTGCATTGCTCACGGTGTGCTCGACAGTGAAGGAGCTGGAGTTTAAGGATTGCTGGGGTTTGGATGACGACACCTTGGCTCTCACAGTATCGTGCAGGAGGGTGAGACTTTTGAGTCTGGAGGGATGCTCTTTGATTACAACGGCGGGAGTCGATTCGGTGGTGCAGTCTTTCAAGGATCTAAATCGCTTAAGGGTCACGTTTTGTGACAATATTCGAGACTCGGAGCTGACTCCCGCGCTCGGCGATCGGTTCTTGACCTTGAAAGAGTTCTCATGGCGCCCTGACACGAAATCCGTGCTTGCGGCGGGGCTTGCTGGCACAGGGGTGGGCCAGAAGGGAGGAAGGTTTTTCAGAAGAACTTGAACCTTTTTCTTTTGCATTGTCATATATTGTAGTCTAGTTCACAGGAAAATTTAATGTCTGCTCACGAGTCCATATCACATTGTCTGATACTAGAGCACAAAGCTCATTTTGTGACACAATTTTTGTAATTTTGTGATATGCTCTCTAGTGCTAAGGGTGAAGACAAGCACAACCTGCTCTGTCAAATCCCCACCTTTTGAAAACTCCTGCTTTTGGTTGTAGCCTTATTTTTGTCTGCGTATGGAACAAGTTTGTTTTGAGGTTGATTGTCAATTGCTTTCCACAGTTGGTTTGTTGAGTCCTTTGACGAGGCTGTGTAGGTTGACCAAGTACTGATCTTCATAAGTCGTTTTCTGAGCCCTATGCAATGCATTAATAATGTGGAGTGAGTTTAAACTCCGTAACGTTCTACACCAGTGACATGGCCTCCCCAATGCGCTGTAGAATTCCCACGAATTTGGCTGTGCAGGAAGGCATCAGCCCTTGGGTGAGTCAATGATTCACGACCACCTCATCTAATTCTCGCCTATGTACCTGGGCTGCAAGGGTGGGGACCTCAGCAACAAGGGTTCAGAATGCTATGGTGAGTGACCCACGTTGGTCGGTGCTTTGAAATGGTACGGCCCTCGGGATTCGTGTTTCTAATTATGGATTGTAGTTTGCCAGAATTGCTTCCTTCATTTGTACTTTTGGCTGTTCACTTCATGTGTTGTCATGATGTCAAGTCTTCGAGACGTGAATCTCGAAATTATCAACGTAAGCAGACTCATTCAAGGCTTGTTAAGGTATAAGCATTGTTTGTATAGGAGGGGGCTCTAAAATCGAGCGGGCATTTTCAACCATCTAGTAGGGGCTCTGAAATGAACATGTGAACTTTGGGAAAAAAAACTCTGAATTAATCTGGATTACAATGGAGCTTGATGAGATTTGTTTTAACTTGTTCAATGAATGGTTTAAGAACCACAATTGGTTCATTCTTAACTAAGTGTGTAGGTGTCCTTTAATATAATTCAAATTAGAATGCGTTGTTCAACTACCTTCTTACAAGTAAGGTAGAGGGCTCGAAAACAGTTCGGGCATTAAGAACCGCCCCTATAACTGGTTGTAGAATGGACATGATGCAGTTTATAAATTGACCTCATGAGTCATTGAATGAAGTGAAGGAAAAAGCATTCTTTATCGCAAGAGCCAATCATTGTCTTTGCTTTCCCCATTTTTCTTTAGAATTGCAAGTGAACAGTATATGAAGGATCTAGGAACATAAATAGGGACCTAGGACACATCTCCTTTGAAAATTCATAAGTAATTCAATAATGTTTCAAAAAATATGAAACCACTTGGGCTAGATTTTCCATCAATTTTTCTTGGTCTGAAAAATGAGCTAAAAATGTTCCCATCTAAAGAAATACTGTAAAAATGCGAACCAGCCCTTAGATGAGCGGTTTCTGAGCCTTCTACCTTATTAAAAAATCTGAAATAATGATTAAATCAAGCATTCATTTCAGATTTTGAAAGGGACAGTTTTAGAAACCATTTCAATTACTTTACACATGTTGCAATGCCAATTTTGGAACAAGGACTGATTTTTTTTCAAACTATGCATGGATGGGTTTCCAAGGGCCTATGATCACATATAGGGACCTATAACAGACTGTGTTTGAAAATTCATAACTAACTCAATAATGATTCAAAAAATATGAAACGACTTCTATTAGATTCCTCATCTATTTTTCTATCACTGAAAAATAAACTAAAAATATTTCCATATCAGGAGATACACGAAAAAGGCACATGAGTGCTTAGATGCTCGCTTTTTGAGCCTCTTACCATAGTTCACGCTATTCTTAATTTTCACTCCAGGTTCATTAATATGAGCAATACATTGGCTGTAGGAACTCCGAATATGGTAACTGAAATGGGTTTCCTCCTACAAATACACAACGTAATTCAGCAGTGGGCGGGCTAGCCTCCCTGAAAGACATCCTTTTTGAAAGTGTGAATCATCTAATTGAACAAAAAGAAAAAAAGTAGTCATTGGAAGCCAAACTACTATGCAAGACCTCCCCTTTTGTACAAAATTTCAAGGATGAACAATTGCACTTTTGACTTACATGCAAGAATTTTTTGTCATTCATCGGACACTTAGTTTTTAGAGTGGTGTTACAAGGTTAATGGAGAAAATTGCTACAGTAGTGAAGTTGATCCTTTTCTTTAAGAACTTGGTTTCATGTAGTGTTTGTGAAGGTTAGATTTGGCATAAATTAAGTGAAATTTGTAAAATAGTATCACATATCATCTTGCAAATGGTATGAGGTAATGTCGACCCCTAAGAATCTAATGTAGAAATTCATTTTCAACATTAGACTATTGAATTTAACCTTCATATACAATACATGATGCAAGTTTATCTTTTGTTCTATGAGTTTTTTGAAAATTCAATTGGTAACAATTCTAAAATATATTTCTCCTCTTTTTTTGAAAGGGAAGCTTTAATTTTCCTTTGGTAACTAATGATTTGCTTGCATGTCATAAAATATAAACCATATTTCAAATTTGAGGTGATACTTTTGCCTACAATGGAAACTATAAAATAGCTTAAGTATTTTGAATATAACTATTGTTTGTGATATTAATTATTCACCAATCATAATTACAATAAAACACATTTGACAAATTATACATTTGGTGTAATAATTAAAACCAATTATTTAACAACAAAAATTTCAATTGATGACTCTAGACCAAATATGAGGTTAATTACATTTACACAACTTGGATTTATGGTAAAAATATAGAAGAGTTTGCAAAAGTTTATGAAGTAAGAAAGTTGAAATGGATTTTTATGGGACCTCCAAAGGACGCCGATGTTTTTATGAAAAATATTAATGATTACTCAAAAACTACAATGCACTTCATATAAAATATTAAAAAAGAGTTGATAAACTACAAAACTTTTGTAACTATGCCATGAAATTGCACAATAAAATTGAGCAAAATGTTCTCAAAATGTTCTAATATATTTATCAATCCCCAAAATTACAAGTTTCTATAGAGACTCCAAAGGTAAAAGATAGATCCACTAGTAGAAAACCCTATTTAATGTGACAAGGCCTAATTTTTCTTGACAGATTTTGCTAGGCATCATAGGTAACAACCCGTGTTTTTATGTCAACATTGATGTTGTGTTGAACGTTTTTGTTGACATAAAAACACGGGTTGTTACTTTTGATGCCTAGCAAAATCCGTCAAGAAAAATTAGGCCTTGTCACATTAAACATGGGTTTCTACATGGGATATCCCATTCTACATGCCACTTATTACAAGTATAGGGTAGGGTAGGCACTTCTTGGTTAAATATTTATTTTTTCTTGGAAAAAAGATTTGATAGATGCTAAAAATAAAAAATCCAATATTATTTTTTCCACCGTACAAAATTTATATTTTTGAAAAAATCATTTCTTAAAAATATTGACATTTCTGTTTAGAATAATTTTTTGCCATCCGTGCCTTACAGCTATAGTAGTCTATATATAAAGAGAGATTCTTGAAGAAATAATCTTAAAATTTCTATGGCCCTTCATAATTCTTGAATATTGGTTGAAATGATGTGTTCTTCAATGCATTGATGCCAGAAGGACCTAGACATTTTTCACTCAAAAAAACTTAAAATTGTCATTTGTGCAATGAATTGCATGATACAAATTGAATATTTGAAGTTGGAGAAAAGTGTTTTGGACCCTACTAACTATTCTTGCAATAAAATTTTACCACATACTTTCAATACTAAAAAAGATTTTAAATAAAATAAAAATCTTGAGTTTCTATTGAAGACTAATGTGATGATAGAGGGATGGATATGTACAAGCTTTGGACAACATATTCCATGTTCACATTTGCCCAATGGCTAATAATTTATTTGTTTATTAGAACTTCATTTGAGACAATTCAAATTCAAACACCTTCAACCAATGATAGTAAAATAAATCATTTCCTTGAAAAAATCTAAAACCTTAAAATTTGTACTTAATTCATACATTGACCAAAGGATACAATTGAAATACCAATAATCTCCTTATCAATAGTACTAAAAATTAAGTAAATTTTTTGAATACTTTAATAAACAAGATCCTTAATCCCTAAAGGACTAAGCATTCAAATCTTAAACAATAAATGAATGCAAACACATCCCAAGTACACAAAAGAACAATTTTTAATCCATCTTTTTTTTTAAATTTGTAGATTAATTCTTTAACATTTGTATGATATAGATTTTGAAGACTTCACTTTGCAAATATTCCATTCTTAAATAGATATTGGTAGGTTTGGCCTCAAAAAAGAACCTTTTAAAATCAAAAAACAATCTTTAAAACAAATTTGAATAAAAAAAAGTAAATAAAAATCTTCAAAAATCATTGTAGTTCAAATTTAGAATTTCAAACTTCATGGAAAAAAATTCTAGATAAAATTACAAATATTAAAACCTATAATCAATATTAAAAGGAATTTTTAGTTTTGGGCTTGAAGTTTTATTGAAAAATATTGGTTTGTGTTCTAGTTGGTCTAACTATAGATGGATCATATTTGACAACTAGTGCATTGAGAATCATCATTAACTTATTCTACTAAGTTGGATTTTATAATACATATTTATAGTTTTTGATTTATGAACTACACCTTGGTCTTAATCAAAAATTACACTTCCATTATTCACTCATTACAAATGCCTTAAATATTTTCATTGTAAAATAACTCATTCATTAGAGAGCATTGTAATGAATATGGCTAGTCATTTGAGTGGATAGTAAGGGAAAGTTCTACCCAAAAAATAGTGCCAAATTTTTATTTTTATTATCCCCTAGAGTCCCCCATGTTTTAATTAATTAATTAATTAGAAATACTTACCCTCAAGTCCTCCCTTCCCAACTTCTCTTTATAATATTGAGAATAAGTTTATAAGACAATCAATATGGGATATTGATTATATCTCGTATCCAATATCATGTATCCCTTCCCCTATCCATATTCATATATGCTCTAAATCTTTATTTGCTCATGTATTTGTATCGGTACTTCCTACAATATTTGCTCTCATGACTATACTTTCTACAATATGTCTATCATATCCATACTTGGTATTGTATATATATTATATATGTATACGTGTATGTCGTAAACATCTGTATCGATATTTTGAATTCATATGTGAATGGCTCAAATTCAATCTTCTAAAGATCAATGGTGTGTGATTTTTTGAGAAATCGATGACCTTTGGAAGGGGGAGTATTTTTTTAATTTAAAATCAATGGCTTGTAATTTTTTAAGGGGGAAACATACAAAGAGTTGATGCATCTTTTCAATAGATAGTAATAAAAATTCAAAGCATTCTTTACACTAGCACATAAATTTATTATTACATGTCAAATAACATGTCTTAGATCTTGTTACCAAGGCCAAGTTGTCATTGCATACCACACTCGTTTGTTGTTCATTTGCAAACACCAGATAACAAACACATTACGACAATGTAGCTATCTTCCTCCATTTCTAGAGAGTGATTTGTACAATGTATTCAAAATTATAAATGAGACATCAAAAGGAGAGGGAGATTGTATGTCTTTCACTCATCCATGTAAATTACATATATGTTGATAATACTCCTATTGATAAGAAAATTTGGTGCCACCACTTTTGAGACCAAATTAGGCATGTATGAAATGATCACAATTGATCTACAACATTGACATTGACATTGCATGTTGTATACTTAAGATCTATTAGTAACATTTGAATATAGTCTTAATTTGAGTCACTTTACCATGGAATCAAGATCATGGAAAATTTCTATGGGAATTGAATGAACAATACATGTGTTGAAAGGATAATTTAGGATTTTGTAGTCAATGGTAGTCATTTAGTAAGAATTGTACATAGGCCACTCTACTACGTCTTGCAAATTCCAAATAGATTCTTTAATATTCTTCATTGTCTTTGAGAGGCCTATTTGAGTAGAATGCATAATACATGTGAGTTGTATTTGTTTTGCCAACAAATCTTTGAATAATGATATATTGGAAAAAAAGGTTCCATGGCTATGACATACCCTTGGTTCTCAAAAGGTGCTACCAAGTATTGTACAATATCATGTGCCAACCTTTCCTCCCTACAATGTCGATTCCTTTCTACATATACCTCATACTCAAAACAATACTCCAATACCTTTTATCACAATAAACTCAAAATTCAAGATATACTTAGAAATAGAATCCACAAAACACCACACCTTCAATCCCTATTTTCTACTACTTCTGTCCCACAAAAAAGCTCCAAATCAAGCAAAAATTTTGTTTTACTAAAAAGTTCTATTTCTTGATTTCAACCATTTCGTAAGTGTTTGTTGTATTGAACAACCTTGTGGGGGCAAGTGAAACAATCTTGGAGCATTGTTTTGACCTTGCAAGCTTGGTCTTGCCTATGCGAGGCATTTTATACTAATTGCTTCTTTACACAATAGTGTTGACAATGCATTTAGTAACCACTGGTGCTCTGAAAATTTAATCAAAAAGTAAGTTAGATTTCTTTTTTTTGAATATATAGGTTGGGGAACATATTTCTAAAATCCCATTATTGCTACCACATTTTAAATCATCTAAAATGATAGAATTGGTGACATTCATAAAATGTGCTCAAATACCACACTTTCCACATGAATTTTGGGTGTCTAAACAACTCCTCATAAGCTTAAGATTTCGCATAGATTTTAAGGGATGACTTACTTGTTTATGAATGCAAATATTTATGGCACTATGATTGAAAATATAGTTAATCCTTTAAGAGGAATGTTTTTGGAGCTTTTTAGTGAGCCAGAGGTAGTAGGCTTCTATTGCATGTACTATTGGATTGCATTAGAGGTCCCTTATATGTCATATCATCATTTTGTCACCCATCTCTTTCATTTGCCCCATTTCATGGCCTAAAAAAATTTCGTCAATAATATTTTCTTATGCAATATGATATTCAGAAAGACTTTCAACTCAGGGAATGCTCCCCATGCGAACCTCTCAAAATCCTACCATCCGCATTTTCCAGCATTGCGTATCTATTAGTCTCTACAGCAATGTCATGTGAAATCCAAAAGGACCAAAAAATTTCGAAACGAGTCATGCATGTTGGGAAATGCTCCCTCCGCCACAAAAGGAGGCATCCCACACACAATAAGTTGCACAAGTCGAACCCGGAGAGAGTGAATGCGTAACCCCACAGTAAATATGATCTACCATCCAGACATTCTCGCCATCTAACCTAACGAACTCCTAGAATGCAAGAATGTACTTTACTGACGGTGGCATTCAGTCATCCAGACATTCTCGCCATCTAACCTAACGAACTCCAAGAATGCAAGAATGTACTTTACTGACGGTGGCATTCAGTCAATGAAGAAGAATCAAGTGGCTCCTGAAAACATACCTGAACTTCAACTAGTCATCATCAGAAGGCCACAAACATTTCAAAGAAAAAATGTTGGAAAGGAACACTCACTGAAAGATGTTGAAAGAGCATCGAAAAAACATTTCCACTAGCCAACAGCAGCCTTTAAACCTAGCAAACGAGCTTCTGTTTTGGTAATATTGCTATCTCAACTTCCACATGCGAAAATTTACGTCAAGCTGAGGGTACCAGAATCTCAATATTTATGAAAGCCTTAACAAAAAGCCTATAATCCACGAAGAGCTGTATCCACAGGGGATTCACATCCAGGCAGAAACCAAAAAACAGTGAAGGCTAGGCATCCACAGATTCGCATGAAAACTTCTTTCCTGGAAATGGAATCACGCGAACAGCTTATTCATCTCCACAGTGAGCTTTCGACCTAACGAACGAGTTACCGTTCGGGCATCAACATTGCCAGCTCCAAAATTCCACATGCGAAATTCCACATCAAGCTTAGAGCACCAGGATCTCCAACAATTTTATGAAAAGCCTCATACAAAGCCTAAAATCCACATAGAGATGTACTCCAATAAACAGAGGATTCATGTCCAGGCGGAAACCAAAAGCCAAGAAGGGCTAGTCATATCAAAATCTCCTTGCCTGAAAATGGAATCGCGTGAACAGCCTGTCCAAACCCTAAAATCCACAAAGAAACGTATTCCAATAAACAAAGAATCCATATCCAGGCGGAAACCAAACCCCACTGAACCCTAGCCTTCCACAAACTCATATCTAAAATGCCTTGCCTGAAGATCAAACATCTCTCCGCCTATCCATCCGTCTCTAGAAAACCAGTCGTAAACCTGCTCATGATGCGGTGTAGGTTCTCCATCTTCGGGTCCTGCCATTCAAACGGACTTCTTCTCCGCTCCGCTTCGCTTCTTGTCCGTGACGAGGGAGGGGGTGCACGAGTCGGAAACTCTGACCCCGTGCGGAGTAGGCTATTACTCATTCATGACAGGCTTGTTCTCGTTGGCCTTGGGCGCCCGCTGGTTGTTGGGCTTGGGCTCCTCCGTTCGGCGCTTGTCGCCGGCGCCCTTCTGGCTCAAGAAGGACCGAAACAGCGCTGAATTCACATCGTAAATCATCTTGTGGACGAGCTGCGAGACCCGAGGTAGCAAAATTCGAGCAATTCGAGCAAGGGACAACAGTAGTGCAACCAGATTGGGTGAGCTGCGAAATGAGAACGTTGAGAGCTCGTCGTCGCTGAAATGCCGGCCAGAAATTAGGGTTAGGGTTTCTGACTCGGCATTTTTTTTTCTGCGATTTATCGCCAGATTCCAGGTGTGATTTGTGGCTCCCTCCAGATTTTGCCCTTTGATGAGGGCACGCAAGACTTTATTGTTCATCTACAATATCAAACTTATGAATGGATGGACAAAGCGGAATATAAGTTAGAAACATCAACCTTTCTTTTTATCCCACTATCTCAGAAGTTCAATGACATAAAACATTTGTTGAGATTAATAGTAGCAAAGTTAAGAGAAAATGAAGTTCAATTGATTTTGTAATTTTCTAACATTCCAATAATATTTTACAAATTATCAAAGTTGAGAACATAGTATAGTCTATATGTAATGTTGAACTCACCTTTAATTAACACCCTTGAAGCACAAATGTCTTAATGTTCATTGGTTGCTCAAAACAATTTTTCATCTCTCATTGGTTGTTTCTGAAAAGCTATGATAGTTTTGAATTGTAGAAGTTTCATTCAAGATCATTCCTTAGGTGTTGGAGTATAGAATATGTTACTTTTAGGAGTTTTCACCTTAGTTCTACAAGGCTAGGAGCAATCCAAAAGGGTTGACAATCCATTGAAGGAATAAAAACATGTATCCTATTTTAGATTATAAATTTTTTGTTTTATTACCTCTATTAGCTAGGTTGGAATTTTTGATTTTCAACATGAATTCAAGATTTTCAATTTTCATCGTCTCAAGTTTAAAATAATTATTCTTGTGTACTCCATCAAAGTAAATTTTTTGAAAGGGGCTCCAAATTTTGTTGTCAAAAGAAGGCTTCAAGCACTAACATAATGGAGTTCAAATATAGTTGCCATTAATGCAACCATTAAAGCACTCATTAAAGCATTCCAATCAATGTGGAAAACTCAATTGAAAGAAGACTGTAACATATAAAAATGCCCTCAAAAGAAGGCATTCATTTTTCATTAGAATTATTTTTAGAAAAATGCAAATGAAATTATATAGGAGTTGTTTGAGAATTTGAGGGGTTTTCAAATCATTCTAGTATTCTTCATCCTCTCACAAGAGTAGACTAGTATTTCTTTAATGGTCAGTGGTTTCATCTACTAAGCTTTAAATCTTGTTAATTTTTTCTTCCAACAATTTCTTTTCTTTTCTAGCAATCAATTCCTTTAAACATGCTAAAATCTTCTACAATTGTAAAATTGTCAATTTAGTGTATAAATAAACACTATAAGATTGGATATGCCCTAATTAATAGAAATTTGACAAAACTATGTCAACTCGCCTGTCAATTAGGACTACCTGTTTCGAATGACTAGTTGACAATATTGTCTCAATTCGGTTGTCATTTCGGACATAAATACATGTCATTGAGTATTTTCTGTGCCTCACTTGCCACTGTGGACTTACCATTCTACATCATCGTTCTTTAAGTCTTACTTTCTCTCTCTGTAATAATCTTCATAAATAGTACTTCTAATTTTGAAAAATGTCAATTGACTTTCTTCAAAATTTCCACTTATTTTAGTTCTTTGTGGCTTCTATAGTTTCTATGTTCACATATGCTTGACTGTGTCATTCCCTAATTCCCGTAGAACTTGTGTCATTTAGACAACACGTGGATTTCGAAAATTAGTTGAGAAATAAACAAAAGAATTCTACCAAAGGAAAGTTGTATGCCATGTTGCATACATTTTATTGGAATACATCATTACAATTCAAGTTGTCCTTTTCCTCACCTTCCTTTCATCCTACTTATCAATGCAAACGTACTCTTTACTTTGCTCTACTACCCTTTCATATTCACTATCCTAATACTCTTCAAAATGCTCTATCTTTTCATATCTTGAAAACAAAACTTCTTAAAATGTTTGCATTCACTATAGTGCTACTACAGGCTTTACTGTAAGCAGTTCCTAACAATGTCACACAAATTCATATTGAGATTGTGGTTGCAGGCATGTAATTATCTAATTTATTCCATGCTCCATTAGAGCCATTGATGTCCACAAATTCACTTGTTCAAATTCGATGAACATGTTCTTGATTCAACCTCTTTTGTTGAAATGGAAAGCATTGTCTTATCTATCATTGGAAAAAAAATCATCTTCAACTGTAATGCTAAGATGCCGTTTACAGTCCCTTCAAAAGATTCAAACCTCAATCTTTTATATAACAATACATAGAGTTCATAGAGCATCTAAGTTCTAAAGCAATCATATCTTATTGTTTAGACACATGCATTACATGTTCATGACTTCAATGTCTTCCATCTCAATATGACAGTAATTCACTATGTCAATTACTTCCAAAACCTCATGCATACATTATAGGACTTTTTATTGTGCTCCTAATGAAATGAATTATCAATGGAAGTGTTTCCACCCATCAACACTATTTTTGTGTTGTTTTTAGCCAAACACCTCCATGGCTTCAAGTAATTATGCCAAATGGGCTCTGTGTTCACCCTGCACGTAAATGGATCACGGTTACATTAACAAATGATCTCACAACATCAACTTTAAGAAGAGTGGAAACACTAAAGAGTGCATTTTTTGTATATGGCTATCACATGTTGCAAATATGAAGATCCTCCTCGTCTACCTATGACATCCATAACATTCAATTACTTTTAAAAATTCCATTATTTCACACCCTCGTCAACAAATTTTGAAGGATGCACTATTTCCACATTCGTTGGTACAGAGATGTTGTCCTCTTCTCCAATTTGACCTCCAATTCCTAAGCTATCCCCCCTCCTTTCAAGGGCCATCAACCATTCCCTCATTTGAATGAATGCCGGATTTTTACAACTTCTTCTTCCGTTAGAGACATTACTAGAGAGGAAAATCCACCATGACTACCTTCCCTTCCCCGCCATCTCTCCGATGTAGTTATGACTTCCATGTAGTCCATCAACTCTTCCTGTTGAAGATTCCCCATTTTCACTATTGTGATTATCACTGCTCCGCGCATTCTTTGTGTTGAGGGCCATATCTCCACTCCCATGCATGATATAGGACTTGTTGATTACATTTAGAACATCCACCATAGCTTTTGGACCTAGCCATCTCAATTCTTATCTCATTTGGCAAAGGTGATCTTTTCAGTTTCTTTTGTAGCCTCTCCTGCATTCCAATCTCAATAGATGGACCAGTCTATTTGAAGTTTATGCTACATGCATTTGCCTTGCTGCAGTTCTTGAATTTCTTCATCATAGCAGGGCTTTCCAATTCCTTCTCTAGTGACCACTAAGTCCAATTGTTAATAGTAGAGGGCTTAGGTTTATTCAACAAAATCATCCTCCACAACTCAAAATGCCTCAAACTACCCCCCGGATAATAACTTCCTTTACGTATTCATACCTCATTGGACTACTATACTCCTACGTATGTTGTATCCATTTTGCAATTTCTTTCACGCCATCTTCAAGTTGCCTATTTATGTTTCTTATGGCTGGATTTAAACTCCTCAACAACAGCATGAACTCCTTTCTCCAAGTGCTCACTTTCTATCTATAAGGCTCTTTTCGATATTCATCAACTAAAAGATAGTTTCAAGGCAGTCCTTCCGCGTGACATCTATCACCTTCTTTTCAAATGTGCCACCTAGTCACGTCTCCTCCCTCTTTTCTTCTTTGTCTCCATAGGATGTACATAGTTCAGTTTCTGATCCCACATTGTTGCTTTCATAAATTTGTACGTGATCTTCTTCATGAACTTCTTTTCCTCCATCTTCTTCACTGTCAATAGCACTGTCAATGTCATTTGCATAGTCATAGAAGGAAAGAGTTTGCCAATGCTCTGGCTAGAGAACTTTACTTGTATTGAGGTCATGCTCTTTATACTCCTCTGAGTTCACAAAATTGTCCTATACAATTACAACAACAACAACAACTCTCTCTTAACCGCTCTTACCTCCACTCTTACCAAACCGTTCCATCACCATAAGAAGTAAAAATGCAAGTCAAGTCAAACCTCTTCAACTAACTCACTAATTCAATAGAAGACATTATACAGTAACATTCACTAGTTTCACAACTATAGATTTTGTTCTCATTTTCAATTCACTGTTTGACACTCTAGATAATCTTGCATTTTTATAAGTTCATGATGTTCAATTCAGCTAACAAATTTACCTAAGTCTTCCCCTTCATTTCCTTCTACCTACGTAAAACCTTTACACTAGTAGAAAATGACGTCCAAATCAATAGAAATATGTTAATTTTTTGTTGATTCAGGTACTGCAATGTCCAATTTCACATGTTTTTGTTAAGGGTGACATTTTTTTGTTGATTTGGATAGTAAGTGACAAAATCAATAAATTTTTGTTGAACACTTTTTGAATCTTTTTGAATCTTTTTGAATCTTATAGAATCTCTTAAAATCTTTATATTACAATGTCTTTATAAAAAAAAATTAGGTATTCAGATTTCAATGTTCAATAAAAACAATAGACTTTGGAGGTCATTTACACATAATAAATAAACATTTTTCAGAGAACTTTCAACTATGAAAAGTTGTGGAACTAAATTTGACTTTCATCTCTAACAATTTTTTTGAGATTTCAAATCTCCAATCAAAAGTTATGGACAAATTTCAGAGGAGTGTTGAAAATTGTTTTTTAATAAATTCAAAAGACTTTGGAAGCCGTTTTGGAAAAGTTAAAGGGTTTTTTGCAAAAACTTCTAAACTAAGAGAAGTTGTAAATTCAAAAAAACTTCCATCTCTAACAAGTCATTTTAGGTTTTGATTCTCCAATCAAAAGTTTTGAACAAAATTCAGAGAGGATGTTAACCCCTAAACCCCTGAACAACATTTTCACCAAAAAAATGCTCCAAAACTACCATTTCTAATACAAGAGCATAATTTTTTTTTTAAACATTTTTGACTCATATAACCGTAGGATCTTGTAGTAAGGTGGTTTGTAAACATGTGGAAAAAATTTCAAAAATTTCCACTGTGTAGATTGCAAGATATAAGCATTTGACTTGACAAAAACTGTTTTTTTATCCCTGCGAAAATCTAGGCAGCTACACTTCACAAGGTCACATTTGTGTGAAAAAAAAGTTCAAAATGGTGGTTACTCTTTGAATTCATACTTCAATGCAAGTTGGCTACATTCTCAAAAAATTTCAAACCATTTAGAATTGTACAACATATAGCCATATAGGGAAAAATAAGTAAGTAGAAAGAAGTAAAAAATGAGCCAAAATACTAAATTATGAACATTTTATTCATGGAATTGAAAATTTTCAATCCCAATGGTTAAAATGTTGTAATAAACAATCTGCACCTTTTGTTTTAATTTTTTTCCAAAAATATGAAAAATTGAATTAAATGAAGAATTTCAAACTTTTTTTGTACTATAGAGATTCTGTAATTGGCCACAAATTACCCCAAATTCAAAATCTTCATAACTTTTGACTCATTGATTGGAATGGATTGATTCAAAGCTTCCCATGTCTGTATAAACCTAAAGAATCAATTTGAAATTTCACTTTTAAAAAAATAGTTTTTTTGAATTTTTTTTTTCAGCTACCCAGGCTGCCCGCTGAGCAAACAAAGTGACATATCATGCCATAACTTTTTATCCTCAAAGTCAAAAGTTATGAAAATTATTGGGCCTTAAAGATACTCCTTGGACACACATTGTATCAAAATTTCAAAGAAAAAAAATAAAAACTCCATCCGTAGTGAACTGCCCAAAAAATTTATAATCTCAAAAAACGATGTTCAGGGGTTTAGGGGTTAAAAAATGTCTAAAATGTCAAATGTGATTTTCCAACCTTTTTCTAAACTTTGTCCAAAATTCTTGAGTAAAATCTCTAAATCTCAAACGGAATTTTGAAGATGAAAGTTTGTTAGAATTACTTCTTCTTTTTAGTTCAAAATATTTTCAATTAAGTTTTTTTTCTATACCAAAATTAACAACCTCCAAAGTTTGTTCAATTTACAATGAAATAATCTTTAAAAAACTATCTTCACTTTGTTAGGTTTCATGTTATTTTCTACGCTATTCTTCAATTTTCAAAATTTCAATTTATATGGGAAGTATTTAGAAATTTATTTTAGAAATGTAGTCTAAAATGAAAAGGGAGCAAATATAATTTGCTTACAATGAAAGGAATAGTATGGATGGAAATTTTTTTTTTGAACATTTCTAGTCTTTACTTTGCAAATCAAACTAGATCTGGAGTAAAAAATTTAAAGTTTTATTTTTAGCAATTTAAAAAATGTTAAATCCAATTTGTTGTGATAAAGAGTATAAAAATAATTAGAATGATTCCGAAAATTTTGGAGATGTTCCAAACAATATACTAATGATACTAATTATTAAATTTTAAGAAAATGATACATTTATCATTTAAAATTTTTTTGTACCGGATCCGATTTGGTCAATTTTGGCTTTCTACTCCTTTTACTTGAAAATGTCTACAAACTTGGGAGAATTTTTAATTTTTTAACTTTTAAAATAAAAAACCATACATTTGCCTTAGATTCTAAAATCATTTTTTTGGAGGGCAATAAAGCATTATTTACCTTTTTATAATTTTTTTCTCTAGAAATTGTGTTTTTTTCCTTAAAGATTTAATTATCTTTAGTAAATTGTTATAATTTAAAAATCCAGTGGTTAGTTTTTTCCACAATTAATTCCATTCATACAAGACAAAGTGTCCTTCACTTTTTTAACGGTTAAAATTAAAAATTTCAAACATGTCCATGTACAAAAAAAACATGAAAATTGGACAATTCACTGAAAACCTCAATTAAAAAAACATTGGTAGGCCTTGAGGGGTTAGAGGAGAAAAATTGAATTTTTGTCCACAATGAGCTACCTAAAATCTCTATATTGTTAGGAAAATGCTATTTGGTCATTTAGAGGTTAATTTTTTAATTCCCAATTGTTTAAGTTTTATCTTCCAAAGAATTTATCCAAAAAAATGTATGTCAACTCTTGAACTTGCAAGTGTTCATTATATATTGAAGAAATATGTTCAAAATTTATACTTCAACCTTCAAAAAAATATTTGATATTCATGTATGAAGGTAATAGTATATACAATTTTTTTTAAAACTTTATTATTCACAAATCGGTGTTTACAAAATTCAGTAGACTTCAATGGCCATTTTCACATAGTAATTAACTTATTTCTTAAAAATTTGAACTAAGAAAAGTTGGTAAATTAAGTAAAATTTCATCTCCAAAAATCCGCTTGCAATTTGGAGTCTTCAATTCAAAGTTATGGACAAAATTCAGAGAGGGTGTTTAAAAGTGTAACCTTTCTCATTCCAACCTTTCTTTGATTTTTGTTCATAAATCTGTATTAAAGACTCCATATCAACACGTCCTAATTAATATAAAAATGAACAAAAAAAATAAGCATTTTTTTGTTACTTTGGATGCTAATTTTTCTACTAGTGTTATAACCTTCTATGGATAGACCATTATAGGTTTGTTGCATTCAAAAGATTGATAGCAAGAGAAATAGATTTGTCATCAAGAGGTGCTATTTGGTGTCCCTACTAGAACATTTCAAGGATTAAGCCCAATTAAGGTCCCAATGTTGAGTGAAGGGTGGCGATGACTCCTACAACTACTGCATTTAAAAAGGTTCAAAATAAATGAATGCATCCTGCAATAGGTTTTAGGTACAACAACTCAACAAAGAACACGGTTAGCTTAGTGGAATCTATGTATACCCAATAGGTTCAAAAAATTGATAGCAAGAGAAATGGAGATTGTCATCAAGAAGTGCTATTTGGTGTCCCTAGCTACTAGAATATTTCAAGGATATCAATAAGATAAGCCCGATTAAGGTCCCAATGTTGAGTAAAGGGTGGCGAATGACTCCTACAACTACTACATTTAAAAAGGTTCAAAATAAACGAATGCATTCTACAATAAGTTTTAGGTACAACAACTCAACAAAGAACACGATTATCTTAGTGGAATCTATGCATCCCCAATAGGTGCATAGACAATATAAGAAACCTATGTTTTAGGTGATGGATTTTAGGTGACATTCAATGTAGCAAAATGTATTTTTACTTCAATAACAATGTCCGCCATAACAATAAAATGCTATGGCGGACATTGTTATTGAAGTAAAAATATATGTTGCTACATTGAATGTTATCTAAAATCCATCACCTAATATATGGATTTTTAGAGAGGGATGGACATCGCGGTAGGGAAGTGTTATTTGGTGTCCTTGATAGAGCCCTTCAAGGACATCAATGACATAAGCCCCATCAAGGTCCCCATCTTGAGTGAAGGAGGGTGGCACATGACTTCTGCGACTATGGCATTCAAGAAGGTCCAGAACAAGCGAATGCACCCTGCGATAGTGCTGAGGTACAATGACACTATAAAACATGCGGTCATCTTAATAGGAACTACGCGTCCCCAACCACAGCAGTACTGGTTTATACCCTGTTTTGGAACACTATAGTTGGATTTTCAGACACGGGAGGTTCTCCGACCAGATCCTTTGTATGCGTTTTCGGCTCGGCAGGGTTACTTTAATTACTCCCATGCCATCCACGTCCCCGTCTTGCAACCTCACGAATTCCATATGCCAGACTTTCGAAATGTCCCTGGGTTGGGGGTTTTTCGACATTGCCAAGACGATGAAGGGGAATTGAGTGTTGTGTTTGACGATCTTCAGCTCACTCTTTTGAAGGAGTTGCATACATCGTATTGGAACGGCACTCGCCATTCCAAAGACGGGAAGCTTGTGCCTTGCTCCTCTCCATGCGGCCAGCCTTCTAGTGGATCGTTTCGTGTTGGCAGATAGTCTTCCGACAACAAGGGTAGCTCCGAGCAGTCAGGCTCTTCTCCCGATCCAATTTTAGGTCCTTCGGGGTTGACATTTTCTATTTGCCTGGCAAATCTACTAGAAAAAAGAAGACGAACGGGGTTTACAATTGGAGCTTCTTGATGAAGATGAAGACATTTCATCAATTTGTCTCCCTCTCCTAGGATTCTTCCAACCATTTATGTATTCTTTGTTTGAAGAGATGAATGAGGACCCTGGTAAGTATACAAGCACATTATCTTAATTTGTATCTAACATGTATTATAATAGGTTTTAGGTACAACAACTCAACAAAGAACACGGTTAGCTTAGTGGAATCTATGCATCCCCAATAGGTTCAAAATATTGATAGCAAGAGAAATGGAGATTGTCATCAAGAAGTGCTATTTGGTGTCCCTACTAGAATATTTCAAGGATATCAATAAGATAAGCCCGATTAAGGTCCCAATGTTGACGGTAATGGTCTGCACCCTAGTGTCTTACATTATCTTCTTGCAACATTGTCATTAAAACTTGAGTATATATATTCATCTGATTCTCTACAGAGTGAAGGAATTTTATGGTTACTTTCAATCTGAAACACCAACAGGCGTATTCATGTTTATCTGTTGTCTGTTTTGAGCAGCTTATTGGATTTTGTATTTAAAAAAAATCAAAATAAACAAATGCATCCTACAATAAGTTTTAGGTACAACAACTCAGCAAAGAACATGGTTATCTTAGTAGAATCTATGCATCCCCAATAAGTGCATAGACAGTATAAGAAACCTATGTTTTAGGTAACGGATTTTAGGTGACATTCAATGTAGCAACATGTATTTTTACTTCAATAACAATGTCCGCCATAACATTTTAATGTTATGGCAGACATTGTTATTGAAGTAAAAATACATGTTGCTACATTGAATGTCACCTAAAATCCGTTACCTAAAACATAGGTTTCTTATACTGTCTATGCACCTATGTAATTCTTTGATCCTTTTTTGTTAATTTTTTTATAATATGATGCCTTGGTCTTTTGATGCCTTGGGCCTTTGATGTCTGCAGGGAGTATGTGTAGCATATTGTCCTTTACTGTCTTTTGATTAATCCTTTTGACATTGTTGAGTATATTTATGTTTGATTCAGAATGTGATAGTCCGGCTAGGTCTTTGTAACATCAATATTGTAAGCAAGAATTTTCTACCCTGTTAGTTTATTATTATTAACCCACCATCTCATCTTTGGTCAGTACGTTTCTGTGTTCAAATTGTTAGATGATGAGGTCTCTTGTAGTAATATTTGAGATGTTTTTGTTGCTATGTTTCGAATTCTCTTAAGTGTTCACAATCTCAACAGAATTGAATCCCTAATGCATTGTATTTCACATTGAGTTTTTTCCGATTTTGTTTTGTCCTATGAACCATCTTCAGATTTGACAACTTTGTTGTCTCTATTTGTAGAGTGGGCTGTTGTAAGTGACAGTTAGTAGAAATTGCAGTGAAGGTTGTCCTTGCGGTAGCTGATCTTGAAAGATCAGACGTCAATCTTGATCTTATCAAAGTAGAAGGGAAAGTTGGTGGGCGACTAGAAGATACTGAACTTGTTTATGGTATAGTTGTTGATACGGACATGAGTCATCCTCAAATGCCTGAAGAAATCCGAAACGCAAAAATCGCTATCCTGACTTGCCCATGCGAACCTCCAAAACCTAAGACTGAGCATAAAGTGGATATCGATTCACTAGAGAATTTCGAGGCCCTACAAGCAACTGAGAAGATTTAGAGCATCTCTTGCACCCCCCATCTTTCCCTGTTTCGTGATTCGAGATCTGTCCAAGGAAAAGGAGATGGCCACTTGTATCCCCAACAGTGCAACTCCATAAATATACATTTAACCAATCACAAATCACACAACTCCCCAAAATATGCTCCCAACCAATCACAAGTCACACAATTTACATTTATTATGACGACTTGCTAATCCCAAGATAATTGTAGGAGAAGGGGCCGGCTCATGTCCCTGTGGAATTGGCTCTTTTGAGAGGGCCTGGAGAAGTTTGAGCTTGATAGATGCTAGAATTAATTATTTTTCATCCAAATTGTAGAGGAGAGGGGTCATCTGGAGGGTTGCAGGAGATGCTCTTATTTGAACGAGATGGTGCAGCAGTGTAAGGTTGACTTCTCGACCAACTTCCAGTCTCTCATCAATATTTATAGTCTTTTATTGGTTAAGCTTATTTGTCTAGTTGTCACTTAACGTATGGGGTAAATCGATGACCGTTTTGAATATTGTTAGGTGTGCCGCATTTTGACAAGCAAGAATTGGAGTTTAAATATGTTCCTCTATTATGAAGGCCAAAATTATGAAATGGTGGATAATATCTCATGATCGAGTGTTCTAGTTTTGAGGCCTAGCTTTTCAAGCTTAACCTGGAAGCTGCACCCCAGATGTAGTTCCGACACAGGTTTTATATTTTTACTTAATCGTTCAAGAATTTTATGTATTACAGGATGTTGGGGCCACGCTAGTCGTTTGTCAATGGGGGTTTGATGATGAAGCAAACCATCTACTGATGCACCAAAATCTGCCAGCGGTTCGTTGGGTTGGAGGAGCAGAGCTAGAACTCATTGCCATTGCTACAGGTGTTGAAATGCCTCTGGTTGTTTTTAAGGAATACCATTACATTCAGTAGCAGACTGTCACACTGCCTCCCATCGGACGAAATGGTGTGGAATATCCCACACCATTCCATCCAACACCAATGGTATTCCACTCCAATCAGTAACTAAAGTTGCAACTCCAAGAAATGTCAGATGAAATTAGGTGATGGGGACTTCACCAAGGGGAAGGCAGTCCTTCCATGGGCTACTGAATGTTATGACGTTAGCGTTTCTTCTCATTTTGTTTTAAGGGAAAAACACCCATTTTCGTCCCTGTACCTATTCCTGGTCCCTAGAGTGTCACTAAATCTGTCCCTAAGTGTTCATTAAAGTATCTGACAATTGTTTAACTCTAATTTGTTGACATAGTTGTAAGACACATGTATAATTTTCATTCACTGACAACTGATTTCAACAGAGTTCAGTTTAGGGTACACCTATAGGACGGTTCCTGTGGTCTAGGGAGCCAACTCTTTGAAAATTTGTAGAAATTACATACTGATTCCGAAAATTTTAATATTTTTTTTAATATTCATTATTTTCTCTTGCTAATATTAGAAAAATATCAGTTTTAGAAAAAGATGCCTCCAACCATGCTGAATTCCTTAAATGGACGGTTTTGGGTGTTTACACTGTACTTCTGGCAAATCTGTCTAGTTTTATCGTTGAGAATGTCGTTTAATATTCTTATTTACATGTGGCCTCTTGCACTCTGCCAGGTGGTCATATTGTTCCAAGATTCAAAGAACTCACATCTGACAAGCTTGGGACGGCTGGTCTTGTGAGGGAGAAAGATTTTGGGACTACTAAAGATCGTATGCTTTACATTGAGCAATGTGCAAATTCCAGAGCTGTCACTCTATGTATTCGTGGTGGTAAGTTTTTCTTGAAATTACGAATCAAGTGCCAGAATCAGTTCACTTCCTTCTTCAGGTCATTGAACACGCTTAGAGTTCAGTGTGTTTGAAAGTTGGAGCATGTTTCTCTTACTTTTGAAACCCTTGATTTGACATTTCTTTTAATTTTCCATGTCGTGAACAGGAAACCAAATGTTGATCGAGGAAACCGAAAAGAGTTTGCACGATGCCTTGTGTGTGGCTCGTAATTGGATTCGGGACAAAGTCATCGTTTATGGTGGCAGTGCGGCTGAAATTTCATGCTCTGGCTGTTGTTGAAGCTGCTGCTGATAAAATATCTGGTTTTGAGCAGGTTCCGCCATTCACTTCTGATCTGCGAGGCTTCCTAGTTGGCAGACTTGAATGCTTAGACTCTGTCATGCACTGCAACTTTTGCTATTTTCTAGACTTTGAACGTCCACAAAGTTTAGGGTACTTTTTGCAATATGTTGGATCAATAGTGTCCATCATTGTTGTTGTGGGATATTCCCACAGGCAAGTCTTGGATAGTGGCTCAATTCAGATATTCTTATGCCGTCCACTTTTTCTTGTCGCTGAATTTCTGATTTTGGAGAGACCCGTTGATGTTAGTCCGACTCTGGTGTTGACCATGTTTGAATCTCGTCCGCAGTATGGAACGAGAGCATTTGCAGATGCGCTAGACATGGTTCCCATGGCTCTGGCAAAGAATGATGGCCTGCAACCAATCGACACATGAACTGCTGTGAAAGCTCAGCAAGTGACGGTGAGGCCTTGATCTTTTTATGCTATATGATCTCAATAGAGTTGAATGAAATAGTAGGAAAAACATACTTCTTGTTTTTATTGAGACACCAATTTCTTTTCCTTTTATCGTCATTTTTGTGATTTCTTGTTGTTTCTTTCAGACCTAGCACCAGAATCGTAGGGTCCTTTTTTTAGGTTTGAAGACTCGTGTTTCAGAGCTAATATTATAACATCATTTTCCTTCCATTCCAGGAGCAGAATCCGCATCTGGACATGGACTGCAACGACGTTGGGTCCAATGATATGCGAGAGCAGAACGTTTTTGAGACTTTGATTGGGAAGAAGCTACAAGTGTTATTGGCGACCCAGGGGGTGAAGATGATTCTTAAAATAGATGATGTGATCATCATTTTGATTCTTTATGGTTCTCAAAAGATAACGTTTTAATGAGGTTTTACAAAATGATTACCACTCCTTGAGCTTTTGGTTGTGCTGAGCTGGAGTTTTGTGACAGTGATCCCAAATTGGCTCATTTTCTGCTTAATTTTTTCATGCCCTTTGTATCAATTTTAAAAAATATCCCAAAAGTGAACATTTGGCTAAAAACCCTGAATCTGTTATGAGATCACTACTCTATATGTATCAATCTTTCGGATCCAAGTTTGAGTCATTTGATGTGAAACCATATGTTGACAGGGTTGTCTTGTTACTTGTAATTGGTGTAAATTTCCTTCATCAAAATGCTTTACTAAAATCAGAGGTTCACCACAATTTATGGAAAGATTACTTCCTTTGTTTTTGAAAAAAGACACATGTTTACTATGTAAAATTCAAAGAAAACAAGGCGGATCTTTTGTAGGGTCAGAGTGAGTATGACTTAAGCCTTAACCCTAGAAGGCCCATGGCCATTTTGGGTTCAAAAAAATTGTAGCTTTTGAAGTGCTATAAATCTAAATGTGACTAAGTAATGCACATCTTAACCGTACAATCTTGTAGTGAGCATGTTGTAGGTGGCATGGATCAAGTTTGAAGTTATTTGACCACATAGATTGTAAGATTTAGTATTGAAAAAGAATGCTGAAATTTTCCTAAAAACTCATTTAGAAGTGAAATTTGACTTCTAAACCTAAGCAAATGAAAAACCATTAAACTACAAAGTGATTCAAAATCAGCATACAAACACATTGGTGAAAGAAAAAAAACCATTCAATTGACTCAATGTGTTTGCAAAATGGCTTGCAAATGTCAAAAAACAGGTAAGAAAAGTTGCAAAAAACACATCTAGGGCTTAACCTCCTACTAGAATGCACCTCAGTCATTGAGAACTTCTTGGATTGATGTGAAATTTTAGCGACACAAAATAGACTAATATGTGCAACTTTCCCCAAGGAAATGATTGGAATTGGACATTGTATGAAGAAGATACAAGCCGTCAAAGTCCACTGAAGTTGCAAAATGGCGGGATTTTGAATTTCGAATTGCTCCCAAACAATCTAAACAACTTGAATTGACTTGAAAAATTTCACCACAATAACTAGACTTCAAGGGGAGTATAACCCAACAAATTTTATTCGAATCAAACATTGGATGAAGGAGATACAAGCCCCCGAAGTTGCAGCCATGAAGTGCACCTTGGTGAATCACATTGAACCTTTGTGAACTTTGATTGGCTTCCACACAATCATCACCTCTTAGATTGATCTGAAAATTTCACCACACAAACTAGAACAATAGGCACAAATTTTCCAACAAGTTTCATTGAATTTGAACATTGGATGCAAAAGTTACAGCACTTTGAATTCTATGAGAGGCCACTTTTTGGTCACTTGGGCGGTTTAGGATTAAATGCTCAGGGCTTTTTTGAGCTTCTAAGAATTTGCTCTAAACTGAACAAAAATCCAACATCTTGATAAGTTTCATCAATTTAAAGAAAAAATATAACTATACAAATAAAAAATAAACACTTTGGAAATCAACTAGGACAAAAAAAGAAAAACAAATTCCATATTTCTTTTGAATTAAAAGATTATAATATTTGATTATGAAGGTGTTAAAATACAAAAATGACTTGAAGTCTTCAAATTCTCTTTTCACATGTCAAATCTAAAAAGCTGGTCACTGTAAAAATATGAGGTCAAAGGGTGTAACAAAGATAAAGCCAATCAATTTATAGCCTTTCAAAACCACTCTAGAATTTGTTTAAAGGAATTTTTAAGGTGTTTTTCTCCTTCAAGATCTAAGGCACTTCAAGCTCATTTCCAAGAGCCCTCAACATTTTAGAAAGTCAAGATTGCAATGAACACCTCTTGCACAAAATCTTAAATAGGAAAATTATAATCAATCATATTCAAGATTAGATTTGTGACACTTACTATCTAAAAGACTAAGGCCATTTTTCTACAAAGGGACACTTAAAACTGCCATTCTATACTAGAGAGTAAAAACACTTGAAGATTGTGTTTTCTGTACATCCTAGTGTAGAATATTATACATTCCTAGTATAAAAATGTAAGGATAAAGTTTTAAAATTTTTGCCTACACAGAGAGCAAGATATTTGCTAGGATATTTGCATTTAAATTGAAAAAAACAAGTTTTCCAACACATTATTGGATGGGACTATTTGACTTTGAACCTTCTTAACTTCAACTTTTTGCACTATAGAGTTTTGATCTCAAAATACTTATGGAAAAAAATTGAGTTGAGAGTCTAAGGGGAAAAATGATATAAATAAACTTCATTTTTATTCTTTAAAAAATTGTGAAATAGAAGTAGGTACAAGATAGAAGGAAACTATAAATATAAAATTTTCAAATTTGGAATTAAAATGCATTCATTCCAATCGTGAGATTATTCTATTTAGAAAAATAAACCATGCAAGATTTCTTTTGTTGTAAAATTGTAAAGAATTACATTGAGAAATGAACTCTCATGAGTTATTTTTTCAAGAAGATGATTAAATTGCCTAAAAAAAAAGATTGTCTATAATTTTCTTATAACAAATCCAAATGGAACGAAGCAAAGCTCTTCATATAGACAAAAATGTAATCTATAAAAAGAATGTATTATTTTTTTCAAAACTTATATCAAATGTTTTTTTGGATTGCCCCCTCTCCTCTCTTTTAAGTGTATTTGGGCATAAACTTTTATTTCTAGGCTCCAACACAAAAAACTATTTTTCCACCTAATTCATTAGTCTTTCTTTCTTGAAAACGAGTTTGAAAAAATTAGACCAAAATTCCCCTTGTCCCTAAAAGGAACAATGGTCTTTTAGAAATTCATTTAGACTTCCAAAAGAAGATTTGAAAAATGCAAAGTAATAAAAATAGCAAGTTGGTTAGGTTTTATTTAACTTCAAAGTTTTGCAAGCATTAGGTTTCAATGCCTTGGACATTTAGGGCTTAACTCCAAAAGAACCAAACCACAATTTTTGGCAATACAATGATTTAAGGCAAGTACCTATAAATGGAGTTTTTATTTCTTTTCTTTAAAACTTACACACAATATTTTTCTTGCAAGTGTAGCTTGAAGGCCCTACAATTTTCATAACTCTTGAGTACATGTTTTAAAAGTTATTGTATAATATGGAGTTTCATTATGTGACAGCCAAGCCAAGCAACTAAAAACACATCTTCAAACATCACTTTTGCCGTGTTTGAAAAGTACAGGAAACTCGGAAAAGCAATTTAGGATAATGTCATTAAAGAGAAAAATTTTAAAAAAATTTGTTGAGTGCTACTACTTTAAGTCCTATATTAATGAGACTTCCTACGTCAATATACAACCCTAGATAAAAACGAGATCTTGTACTATTGTTTATAAAACTTTTCATTGTCTAGCTCAGTATGGCGATATATTGAGACTTTTGGTTAATGTCATAGAAAATGTCAAGCTTGTTTGTGAAGTGAAAAAGTGTAAGCCCTCGAGATGGCACTTAAGACTCTGGGTCCATTTTTCGCGATTAAATAGCGAAGATTAGTCAAAATATTCAAGAAAAAGACATAAAAAGAGTGTTGAGGGAGTTTTGGTGTCAGTCTATGTCAAAATGGTGGAAAACCAACTTAGAAGGTGGAAGATTCCTAATCCTAGAAATTTGAATCATTCTAAGTCTCCAAAGCAAGTTTATGTAAAGATTTAGTAATTCCGAGAGAAATAAGGAATCGAGAGTTAGTCAGTCCTAGTACGTGTCTGTGCAAAATCAACCTTTTAAGGATGCACACGACATACTGACTAAGCTAAAAGAGTCTACTATGAGCCTAGAAGAGTTACCAGGGATTAAGTTCAATTTTGGAATAAATTGAATTTAAAGGTAAAACCACTACAATGGATTTGGAGAATTCGAACTTCACGAGATGAAAGATGGAGGATTGGAGATTGAAGACTACAGAGAGGTGTTCCAAGGGTAGGAACATGCCAGGAGCGAACAAGAATCAAACAATTGTCCAAGATTCCCGGGCATCGGGAATTAACTTGTCTAGTTGGGCAAAGTAATTTCCAAATTACTAAAATTAGAAAGGTATAAGGTTGCGTGGGACTTACACCAAGAATCTAGGAGTGCCCTAGATGTTACCCAATTTATTTCGGATTTTTCCGAAATTCCACGTTGACTCCATGGGAAGTCAACCACACATGGGAATGTTCGTAAAATCATAGAAATTATGTATGATGCGGTAAAATCTCACTAAAAATTAGGATAGGTTTTTGTGTGCCTAATAAGCGCCCAGTCAAGTTTGAAGACATTCCGACATTCCCAACTACCAAAATCGGCATCGACATCGAATTTCACTGGAAGTTACAAGTTGGCGGCGGGTTGACCGGCGTATCAGGAGCGAATGATGTCCGATTGTCGCAAATAAGGAGTCATTCCTTACTCTCACGGACATTCCTAACAACCCTGGCCTGACAGATTCATCAAAATGCGCAAATCCTAAAAGTTAGATTTTTGACTTTTAATTGGAGTTACCGTAATTCCAATTTGGGTGCGCAAATGGCCTAGGAGTGAGGGGTAAGGGTTCCCTTAGGCTAATTGGGGTCTTCTGAAGACAATGGCGCAAACGGTTTTCTGTTTCGAGTTGTTCCCTAAAAGATAGAGAGGGTCAGCTCTTAGTTTGACTTTTTAATCGTTAATTGCGGTTAATTAGAAGTGATTTTGGAAATATCTCTTGAAAAATCAAAGATTGGATTTGGTCAAGATCTCTTTCTTGTGTAAAAATCCATCTTTGGGCTAAAGAAAGACAATTTTCAAAATGACTTTTGGTTAATTTGCAAAATATCTACGTAAATTAGGGTTAATTCCAAAATATTTTGGGTTAAGATCTTGGATTTGATTTGGCCAAGATTTCTTTTGCCAAATGGGGATGTTTTTAGAAATTTTCACCATTAAACAACTAATATTTTGGAATTACATTAGGGTAGTTTAGGATAAAAAGTAACAAAGTGTTTTCACCAGCAATTATCGAGAGGGGCCCGACCACGGGTATATAAGGGCCCCCCTCGAGGTTGCCAGTACCCTTATTTCTCGCACCGACACTTTGTTCTTCTGCTATTCGTGCCACCGACACGGTTGGGGCACTACTTGGACTAAGATTTTGGCCAAGTCTTGTTTGTGTTTAGTTGTTTTTTTCAAATTTGAAGGCTTAGGGCCCCTTCAACTTTTATTTATTTGTCACATCACTCAAGAGGCAAGGCCTCAACACTTTCTTTGATACTAGTTCACTGAGATTTTGAGTATTGAGCGCCAAAGTTCGGTTCAAACACTGTCATGTGTACCTCCTTTGGTTGCAAAATTCCAAAATACTAGGAAATTTTAAGAGTTTAAAGTGAAAGTCTGGTTTAAACACTGTCATGTGTACCTTCTTTTGCGAATAAAACTCTCAAAATACTACAATTATCAAGACACGGCGGAGCTTTGCACCCGTAATACTTACTGAAACATTGGGAGAATTTTACTCTCAACTGTTAAAAACCACGCAAGCCTTGGAATGAAATTAATTAGAACCAAATTTCTCGAGTTTCATTATTAAACCATTCCAAAGTAAAAACCCCAAATTATTAGTTTTAAAATTGGAGAGGATTCCCAAAATTTCACATAGTGGAGAATCCCAAAATCCCAAATTTTAACATAAAAAGGGCGGACTAGTACACCAGACCACCCCAAGGGCGGACCAGCGCACCCAGGCGGACAGCCCCCAGGCAAACACACCTAGGCGGACAGCCACCCAGGCGGGCCGGGTAACGGAGTCGGGCACTGGGAGGGGAGTTGGGCGCTGGAGGGGAGTCCGAGTCGCTGGAGAGGGGAGTCGGGTCATTGGAGGGGAGTCCAGATCGCTGGAGGGGAGTTGGGTTCAGTCCAGGGACTCAAGTAAGTTTGGAACTCTCAAAAGTTGGATATAAATTCACACTTATGGTTGGTAGTTGGCGCCACACCCTTGCTTTTTGAACAAAAATCCAACATTTGGAAGTCACAAAAATTTCATAACCTTCTTCACATTCTAAACTCCATAGCCACCTCTCTCCACAAAAAACTTGCAAAACATACTAAGCAAGAATGAGAGAGAAGGAGAAGTGGTTAGGATGATTAAGGTGATGGAATTCGACACGTGAAGCCAATTACGAATAAACAATTGATTTTGGGGGGAATAACACTATAGAAATAGATTCTTATTCTTCATGGTTGACCCTTGGGAATAAAAAACTAGTTTCCTTCGGAATATCACTATTACTAATATTCTCGTTCTTTAGGAATGTTCTACATTCTTTGGTAGTTAGTCATTAATTAGATTCTTAGAAGTTTGGATTTTGTTGGTTTTGTTTTATTAGGCCTAATAAGCCAAAAGGGAAAGAACAAATTGACAACTAATTTCTTTGCAAACTAACGCAAATTTAAAATCAATTAGATTTTAAAAGATTTGATGATAGATTTGATTAAAATATTCTAATAAGCCAAAAGGGAAACAAACAAATTGACAACCAATTTCTTTAGAATTAAAATCAATTCAAAAATTAATTGGATTTGAAAAGATTTGAAGGAAATTTTCCATCCAAATTAATTTAATTCAATTAGAATTCGTTGGAATTTTATAATATCAATTTAGAATTAAAATAAAACTAACAACAACAAATAAGTGAACCATTAGATTTCCATTGATTTAGACTAGGACTTTATCAACTAGGTAGACTAATTTAATTGCCGTATTTTCTAATTACCGGGGATGTAGGAATTAAAAGAATTACGCAATTAAATTCACGCTACATAACCTTTAATTTCTTTTAAAACAGGACAAAATTAATTGACCAACAACGTGAGAATTATTATGGATTAGATGGAGAGCCGGGATGAGTTCGATGGCGAGGTTGTAGGAGAATATTTGCACATGATGATGTTTGACGACGGAACCATGGAGATTTACGCAGAAGAGGTAAATCGCTCACATTTGATTTTCATTCTCATTGTTTTACTATTAAGTTTCTTTTTACCAAATGCTTGGAATTAGATTTAGGCAAAATTAATTGATAGAATAGAGTAGAGTAGAATTGCTTGGTTGACTTTCATAATAGACTAGATAAGATTATAACCACAAACTAGATTAAAAACACTTAAAAGACGTGACTAAAAGAGTTCATTACTTGGAAGGCTTTCTTTTAACACCCAATTAGAAAGAAAACTCAATTAGATACAAGACCCGTGTGAAAAACTCTTAGCTCGAGGGTGGAGTTAGGAGCGCTCACAAAAAGGTAAAAATTTATTTCCGGATTTATCAAGTTTACCAAGTTTACAAGCTCGAATTGGTTGAATTTGTAACAGAACACTCTAGAACATTTTAATATTTGCACTAGAGACTAAATGCTACGCAACGTATTCACTGTGCTGCCCTTTGCGCCTAATTTTTCATTTTTCTATTCAATTAATAATCTCTTCATTATTCCTTGTCCCCGCAAGTTCAAGGGCAAAGCTTTTTAATGTAAGCTATATAAAGATTCTAACTTTGGGCCTTCTTCATTACTTAATCATCTTCTTTTTTCTCAACATAACAAATTGAGTTGCCTTATTCGTTTTGTTATGAAAGTACATAGATTCCATAAAATGAAGAAAACGTTTTGGCGGCCACGCCTTCGGCCCTTGTTGAATATCTGGCATTGATGTGGGGCTCCGTACACCCAATGGAGAGAGCAGAGCGGGACCCTTATTAATTATAAGAAGTCTGATATTTACTCTTAAATGTGGTATTCATTCTTGTTTGGTTTTTGGAATAATATCTCATAGTTGGAGTAGTTTGCAAAATCTTACCACTTTACCCACTCTATTACCCTCAATTATTTTTTACGCCTCTATCGAAACATAATGGTTTCATGTTCTTTTATTAATGGGGTATTTACTTTTGTCTTTATTTCTTTATCCCATTTTGATTTCAATCACTTTACAAAAGTTGATAAGCCAATAAAATTGATTGTCTTTGCTGGTATAGCAGCTCTTTTCTAAATAAAACTTTGAAATTGATTTTTTAGATTTATATCTACGTAGAAAGCTTTTAATCATCTTGTTTTGATTAATGAGATGAAAGTTATAGGAGTTTTAGTTTAAGGCTAGTTTGTAGGAAGTTATGGAATGTCCACTCTCGGGGAGATCACTCCTTGTAATTTAAGGTATACACCTGAGTTAAAAAGGTATTTGATGTGGAGCTATTTATCTTAATTCATTTATTTAAGACCACCATATTTTTACATAAAAAGTTATGATGGGCATATTTACAAAACCCTATAGTTTTTGTAGATTTCATTCTTGTGGATTTTAAAGTAGGGCTATCTTACATTTAAAATTTAAGTATCCACTATTATCCTACCTCCACTTTTCTTTACAAAAACTTCCTTTCCTTCTACTACATATGTGTATACAATATACACCATGAAATCAACAACAGTCAATTCACGAAGTAGTTGTTTTTAACCTCAAAACATCAATTCTTCATTGAACAAACATTCGAAAATGTAGATAGGTTCCAATGAAGTGAATTTCGATTGGATGTTCATAAAGTTTTGACATAAGATGTGAACATGTATAGCTTTCAGTGAAAACATAATTTTTTTCAACTAGGGATCCAAATTAAAGTTATGCTCCCCTAAATTTTTTGGATAGGCTAGGCAATTTGAGCATCTTTGGTACATCTTTGCAAAAATACTCATCAATTTTTGAAATTTGTCATATATGCAACTACCTAAACATGACATTTAAGGATCTTAAAATAATTAGTTCTCAATTCACATTCTAAGAGAAGTCAAACTTTATTAGCTATATTGGAGCAACTTTAAGAAAAACAGTTCTTCTAACTTCAAGTTCTATTATTTTGCAACTTATGAAGTCAAAGTTCTTGAAATTTTTCTCACATATTTTAAATGTCTCTTCTAATTTTATTAAATTTGAATTAAAAATTAAAAATTCCTTCATTGCACAAAAAAACATCAAAAAATAACTAGTGTATTGCCAATGCATTTAACCTCCCATTAGGAGAGATTTGAGGGCTCTAGGAGCCTGTGGGTTCCCACAGCCCGAAATCGTGTAATCTACCGCGGGAACGCAGTTCAGCAGGGAATCCTACGTGGTCGAGCAACTTCCACGTCATTAACTCTTTTTTTTTGAAATTTTTTTTTTTGACTTTTTTTTCATATTTCAAGACCCCCCAATTTTTATTTTTATTTTTGAGAAATGCTGGCCTGACAACAACCAGCCGTTCCCCAGACCAGTTTCAAGAACAGTTCTGAAACGGCCCTTTGGAGCCCTCAATCCCTCCTAATGTTTCATTGTAGATTGATTTAGAATAAGCCAAATTCCATATTCGTTTTTGAAATTTTTCATGAATGACCTTAACATCATATTTTCATAAGTGGTCACAAAATTTGACTCTTAAAAGGCTTGAAGGTCATTGCCCTTGTTTTGTAAAAATAGAAGAAAATTTTGAGCTCAAGTATTATAATCTTTTGATCCACATGCAAGGTCAAATGGGTTGAATGTTTTTCTAGACATTGCATTACTTGTTCAACAAATTTTTTATATGATAGGAACTTTTTTAAGAATTTGGACAATGCATTTGGACTTTTCTTCCTTCAAACCCCCTTGTATGCTTTAGAGAATAAGAATTTTAATACTAAATATTTATAGAATCTCCATTGAAACTATTCCATAAACATTCTATTCAATATTATTGTATATAGCATACATGGATTCAAAGATTGAAGTTAAATGGACCCTAAATTTCGTCTTTATATTGTATAATTTTTAGTTTGTTGAATCCACTAAGGTAAATTCCCTATTCATGTTGAATGAAGCAATTTTTGTCACTTGTGGTCAATGTCTTACACTTATACTCATTTTTAATTATGTACACTATTGGTACCATGACAAAATTTCAATGAATTATCTTTCGTTGCAGATTCCTTAAGCTTGATTGTGTTCATTTTTATCATTTACATGAAATTATCTATCTTCATGGGTCATTGCAAGAAAGACCGACCGATTTATGTAGCGTTTTCCACAGTACTGCTGAAATTTTCGGGAGTACTGTATAATTAGAAAAACAATTTTTAAAAAATGTAAAAAATATGTTTTAGGTATATACCTCTAAGAAGAAGGTACCCTAGGAAGGAAAAGTGTAGGAAAATTCTCTAAGTAGGAGAACTAGAAAAGTGCAAATTTTTATGAAAATAGGTACTTTGACATTTTAATTTGTAAAAAATAGGAAAAAGAATTTAAAATAAAACTAAAAATTGTCAATTGGGGAGAACTTTATGATGAAGAGATTTCACCAAAAGAATGATCTCAAAACCATCTTAAATGTTCAAAAGTATGCGTGCAAGGGAGGCCTGTTTGCGCATATGTAGAGGAAAGAGAATAATGATTTTAAAGATTTCCTTTGGTAGAAACATGCCTACCTAGTATGGAAATAGGCCACAAAAATTTCAGCTTTAGATCATTAATTTTGGATGCTCCCCAGTACTAAAAACCCCTAAACCGCAAAGTGTGACAAATTAGCTTAATTGAAATTTAATTATAAAATGATTTTTGAAAATTTCTGAAAAATAAGTAATTTGATTGTTGTCATGTCAGAAATCTTTAGTCGAAATTTCAAGTTAATATGGTTCATACTTTAAAAGTTATAATCAATAACAACTCCGTCATTCAAAGTGTGACGCAAAATAGTACCGGTCTTTCTTGCAATCACCCTCATCTATATTCATTGTACAATAAAAAATTTGTACAACTTCTATTTGTTGAGGCTAACTTATTAATAAAAATTCCCACTACATGATGTTTTTACATAGCCTAATTTGTATATAATAGAATGCGTAGCATTTCATAGACCCCATAGTAGCCATACATATTATATAATTTTTTTTTCTTTGAATTAAATCAACACTATCTTTTAACTCACACAGTTTTCTAAAAAACCAAGAGTGATCTCCCTTATTGTCTACTCTAAAATGAACTTTGAAATCCTTTACTCAATTCAATTTCTAATATTTTTGAAAATAAAATAAAGAATTGGGTGTATATTGTTTAATACAACATTACAACCATTGGAATTGGCATGTTTCAATTCTATAAATAAATTTTTAACAATTCAATATTTTGAATCATTCTCTACTTCTTTCTATTTACTTCTTTACCTCCATATTGTACAGTACAAATCCAAATGATTTGAAAATTTCACACATGTATCCAAATTGACTTGAAGAATGAATTCAACAAGTTACAACCACTTTAGATGGGTTTTCATACAAATGTAGCCATCTAAAGTGCAACTTCCTCATTTTTGTAGCGGTAAAAAATGGATTTTTGTCACTTCAAACACTAATACCTTGCAATTTACAAAGCAAAATTTTTAGAAATTTTTTCTACATAGGTTCAAACCAATGAACTAAAAGATCCTATGGTTATATTTGACCCAAAAGTCTTTTTTTTCAAAAACTTAATAGTTGTCCTAGAAATGACAATTTTTTAGCAGTTTCTATAAAAATATGGTCAAAAGCCTCTAGGAATTAATGTTGATACTTGACTTCATTTGCCAAAAGTATGAAGCTCTATTATAATCTAAATCTAAGTACAAAATTGGAATGGTCAAACCATGAAGTTTCTTGACTATCTTCACCAAAAACACTCCAAAATTGCTACTTCTAGGACAAGTACCAAAACTGCTATTTCTAATACAAGTACCAAATTTTGAATAAAAAATATTCTTGGACACATATAATTGCATTGTTGGATCTTATAGTAAGCTAATTTGAAAAGATGGAAAAAAAAATTCAGAAATTTCTACCATGTAAATTACAAGATATTAGCATTCGTGTTGACAAGAATTCTTTCCTTAGAATTCTAAAAAACCAAGGAGCTACACTTTACAAGCAAACATTAGTATGAAAAATCATCTAAAGTGGTGGTGGTTTTTTTAATTCATTGTTGAAATCAAGTTGGCTACACACTTGAAAAATTTTAGATTGTTTGGAATTGTACAACATATAGAAAAAAATAGTAAGTAGAAAGATGTATGGAATGATTTAAGCTATTAAATTGTTAAGAATTTAGTTATGAAATTGAAAAATGTGAATTCCAATAGTTCAAATGTTGTAATAAATAGGCTACATTGATTTATTTTTTTCCAAAATATTGAGGATTGAATTAAATGAAGGATTTTAAAAGTTGTTGAAGAGTAGAGGATTCATAAATACCTAAAAACCAAACCTCTTTATAACTTTTGACTTGTTTATCAAAATTGAATGATGAAAAGCTTTCCTTGTATATTTGAGTCTAGAAAACCAATTTCAAATCTTTATTTCCAAAAAAAAGTTAGTTTTTGGAATTTTTTTAGGATTGGCCAAGCTACCCGAGTTAAAAAGAAAGAACATATTATGTATTAACTTTTTTACCACATAGTCAAAAATTACGAATATTGTTGGGCTTCAAATGTTCCTTGTCCACACCTTTTGTTAAAGTATGAGTTTAGATTATGGAAATCACTAGTCAAACATGCATGCCCAAAATTCCTATACTACCAAATAATGCACATTCATTTGGTCCTTTAGGTATTAAGTTTGATTCCATAATAATGGGTGTAGAAATTCAAAGTAAACTAGAACCTCACTATGCTTTGCAGATCTTAATTGAAGTGTTGGAATCAATGACTTTACCTTTTTCATTAAAAGATGGAAGAAAATTGTTTTTTCATCCATTTTTCTTGAATTTACTTGAGTACATTTTTCATCCATTATTTTTTTGAAAGAATCTTATGTATATTTTCAATGATGATTATTGTAAATTCCTTTATTGTCCTTGTGATACTATAGACTTAGATTCTAAAGAAGGAGGTGCTTAATTTATAAATCACCCTTGTCAATAGTATATATTGGTAAGTTCTTCTTACTTTTTAATTTGGATGTGAATTTTAGCTATGAAAAGGACATTTTTTGAATTTTTAAACATCCTTAAATATTAAAACATAGTTGCTCTCTAGTTAGATTTTGGATCTTGTAAATAACATCTTGAACGTAACTAGCACTTGGATATAAATTAATCAATTAACCTTGAAGCACTTTGCTATCCAATCTATAAACAATGTACTCATTGAAAATCAAATTTTTTCTCATTACATTTTGGATGGAAGTCATTCTAATCTTTAAAGATACTTTATGAAGTTGTCCTATTTGAGGGTTGGATTTGGTCTTATCAAAGTTCAATTTTTTTCTAAAACTACAATTATGGAATTTTTTCAAGTAGAATTTTAAACTCAAATTCTATAAGCTTTTGTTTGCATCTCAATTATCAAATATTCTTCCAAACAGTACTTTATGATGTTTTTTTTGAAATCTTGACTTTTGGAGAGAAGTCTTTTTTCTTTTAACCCTTAAATGCCGCCAAGGATGTTCTACGTCCTTTGAATGACAAAGAATCTTTCCCTACAAAAGTGCAACTTTTCATCCTTGATATTAGGTGTGGAAAGAAAAGATCTTCAATATTTCTTTGACTTCCAATGAATATATTAGGCTTTTTCAAAGTAGATGATGTCACACGAAATTAAAATACATGATTTCCACGGCTACCAGTCCGTCCTTCAAGGGTTAAAAGCTAGTGGGTAATGGTATCAAACTAGTTGACCTAGTTTTCTTACTTTCTGTCCCAAGTAAAAGCAGACATCATAACACTTGGAACCGCTATTCAATGACGTTGTCAAGCTTGAAAGGTTCTTCACCTTCTATCCGAATTGTAGGGAATACTACAATACGTAAGATTTTATGATCTGTCTAGTGGTTTTAGTGGATAAAGTAGTAAAGTAGTGGGAAGTTGGGAAGTGAGGGGAATACATATCTACAATCGTACTGTCATTATTTCAATTATTGAAATTGTCTATCTTATTTTTTCATTTTTAAAAATAATTTAAAGACATATTTTAAGAAAATTTAAAACATAGCTAAAGATAATAATAATAAAAATATACCTAAATTTAATCCAAATAAATAAGAAGATATTTTTCCTCCTAGATATTTTGTACTTTCCCCTAGATGAAATTAAAATACCAAACCCATTTATAATACCATCAATTAGCCATTTGTCAAAAAACAAAACAAATTGAGCTAATAATCTTGTACCTTTAATAAATACTATATCATAATAAAAATCTATATAGCCTAAAAAATAGGACCAATTATATATAAAAGAAATAAGAGGATTTAAATTTTCTTATAATTAAAATTAAAATTTTTTTTCTAAGTATTGTGGAAAAAATGAAATAGGTCCATATAAGATAAAAGCAATAGATATTCCAAGAATAACTATACTTAAAGAATTAATAGTACTTAATACAAATTCTGACCAATTTTCAAAAGTTATTTTTGAAGAATTTTTAAGAGGTGGATATAGACATTGGGATAGTAAATCAAATCCAGCCCTTGTGGAAAAGGAGAACCTAAAAAATCCAATAAATTAAGTTGGTAATGTTAATATTATTAAAGTTAATAACATTTTATCACCTGATTCTTTAGGATATTAATATTTTCCTTTTTCTAAAAATTCCTTTTTATTATTATTATTATCATGTTCATCTATTTCAAAGATTTATCAAATTTATTGTTTAATTTTTTTGAAATAGATTCTAATTTTTTATTATTTAATTGTAAATCTCCCCATATTGATACATAAATAAAAGATAATTTATTTTAATTGGCTCTTAAATACCCTTCGAAAGTTAAAAAGTAAATACAAAACATATAAAATGCCATTAATCTTGCTGTAATCCAAGATATCCATCCAAGACCTAAGAAATATAACTAGCTATTTGTAATAATTGCATCTTTGGACCAAAAACAAGCAAAGGGAGGAATACCGCAAAGAAAAAATGTACTTATAAGAAAAGTTATTCCTATAATTGGCATAAATTTTCTCAAACCACCCATAAAAGCCACATCTTGACATTTATTAGGTGAATACCCAACAATTGATTCCATAGAATGAATAATTGATCTAGATCCAAGAAATAATAATGCTTTTGAATAAGCATGTGTAATTAAATGAAATAAACCTACTTGATATGAACCTATACCTAAAGCTAACATCATGTAACCTAATTGAGACATTGTAGAATAAACTAAACCTTTTTTAAGATCTTTTTATTATAGGAAGAGCTACAGTAGCTCCCAATAAAGCGGTTATTGCTCCAATCCAAAAAATAATATTCATTATATAAGGTAGAGCTTGAAAGAAAGGAAATAATCGAGTTGTTAAAGAAATACCAACAACTACCATAGTTGCAGCATCCATAGCATCTAGTAACCATACATGTAGTGGAAATTGAACAAATTTTGCAATTGGCCCAAAAAATAAGAGAAGCGCACATAAATTAACAAAATATGAATTAACTTCATTGTTAATAAGTAATTCATTAAATCATTTAGATAAAATTTCAAATTCAAAATTGCCAGTTATCCAATAAAAATCTAAATTACCTAATAATAATCCAAAATCTCCTATACAATTTGTTATAAAAGCATTTTGACAAGCATTAGCTACATTAGGTCTCGCAAATCAAAAACCTATTAATGAATAAGAACACATTTCGAAAATTTTTCTAAAAATATAAATTTGAATTAAATTAGGACTAATTACTAAACCTAACATTGAAGCCATAAATAAACTTATACGTGCAAAAAATCTTACATATCCTTCATCATGGGACATATAACTATTACTATAGATTATAGATCATAACAAGAATTCCTACACTTGTAATTAAAACTAACATAATAGAAGTAGGTGGATCAAATAAAAATCCTATTTTAAAATCAATCCGTTTATTAAAAATCCAAGATCATAAATATTGATGAATATTATTATTAATAAATTATTGACATAGAGTACTAAAAGAAAAAATCATAACTATAAAGAATACTAATATACTAAGAATAGACCACATATAACACTTTTCGTTGATTTTGGAAAAAAAAAGTAAATTTGATCCTATTAAAATAGAAGTAAAAAATGGACGATCGTTCACGGAAACGAAAGGAGAAACTTCACTCGGAGAAACTGTTTTACTGCTAGTTAAGCTTTTGTACCCGGAGTTCAGTTTGTTTTCCTGCTCATTAAGTTTTTGTAGCCGGAGTTTCGAAGGTTTGGAAGCTTGCGGTTGCAGCCGGAGTTTCGATGGTTTGGAAGCTTGCGGTGGTGTGATCTGTGCGCATGGCTCGGTTATGTCTCTGAATTTGAAGGTGAGACGCTCCTTGATAAAATTGCTATTTGAGCAGGTTTTGCAATGCCATCGCGTACTTCCGTTGTCAGTTCGTTTGTCGCTTTTCTAGCATGGAGCCAAAATAGGACGTCTTGTGGTTGAGATTCGTCTCTGTCGGATGTGCGTTTCTTCATTTGTGAATTTAAATGTTGAATTTTGGCGGATGTGGTTTTTGAGCAGGTGAGTCAGGTGAGTCAGTTGAGGTCGGTTCTTGCGTAGGGTTGGTGAAGTGTAGCTGTTGGTGCTGATCGTTTCTATCTTGTTGTTGATGTGATTGTGATTGTGGAGGTTTGCTGCCTTTAGAGAGAGATGGACATCGTGGTAGGGAAGTGTTATTTGGTGTCCTTGCTAGAGCCCTTCAAGGACATCAATGACATGAGCCCAATCAAGGTCCCCATGTTCAGTGGAGGGTGGCGAATGACTTCTGCAATTACTACATTCAAGAAGGTCCAAAACAAGCGAATGCATCCTGCGATAGTGTTGAGGTACAACGACTCAACAAAGCATGCGGTCATCTTAGTGGGATCTACGCATCCCCAACAACAGCACAGGTTTATACCCTGTTTTGGTACACTACGGTTGGATTTTTAGACACGGGAGGTTCTCCGACCAAATCCTTTGCATGCGTTTTCGGCTCGGCAAGGGTACTTTAATTTTTCCTATGCCATCCATGTGCGCGTATTGCAACCTCACGAGTTCAATATACCAACCTTTCGAAATGTCCCTGGGTTAGGGTTTTTTCGACAGTGCCAAGAAGATGAAGGGGAATTGAGTGTTGTGTTTGACAATCTTCAACTCACTTTTTTGAAGGAGTTGCATACATCTTATTGGAACGGCACTCGCCATTCCAAAGACGGGAAGCTTGTGCCTCTCTCCTCTCTAAGCGGCCATCCTCCTGGTGGATCGTCTCATAGCAACCAGGGTAGCTCCGATCCAATTTTGGGTCCTTCGGGGTTGACACTTTCTATTCACCTGGCGAATCTACTAGAAAAAGAAAATGAACGGGGTTTACAATTGGAACTTCTTGATGAAGATGAAGACATTTCATTGATTTGTGCCCCTCTCCTAGGATTCTTCCAACCGTTTATGTATTCTTTGGTTGAAGAGATGGATGAGGACCCTGGTAAGTATACAAGCACATTATCTTAATTTGTATCTAGCGTGTGTTACCTGCTCCTCCTTGAAGCGTCTCACAATTTTGAATAAAAAATATTTTTGGACACATATAATTGCATTGTTGGATCTTATAGTAAGCTAATTTGAAAAGATGGAAAAAAATTCAGAAATTTCTACCATGTAAATTACAAGATATTAGCATTCGTGTTGATAAGAATTCTTTCCTTGGAATTCTAAAAAACCAAGGAGCTACACTTTACAAGCAAACATTAGTATGAAAAATCATCCAAAGTGGTGGTGGTTTTTTTAATTCATTGTTGAAAATCAAGTTGGCTACACACTTGAAAAATTTTAGATTGTTTGGAATTGTACAACATATAGAAAAAAAATAGTAAGTAGAAAGATATATGGAATGATTTAAGCTATTAAATTGTTAAGAATTTAGTTATGAAATTGAAAAATGTGAATTCCAATAGTTCAAATGTTGTAATAAATAGGCTACATTGATTTATTTTTTTCCAAAATATTGAGGATTGAATTAAATGAAGGATTTTAAAAGTTGTTGAAAAGTAGAGGATTCATAAATACCTAAAAACTAAACCTCTTTATAACTTTTGACTTGTTTATCAAAATTGAATGATGAAAAGCTTTCCTTGTATATTTGAGTCTAGAAAACCAATTTCAAATCTTTATTTAAAAAAAAAGTTAGTTTTTGGAATTTTTTTAGGATTGGCCAAGTTACCTGAGTTGAAAAGAAAGAACATATTATGTATTAACTTTTTTACCACATAGTCAAAAATTACGAATATTGTTGGGCTTCAAAGATGTTCTTTGTCCACACCTTCTGTTAAAGTATGAGTTTAGATTATGGAAATCACTAGTCAAACATGCATGCCCAAAATTCCTATACTACCAAATATGGCACATTCATTTGGTTCTTTAGGTATTAAGTTTGATTCCATGATAACAGGTCAAAAATTCAAAGTGAATTAAAACCTTCCTATGGTCTTCGGACACTAAGTTTACACATCAATTGGAAGATGATTCTACTACAGAACAAAGAGGTGTTCCAAGGACGTCTTGAAGTCGACATCAAAGACAAATGGCAAAACCTCGAGAAGTATAGTCTTGTGTAGTGATTTTTTTTCATACATTCATGTATATCCGAACTCTTGGTACCATAGCCAGTCATGCGAGGTAGGTGTGTCAAATGCTCGACGCAAAGGCGAACATCATGGTCAATGCCTATTCTCTTTGAAATCTAAAGTCGAAACAAAGTGGAGCATCAGAAAAGTTGAACCAGACTATTTTGGTGCTATTTTGACACCAAAAGCTGCATTTTGACAATATAGGTGTCCTTTTCTCCATACTCCGTTGGTTTGGGAGTTGGCACCAAATTTACTTGATTGCATTCCAATGCACCATCATGGCACCATATTGACATGCCTTGAAGTTCCTGATGAGTGCCTATTATGCGATTCATCTTCATTCTTGTTTAAGGGAGAAACACCCGTCCCTGTACCTATTCTTGGACCCCAGAGTATCACTAAATCTGTCCATAAGCATTCATTAAAGCGTCTGACAAATGTTTAAATCTAATTTGCTGACGCAATTGTAAGACACATGTACAGTTTCCATTCACTGACAGCTGATTTCAACAGGTGTTCAGTTAAAGGTACACCTATAGGATGGTTCCAATGGTCTAGGGAGCCAACACTTTGGAAATTTATAGAAATTACATACTAATTCCGAATTTTTTTTTTTTTTTTTTTTAATATTCATGATTTTCACTCGCTAATACTGGAAAAGTATCAGTTTTAGAAAACTCTGCCTCCAACTATGCTGAATTCCTTATTTGGACGGTTTTGGGTGTTTTGCCCTTACTTCTCTTTTAATTATGTGGATGTTGCTGACTCTCTATTTTGGTGGCATTCGAAGACCCTTTGCATAGACTCTTTGGTTTCTCAGATCTGCTTGGTCCCCAGTTCTTTGTCTATCCATGTATCAATGACGCTAATCAAAACTTAGAGTCTGGCGGGCAAGTTATTTTGGAAACGGAGTGTCTCAAGCATCATTCATAATCAATACTCTGCGACGTGCCCCAGACAGCGAAGTGCCTTTGGACTACTTTGTTACTAAGTTACATTTGGGGTGATTGTGAGACTTCCAGTGCATCCAAGGAAGTTAGATGCAGGGGTCAAACGACTGAAATTCTCCAGTGGGATATTACATTTGGTGTGGGCCAAGTCTAGAGATTGTTGTTTTTCACGCTTCTCTACTTTCGGACAGGGATAAGGTCAGTGTTCCACTCGCAGTAACGAAATCGAAACTGCTGCTTGTGTTTCGGCTCAGTGTGCGGGCTTCAAGAATGTTGTTACAGAAGGTCTGTTTTGATTAGAGAACGTTTCGTTTATCAAGTACCAGTGCTTGACTTTCAGAGAACTCAGTCAACTCACTGTCTGAATGATGAATAAGAGATAAGTGATATGTATTTATAGAGGTGTAAGCTAAAAAATGCAATAATTCTAGAGAGGAATCAGGCGCTGAAAGGGAAAACATCTATGGACTACGCGCCCCGCTTAAATAGTCGTTGTAACCTACATGGACTCCCTGAGCAAGGAGAAGGTAGTGACAAGTCCAAGCTCAGCATTTCCTCCAGCATAAGGCCCATTAACGAAAAAAAAATGAGACTCTTGGTGTCCACCAGTGGAAAATGAAATATTGAAGTTTTATTCAGCAAACAAAACCGAATATTTAGGTCTCAAACTCTCCTGATCTCCTCCATCTATCTTGCACCAACATTTGCATTTGCAAAAAATTTCATCAAATTTCAATAACAAGAAAAACAATAAAATCATAGCTACACCGATTAACCCATCCCTCGATTGCACGCTGCTTCACTTCCTTCGCACCGTAGCTTGAAATCCCAAAACCCCGTCAAACCCTAAACCCTAATCAACTCACAAACAACTCCGGAATTCAAAACCCACTTCGCTATGTGCAATTCTGCATCCCCTCATAACCTAAAGCCTCATCAACTCAGGAAGAACTCGGGAACTGAAACCCACTTCGCTAGCTACATGCTGTTCTGCATCCCGTCAAACGTACCACAAAGCCTAATCAACTCGGGAAGTACTCCGGATTTCAGCTCCATTTCCGCTATGTCTTGTTCTGCATCCCGCCTTCACAAGTATGGAAGCCACAGCGACGAGAGAATGGAACCCACAAGAATTGCAATGGGAATGGCGGCCAAGTTTGCGCCGTTTGGAGTTGTGACGGCAGGAGTCGTATCTGGGACGGAGGGGGGCAGGGCGATGATGCCTGGCGCGCTTGCTTCCGGAACGAGAGCGGAGTCCGGACCGGGTGCTTCCGCGATGGGTGGTTCCCCCACCGGAGATGCTGCCGGTGTTCCCAGAAGCGCCGGGCACCGGCCCTCATCAGTGTCGACCTTGCAAACAGTCGGAAGGTCCTCGGCTTTCGTGACGTTCAGGCCGGTAGCCACGGACGGGTCAGCGTTCACCTGCGGAGGTGATTCGACACCAAAGGTTTAGGGGGGATCATAAGGTACGCCAAATCCATTGAATCAAATTGGGACAAAAGCGAAACATGGATACTTATCGTTATTAAGGAAGTCGAGAAAATCAGCACATTTCTCGAACTGTTAGCAAACAGAGACCAACAAGCGACACGTGCATGTCTCAGCTACTGTGCAGCATTGTTTATGGAAGACCGACCCCCCCATCTTGCGTGAGTTTGTAATGTTCAAAATTTTTGTCATGTAAAGAACTGGAGGTTGCCAATGTCTTGCCTCCAAGGCTGAACATTACCAATATCCAAATTTTTGCGATCTTTGAGGTGATTGGGCTTCAATGCAGAATTATTGCATATAAGAGTAACAGATACTAAGCAATTGCCAAGAAATGGAATCAACAAGATAACTGATGGTGACGTTCCTAGCTATTGAAACATGTCACATGACATTGACATAGATCAGGACAACGAAAATCCTGAACCACCAAACTACACTGCAACAACATGGTTCCAAAGGCTAAATTGTATGGAATCCAAGCTATTCGTTGCAAGGCATCATGGGCACTAATCTAACGCCCATGTGGGCGTCATGAGCCTTTGGAACCATCAACTCTTGGACTTCAGAATATCAAGCTCATGAAAGACGTACTTTGGACCAAGCTAATACCAAACAAATGGTTCCAGGGGCTAAATTATCGGCATGGGCATCAAGCTGACGCCTTAGGAACTTATAAACCACCCTGTACATCGCCAAGCTAATGTTTCCAAGCGCTACATCATGTGCGCACCATGAAAACACCCATCCAATTCAAGCCTTTGGAACCACACTGACTCTGTCATCGCAAGTTCGTCCCTAGACCTTCTTTCCATACCACTACTGATTCCACAAAAAATCACATCCAACAACAACAAACCAGTGCTAGAGCAGGTTGAGGATTTCTTGCAAACCTGTTGCAGAAGCTGGCACAGACAGACGGGCGTCTTGAGATGCACAGTGAGTAGCGCCGCACAACACTCCGCGGGCGGGACAGTGACATTGCTGGAGATGTACTCAATGCAGACGGCGAGCGCGCCGAACTGCTCGGTGCAGTCGAAGTCGGCTCCCTTCGGTCCCGGAGCCACCCCCGGGGCAACAACGGGCGCCACAACGGGCGCCACAACGGGAGCCACAACGGGAGCCACGACGGGAGCCACGACGGGAGCCACGACGGGAGCCACGACGGGAGCCACAACAGGAGCCACAACAGGAGCTACAACAGGAGCTACAACCACAACAGGAGCCACAACGGGAGCCACAACGGGAGCCACAACTGGCGCAACAGTCGGTGCCAACCCCAGAAGCCCAGGGCAGCGGCTCGGGTCCACTGCAACAGCACAAAGGTCGGGAATGGCATTGGCTCGAGTGGCGTTACCGGGAGCAGTGGTGGGGTCGGCAAACGCTTGCTGCAGTTGGCACAAACAGACGGGAGAGTTCGTTTGGGTGGCTTTGAAAGCCGCGCAGCAGGACTTCGAGGGTACCGTCAGTGTGTTTCCGGTCACGAAGTCGCTGCAGGGTGCCATGGCGGTGAATTCGGCACTGCAGTCGACTTGCGCGTTTGCCGTGGTGGAGATGAGGAAGAGAGACAGTGCCGTCACAGCTAGTGTGAGCGTCATTGCTCTCGTCGTAGCCATTGCGAACCTTCACTCGAGAATAAAGTAACCTCCCCGGCCCCGTGTACCTCGCCTCAAAACCTTGTGTGATCGATTGCAGCAATGAACAAACCACGCCGGTGATCGATAGATTGCACTTCACTGTCGACCCCGCAGTGACCTAGCTTACCTCCTCTCGAATACCCAAAACTATGACTGGTGGCTGCAGTCCACAAACCAGGCCTGTGACTGCACTTCACGAACTAAGGCAGCTCTCGCAGCAGCAACCTTACCCTCGCCTGGACCCCCAAACCCTTGATAATTCGCGTGCACCCACGTACACACAAACCATGCCGGTACGGTGACCGTCCGCGCGCCAGTTGCCCAGTTCTGATCTCTCGCGCACTGTGTCCCGCAGTGAGTCATCCCGCTCTGCAGTACAGTATTTCCTAAAGCGCTAGTCCTGGCTGGCTTTCAATGCGACCCTGCAGGACACAGCCAGCGACCATAAACCCCCTGAGAAATGGTTTCTGACACCCCACCCCACTCATCACCGATAAGGTATCGATGGATCGATCCGTCTCAACCCAGCTTGCGATTCCCAATGCCAACGCAGCAACGTCCCCCGGTCCGGCCCATGCCAATGTAACGCGAAGTAAGATAACGTACGTAAATGACCTTACTCCCCAATTCCACATTGAAGCAATGATATTTTCAAATTTCACACTGACGACGTACGTACGAACATATCAAGGTAGAAGCTCTTGCCACATGTATGATCGAGCGCGCTAAGTGAAGTGAAGTGAAGTGAAGTCAGTACGGACTGATCGAGCGAGCGCGAGCGCGTTGCAGACAGCTGCGAGTGGCGAATTAAACTTAACATGAGCAATGGCAGCTGGCGAGGGGGCCATTAAATCGCCATATGCTTGCTGCTGGACTGTTGGGACTGCAGGAGTGCAGTGTGTGTGTGATTAATTATTGAAGGTGGCAGACGGAAGATGGTCGACGCACAAGCCGCGTAAGGTAGTGGCTATGAGTCGATTTCTCTCTGGCAAGAGCAGCTAGAGCAGGCGACTGCAAGGGACTCGCTCGGAATTGAAAAAGACTTTAATTTAATATATGGATGGGGGAGCGAGCTAGCTAGCGCTCTGAAATTGAACACAGCTGGATGGGATTCATTAGTTTCCAGCTCATGAATCATTGTACGTGAAGATATCTGCATGACGAAGGATCCTAGAAAAGTCGACATTCTTTCATGATAAGAAATACTGCAAACATTTCAGTTATTCTTCTGTCGCGGAATTGAAGAAACTAAGTTAGACGTGGCGCTTTTCATAGTCCGTTATTAATTCAGATGCATGCTTCAGAAGCAAGTGAGGGTTTTGGAGTTGAGTTGTGTTTGATTGTTTTTGTCACAAATGAAACGAAATTCTTTTATTTTGTTGCAGGGATTGATTGAGTGAGTGAGTGAGTGAGTGAGTGAGTGAGGTTTTTTTTTGTCATGCTTTGAGGATTTGCGATGGGAGGCTCTGCCAACTGAACTTTTGGACTTGAGGTGTTGTCAAGTCGTCATGAAGTGGAGCGGACGGGGACTGGCAGGGGGGAGTGCGACGGGTGTTCAATTAGAGTAGGTGGACAATTAATGTGACTGACACTATTGTGGGCATGGTAGATGGAGGTCAAGGCCAGAGGTTATCAAAAAGCTCATCTGGTCTGAGGTCTTTTAATACCACATCCGGGACGAATGTAAGTTAAAAGCCTGAGTGCCTTCCAATATTTTTTTTATGTTATTTCTGTTTTAAGTAAATAAAACGGAATTCCATTGCAAGCTTTCCAGTGTACGTTTAAGGTAGGTACACCCAAAAGCGCCACTTATTCATATTGAGCCTAGTTCCTGCTATGAATTAGTTCAAATTTTTATGTAGTCTTGTTGGCAAGTGAAAGCATGTTCCAACGCACCAAAGAATGCAGGATTTGGATACTGTATGCAAAAGTTATTAACAGTCAAAGTCTATTTCTGAAAGTGCCATCTATAGTCTTGGTACATGACTGATTTCGAAAATGTATGTGCACTGTAGATGGCGCTTTTAGGAACAGGGCGCTTTTGGGTGTACCCACCTTAGAAAAAATTGGTGGCACCTTTAAAGTTAGCTGGTGGGAAAAAACTGGGAAAAAAAAATTGGGAAAAAATTGGGAAAAATAATTAGTAGAACTTCAAAAACTTGGCAAAAAATTAAGTGAAAAAATATGTAAATTTTTTATGAAGTGGAAAAAAAATTGTGAAAATAAAGGAATAAGAAAAAGTAGCTAGTAAAATTCAGATAATTGAGTTATTCGTAAAGTACACTAAACCGGGGTTTAAACCCATGAGTTTTGTGAAAAAAGCCAGTTGAGTTAAAATAAAGTCGAAATAAAAGTGGGTATGAAACTTATTTTTCCATCAAAATGGTGCCTAAAAAATTTTGGTTCCCACTTTTGAAGTCATGTGACATAAGTATCTTGCAAAAAAGTTTGACGCTTCAACTATAGTTGCCTTCTCAACTTCCAAAAAAGTCATGCCCAAAGTGGGGGGGACTTTACAAATAACTCAAATATCTTGGAAATTGTTGCCTTCTATTTTGAAATCTTAATTTTATATTTTGCGACCCATCCTTATTCATTTGAGGTCTTTGATTCCAAATAGTAATTCAAATTGATGAAAATTATTAAGTTCTTGGTATATAATAAATTTATATATTTTCTTATAAGGTTAAAAGACCTCAAGTATGAGGTGTTGATAATGATACTTAGGTATTGTATTATAAATATGTGTGGAAGAAATTTCAAAATCTTAATCATATAAATTGGGTATAAAGTGAAGAATATAGGATTTTTAGTAGTTTGTTTAAAAAAGATTATAAGATTTTGAATCTTTTTGACTCTTAATTTGAAATATTATACTACAAAGTTTGAAGTAAAAAATCCTTGTGGTTGAGAATTGTTTTGAAAATATAGAAAGAAAATTCAAAAACAAAAACTTGTTTTTTAGTCTTTGAAAATATTTTAAGCAGAAGTAGGTACAACATAGAAGGAAAAACAACGGTAGTAGTGTGTGAGTATGAAAATGTGAGCATGTGAGCTTTGTTAATTGAATTAGTTAAATTTTACATACACATATATAGAATGAGTACATATACAAGTAGATATCCCACAACCATTGAAAGTGCTTATAAGATAAACATCCATAATGTAGATCTCTACAATATAGGTATCTATAGTATATATACACTATTATTATAGAAGGTTTCTATAATATAGACACTTTATTCTGTAGGTGCATAGTCTTCTAGGCTCATGGGCTGACACTCTTGGATTCACATATTAGCAATCGTTGAAGGAAAAACTAACTCATTAATTGCTGAAAAATTGAATCAAAATACACTAAATGCAACAATGAGATTATTCTAGTAAGAAAATTGAATCTCATGAAAAAATCTTGAAAATTTTGAAAATTGAATTGAAAAAATAATTTAATATAATATTTTCTCAAAAAGATGTAGTGAATGCCTTCAAAATAAGAAGCTCATAACTTTCACATCACTAATCTACATGAAATCAATCAAAGCTTTCTATGTAGAAAAATTTAATCTATTAAAAAAAAGTTTAATTTTTTTACTTCAAGTTTTTGTAGTTTATTTTTGTTGGCTTCCAAATTTCTTTCAAGGCTTAGAATGACATAATTTTTGGTCTTGGTCACCAATCGAAATATAAATTTATATTCCAATAAAGCTAATAAATTTTTCTATCTTGAAGAAAATTTTTAAAAAATCATATCAAAAATTCAGGTGACATGAGCTACCCAACATCCCAAATGTCTCCCAAGAAGATTAATACAAGGTATTCTAGTGTTATGAAAATTTGTTAAAAAAATGGGCAAAATTTTCTTATGGTTGATATTTAGATTGGGAAAGATATTTTTCAAGTCCCATTGTTGCCACCACCCTTTAAACATTTAAAATAATAGAAGTGGCAACATTTACAAACTATACTATAATATCATAATTTCCACATAGATTTTAGGTGCATAAGCAACAACACTAAAGCTAGAGATTTTGCATAGATCCAACAGATGGGATATTCATTCTTAAATGTATGTATTACTAAAAATACATGACTAAAAATACAATTAATTTCTTAAGGAGAAGGTTTTGGGAGTTCTTTTAGTAGGACAAAGAAAATATTTTATAGCTTAGGAAATTAAAGGTTTAGATTGACATTTAAGATGTTTTTAGAAATATTTTTTGGTACAAAATTCATCAAAAGTTACTTGATAACAAATCTTGAATTTGGAACTTGATTCCTTTATGTAATTCAAAAATGTTATTCATAACATTCAGTAGCCTATAGAAGGACTGCCTTTCCCTTTGTGAAGCCCCCATCACCTAATTTCATCTGACATTTCTTGAAGTTTGCAACTTTAGTTATTGAATGGTGTGGAATATTCCACACCATTTCATCTGTTGGGAGGCAGTGTGACATGCTACTACTACTGAATGTTATGTTAGAAAGCCTACTTTTATTGACATTTAATCCTAAAAGATTCATAATTATATTTCACAAGAAGCTACTCTAAAATTATCATTTCTAATATAAAGAATTGAAATGGGAAACAAACAGAAAAGTTCCAATTGTAAGTGAGATCTTATTCTAGGCTACTGTGAAGGTATAAGATATGTTGAATTTTTTTAGAAAGTATGAACACATAGATTGCAAGGAATTAGTATTTGAACTGAAATAGAAGTCATTCTTTTTTCAAATAGCCATTCAAACTTTTGATTTTTCTTATTGTGAAATTCCTAACTATAGAAAGTTCAGATTTGATTTCTTTGTAATTAAGATCACTTGGACTCCTTTTATACATAATTTTTGAGGTAGACAAGGCATATCAATACAATAGAAAAATTCTTCAACTTTACGGATTTGATGTCAATTATAATGATTATAAATAGTATTACAATGGAATTCAAATTTGGTCATGTATGATGGGTGACATAAGGTAGCAATTGATAAAGACTTCTATGTTCTCCTATTGCAACATCCACTAGAAGAAAAGCTTCAAAATCTGCGTTTGTTTCAACTTAACGCATCAAGTGAGTTATGTTGAAACAAACGCAGATTTTGAGGCTTTTCTTCTAGTGATCTCACACTTGGTCTTGTCATACTACGAGTACTCAATTTGAAAGTTGCTATTATGTAAGCGTAAGAGTGTGGTTGAGCCCACGAGCCTAGAAGACTATACATCTATGATATAAGTATTTATTTAATATATAAACCTTCTATAATTATAATGCATCTATGTCATAGAAATCTATATTATAGATGTTTATGTTATAAGCGCCTTCTATGGTGGAAGTATATATATATATATATATATATATATATATATATATATATATATATATATATATATATATATATATATATATATAAGGTTCATATGCTTACATTTTCATACTTACATCCTAGTAGCGGAGGTGGTAAATAGAACACACATGTTTATAATCTTCTAGATGCTCAAATCTAGGAATTTCTACACTAAACTCCCTTATTTCTTTTGTGTGTGGATTGGATTATCCAACAAAAATTCATTTTTTGAAGATAGGAAATTATGATCATTATTATTTATTTTGATGTAAAAATACAATTCAATCTATAATCTCTAAAGTCTCATTGCTTCAAGAAGACAAACAAAAGTTTGGTTGAGTTCCTATAAATGATTTCAACTTTTGGCATGTTTATTTAATTTTTTTAATATTTAAAAGAATTAGCTTTGTATAAATATAATTTTTTGTGTCAATCATTGCATGGGATCAAAATTCATGCCATCAAAGCTCTAAATTGTCAAATTGACAGAAAACCTAAAAAAGTTGGAATAAAATATTAAATATTTTTTTTTTCATAGATTACATTTTTTTCTATGTAGAGAGATTGCATTTTTTCTATTTAGATTAGTGATGCAAAAGTTAAGGTCTTATCAAGCATCTAGTTTTTCTAGGATATTAGAGCATCTTCTAGAATATATATATGTTTTGCTTGATTCTATCTTAAACTCAATTTTACAATTTTTTAATAGAATTTGGTTTGCTTGCTAGAGCATTCCCATCATTGGTGCATTTCAATTCAATATTATTAGTGTTTGCAATTTAGTTTTTCTTTCCATCTTGAAACTCCATCTACTTAACAATTTGAGTATGAAAAACAAGTCATTGGATTATTCTTTTTTTTCTTAGGCTTTCAATTCAATTCTTCAATATAGAATCTTTATAATCCAAAATCTAAAGTGAAATTTTTGAAGGTAATAGGATTCAAAGTCTTATAATATGGTGTAGGAAGGTACAACTAGTAAGATTTTGTTACTATAACATAATATTTCTTTCATTTCCATATTAAAAAATTGTAAAATGAATTTTCAACAAACTTGGCATCCATTTTTAGAATTTTTTGCCAACCTTAATAGCTAGGAACAATAGCTATTGCACCAAAGAAAGATACTAGAAATGGACATGGAAGAAGATACTAAAACCTCTATATATGGATTTAATCCCATCTTAGTAGTGATCTTTTGTTTCCAATATCATTTCACAGATCATGACTCTCATCTATTCATACACTTCATTGGCCTTTAATTAGCTAGCTACTTGTAAAGATGAACTAATAAAATGTTTGTAGCCACTAATTTTTGGAAAAAATGGGGTTGTTTACTTTCTAAAGGTCACAGACTATGTCTTCACCAAAAGCACACCAAAACTACCATTTCTAGTACAAGCACTAGATTGTTGAAAAAAAACATTTTTGGACACATATAACCATAAGATCTTCTAGTACACTAGTGCAAAAAGATGTAGAAACAATTTCAGAAATTTCCATTGTGTAGTTTGCAAGATATTAGCATTTGAATTGACAAAAAAACTTTTTTGTCCTTGCAAAAAACTAGGCAATTGCACTTTATTAGGTCACATTTCTATGAAAAAATGTCCAAAATGGTGGTTCTTCTTTTGATTCATTCTTTAACGCAAGTGGCTACATGCTCAAAAAAATTCACATAATTTGGAATTGTACAACATGTAAAAGACGGTTTGAAATTTGCTCAAGCTTTTGAAACTGTTCCTACAGAGATTCCTTAAATTGTATAGAAGGTTGATTGTAAGAAGAGAAGTTTTTTGTTGTGGTTGACAATTGAAAAGTGTGAGCAATTTATGAGTGCTTTGCATGTGGATTTCCTAAATGTAAGTAGTGGCCTTTGGAAAAAATAGAAATGAAATTAGGAGCAAGAAAAGACAAAATGCACTTAATGAAGTGCAATAATATCTTTATGAAAGTGGGAAGTAAATTGAATAAAAATAAGGTAGCCAACCTATTTCCAATCACTAAAGCAATTACGCATAGTTAGAGTGTAGTTTTTTTATTGCAAATTTTTTCCATGTACAAAAATAGAGTTTGGAAGGATACCATATTTTTCTAGAATTTTTTTACACAAAGTGTAATTACTATGAATTTTTAGTAGAAGATTCTTCTTAACCTATAATGGTAATATAGACCTTATTATTTTTGACTATAGGTTGATTGCAAATCAACCAAGGGCTAATTGCATTTATGAGAGCCTTACAACCAATCCTAATGTGCCACAATTGCTCCGGAAGCTGCACCACAATTTCATGGAAATGAAGCAATCTATAGATTAGAAATGGAAGGATGATCGGAAATGGATTGGCTACCTTTATACAATGCATGCTTATAGGAAAGCCATTAATTTAAAAGTGCCATTTAGAAGTAAGCAACATTTAATGAAGTTACCATTGTAGAATAATTTAAAATAACTTGGTACATACTTTTAAGACTTTATAACGAACATCCTTGGCATAGTCTTCATGCATTTTTGAATTGACATGCACTGTTTTCATTGCTATGGGGCTTCATTTATGCTCCTACCTAAGAGGCACTAATAGCAACCTATGGTACTCCAACTTTGATTAAGTATAAATAAATCACTATAACTCAAAAAATTATGTTGGAAATTGCCCCTGAAACCTCTTGAATTTATTTTTCTCTTGAAAAATTGATTAAAAAGTTTGAATCACCACTCTTTTCCCTATAGAGTACATTCTCTCCTTAGATGGTTCATTCACAAGCCTCCTCCCTCATAGGAAAAAATTAGTAAGTAAAAATAAATAAATAATGATTCAAAATATTAAATTGTTAAAAATTTATTTATAGAATCAAAAAATGCCAATCCCAATGGTTGTAATGTTGTGACTTGTGACAAGCAATCAACATCTAAACTTTTTAAATTTTTTTTCAAAAATATTTGAAATTGAGTAAAGTAAAGGACTTCAAAGTTTATTTTAGAATATAGAATCCATAATTGCCTGCAAACTAAATCTCCTCATAACTTTCATCTCATAAATCAAAATGGATTGATTCAAATCTTTCTACATACATATAAAGTTTAGAAAACGAATTTCAAATTAATATTTCTTAAAAAAAAATTAAGAATTTTTGGGTTGCCTATTGAGCAATGAAAACTACATATCATGCAATAACTTTTAGGCCATGTAGTCAAAAAATATGAAAATTGTTGGACCTTAAAGATACTCCTTGGGTACATGTTGTGTAAAAATTTCAATGAAAAAAAATTAAAACTCCATCTATAGTGAGTTGCCTAAAATCGCTATGTTGCCCAAAAATGGTGTTTCAATTGGACCTTTAGGGTTAATGTCTATTAAATGGTTTTTTACAACCTTTGACTTTTTAAAAGAAATTCATGCACAATAATATAAATTACTCAGTCTATTTCTAAATAATACCAATGTTTCCTTGACATTCTACAAAGAAAACATTGATATATTGAGAAATAGAGGGAGTACATTTCAAAAGAAATTATTTGGCTTTTGTACCTTTAGTGATTGGTTTTCTCTTTAATTCTCTTGTGATATCTCCAAATTGTACTTTGACTTCCATATGTTGAAATGCTTGAATTTACGATGGGTAGTAACCTCTAAATATATCAATTTTCATCCTAACAAACATTCAGCATGCAAGGAGAGCTTCAGATATCAAATCCCTGCTTGGAAAAGAACTGAAAATGAAAATGAAAATCATAGATAACTTAGATTGAAGAAGGTGCACGTTTTGATTGAAATCACACAAGAGGTTGTCTTGAGCACTTGTTTAACCTCTAAAAGTCACAAACCAAACAACTCTGAAGAGAGGGCCATTTAAAAAAAACAAAACATAACTTGAATTTGAATTGATTATTGCATTCCTCACCATATAGATCTATAGCCAACAACCTCATCAATCTAGACTCATTTCTTTTGAGAAAATTTACCATACAGATGCAAACATTGTAAGGTTTGATGAACTCAGTCTTCCATAATCAAAGGTTGGAAAAACATCCCCTGTGACGTTCATGGGTTAAGAGATGGGTGGTGGTGTCCAACAATGAGAATTTGTAAAGGTTAGGAGCATTATATGGCATAACCCTAGTTTTCTATTACAGATAACTTAATCCAAGGGTGAAAGCACACTACACCCCCCTAAAAAGTACGTCAGAAAAGTACTTTCAAAAGATGTATTTATATAAAGTACTTTATTTAGAATTAAAAAATTATTATTTTGGCTTTTTATTTGATACCATTTGTAAGAAATCCTTTAAAGAATGTATTGTACTACACTCTAATTCAATCCAATGTTCCAACCATGTTCTACTTAGTACTTCACCAACAAAAAAAGTACATCAAATTTGCAAAAAAACTACAAAGTACTTTGAGGAGGCCAAATGAACAATCAAAAAGGCACAATATTTTTCACAATGGTAGAATATTTGCTATGCAAAGCATTCTTGGTGATAGTAAGACCATAATTGCAATATTTGTTGGAAATTGGAAGTTAGATGGATACTATCTTTGGCAAAGGAAAAAAGATAGAAAAATCATTATTTCAGTTGATTTTTCTATTAGGAAAGCACTACGTATGTATATTGTAGGATGGCTAGTGCTTGAATCTCCAAACTTTTGAGTATATTTATGACTTTTTTTTGGCCCCTATTTATGAAAAAATACTTATAGTCACTATAAGAAACAGGTGTTTTTGGGAACATTATAAAAAACAAGGAGATACGTCACTGTTGACAGGATTTCGATCAACGTTGATGTCCCCTAAAATCCGTTTTAAAAGACAAGCTAAAAACGTGCCAAAATTTCTTTTGACGCGCGAAAATGTGGCTTGTTTTTTTTTGACATCAAATAAAACAAGGTCTTCCAAGCTTTGCAAAGGTTACATGTGGAGGGGTCTAAAGTGCCACACAAGCTCTTTTTAGGATGGGTAGTGCCACATGGGACAATTTTTCATCCAACACCATTTTGACCAAGGTTGTGACGTGGACTTGAAAAAAAAGTGACGTGGACCCCAAATTAAGTTGATGTGGACCCCAAATTATGTTGACGTGGACCTTCAAAATTATGCTGACGTGGCATGCTTTGTCAGCATATTTTTTAAATTTTTAAATTTTAAATCATGTTTTTTAAGACATCAAATTAGATGTTTTTTGAAACATCAATTATTACATACCTTATCCATAAGGAAAAATGAACAAAAAATATAAATATAAATAAATTAATAAATTAAATTTTTTTTTTTAAAAATGAACAAATTTTTTTATTAAATTCAGCAAGAATTGAAGAAAACTTACCATCTACCATCATGAAAATTTTTTATGGCAAAATGAAGGAATTACTTCATTTTAAGTTAATGAGAATGAAGGGGAGAGTGCTTGTATTTATATCCTTTCCTAGCCCTAGGTAAGACAAAAGATATGGGATTCTAAAATATGGCACTTTGACCATTGAAGTGATTGAACATGTTGACATCATTTCAGACATATACATGTTTTTTTAAACATGTATATGTTGTTTTAGACATCTTCACGTTGTTTTTGACATTGCACATTAAATACAGTTCTTGACTTTCATATCCCATATAGATTGTTTCTCTTCCTACCACTATACTAGTATAAAGACCAGTTGTTTTCATCCATCTTATACATTCAAGTCATCCATCTATTCCCTTTTTTTTGACAAAACATGCCATGTGGCTATTTTTTTTCCAAATTTTTTCACTTATGGGCAATATTTTACTACTGACCGCAAAAAAAAAAATTTTAATTTCTATAATCAAAATGGACTTTTTGTTGATGTGGCAGTCTATGTTTTTTTGGATGTCACAAAAAAGCATGAACTTGTTTTTTTAAACATCATTATAAACATGTTTGTTAATGGTAACATCTGCTTGTTCTCCAATTTAGCTGAATATGTTTTTTGAGACATCACATCAAATTTTCACTTTTTTACATGTTCACTATTTGACATGTGACGTCCCAAAAAACATGACATGTTTTTCTGCTAACATAACCAAAAATGCAGTTTTCTTATAGTGAGTACATTTAGTTTCATACTTTTAACATTATCTCCATTTTTTATTTTCATATTCTATTTATTTTGGTCTCTAAGTATGTTATTTTTTAAAGGCTAGATTCCACATTCATTGATTTAAAATTTCCTCATGTCCTAATGGTACTTCAATAAAAAGTACTTCAAGTATTTAAAGGAGTAAATGTACAATCAAAGTACTTCTGATTTTTGCCTAAAGTGTACCTAGTGTAGTGTGCTTTCACCCCCAAGTGATAATCAAAAGATATCAACGTCCACAATTGCACAAATGCCAAACCAGTTAATATATCCAATAAACCATCCCAACCAGGGCTATTTTTTTTTTTACTTTTTTGTGCCATACTGCTCGAGAAAAAAATAATTTGGCTACAAAATGGCAACAAATTGCAAAGCTTTTTGCCATATTAACTTTAAATTAAAAAACAACTCTTGGATGAAATCACTAAATTGTAAATGAAAATGAATATTATGGACATGTAATATTTATTAATGCCATATTTTCTATCCATTATGTAGATGAATGTTGAAATTTGGAGCACCAATATAGCATTTTCTATTGCCACTTTTGCACTTCATAAAAAACAATAAGTCCCAACCCCAGCTTTCAACCAACTCTCAAGTGCATGATAATAACTCAATACATCACCAAAATTTCACTACCATTCGGTTCTTAAGTTTTTCAACAAGTCAGTACTATCAATCGTAGGTTGCGTTTGAGATATTTAACACTACTAAGCTTATCGTCAATTTCGTTAAATTGGCAGTATTCTGGAGCCAAAAACTGTGACAAATCATCTTCACAAACATCTGAAAAGTTGGTTCAGGCCACCAACTAGGACAAGTAAGGATTTACGTTTACATGTCCTGCAACTTGCCAAAGTCTTGGGATAAGGTAGACCAACCTATTACCACCCTGATTTGCAATTGGACTATCTTGGGGCCAACTCCACAAGGGACACAAATTTTTCAGAGGTGTGCACATCTTTCATGAATCCAATCCAAGTGGAATTATAATTTTCTGATCAAAATTGTAATTTCTGTGATTTTTTGAAGTTGTTCAGCCCTAAATTACAAAAGTGCCAGTGACTAAATAACAACCCATAAGGGAGAGGCACCCAATGCTGTCCGTTTCTACAACACACAATCATTTCAGGCTATAAATGTAGGTAGACAGTGTATGGCTTATTTCTTTTGACCTAAAACAATAAGCAATCTACAATCCCGCTACATTTCTATTCTAGAATGAATGACTGACTTAGAAACGGACGGCATTGGGTATAGGGCTGCCATTGGGTGCCTCTCCCTTAACCACCTTCTTATGTTCTTATAAGCATCTAGGTATTCACCAATGAGCTATTGCCACGTTACCATGAATGGCATAAAGGCACTAATTTTGTTAGATTTTAAACAAAATTGTCTCATTTCTGAACAGATTTGGATAGTGGAATGGGTGGAAATGGAACCAAATATAGGGTGACAGAATTGGGTTGAAGACAGAATTAGGCTGGTCTTCTTTACTGCCAATTCCATGAAATGGCCGTTCACTACAGTTAGGGAGATAGGATTCTTCTCGACCCTGAACCCTAGCCCCAAACCCTAAACCCTAAACCCTAAAAAGAAATGATTGACTTGTAACGATCGACATGTTTCACTTCCAAACGGAGTATGACTCGCTCTGTTTTGATTGAGTCGTCTAAGGTGGGGACATCTAAAAGTGCCACTTTTTGGACTGTGCCTAGTTACTATTACTAGTCTGATCAAATTTTCATATAGTCTTCTTGGCAAGTGAAAGCACATTCCAATGCACCAAAAAACGCAGCATTTAGATACAGTATGCAAAAGTTATTAAGGTTCAAAGTCTGTTTCTAAAAGCGCTCCAGCCAAATAGGTACATAATGGAATTCAGAAATGTACAGCAACTATAGATGGCACTTTTAGGTGAGGTGCAATTTTAGGTGTACCCACCTTAGTAAGCAGCCGCTGATGCAATCAAGAAGGCAAGGAAATTGAATTGACACAAAAGAATTGATAAATAATTTCACGGTTCAGAATTTTAGAAGCAAGGATATTCAATTTTAGTGTGGCTACCGTCATTCCTACTTCTGTTTCGACAGGACCCTTTTTCCAGTTCCCGTTTCACAATTAACAATTAATGATGTTTTTCTTGTTTCTCTGAGCTGAGTTCAAATGCAAACATTGGTTCCTGGCAATCCATGCCAAAGCCGACTGCTATTGTCCCTCCACAAGCAATCTTTGATACAAATGTGGGGTTTTGCAGAATTGTGTTTTGAACTAGGGAACTCGAATCTGAGTTCAGAGATCACAGAATCAGAAGGCAGTTCAGCTGGCATTTCTAGCTTCCTAATTACAAACAGAGTCCAAATCGGTCTCCCTGGAAGTCGGTAATTTATTGGAAAACATTCCAAGAGTTGTTCACCAACATGACTTCAGCAATATGAAAAAGTTAAGGAATATCGACTTGTTGTACTTGTAAGCACCAGTACTGTATTCGAATGAATGCATTCATTTGTAATAGAATTGATCGATATTGGCAACTCATCCGACAAAGAGAGGTATTAATGCAATTTTTCACAGCTAGAATGGGACTGTTTTAACCGATTATGGCGTCCTTTTCAGACCCTTGATTGATCAAAACTCCAACCGGCATTGAGGCTTTGCCCGGGAGCGTGAAAGAAACAACTTCATTTTAAAACAGAACTGTAATACCGTACCTCTTACCAAAACATGTTATTTTCTCATGATAAGGCTGCTCTACTTTCTCGTTACCCCCGGGGGCAACTTAGTTCTAGTCGGGAGGGCTGTCGGCAGCATAATAAGTCAATTTAGCCTTCCTTTTTCATTTATAATAACTTATAATAAGTCCATTTAGACTTGCTCAATCATTTAATTTTTTAATAACTCAACAAGTTTAAGAAGTCAAGGACCTTCTTGGCCTCACACCCTTGCTTAATAAAATGCCTTATTTTTCACTTATTATGTGCTTTATTTTATTATAAGTAAACATTTTTTGTACTCAAAATACATATTTTGAAAGCTCTCAATGTCCTCCTTCCAATGAGATATGTATATCATTACAATCATAAGTAATTCAGTCATAGTATTTTGTAAAATAAGACATAATAAATCTCCTTATAATAAATGAGAGTTCACAAGCAGATTATTTGGGTTTACCACATCATGAACTCACTACCATTATCACATTCAAAGTGATAAAATCAACATGATTAGCACTTAGTAAACCCAAATAATCTCCTTGTGAGTTGCTCCCCCGGGTCGTTACCTAGTCATTGAAATCTGAGTACGTTGTCGCAGGCAAGAGTCGGCTCAGATCCCACTTCTGGAAGCTCCGTGCTTTTGTGATTCTGTGCTCGGAACTGGAGCGGAGGATTGGAGATCGAGGTTGCCGAACGTACATCAGCAACAAATCTAAGTAGAACCGCCTCAGTCACTAATATGACTAACTAATTAAGCAATATGAATTAAATGCATGTTATTAGTTAATTGACTTGCTCCAAGCTATTGATAAAGATCAGTTCCTTCTTTGACAGAGTCGCAGGCTGTCCATTGGCTTGCGCGCACATCTAGTCCCGCATCTAGCTAGTACGCAAAACTCAGACTAGACGATCGAAGCTGCTTACCTTAATTGTGTGTTCTGTAAGTTACGACAGACAAGATTCGTATTCACACAACATCGATCCAGATCTTAATTATCATTTCTCCGAATCACTGCAAGTTTCTCCATCGATTCTCCTTGTTGGCAGACGTGCATAATATTCCCAATTTGTTCTACGAGTCCCGCTACGAGTGCATATATCTATTGATTTCGGTTCATCTGTCAATTATGTATAAAAAAAACCCGGATAGAATCTGGATTTAAATTAAAGTATGTACGTGAAAAGTAGTGTGCACCAGGGATTGCTAATCTGCGGCTTGCTCATATTTCTGCTTACACCGTTGGCCGGGAATGGAATTGAAAGGTTGGTGGAAGATCGATGAGATGAAGGTGCTCACTCCGGCTCTTTTGAAGAGTTACAAACGGTGAAGCATCATCTATGATCGATAACTGCATTGAACCGTGTGCATGGGGGGCAAGTCGATCTGCAACACATGCACCGTATTTCAAAGCCTTGGGAGCAGTGATCCCAAAACTGGCTAAATTTCGCTCATTTTCTACTTAATTTTTTCATGCCCTTGGTATAAATTTTAAAAAAGCTTCTAAAAATGAACATTTGGTTAAAAACCTTGAATCTGTTCTAAGATCATTGCTTGTGAGTCCTAGAACAAAAAATGGTGTCAAAAGATCAAGAATGGAATCGACTATTGATGATTTGGAAGTATGGTAGATCAACCTAATCTCATCAGTCTGGAACCCATTTCCATCACCCTGTATTTTTTGGCTCCATTTCTACTCATTCCACCATCCAAATCTGTTGAGGAATGAGCCAATTGTGTCTAGAAATTTGACAAAATCAGTGCATTTATGTCATTCAGGGTAATGTGGCAATAGTTGATTGGTAATTACCTAAATGCTTATAGGGACATAAGGAGGAAGTTATGGGTTGTTATTAGGGTGTTCATGACCCTAGTCATGAACTTACACTATTTGGGTTTGATTTGTGAAACATGCGCACACCTCTAAAAAAATATGCGTCCCTCTTAGAATTAGCCCCAAGATACTCAAATTGCAAATCAAGGTGGTAATAGGTTGGTCTAGATACCTTAAGAAGATTTATGTTAATTCATGGTAGCTTTGCAAGTGTAGCAGCCGTGGCTTTGGTGACATGGCAGCTTGCAACAACTTGCAAAATAAGAGACTTAATTAGGTAGGAGGCTCTTAAAATGACCATTAAAGAGCTAATCACCTTTGGGGGGAACTAAGCTCCTTGAAACAATTTTTAGTAAATTTTTGAAGGAAGAAAAAATAATTGGCATCTAATCCAAGTTGTTACATATTTTTTTGAACCTTCATGAAATTAGTTATAAATTTTTGAAGTTGAAACATAGTAGTCATCTAAAGCAACCACCACTTCCTGAATTGTATAAGGTTGGTATATTGAAGAAAGAAAAATGGGTTAAACCACACTAAAAGGTACCATTGGCATTATTTTACTAAGATAGGCTTCTCGAGAGTCCTTTTTTAAAGCTTTAAATTACTTTGATGTTGTCATTTTCTTTTAAAGTTTATAGATAGATAGTATTGCAATGTGTTTTCTTGATGAATTTGAAAAAATAAACTCATGAAAACAAATCCTTAAATGGATGTAAATCACACTAAATTTAGGATTTTTTTCACAATATAGTACTTTAAAAGGATTTTTTATCAAGATTATTTATGCTTAAGAAGTATGTAATTTTAAAAAAGGATTTTATGAGAATGATTCTTAAACTAAATATAGTATAGTTTTTCAATCAATTAATTGATTATTGACAAAGTATTCATTTGTTCTAAAAAAAATTCAAAAATTTAATTTCAAAAAAAGATTATATAGGGACCTAGATGTCAATAATGTATACATCTTTTATTCTCACACAATCATCATTTGGATTATTTTATGTATTAAAAAAACATTTAAAAATATTTACTTCTGAATATTATAGAAAATAAAAATATGTTCAATTTGTATCAAAAAAGTCCTTTTCCACTCTATCATATGAATATATACCCACACGATTTTGTTTGAATTCAATCACATTATTATTCATTAGAAATTAGACTCTTTTTGTTCATTGAAAAACCTGGCACATTGACAGCTCAACTACAATTGGATTTTTAGTAAAGAATTTTTGTTTTTTTCATGAAAAAAATACTATTAGTTTTAACATGACTTGAAGCTCTAATAAAAAAAGGACTAAATTACATGTAATTAATAGATTAGCATTAGAAAACAATAGATTGAAAGAAAATACATTGGAGATTTTGGTATGTTTGACCCCTTTTGAATTACATTAGAGTGTGATTTGATCCAAATGTATATCTAAGTCCTATTTGTTTATATTTCCTAGTCAGGGTGTAAGCCTTTTGACTTACAATGTAAAGCAATGTTTACAATAAATGGACTACATTTTCAGAAAAATATCATTAGACTTCCTTAGTTCATGAAATAGTCTATTTCTTGCAAATATCACATAAATTTTTGTAGATACTAGGTTGCTCCATTGGACTAGGCTTATTTGACTAGGTCTACTCATGTTGCTTTTTTTAATTGTCACTACCTAAAATAACTTGTATCACTTGCTTAGTTATTGACATTTAGTTTTGGTTGATACTAAAAAAACAAGAGCTATTCAAGAGCAAAGTACATAACTCTCATATTATATGGCCCTAATTATAATCACTTATAATGCATTTTTGTTTAATCTCAAGTGATTTAAGTTGTTTTAACATAGAAATTTTTTGTAGCCTATTAAAAAATGAATCCAAAAATATTATATTATATATATATGAAATGAATATTTTTGAAGACATTAATAGCATTATATATATATATATATATATATATATATATATATATATATATATATATATATACATATATATGAATTTTTTAATTACGTGTATCATTAGGCAAGTTACCTAATTTTTTGGACTTTTTAATTAAAATTTAATTATAAACAGAAAAAACTTCTTATATGGAATTTTATAAACTATATAGAAGTACTTTAGATCTTTACATATATAATGAATGCAAACCAACATTTTTTACTTGAACTTTTTATTAATTTGGTTTTCATCAAAAAAATTGGTCTTTTTAATTTGATTTAATTTTTACAAAAGACATCCATTAAGCTATTTTAATGTCAATGACTCTGGCTTGTAATACAAGAATTAAGTACTTACTAGGGTCAAATCTAATGAAGAAGAGTAAAAATTTGTACATTAATTTAGGATGTTTACACAACATCATTGTGTTTTGATAATAGAATATGTTTAAGCAAGATTTCTATGAAGAAGATTTTTTGTAATAAATCAAAATCAATAAAAATAGGATCTTCACAAAGAACAATATAATGGAAAACAATGGAAAGATATTGACTCCTAAAATTGGAAAAATTGAATTGAGAGCTGTAGGAAGATTCCTATCCATTGATTATATATAGCCTTAGCATTTATTGATTATTTGATATATATATATATATATATATATATATATATATATATATATATATATATTAGAAATTAAAATTTATAATTATAATATTCAATTAGTTGAAGATTTCATATCACATGGCTAAAATATCAAATGCTAGTTTGTGCAATCAATTCTTTTGTTTCAAAGAATAGTGACTATAAAGACCATCCAATGAATTGAAAATCACAATTCACAAAAGGTGAGTTTTTATAGGATAAAACTAATTTTTCAAAATTTTTTATCACTTCAAACATTTCTAACTTATTGCTTTGATCCTAGAATGTTGTAGAGGACAAAAACTATTTAATGAATGATATTTTGGTAAATGATGATGCTACCATATGAGCTCAAAGACACAAACCTACAAGTCTTAAATGTAGTTGTTCATAGATTCTATATTTAGATGTTAGAACTCTCCTTTGAACAAACAAATTGTTCAACCTCTAAACTTTCATTATCTCCTCAAAAGACAAATGAAAATTTAAATAGATTCCTATAATCTCAATTTTTGGTACAATATTTTGAAATTTCTATTGCAAATAGAAAAATGGATTAGCTTCTAGAGAATATTATTTTTATTGCAATCTTTGCATTGAAGCAAAAGTTGTCCTAAGTACAAATTGATTGCAAAGCAAGAAAAATAAAAACCTTTTATTTTTAAAATTTTTGTTTTTTATAGGTTATATTTTTTTCTATATAGAAAGCTTTCGTTCATTCCATTTGTATTAGTGATGTAAAAATTATAGAGTTTCTAGCATTATAGGCAATTATAGCACCATCTTCAAAAAGGATCAAACCACACTCAAAGGTACCATTGGCATTACTTTGCTAGCATAGGACTAAAGTCCTTTTTTGCAATTTCAAAGCTTTAAATTTTTATTTTTTTATTTTTATTTTTATTTATTTTATGGATGGATAGTATTGCTATGTATTTTTTTGATGATTTTGAAAAAAAAACTCATGAAAAAAATCCTTAAATAGATGTAAATCATGCTAAATTTAGTATTTTTTTAATAATATAGCACTTTAAAAGGATTTTTTTATCAAGATAATTTATTCTTATGAAGTATCAAATTATAAAAAATGATTTTATGAAAATGATTTTAAAACTAAATATAGAATAAATTTTTAATCAATTAATTGATTATTGACAAAGTGTTCATTTGTTCTAAAAACAAATTCAAACATTTAATTTCAAAAGAGATTATATAGGGACCTAGATGTCAACAGTATGTACATTTTTTATTCTCACACAATCATCATTTCGATTATTTTACATATTGAAAAAAAAGTTCTAAAATATTTACTTTTGAATATTATAGAAAATAAAAGTATATTCAATTTGTATTAAAAAAGAAAGTCCTTTTCTACTCTATCATATGAATATATATCTACATGATTTTTTTTGGATTCAACCACATTATTATTCATTAGAAATTAAACTCCTTTTGTCCATTGTAAAACTTGACACATTGACAATTCAAATACAATTGAATTTTTTTGAAAAGAATTTTTGTTTTTTTCATGAATAAAATACTATTAGTCTTAACATGACTTGAAGCCCTAATAAAAAAATACTAAATTACATGTAATTAATAGATTAGTATTAAAAAACAATAAATTGAAAGAAAATACATTGCAGATTTTGGTGTATCTGCCCCTTTTTTTTTAGAAAAAGGAGGTGACCATTAAAAAACCAAAGAAGAAACAATCAATCCGGCTCACACAGGAAAGTCAACCTAAGGGGGAGGCTGAGATGTCTACCCCCTTTTGTAGTACATTAGAGTGATTTGAACCAAAAGCAATGTATTAAATTCATTTTTTGAACTCTATTTTCACAATATGAGGGAAAAAAGTCCTTGGGATGTAGTTTGTTTGCTTCAAAAGTCTCACTATTGGGCTTCATGTGTTTCAATTCTATCTTAAAGCAATGCATGATGGGCGTGCTTCTACTTAATAATTTTTTAAAGAATGAGAATCAAGTCTTTAATCTTTTCCTCCCTTCCCCCCGTCTTCAACTCAATTCTTCAATATAAAAAATTAAGAACTCAAAATTTGTTTACAAATTTTAAAATTAAGAAGATTCAAAGTCTTATAATTTAGTTGATCAAGCAAAAATTGTTTTCTTTACTTTAAATGCAATAGCTTGCAATTTACATAGTCAAAGTTTCTGAAATTTCTTCCACTCATTCTTTTACTAATCTAGTGCAAATTCCTATAATTTAATTTGAATAAAAAAACAATTCAAATTTTTTCCTCTTGGCAATAGAAATGATATTTTTGGATGATTTTTGATTAAAAAAAGGCTTGGTGACTTTGAAATTAAACAAAGACTAAAATATTTATCTTTGAATCTCATTATTTTTTTTATTGACCACCTTGGCATTAGGATTGGATTCTTCTCCCAATTTTTGAAGTATTTTGACAAAATCTAGATGTATTATACAATATGACTTTTCAATTTTTTAGAAGTTTCCATCAAGAGTGACATGTTAAATATAAGTCTTAGAAATTAGTTATATCATCAAATTTACAAATATTTGTATCATCAATTTTTGATGCATTTAACTTGAAAGAATCATTAGAAATATAGATTTTGATATTGTTGACTATTCTAGGAGGTTAATAAACATGGCATAATACAACCATCATAATACCAACATAGATATTTTTAATATCCATGTTCAAAACATTAAGATTTTCTATGTATATTGTTTTTTATAATAGAAAAAATTGGGCCTTTTATTGATTTTTACATCTTTTATCAAAGGTTACCTGCTCTTCCATCTATTTAAAGGGTGACATTGTTTAATTGTTTTTGTTTTAATGGAAAATCATTCTCACTTTTTCAACTTCAATGTCTTTTATTGTGAATATTTAATGTTTGATTTGATTAGATATTATAGTTGGTTCTCTTTTTATGATGTGAGATGGAAAACAATGTGAAATTGACTTTGCACTCAAAAAGGCTTGCATGGCAACCTTTTTTGGAGTTTTTGATGTGGTCAAGGAATGGGATTTAGAGCTAGACTTGGATTTAACAAAATAAATATCCAATTTGAACAACAAGTTTCATCTATTGTTTTGTACATAATACACAAAAAGAATATCAAGCATTAATCATGTAGGATGCTTTTGTGAACAAATATGCCATTGTAGATTACATCATGAAAGTGCCTTCCAAATGTTTTCTTTGATTTTCTTAACCATTTTTGATAGATATTTGCTATTTAATACTTCACATGAGAACTTGGGACTTAGAATTGGAACTTTGTCCTTTGCACTGATAGTCAAAATCCTACATACAATATTTTTCATTCACTTTCTACACCCCAAAAAAATTGGGATTTCACCTTAAAAAGTTTTGATTTAGAGAAATGATTAATAATAGAAGTACCCAAGCCCAACTTGAACCATAACCAAAATTGAAAATATTTAAATGTAGGAAGTCCAAAATGTTTGAAATGTATACATGAATGTCAAAAATGATTTAGGGTGCATCATGAAGTCAAGTTTCAAAATTAATGGTATATTCATTTATATTTAAAAACTCACAATTTTTCCCTTGATAACTCTTGATTTTCAAAAGTAGTGTTGTAGGTGCCAATTCTACAACCAAAGAATACAAAAATTGCTTACGTAGATGGTAATCAACACTTCTACCTCATTGCGAAACTTTTCTTAGGTAACTCTAACTACATCTAAAATCAATCCTTTTCTAAAGTTGATTCCTTTCAATTCTTGCCAAAATTTATTAATGTACTTCTACTATTTACGAGAGCTAGGTTCAATTTTAGAAATACCAATTTCCAACACTTTGAAAAGGCTTAATTTATTCATATTGTGTCTAAAAAATGCATTTGAAGACAATCTAGAATCCCTTTTTGACTACCCATATAATTTTTTTAATATATAATAATAATGGAGACTATGCTAAATTTACTACAATCTTTGGTTGTTTTTTTATGTAGAGGAGCCGATCCCTTTTTTATCACCTCCCATTTTCAACCTATAGGCTATTCTCTTTCCATGAAGTTGTGGCACAACTTCCAAAGCAATTGTGTTGCATTATGATTTGTTGTAAGGCTTTCAATACTACAACCAACCTTTGGTCGATTATGCAATTAACCTGAGGTCGTTAATAAGGAGGTCTATATCACCATTGAAGGTCAAAGAGAATCTTCAACAACAAAAAATTGATAACAAATACAATTTGTATAATAAAATTCTAAATAAAATAGTCAATCCTTCCAAATTCTATTTTTGTAGATGGAAAATTTTTGAATTCAAAAAACCTACCCTCCAAATATGTGTAATTACTTAAGTGGTCAGAAATGGGTTGTTTCTTCTAAGGTAAAACCCATGACGAATACCTAATGACCCCATGATGGTTTCTTAAGCCATAATCAATGCCTTATTTAACACTAATGGAGTGATTAATGACCTCAGAGCAGGCCCAAAGATGCACTACAACACAACGCTGTAAACAGTGAAGACAATGAAGATCAATGGTCCAAACTGTTTGCAGTGTTGTTTTGTAGTGCGTGGTAGTGATGCTCTCATTAGAAACACACATTCAACTATTTCAATGTAAATCATTGTAGAAAGTGACTTTTTAAGGTCTTCCACATTAGGAAATATTATGAATACTTTAGAAGAGCAAGGTGAGCATCATGAGTAAATTTGCATGTTGCTTATAGAGTAGTCTACAAACTCCTTTAGGTTGAATACTTCAAAAATCTACAGCAAATTCATACTTAGCCTAAAAATTATAATTTCAATTGTTCTCACAATTCCTCACACTTATCTTTATGTGGGAAAAAAATTGAAATTTTTAGCATTGATATGAAAGCATACTAAGGTGGGTACACCTAAAATTGCACCTCACCTAAAAGTGCCATCTATAGTTGCTGTATATTTCTGAATTCCATTATGTACCTACTTGGCTGGAGCACTTTTAGAAACAGACTTTGAACCTTAATAACTTTTGCATACCGTATCCAAATGCTGCGTTTTTTGGTGCATTGGAACGTGCTTTCACTTGCCAAGAAGACTATATGAAAATTTGATCGAACCAATAATAGTTACTAGGCATAGTACCAAAAAGTGGCACTTTTAGGTGTACCCACCTTACAACTCTGACCTCAATGGGTTGTTTTAACCTTACTGTTAAATCGCGACCTTATGGTCCCAGTCTCAATTGAGGCCCCGAGCCTTGAGCTAGCCGTTCGAATGGCTGGCCCTGCAACGGCCACTGTAGCGGCCACTGCATGCAGTGTTTTTTTTCCTCTCCACGTTAAGTTAGGACATGCCCCGATCGTCGGTCTCGTGACTGAATGGATTTGGTGTTGTTAACTTATTGTTCTCCACTGGCAGGCTGGCCGTGATTTGGTGTCAGTCAGAGATTGGATTAGAATCCATATATTTATTATGCAGTCTGCCTGACAACACAGGGCGGACGGATCCCCTCCTGAATTAAGGTAGAACCACCTGTAACCGATCATTTTAAGATATTGGAGACATGATCTGGTGTAGTATAAGGCAAAACAAACATTTTCAGAGGTGCAAAGATAAAAATGATGGGGATTGCAAAAAGTTTGGTAATTTTATCACAGGAACTGAAACTACTATGAATTTTGAAAGGCCAAAAGTATTGCAGACGTATAGCCAAATCTGTAGACTCTTTCAATTACAACCATAGAAGAATTCCATTCCTATTCATTACTTCTTTCTTACTTGTTCACTAGCTTTGGAACACGTGTTATGAACTTATTAGTCCTAAGCTTGATAAAGAAGAAAACATGCACTCCAAGCTCTAATTGGAAATGTGTTCCAGCCTTACCAGAAATAAATGAAGTCTACAAGTTGGAGAGGTGTTCACTAAATCTCACCCTCCTATTAATGCACTGGTACTTTATTGCCACCCGCCACCCATATCTTGTCTCCCCACTGATAGTAAGACTGACATTACAGTAATTTCAAGCTTTTGCCCAGTCCAAAACTACCCCAAAACAGTATTAATAGTGTTTTATGCTTAATGTTTCGCAAGTTATGTCAACTTACATCATGCATGCCCCATATTTCTATGAATATGTCATGGACCATGGATCATGTATGTGATATGCAAGGGAGATGGAACATGACCTTGATGTTTGCATAGTTGCCTTTACAGCTTCGTCATAATCCGTGTTGGCTTAGTGTTTCAATGCCCTATTGTACAGTGGTATTAGGGTTGTAGGCGGCAGCTAGGGTTTGGGGATTAGGGTTTTCTGAGGCTCTTACAATTTTGTTTCTCCATAGTGCTCATATTTGTTTGTCTTTGTGAATGCAGCTGCAGTTTAGGGTTTAGGAGGAGCTCTATCAATAGACCAATTTTGTGTGTCATTTTAGGGTTTAAGGCTATTTTGGGAATACTTGTAAAAGATGTTGTAGAATGCAACCTACTTTTTGAATTTAGGGTTTGCAGATGCACAATAAAGAAGTTTGTACAATGTATTCTACGTTTTGGGGTTCATTGTAGTTTGAAGTAATGTAGCTTCACGGACTGTTGACTGAAGGTGTGAGGTAATTGATTTTTCGTCCTATCTTGTTTAGGACTTAGGAAATGCATGCTTCAATTAACAAGTAGTGAACTTTGGTTTCTATTCATGGCTTAGTTAGAGTTTTTTGGGTCATCTTTTGGTCCAACTACATTTGTGATGAAAGATTTGGCACTGAATTCTGGAGTCAATGTTTCAAAAAATCCATTTTCCAATGGTGAATTGGACTTGCAACTGCATTGCATTGAAGTAGAAGGTGTAGCACCCACCTAACGGGCCCATCTACAAGGCTCATCTTCTATGGGATCTCCGGGAGACACAGTTAGTTTGTGGTTTAGATCTTGATTGGAAGAAAGACATTATTGTAGCATGGTAGTGTTTTATTTTCACTGCAAGCTTGCTAACTTCATTCATAGGATGGAAACTCCCAATGGAGTGATGAGCTGTAGGTACACTAAGATTCGTACCAAGATCGGGAAAGAAACTAGCAGGGCTTCTGCAATACATGGCAAAGGAGGTCATCCGGTACTCATTTATATCCACTATTCCCATTGCTTAAGTTTCCAGTCATGTTTTTTTGCATTTCATGCTCTTTAGCAATTTTATCATACCATCATGTTGCCCTAATCCATGAATGTCTCACTTCCCTTCGAACCAATTCAAAGTGAATGATTGTATTGTACTTCTTTGCATTTTACAGTTACCACTACCAATATGGTTCGCAAGACGACACGGGCAAGGTCAAGACAATAACTTCGTTAATGCCACCAAAATAGAGACCGAAGCTTGTGGTAGCAAATAGATGACGTTCATGCAAGACCATGGATTTTTCCATCAAGGATAATGAGCTGCTGGACAAAACAATAACCAACAAAAGTAAAAAGAAATGCATAGCAGTAGAACTTGTTGGATTGCAAGCTTGCAAATTGAAGACACGAAGGTCCAAGAAAACGCAATTAGATGCTACTAAAGGAAATCAAAATAGTACTCCTCCTACAGATGGAACTTTAGGGATAGATCTTCAAAGCATAGAGCAAGGCACTAGACAGGCCAAAGATGAGTAAACCTAAACAAACGTGACGTAGGAAGGCTCAAAGAAAAAACATTTCATTCCATCTGCTGAGGAATTATTGGCCTCCCTCTCCATCACTACCAATTCCAATGATAAGGACTTGCTTATAGATTTGAATGCACCTGCAGTGACCTATATTGTAGAAGATCCCCTTCCAAAATTTGTTGAATTGCAAGCTTGCAAATTGAAGATTAGACGGTTTAAGAAAATACAATTGGATACCACTGAAAGAAATCAAAACATTGTTGCTTCTACAGATGGAACTTTAAGGACGGATCTTTAGAGCATGGAGCAAAGTACTAGAAGAGCCAAGGCAAGTAAACCTAATCAAATGCGACGCAAGAAAACTCAGAGCAAGAAGGTTCATGTTCCATCTTCTGAGGAATTACTGGCTTCTTTATCCATCACTACCAATTCCAATGGCAAAAATTTGCTCATAGACTTGAACGCACCTATAGTGACCTTTGCTATAGAAATCCCCC